>CM074741.1:2959080-3559080 GCA_037367245.1 Phrynocephalus guinanensis
GAGACTCTGCTCTGCCCAGCACACCGGCCGCACAGCCCTTTCCCCGATTTTTACCTCCGATTCGTGACCCCAGGGTGTACAATCCTTCGGTCATTTTCCGGCCAATTCATTGTACACACCGCTGCGTTGTTATTATAGGCCACAGTTTCATTTTTTGGGCTGCCCGCTACGCGCGTATCTCAGAATGGGGAGCGAACCTCTGGTTGGGACGTCACCTTAGACTAATTTGGAAAGGGGTGCGAGGCATGCTCTGGACTGCTTTTGGCTTCTGAATCTAATATGGATGTTTTGCTCATTCATCTGGGTGGCAATGATCTCCCTCACACGAACAGCTCAGCCCTAGCTCGACGTATTATCGCTGATTTGCGTACTTTTCATCGACTTTACCCGCATACACGAATTGTTTGGTCTTCTATCATACCTCGCCAGCACTGGCGGGGGGCTTTTGCTCCACTTACAATAGAGGGGGCAAGGATAAGCCTGAATCGTAGAGTAGAGGCAGCTTTGCGCGAAGATTCTGGCTTCGTGATTGCCCACCCGCTTCTGACGCTCTCTCGCCCTCACCTATTCAGAAGTGACGGGGTCCATCTGACGGACGCGGGTTTGGATATTCTCCTGCACGACTTCCAAATGGGCATTCGTCGTGTGCTCGGAGACTTAATGGTAGTTTAAATACAGTAGCTGCTTCTATTTTTTCTACTTGTGTATCTGCCTGGACTTTTCCGTGACTTTATCATTCCGCTTGCCAGTCCAAACCCCCCCCCGGAACTAATTGATTCATGCTAAGAGCCTACTTTGCATCTCCTGGATATTCTGCCAGCTACATTTTTTGCTGTCCCCGTGTAGGAGAGCAATTTGACTTGGGGATGGGATCTGTGGTTGATTGGGGACACCTGAACACCTACACCTTGCAAGCACTCATCAGGGCCAGCTGAACTTGTGCATATCTACTGCTGTACAGAGGTGTCCTCGTCATAGACTTTGGCCCCCCTTACTTCACGTACTGGTTTTACAAAGAGGAAAGCCCCAGTCTGCCTTTTTTCAACATTTTTTTTTTTCCTTTTCATGACTGTCAGATAGACTGTACCACCCTGCTTGGCAGCACAAGGACAGCTGAGGGGTCCTTTTGTGGGGGTTTGTCCTCTGCGTTTGTCTGTTTGTGGTTGTGTGTGTGTGTTCTTCTCTTACCCAGGTACCTCCTGGAGGACGGGCTTTTGCTCTGGGAAAAACGCCCACCCGTTCTTTATTTCTGGATCATGGAGTCGGTTGGGTTTGGAAAGCTGACGCCGCCGTTTGTGGATGCTGAGATGGGGACCTTCCTGCCATCCCTTCCGCTATCCCTCCTGGAGCCTTTGATGCCTTTGATGCCATCTTCGAGATGACTGCGCTCCGCCAGCTCGATCGATGTGGGCCACTGGATCCGGTGATGTCAGCCCTTTCACCCAGCGTGAATCGCACCCCGCAACCGAGAGGGAGAGAGGCCTGACCGGTGACGCCTCCTGCCCACTGCAGTATGATGCCTCAAGCCTTAGATGACCCCCCCCCCCCCGGATGGAGGACGCCGAATTGCACCTGACCTGTGGTCATCACCCCTGTTCCTGGGGGAGCCTTGCATTTGCCACTTCGGGGAGCCCCACTGTCGTCTGCTGATTTCCCCCTACACTTCAGGTTGATGGGCTGACCTCCTGTCTGCCTGATTTCCTTTCCTTTTCCTTTTCTTTTCTCTGTCTGTCTCTGAGGGGGGAGACGAGACGGAAGGTGCTTACAGGCCACTGACTTTTGCTTTGGATTGCGGCCAACAGACTTCACGCCCGCAATTTCACCCTTTTCGTCGGGACAGAAACTTGGTGGGGTTTAAATCTGATGGAGTCACCACTGCTTTGGACCACCAAGAACTTGTGAACTTGTGTCGACACACACACACCAGCATCCACAAGTGAGCGCTTACTTTGAAGCCTTGCATAGGGACGTTAATTATGGGTCATTGTTCGTGATATTACTGTCTATTATTGATAGTCATTGTAAAATTTTTGTTTGCTGAATGTGCCTTTCATAATTCATATTTTTCTATTACTTGCCTTTCTATGCAATTTACGTTGAATGAGGGAAATTTTGGCACCCATGGGTGCTCCGAGACTTTTATACTACAAAACAATGGTTTTCTAGAATAGCTGTCTACATTATTTACTTCACCAAAGACAATGATGAATTACCTTTTTGTCCCATATTTGTGGGGCTGATTCTGTGTGTGAACTGACAGCTACAGAGACATCTCTGCTTTGATTTCAATAGCTCATCCGTGACTCTACCATGGGACTATAACTATTGAGTATGGTTTATGGCTAAAAATTGGTTTTTCTAAGATTAATGTCTATCATCTGGGTTGTCCTGTATGCATGAACAACTGGGTAATTCTGCACAACCTGCTATAATTTGAGTTTCAAGGCACACCACACACCTGAATAAGGTTGAAAATCATGTCATGATTTTTGTTCTATGAAATCAGGTACTAATGTTTGTGTATCTTTATGAAAAATGACCGTATGAAAAATCATATTTCAAGGTCTAAAGCCATTTGACAGCAAAAGGGAGCAGGCTGGCAAAGGAGCCTTGCTCATATTTCTATAAGTGTTTGATTTGCAAACTGACCCTAAATGGAATTCAGGGGTTTTCAGCCTGACTACCAAACACACAAGCAAGATATCTCACATTTGCACTGCTGCTGCAAGAAAATTTATTTGGGTTTCATGATTGTCCTGATATAAGGTACTGAACAAATCTGCTGTTATCACTTTGGGACAGGGATCTTGATATCCAAGTCTATCACAATATTATGCCAGCCCCTTCGGAAGTTGGGAATTTGGGATCTCTGAGCAGTGAGCAGCAGGCCGTGGGAGGTTGTGATCATGTTGCATTCCTCCAACAGGGGACATTTAAATGCTATGGTCCGTGAAACGCATCCATCCATTGCAGTCTGCGGGTCTGGCCAAAGGGTCTTTTTAACTCCCAGACATTGTGAAACTTCATCTGGTAACTTAACATTTCATTACAGAAAGTGCCCTAGTGAATTAAGGGGTATTTCTTTGTTCAAATGCGTCCCTCACCATGAGACGCCACAAATCATTTTGTGCCTATAAGCCATTTGGGAAAAAGGGCGGGAAAAGTTTTCCTGGCAGCACTGCTGATACTCTCGTCAGGAACACTGAAAAGTCACTCATGATGACACCCCTCTCCAAGGGAATGGTAAGCAGGGAAGCTCAAGCAATATTCATGCTTTTGTATATACACCTTCAATATGTTTCTTTGTCCCTTACAAGTCTATCATGGGAGCCACGGGAGGGCAACCTATGGAGAATTTACTGGCGTAAATTTCCATAACACGTCAAGGGCCGAGTGAAGGGTATAGATCCCTCATATATAGCTATTTTAGTAACCCCCAGGCATTGGCAAGCCTCATGTATTCAAAACAGTGTATCCCAAAGAATGTAAGCCACACAAATATATATATATATTTAGAAATAGAAATATTAATAAGCAATTGTATCTATGTCCTAAAACTTTGGTTAAGCATTTCCGGCCACTTAGGGGAACTTCTGTTACAAAAATTGGCTGAGCCAGCAATCTAATTATTTTCGTAGCCTTGAAGCTCTACACAGCTAATTGCATATACGTTAGCCAAGAAAACCTTATCTTTGTTGAGAGAGAGTTCTTGGCATACGTCATTGTCAAAAGAGGTGATCCTCCCTAAAAACTTCTAGCCGAGTCAGGCAGTTCAGACACCATAGCAATTAAAACATTTAATTGGTGTCAGGAATACAAAATAAATGACCAACGATGTCAATTAGTGGCTGAATCATGTAACAAATGTATATGACGTAAATTCGGATGGGCGGAGGGAAAGAGTGCTGGAAAAACCGTATAAAATATATCTCCTTTCGTTTCTAAAACGGACTTCGCACCAGCAAAGAGTGTGGAAGTACCCTTGGTTGAACCAATAAATCTCTTTTCTGTCTAGAAAAAGACTCAGACTGCTCATTGCATTCTGTGAAGCCGACAGCACGCTAGCGATGAACCCCATAAATTAAATTCATTGCTTTCATAATGAATTATGGAATATTGCTATAAATGATAAACTGATGTAATTTAAAGGTTAAGAAAGGGAGTTTTTAAAAAGATATTTTTTGAAACATGGGGTAGATTTAATTAGTATGTGCTAGTAAGAGATAAAGGAAAAGCTCTGACACAAGAATCAATTAAGTTCTGGAGAGGACAATAAAGATGAAGATTTCTTCAGGAGGTCCTGTTGGTGGAGGGGAGAACATTTGTCTTGCACAGTATTTGTTTTATAATTAGAGATCGACACAAAACCGCAGGCTTTTCCACCCTGCGGAAGCCACTTCCGATCAGCTGTAGTGTGGTGCTTCAGTGGGAAAGAAAATTTTAAAAGCCCGCCCTTTCCCCCTCCCGATCAGGTGGGGGAATAAAAAAAAATTGTCGGCCCGGCCTGTAGGCCACCTAGTCGGCGTATTAAGAAAAAAGCATGAACCGAACCAGCCCTGGTTGGCACGATAAAAATAAAATAAAATAAAGTAAAATAACGCACTGATCTGGCCCGCGGGCCAACTGCTCGACGCAATAAGAAAAAAAATTAAAAATACCCGCGCCAACCCAGCCCACGGGCCAGCTAGTCGGCGCAATAATAATAATGATTATTTTGTTGTTGTTGTTGTTGTTGTTGTTGTTGTTGTTGTTGTTGTTGTTGTTGTTGTTGTTGTTGTTATTATTATTATTATTATTATTATTATTATTATTGGCGCACAATACCCCGCATATTGTGATTGTGGAGAAGAAAAAAGTGTGGATCATTTATGTTGCTATACCAGGTGCTAGTAGAGTCACTGAGAAACAACTTGAAAAAATTATCCGATACCAGGATCTGAAAATTGAACTTCAGAGACTCTGGCATAAACCAGTACAGGTGGTACCAGTGCTAATCGGCACGCTGGGTGCAGTGCCTAAAGAGCTAAGCAAGTATTTAGAAGAAATTAGAGTTGACAAAGTCACCATCAGTCAGCTGGAGAAAGCCACCTTACTGGGATCTGCTCGCATAATTTGCCGATACATCACTGAGTCCTAAATGCTTGGGAAGCGTTCGACTAGTGATTGGTAATACAAAATCCAGCGTAGATAGCTGTGTGGTTAATAATAATAATAATAATAATAATAATAATAATAATAATAATAATAATAATAATAATAATAATAATAATAATAAACGCACTGACACAGTCCACGGTCCTGCTGGTTGCCATGATAATAAGAATAATAAAAAAACCTGCACAGACCCCTGGTCAGTGTGATAAGGAAAAAATACGCTGATCTGGCCTGCAGCCCAGCTGGTCGGCGCGCTAATTAAAATTTTTTTTCTAAAACGCGCCAACCCAGCCCGCGGGTCAGCTGATCAGCATGAGTTAAAAAATAAAAAAGCAAAAAAGCAAAAAATGAAACAAATGAAAAACAATACAAGTTGTTTTTAAAACTTCATTTCATTTTTTACGACACCCCCAAAAACGAAAAATGAAATGAAATGACATTTTGGCATTTCGTGCCCATCTCTATTTATAATATTTATTGTTGTGTCTTTTAAAAGTTAGTGTGTACAGTGGTACCTATATTTTATGAGTGACTCTATTTACGAGCAGCTCTACTTACGAGCGGAAAACCGGTGGCATTTTTTAACTGCTGCATTACAAATTTTAGATGTGGTTACCTGTACTTACACATTTTTAAAAATATAGTTGTTGTGAATTTTTCGGGCTGTTTAACTGTGTACTGGAAGTTTTTTTCCCTGACGTTTTGCCGGACTCTGTGGCTGGCATCTTCACAGGGCAAGGAGCTTGGGGAATTAGGATAACTCCTAGCTTCCTGTGTTCCTTGCCCTCTGAAGATGCCAGCCACAGAGTCTGGTGAAATGTCAGGGGGGAAAAACTTGCAGAACACAGACAAACAGCTTGAAAACCTCACAAGAAGTATCTGATTCCGGCTGTGAAACCCTTGAGAATACATTTTTAAAATATGTTTTTGAAAAATGGTTCTCCCAGGGGACTTTGCATCTGGGAGGTTTTAAAACACCCGCACCATGCTTCCAGACATCTGTGGGTTGCATGAGGCATGGAGAAGGTGGGCACTAAAAAGTGACTTGCACCAGGTCCAAGCCCTGTGTTGTGTGAGGGTGAGGTATGGTATCTTTAAAATGCACTGCCTTTAAAGGGCACTAAAAACTGACCTGCATCGGGTCCAAAATCTGTGTTGTGTGGGGTTTGAACATGTTGGCTGAGGGTGTGTGAGGCGTGGTCAGTGTGCCTGCTTGGCTTTAAACTGCACTGAATTATTCTGTATCATGTTTTTAAAAAGTGATATCAGGTGTTGGAAATGTTTATTCTTGAAAAGTAATGTTGCTATGCAGTGTGCATGTGTTTAAAGTGCACTTTATAAAGACTTTTGCACACAAAAAACTGATGTCGGTGTATTTTTCCAAGTTTCCAGAACGAATAAATCGATTTTCAATGCACTCCTATGGGAAACCGCAGCTCTACTTACAATTTTTTCTACTTACGAGTGTGCATTTGGAACGGATTATATTTGTAAGTAGAGGCACCACTGTACGTGTATGTATGAGAAACAGGCCCTTTGGGGGAGAAAGAAGCATTTACATTCTCAGAAAGTATGATTTCAGCTCATTCAAAATGGCTCTTTATGCAAAATGGTTATTTGGCTATTATAAAAGAGGATTGTAAACAGGGTTGGGAATCACTGCTGTAATGTTTCCAAAGCAACTTTCCCCCTGTGCTCATCATCTGTAGATGCAATTAAAACAGACTGAACATATCCCCAATTCCAGCTTTATAGCCATCTAACAAAATGAATTCTCCAGAAAGATGATTTTGAATGCTGATATCAGAGAGCTTCTTGAATATCTGAGTTTGATAGCCTTGTAAGTTGTCAGACCATCCATTTTTTCAGAGGCGTCATCTTACAGATTCCCCGTTGCAAAGTAGTGCATTTATCAAACCACCAACATTTTCCTCGTGTCTTGCATATATTGCCTATTTTAACACACAGGGGGTAGTCGTCTTCATAGAACGGAGTTGTAGAGTCCCTATTCCAGTATCTGAAAAGAAGACCAGCACTAATCAGTAAGACTGGCTGTCTGCATTCTTAGAAGTCCATGATGTAGCAATAGTTTTTTTTGTGTGGGTTTTCTCATCTCCAGCTTTTGGCCACCTCTTCATTATTACTATTATTCATATGATGCTACAATTCTATATATGGTACCTTTTGGCCAAGAAGAAAATTAAAGAATGAAATTATGGGGTGAAAAATCATATTTTTCAAACAACCTGATATCTTGAGTAGGATGAGGTGGTGGTGGAATGTGTCTGATACACCTTTGGAACTCCCTCCCACAAGACACCAGGCTGGCCCCATTTTTGTTGGCCTGCAAGCAGGCAAATAATTGTTCTTTTTGGGAAAGCTTTCCATTAATGACTGGTTGTCGGAGTGCTTATTTATTTTATTTTTATTTATTTCAAATATTTTTATCCCGCCTTTCTCCTTAAAAGGACTTGCATCATTAAAGAACAGTATTTAAAAGCTTAAAACAATAGTATTCAAATATTTAAAAGAATTAAACTAGTATTATATCAAAATGGTAGATAAAATCAATATTAAAACACATTTTAAAATGAATAGTCTTGCTTTATACACATCAAGATGGCAAGTACCCACATTGTTCAAGATAGTCAAGAGATAACTGGACAACCATCTGTCAGAACTGCTTTGTTTTGTGGACCTGATGGCCTTGCAGACCACTTCCAACGCCATTATTCTACGATTCTGTGATCAAATTCATAGCTGATTGTTAAAACCATTTAACATCCCCTGGTGATGCTTCTTTTCACTGGAGAAAGGGTCACAATCATTTTGCATAATTTGTGCTCTTTGTGTTTTATAACCTTTTGGTTACTTGTCCAATTTGCAAACTTGTTTGCTTTGATTTACCCTTCATCTTAACGGCAAGCACCGCGTTCCTTTAAAACCTATCTTCCCAGACACAAACATATGCTTAAATGGAAGGGGAGTCATAGCAACTGGATTTCTTTTCTTGTGAGATCGAAATGTTTTGCTACTCATCGCAACAGGCTTGTTACTCTGAGGAAAGTCCATGCAAAGCCTCCAATTTATAGTTCACCTTAGTTCACCTTTCACTATAGTTCACGTATAATTCAGCTTTCACATCACCCTGGTCTCAATCGGCTTCTTAGGTGGACAATGGCCTGGGGTGCGTAAAAGTCCCACCTATACAACCTTTCCCAACACCCATTAAGTATGGTTCATTAGCGTTTGCGGGTTAAAAATGACAAAAACACTCCTTAATCTCACTTACCTGGAAATCCCTCAATATTGTAAGCCGCCTTGGGTCTTTTTCCAAGGAGAAAGGTGGAGTAAAAATATTCAAAATACATAAAATGTATTTTGTGCCTTTTATCCGATCAGACCATTTCAGAGCAATTATGGGGTGTAGATCATTCAGGCCAATCTCTTAGGGAGGACGAGGTTGGAGTGGAATGTATCTGATCCTGCAATGTCCTTAAGCAGCATACCACCCGCTTGGGGAGAGGGGCAGATAAACCCTCCCCTTTGGAGACTCAGAACTTATTCTACCCAGTGCAGGACTCACAGGTTCCTGGGTAGGTGGGCCAAAGGCTCTCTGCAGAGGGACGGAGGGCAGAACTGGCAGAAAGCACTCTTTAAATATTACACTGACCCTGAAAGCCCCATTTATAATAACCATGTCTCATCACGTCAATTCTGATGGATGGTGACCCTCTTCAGGACTCCCCAGGTAGAGAATTCTCAGAGGTGTCATCCTCTGTTCAGCTTGCCCAGGGCTGCACAGGCTGGCTAGGCAGGCAAAATAGGGAATGGAATCCCAGCCTCTCTCTCAGCAGCCAGATATCAAAAAACAATTAAGTATCCAAGAAATTCCTGACGGTTAGAGCTGTTCAGCAGTGGAAGATGCTGCCCCAAAGGAGGGTGGTAGAGTCTCCTTCTTTGGAAGTTTTTAAGCAGAGGGTGGATGGCCATCTGTCGGGGGTACTATGATTGGGGGTTCCTACATGGCAGGGGGTTGGACTGGGTGGCCCTCAAGGTCTCTTTTTCCAACTCTAGGATTCTCTGACTCTATGACTCTGATTCTAACAACTCCAAAATGTCCTGTCCTCGACTGCCCTGCTCAGCTCTTGCAAAAGCCCTTGGGCTCCTTTAGGGAATCAAGCCATCTCATATTTCATCCTGTTTGTTTCTGTTGCCTTCAATCTTCCCCAGAATGATTATGTTTTCCAGGGGATCCTGCCTTCTCTTAACGTGCCCAGAGTAAGACACCGTCAATGTTGCCAATTTTGAGGCAGTTCAGACTTGATTTGATCAAGGGCTCACTTGTTCATGTTTCTGGAGGTCCAGGGATATCAGCGAAACTCTGTTGAAGCTTCACATTTAAAACAAATATCCCCCCCCTTTCAGCTTTCTTTACCGATGATACCCAGCAGCTCTCCTTCTCATCACCTCTGGATTCTACTATCTCAACTTTACATGAGCGTGTAGCTGCAGTAATGAACTGGATGAGGATGAACAAAATGAAAATAAACCCAGACAAGACAGAGAACAAAGGGATAGGGATGCAACCTGTACTGGATGGGGTCACCCTTCAATTAAAAACAGAGGTAGGCAGCTTGGTGGGGGTGCTCTTGGACTCATCCTTGAGCTTGGATGCTCAGGTCACGGCTGTGGACAGGAGTACATTTACACAATTAAGGCTAGTATGCAAGTTATGCCCGTTTCTTAAGAAGCCAGCTCTGGCCACAGTGACAGATGCCCTAGTGACGTCCCGGTTATACTACTGTAATGCGCTCTATGTGGGGCTACCGATGAAAAGTCTCAGGAAACTTCAGTGGGTCCAAAATGCAGCAGCCAGACTGCTGCTTGGCACGGGGTTCAGAGAGCACATTACACCCCTTCTCTCCATCCCGCCACCCTCACAGGTATGTCTTGAGGGAACCCATGTAAGGGCCTTCTCGGGGGCTGTGCCCAGATTCTGGAACTCCCTCCCACTAGAGACAAGGACTGCCTCATCTCTGTTGTCCTTCTGGAAACAGGCAAAGACCTTTCTCTTCAGGCAAGCTTTCCCTGAATGATGGACTACCTATTACGTGTTTTTATATGAATCTATCATACATGAACACATAGGGGATCATTAGGAAGGGTATGGAAAATAAGTCAGCAAGTGTCGTTTTGCCTATTTATAAATCTATGGTGATGCCTCATCTGGTGTATGGTGTACAGTACTGGTAACCATACCTCCAGAAGGATATTATGGAAATAGGAAAAATTGCAGAGGAGAGCAACAAGAAAGATTAGGGGATTGGACTACCTTCCTTACCATCTGAGGCTAAAACGGCTGGGCCTCTTCACTCTTCAACGATGGCACCTAAGAGGTGACCTGATTTATTTATTTATTTATTTATTTAAAGTTTATAAAATCATACACTGTGTGGACAAAGTAGAAAAGGAAAAGCTGATTTCCCTATCACACTACACTAGAACTAGGGGACACTCCATGAAACTTTTGGGTGCTAGATCTCAAACAAATAAGAGAAAGTACTTTTTTACCCAGAGGATCACTGGTCTATGTAACTCCCTGCCAGAAGAAGTAGTGACAGCTGTCAGCCTTGACAGCTTTAAGAAAGGATTGGACAAGTTCATGGAGAACAAGGGTATCAATGGCTATCATGATAGATGCCTAAGGACAACCTCCGGGTTGGAGAGAGAGGCAGGATATCTCTCAATGCCATTTGCAAGGAATTGTAAGCAGGCAAAGACATCTGTTTGGGAATACCCTGGAGCAAATGGTGAGCCACTGTGTGAGACAGAATGCTGGATTTTGGATGAGAAGAAGATCCAATGAACAGCAAGGCTGTTTTTATGTTCTCATGTAAGATTAAAGCAACGGTCCTTTAGTTACTACACTCTTTAGCATCAAAAGGGAACACTCATACAAGATGTATAGAACAGTGGGAGGCTGGGGGTCTGAAATGGAAGACTGTTTGAAGATACATAGTCAATTTGTATGTAGTTTTGAGAAAAGGCTATGGTTGACAGGAAAGGCTGTTCTCCTGTGTACTAAGGATTACCCATGTGAGGCTCTTTGATACCTCCCCTTGACTATGAAGAGTTTGGGGACCCCAACCAGTTCTCAATCAAATCATCCCTGAACACATTCTAGCAGCAAAAATGATAAAACTGAAGTTTTTGTACTTTAGGTACATCATGAGAAGAAGATCCAGCCTTTAACTTCAGATGCAGGTGAACAACATCCCTGCTTATCCCTGCTTCCTGCCTCAGTTAAGAATAGGGCCTGGCAATTATTATCATCTTGGCAAGAACTCTACATCTAAGATTCAATTCCTGGCAAACCCATCTTTTTCCATGCTTGAACTTTTGGTACAGCTTTGAAAAATAGGGTATTACCTACAAAATATTAGCAACTTTTTGTTATTTTACTAATAGCCTAAAGGTATCACCTATTCTAGTCATGAGAAGATAAGTCTTGCTGGAAAGCACAATGATGCTAAGAAAAACTGAACACAGCCAGAAAAGAGAAAGATCTCATATGAGATCTTGCATAAAGGAAGCCAGAGGCTTGAATGTGTAAGAGCTGGACAGGGCTATCAATGACAGGGCTCTTGGGATGTCACTCATTATAGGGTCAAAGGGGACTTAACAGGGCAGAAGCAACAGCAACAATGGCTTTGAAATTCAGATATTTCTTTTTAAAAGCTGAAGGCGTTCTGAAGGCTATAGAAACACTTGAAATGGCATAAATGAGAGACAAGACAAAAACCTTAAGAAAACAGCTGAAGGCAACTTTCTGCTCAAATAACTTGTTCTCCATCGTGGCCTTTGTGAAGCCACACAGATGGGTTTCCCAAGCGCCCTTGCGCAGAGGTCGGCCTTCCCTAGCAATAGGAAAGCTCGTTAGTCTCCTCTCACTCGCACTGCGCATGTGCGAGCGGGCTCCCGCCCAAACACCTCGGTTCCCTCTTACCGCCGTGCTAAGAGGTCGCATTTTCGTTAGTCTCTTCATTCGTCTTTCTGGAAATTTCTCTACAGTTACTGACTCGGTTTTTGGACTTTCGACTATTCCTTTGGATCTCCCTTTGGCTTTGGCTTTACGGACTGTTCTTTATGGCACAACGGCCCCCCTTCAAGCGCTGCGTTGGATGTAACGCGAAGATTCCTCACACAGACGGTCATCTTAAGTGCCTCTATTGTTTGGGAGAATCCCATCAGCCTGAATCCTGTCTCATTTGTAAGAACTTTGGGTCTCAAACGCTCAAAAAACCGTCGTTTTCGTCTTAACGCTTATTTGCTCGAGAAGGTTCTTCGCCCGGCTTTGATGGAATCTCGTAAGTCGTCCGCTGCTTCTCCCGCCAAAACTTCTACTTCGATGAAGCAATCAAGGCTTCCTTCTCTCTCTAAGAAGGACACTAAAAAAGACCTTCCTGTGCTTGAGCATCACCGAAAATCCAAGTTGGAATCGAAAATGGCACTTTCGGAACATGATTCTTCTTCTTCGACTTCGAAGCCAACGCGGCCTCAGTCTTCGACTTTTTCGGAGGCCATCCTCGTAGAGTCGGAGCACCCGTCGATTTTGCCTCAGCCGAGGCCTGGGTATGAACCGCTCTTTCCCTCAGACTCTTCTTCTAACTCTGAGACTGAGCACCCTCCGGACATTTCTCTCATGTCCCACACAATTTCACTCTGCTCCTTTGCTCCCTGAGCTGCTCCATCAGGCCCGTTCTGTTTCCACGCCGTTATCGGCATCCGCTCCATTGCCCGACACTCAATTGGGATCCGCTCAGTTGCCTTCTGTTGGGTCTTTCCCGATGTCGGAGGGGACTTCTGTTCAGTCCGATTCGGCTGAATTCCTCCCTCAGCCAATACTGGAAAAATTGGCTTTGAAGGAGCTCAAGTGCCAGGACCCTGCCTGTCATAGAACCTGAATGTGAAGGGTTAAATGCTGAAGAGCAGCAGGAGGAGCCTTGTAGTTCAACTCAGCAGGCAGCTGAGTCTGAGGAGGCAGCTGAGGGCACATCTCCTCCTCCTATAAGGGCTAGGAACAGGATCCTGCAAAGGAGAACTAACAGGAGAGCCAGGGAAAGGATCTTTAATGATAGGCGTAGAATTAGATCTGAAAGCCCTGAGTTCTAGCAGGAGCCTGGCCAGAGATATGGGTGTGCTCCCTGTTTTAGGATAAAGCTACCAAGTTTACCCTGAACCCTCTCTGGGAGCAACGCGTCACTTACCTTGTCACCACGTTCCTGTGTATTCTCCTGACTCTGTTTCCTGACCTTGGACCGGCTTGCTGACTACGACATTCTCTGTTTCCCTGGAATTTGGCATTTGGCTCTGTAAGGTATTTTGGCTGTGATTTGGACTGTATTTGTTCTTTATTTGGATTACAACTAAAGTTCCTGGCAAAGAACTGAACTTGGCTTGCTGTGTGTTCTGTGTGCGGGACTTGACAGTTTGCTCCCACCCACCAAACTTATTCAAGCAGAATAGAGACAGAGGGGGCTGTTGGAATGACTTCACTGGAAGCTTTGCAAAACCAAGTACTGTTTTTGTCTCAGGCAATTGTTCAATTGCAGCAAGCTGCAGCATCATTACAGCCTCGTTGCCCTTTGCTGCCTCCTGACCGGTTTGAAGGCAAATTAGAGGAATTCCCTGCATTCTTGGCTCAATGCAAGCTGTTCATTGAGGTGCGGGCTCAAGAATTTCCCACTGAGAGGTCTAAGGTCTGTTTTATCATCAGTTTATTGAAGGGACTGGCAGCTAAATGGGTGACTCCTTTACTCCTCAGTGCTTCACCTTTGCTGGATAATTACCAGGCTTTCCTGAACCATATTTCTTCAGCCTTTCAGAACCCCGTGCAGGCTGCTACCGCCAACAGGAGACTCAGAGCTTTGAAACAGGGCAAAGACTCAGTGTTTGATTACGCTCCTGCATTCCGTTTGATAGCTCAGGATTTGCAGTGGAACGAGCCGGCACTGATTTCTCAGTATATGGAAGGTTTGGCAGAGGAAGTGCTGGATGAACTCTGTAGGGTGGAACAACCAAACACATTGCAGGAACTCATTACCCTGTGCCTGAGAATAGATGGACGCCTGGAAAGCCGTCGTCTCTCCCGAGGCCAGAACTGCAAACAGCAACCTCTGCCAGCTGTGTCCCATCTGCAGTCCCGGGAGGCCCGTGAAGTGGATCCAGAGCCTATGCAACTGGGAGCTGCTCGACCACGCCTCACCCCAGAGGAAAAGGCAAGACGACGCTTTCATCATCTCTGCCTGTACTGTGGGGGAGGAGGACATTTAGCTTCTAATTGCCCTTTGAAGCGTTCCTCATTAAGTGCTGCTATCTCTCCAGCAGTAAAAGGGCAGCTCCATCCTTGAAGGAACCCCGAGGAATGGAGCATACCGAAGGGTTCCCAGGAAATACTATCACACCTCAAGGACCTTTTCTGATACCTGTGACTCTAGGGCTCCCTGATGGTCGGGAGATACCGGTGTATACTATGGTAGACTCTGGGGCAGCTCACTGCTTTGTGGATACTGGGTCTGTGCGATACCATCAGATTCCAGTACAAAATAAGGACACCCCTTTGCTGGTGGAATCCATTGAGGGTCGGTTACTTCGTTCTGAGCCGGTAGCTCAGGAAACCTGTCCCCTTACTCTTCAGGTAATGGATCATAATGAGCAGATTAGCTTTAATGTAACTCGGATGCCCCGGTTTCCTCTTGTTTTGGGACTTTCCGGGTTGCGAGCTCATAATCCACTGGTGGATTGGGTGCAAGGGGAATTATATTTCAAGGTTCCTTGTTCAAAGCAACATTTCCTCTACTGTCCTGGCATCTGCTCATGATACATCTGACCCTGTCTTGCCCCAGGCATACCAAGACTTTGCAGATGTATTTGAGGAAAGGGGGGCTGACAAGTTACCTCCACATCGGCCCTATGACTGTGCCATTGATCTGATTCCTGGGGCACCTCTTCCTGTGGCACGAGTTTATCCCATGTCCGAACCTGAATTAGAAGCCTTGAGGGCTTTCCTGGACAAGAATCTTCGACGTGGGTTTATACGCCCTTCCAAATCACCATTGTCAGCACCAGTGATCTTTGTAAAGAAGAAGGGAGGGGAGCTTCGTCCTTGTAATGATTATAGAGCACTCAACAAGATCACTATTAGGGACCGGTACCCTTTACCTTTAATCTCTGAACTTTTGGACCGGTTAAAAGGGGCTAAGTGTTATACTAAGCTGGACCTTCGGGGGGCGTATAATTTGGTTTGGTACGTATTCACAAAGGAGACGAGTGGAAAACTGCATTCCGGACCCGGTACGGCCAATATGAACATTTAGTAATGCCTTTTGGATTGACCAATGCACCCAGTGTGTTCCAGCGGATGATGAATGACATTTTCCAGGATCTCCTAGATTGTTGTGTGATTGTGTATTTAGATGACATTCTGATTTACTCCGCTGACCCAGCTCAGCATGTTCAAGATGTTTGTCAGGTCTTGCAGCGTTTCTGGGGAAAAGGACTCTATGCTAAGCTGGAAAAATGTGAGTTTAACATTGAAGAAGGTGAATTCCTGGGGCATATCATTTCTCCTCAGGGAATTCGCATGGATCCTAAGAAAGTAGAGGCTGTGTTGTCATGGCAGCAACCACAAAATCGTAAGGACTTACAACGGTTCCTTGGCTTCGCTAACTACTATCGTCAGTTTATTCCTGCTTACGCCGACATTGCTGCACCTTTAAACCGTCTCCTTCGTCCCAAAGAGCCTTTCCGGTGGACTCCAGAAGCAGAGAAGGCTTTCTCTACCTTGAAAACCCGCTTCACCTCGGAGCCTTTACTTCGCTACCCTGATCCACAACTGCCGTTCATAGTGGAGGCTGACACATCTAGTGTTGCCCTGGGAGCAGTATTATCTCAACAAGATGATCCCTCCCAAACCCCGCGTCCCTGTGCCTTCTACTCTCGGCAATTAAAAGCTGCAGAGAAGAATTATACGATCTGGGAGTGTGAACTGCTGGCCATCAAAACAGCTTTTGATGTATGGAGGTATTACCTTGAGGGAGCTCGACACCCTGTTCAAGTATTAACTGATCACAGAAACCTGGAACACCTACAAACAGCTTGGCGATTGTCTCAGCAACAAATCCAGTGGTCTTTATTCTTTTCCCGGTTCGATTTTCGTATCAAGTATATTCCTGAGGCTCAGAATAAAAAAGCTGATGCATTATCTAGAAAACCTGAATATGCGGCACCAGTGAAAGAGACATTAGTAGCACCCATCTTGCCTCCCTCTGTGTTCACAGCCACGAATCCATGTCCCAGCTTGGCAGAAGAAATCCGGGAATCTCAAGCTCGCGATCCATGGACTCAGCAACGTCTTCAGGAACTTCAAAATGGGGAGCATGGAGAGTTTTCTGCACAACAGGGGTTATTACTACATCGAGGAAGGTTATATGTTCCTGCTGGTCCCCTTCGTAACCAGGTATTGCATCTTTCTCATGATTCTTTACCTGCTGGACACTTTGGACTTTACAAAACCCTGCATCTTCTCACAAGAGAGTTCTGGTGGCCACAGGTCCGTGCTGATGTTGCCCGATATGTGGGTTCCTGTGAAGTTTGTCGGCGAGCAAAGGATGTGGTGACTAAACCTTCGGGTCTGTTGCATCCTTTGCCAACACCCTCTGGTCCCTGGAATGCTGTCTCCCTAGATTTCATCACGGATCTTCCTCGCTCAAAAGGGTTTACCTGCATCCTGGTCTTCGTAGATTTATTCACCAAAATGGCCCACTTCGTTCCTTGTCCTAAATCTCCTACTGCAGCAGAAACAGCTCATCATTATTTACAACACCTCTTCAGACTTCATGGTTTACCTGAACACCTTATTTCGAATCG
Organism: Phrynocephalus guinanensis; assembly: GCA_037367245.1. Taxonomy (NCBI): domain Eukaryota; kingdom Metazoa; phylum Chordata; class Lepidosauria; order Squamata; family Agamidae; genus Phrynocephalus; species Phrynocephalus guinanensis. Next base: position 2,976,166 of record CM074741.1, read on the forward strand.
TGGACCCCAATTCACCTCTCGTTTCTGGCAAGCAGTGCACAAGGCACTAGGAACCCAAGTTCACTTGTCATCCGCTTATCACCCCCAGTCAGATGGTCAGACTGAGCGTACTAATGCCACCTTAGAACAATATTTACGTTGTTATACATGTTATCAACAGGACAATTGGGCGGATTTGTTGCCTTTAGCTGAGTTTGCATACAATAATGCTGTACATTCATCCACTCGTCAAACCCCATTCATGGCCAACTATGGGTATCATCCTTGGTACTTTCCAACCACCCTTCCTTCCACCTCTGTGCCAGCTACCGATGCCTACATTCAGGAACTTCATGGCATTCAAGAATTATTGAAAGAGCAACTCAATCATGCTAAGGAAGCATCTAAGAAGGCAGCGGATAAGAAAAGGCAGGAAGGTCCACAGTTAAATCCAGGTATGAAAGTTTGGCTCTCTACCCGATATTTGAGACATCCTGGGCGATCCCGAAAACTAGATCCTCGCTTCATCGGCCCTTACCCCATCCTAGAAAAAATTAATTCAGTGGCTTTCCGTCTACAATTACCTGCTTCCCTCCATATTCATCCCGTGTTCCACCGTTCCCTCTTGGTCCCAGCCAAAGATCCTGACCCCAACCGACCACCAAATCCTGAACCTCCTCCACCGATCTTAGTAGAGGAGAAGAGGAGTATGAGGTCCGCCAAATTTTGGACTCCCGGATACATCGGGGGGGGGGGGGGTTGCAATACTTAGTGGACTGGGAAGGGTATGGACCAGAAGATCGATCTTGGGATCCGGCGTCTAACTTGCATGCGCCAGAGTTGATTCAGCAATTTCATGATAATTATCCAGATAGACCTGGCCCATCGGAAGAGGGGGACCATGGGGAGGGGGATAGTGCCAGGACCTTGCCTGTCATAGAACCTGAATGTGAAGGGTTAAATGCTGAAGAGCAGCAGGAGGAGCCTTGTAGTTCAACTCAGCAGGAGCTGAGTCTGAAGAGGCAGCTTGAGGGCACATATCCTCTTCCTATAAGGGCTAGGAACAGGATCCTGCAAAGGAGAACTAAGAGGAGAGCCAGGGAAAGGATCTTTAATGATAGGCATAGAATTAGATCTGAAAGCCCTGAGTTCTAGCAGGAGCCTGGCCAGAGATATGGGTGTGCTCCCTGTTTTAGGATAAAGCTAGCAAGTTTACCCTGAACCCTCTGTGGGAGCAACGCGTCACTTACCTTGTCACCACGTTCCTGACTCTGTTTTCTGACCTTGGACCAGCTTGCTGACTACGGCGTTCTCTGTTTCCCTGGAATTTGGCATTTGGCTCTGTAAGGTATTTTGGCTGTGATTTGGACTGTATTTGTTCTTTATTTGGATTACAACTAAAGTTCCTGGCAAAGAACTGAACTTGGCTTGCTGTGTGTGGGGCTTGACATCAAGCTTCATTCCCATCGAAAACGGGATGTTGCTACCGAACAACCTGTGCCGACTTCGGTTTCGGTTTCAACCGACCTTCGAGCATCTGCTCCAACTCTGTTTACCGAGAGCTGCCCGTCTCCGATTGGCACACCTACCTTGTCGGCTTCGATGCCTCCCAGGCTTTCCATGCCAAACCTTACGCCGGTTGGCCCTTCCATTCCGACTTCTCAACTTCAAGTTTCTTTCCACTCCGGCGCCTTGCCCGCCTCGGCTATGCCTCCTGCTACATCTTTTCCATCTCTGGCTTCGGTTTTTCCCATGTGGTCTCATGCTCTCTTCCAGCCTCCTCATTCGCAACCGCCTGCGTTACCAGTCTCCACTCCGTCTCTGCCTTCTGCTACTTTCGAACCACCCTCGGCTTCGACTTCTCAGCCTGCTTCTTCCACTGGCATTCCGAAGACAGTCTCGGCACCTCCACTGCACCCTTTGTCGCTTAAGAAGAAAGAGTGTAAGCTTGCCACAGCTCCTTCGACGGATCAGGAGGCCATTACCACGGTACCGACTCAGCCTCCGAAGTCTCCTCGTTCGGCTTCGATGACATTGCCTAAGTTTTCACTTAAATTTGATGGCTCTCGATGGCTTCTGCAATCTGACTCCCCTCCACCTCCTCAGCGTCCTCAAACCAAAACCTCACCTGCTTCGGAGTCTCATACCTCCTCAATTTCCGACGATGACAATGATGCTGACTCTTTACATTATGCCACCTCCCCTGACTCTGATGTGGAGGAGAAGTCGCCTCCTTCTTCATCTGAGGCTATGAGAAACTACTCTGACTTTGTTCTCCGCATGGCGAGATCCATTGATTTGCCCACCCACCATCCAAAACCACGGTTCACTGACCACTTTTTTGTAAAATCTCTTCGGATGATGCTTCTCCTATCCATCTGGCCGTTTTTCCTTCCTTCGTGGCTATGATTGAAGAGTCCTTCAAGAATATCGCTTCCTTGTCTGTTTCTAGGAAGATTGAAAACCTTTATCGAGTGCATGACGAGAAGGTTCCTTACCTATCCAAACACCCAGTGGCGAACTCTCTGGTTGTTGTTTCCTCTCAAGCACAATCTCGTTCTAAGCAACTCCCGATTTCGCCCTCCAGAGAAGGGCGTAAGCTTGATAATTTGGGAAGAAACATCTACAGTTTTGCTTCTCTTCTTCTAAAGATTGCCAACTATCAAGGCGCCATGGGCGCGTATCAGCATGAGCTGTTGGCTCATTTACATCCTCTTCTTGAAGGACTTTCACGCATGCGCCGAGAGGGGTGAGTCACCTCCGGACGAGCTCCCTTGGTCGATAAGTATTTTATTACTTTAAATGGCTCAGTCATAAAGGAGAGAGGCTAAAACCTGTTGAAAAAGAAAGGGGAGCCCTCCCTCTTTTCCCCTCCAACTAGTGATTGATATCTCCCTCTGGTCGGAGGTCGTTGGAGAACGGATCAAGGAGTGGAGAGTCAGACAAAATGGCTGCTTTCACCAAACGCCAAGAAGACTTCTTGATAAGCAAAACTGTACAGGCAGTGAAGGAGGAGATATCTAAGACAGTTCGAGCGGAGCTACGACGAGTGATCCAGGAGGACCTTACAGAATTAATTCAGCAAGAAAACAGGAAATTAAATGACAGTATAAAAAAACTGGTGGAACATGTAAATGATTTAAGTGTCGATGTTAGAGCGGTCGAAAAAAGGGTCGATCAAACAGAACTGAGATTAAAGAAGCTGGAGAATCGAGCTGTGCAAGTTGAGGACAAGCAACGTCGTAAAAACTCCAGACTCATTGGTTTACCGGAAAAGATTTAGGGTAAGGACATTATCCCTGAACTATCTCTTTTGGCTGCTAATAATGTGGAAATAATAACAGAAAATGATATAGAAAGAGCTCACAGAGAACTGAGACCCAAACCTAAAGATTCTGCACGTCCAAGAGATGTTATAGTTGCACTGTGTAAGGAGAGACTGACTGATCAGCTATTGAAAGAGACGAGGAAAAAAGGATCCTTAAATTATAAAGGGGCCACCATAAGATTCTTCCCGGACTTATCTCTGGAAACTTCAAAGAGAAGACAGGAAATGCACCTGTATACAAGAGAACTGACTGCTGCCAACTGCAGGTTTACATGGATTTATCCGGCCACAATATTGGTAATTAAAAACAACAAACAGTTTAAAGCAAGGAATCCAAGTGAGGCAGAACTGATGCTACAAATCCTGGGGATTAATCAGCCAGAAAGATCCCAAGAACAAGAAGAATTGGAAGGAGAACGAGAGCCTTGTGACGAAGAATAAATAACTCTTTGTGTAAACAGAGAATAACAGAGAGTTAATAGTGAATGAGAGAAAAAGACTTTAAATTGGTATGGGATATGGTATAGGAATATGGATACTGGACATAAATATGTAGACAGAATATTGTTACAGGCCTTAATTCATATGAACGATGGGGATGAAAAGAATAACATATGAAAAGGGTTAATAAGGGAGAAGGGAGGGGGAAGGAGGAGGGAGGGAGAAAAGAAAGTACATGAGGCTGGGGGAGGATTCCCATGGTATGATTCAAGGTAAAAGGGAGGTGGAGGAGATAATGAGTGGTGAATTAAGCGGCGGGGGTGGGGAGAAGTAAGTTATAGGTGTCGTGATAATTTTGCAAGGAGAACACATAGATAATGAAATGTTTAGGGGGGAAAGGAGGCTGAGCATTTATTACAAGTGTTAAATATTGTCTACAGGGGCAAAAGGAGAGCGGCAACAGGAAGTCCAAGCTTTGCATTGTGCTCAGAATGGGTAGTAAGCCCATGGAAGGGGTGGGGCTGCAAAGCAGGGGGGTATGAAATAAGAAGCAAGCAAATAAAAGGAAATTAAGGTGGAATGGTAAGGCCAAAATAGGTGATGAGAAAGATCAATGGGAGGGGACATGAGACTCCTCTCATTAAACATTAATGGAATGTATTCTCAGGCAAAACAAATGAAATTAGCACAGTTGTTAAATAAAGAAAAGGTGATGATTCTATTCCTACAGGAAACCCATATGGACAAAACAGAAAATAGAGCATTACTTTCCCACCCAGCATGGCCTACCAAATGGCAGTTTCAATCAAAGGGAACAAAGAAATCAAGAGGGGTTGGAATTTTATTTTGAAATGACCTGGATGTCCAAGTGAAAGAAATAGTGATTGATACTCAAGGAAGATTTATAATGGTCAAATGTTTAATTTGGGGTCAAAAATATACCTTAGCCTCAATCTATGCTCCCAATAAAGGGCAAGTTAGATTCTTGAAAAAATCTTTAAGTAAAATTGAACAAAACTCTGAGGGGTTGGTGATAGTGGCTGGAGACTTTAATTTGAATATACAGGACAATAAGGAAACTCAACAGTACTGTAGAACTCATTTATGGAGTAATGTGGCTAATGTAGAAGGTAAACAGGGGGATCCAACATTTTATTCAAACAGGCACAAAAAGTTTAGCGTAATAGACTTTATGCTGGTGAGGGAGGAACTTAAAGAAACGATCTCAAAATTTCAAGTGGGGGTATATTTATATCAGATCATGCTCATTTGTTAATGCAATTAGATTCAAACCTTCCAAAAAGGGACTGGAAATGGAGATTTGACTGAAGAATAATTTCTTCAGAAGTTAAGAGAAGGGAAATGGAAAATAAGATAAAAAGAGTATTTAGGGAAAATGATGTAGAAGAAATTAAGTCATCTCTTTTATGGGATGCCTCAAAATCGGTTATAAGGGGTTTGTGCCTAGAGGAAGAGAGGAGATATAAGAAGGAATTGAGTGAGAAAAAAGATAAAGCTATGGAGGAATTATTAGAGTTACAGAAAAAAATTACAAAATAATTATTCAAAAAACATAGAAAAGCAAAGAGGAAAATTAGATGAAATAAATAATTTACTCCTATGGAAGAAACAAGCCCTGGTTAAAAATGAATTTCAAAGGACGACAATTCAGGCAGGGAAAAGATTTATATCTTATTTAAAAATACAGAAAAGTAAAAACTTCATTAGAAGATTAAAAAAATAAAAAAGGGGAATGTAAATATAAAGAAGAGGGGGAAAAAAGAATTATGACTGAATATTTTAAGGAAGGGTTCCAAAAGAAAAGACAATGTGATGAAGATTTACAAGTCAGAAGTAAAATTTCTGAAATACAGAAGAAGAGGCTAAATGAAAAGATCACAGTAGATGAAATTTAGGAGGTAATTGGAACATTAAAAATGGGGAAGGCTCCAGGCTTAGGTGGTTTTATGACTCTGTTTTATCGACAGTTTCAAGAGGTGTTAGGAGAAAGAATGGAGAAATTATTCAATGATATAATGCAAGGGGAAGGAATTCCAGAAACATGGAAGGAGACAGAAATTATCCCTCTCAAAAAGCAAGGTAAAGCAGAAGAACAAGTAGCTTCATATAGACCAATCACATTGGCTAACCAAGATTACAAAATTTTCACAAAAATATTAGCTAAGAGATTAGAGGATGGAATTGCAGATCTAACACAGGAGGATCAATATGGGTTTGTCAAAGGAAGATATATAGGGGATCCAATAAGAATAGTAATGAATATAATGGCAGATGCCAAGAGGAAACAAAGTAAAGTAACAATAGTAAAATTAGATATTAAACAAGCTTTTGACTCTGTAGAAAGAGAGTATTTATTAAAGCTATTAAAACAGATGGATATTATAGGTCCCTATGCAAATGCAGTAAAGGAAATTTATAAAGAAAACTTTGCAAGGGTAAGAATAAATGGATCATTAATGGAAAAGTTTAAAGTCGAAAGAGGTACAAAGCAGGGATGCCCTTTATCCCCCCCCCCAATTATTTGCATTAGCGATGGAACCACTGGCCCAAAATTTGAGAGAATGTGCTCAAATAAAAGGGTATAAAATAGGAAAAGAGGAAATAAAGTTAAACATGTTTGCGGATGATTTAATTTTAATATTATCAAGCCCCGCACACAGAACACACAGCAAGCCAAGTTCAGTTCTTTGCCAGGAACTTTAGTTGTAATCCAGAATAATTTACAGAGCCAAATGCCAAGTTCAAGGGAAACAGAGAAACGTCATAGTCAGGAAGCCAGTCCAAGGTCAGGAAACAGAGAACGCCGTAGTCAGAAAGCCGGTCCAAGGTCAGGAAACAAAGTCAGGATAACACACAGGAACATGGTGGCAAGGTAAGTGACGCGTTGCTCCCACAGAGGGTTCAGGGTAAACTTGCTAGCTTTATCCTAAAACAGGGAGCACACCCATATCTCTGGCAAGGCTCCTGCTAGAACTCAGGGCTTTCAGATCTAATTCTACGCCTATCATTAAAGATCCTTTCCCTAGCTCTCCTGTTAGTTCTCCTTTGCAGGATCCTGCTCCTAGCCCTTATAGGAGGAGGAGATGTGCCCTCAGCTGCATCCTCAGACTCAGCTGCCTGCTGAGTTGAACTACAAGGCTCCTCCTGCTGCTCTCCAGCATTTAACCCTTCACATTCGGGTTCCATGACAGGCAGGGTCCTGGCAAATATTGACTAACCCTTTAGAAGCAGCAGGCCCCCTGATTAATATGTTAAAGACATTTGAAAAAAATATCAGGATTAGAAGTAAACTTACAAAAATCAGAAATCATGTTTCTAAACGTTCCTAGGAAGGAGCAAGATCAATTAAGATTACAAATGAAAATGGGAAATGGAGTTAAAAATGATTTATTTAGGAGTGGTATTAACAAAAAATTGGGAGAAACTAGGGGAGGAAAATTATAACAAAACCTGGAGAAAGATCCAAAAAATAATAAAGGGCTGGAAAGATAAAAAAATGGGAATACTGTCAAAGATTAGGGCTTTGAAAATCTTTATAGTTTCAAAACTGTTATATTTATTCCAGGTACTCCCAATATTACTTTCAGAAAAGATATTAAAGAAATGGGACACATCATTAAGGAAATGGGTTTTTGGCAAGAAAAATCAAAGAATGAAGCATAAAATCCTATATGCAGTAAAAGAAGAAGGAGGATGGAGTATGCCCTCTTTGGAAAAGTATTATATAGCCTTCCAATGAAAATGGGCAATGAAGGTAGAGGAATATCCCACACCCAAATGGAAAAGAGTAGAAGATGCAACAAATAACTCAGCAGGTTATTTAGGGATATTTGATAGAGATAAAAGAATATTGAAAGAAGTTAAGGGACCAAGGCAAGTAACGATGGAGATTTTAATAAAGAGGACGAAAATAGGTGGAGTATCGAATTGGGGCCCATTAGAACAGTTTAATAAAGAGGGGAAGATTTTGTCACAAAAAGATATAAAGAATCTAAAAGAGAAAGGATATTATAAAATCAAAGACATGCATGAATTAATGTCAACAGGAGGGGGGGATAAATAAATTAAAAGGGATATTAGGGAATAAAAAATGGATGGTGGCAGAAAGTATGAAAAGGAGATATGAACAATGGTTCCATTCTCTTAAGGGAAAAGAAGATAGGCAATGGGAAGTGGTGTATAAGAAATATGAAGAAAAAAAGGTTGGAGCAGGAGAGATTTATAGATATTTGGTCAGATTGGGTAATCAAAATGAAAATTTAATTAAATATAATTGAGAAGGAGATATGGATTTAAATACAGAAAAGATTCAGGCTATTTTACGGGGGATAAGAGAGGTAAAATTGGAAAAATTAAGGATATGCAACTGAAGGTATTGCATAAATGGTATTATACCCCACAGAAATTAAATAGAATAAATAATAACATATCACAATATTGTTGGCATTGTAAAAAAGAAAAAGGCACTTTTGCACACATGATATGGAAATGCGAGAAAATACGAACATATTGGAAGAAAGTAGAAAATTGGTTATCAGAAATTACAAAGAAAAGGATTGAGCTAAAAATAGATCATATTTTCTTAGGGTTAGTAGATAGAGAAAAACAATGGAAAAGCGTGAAAAAGATCGTGTACTACGGAATAGCAGCAGCTATAATGGTATTAACGGGTGGATGGAAGGACCAAGAAAAATGGAAATATGATAAATGGAAAGATTATATATATCAATTTTTTCAAAATAATTGGATACAAATTATGCAAGAAGGAAACACAGAAGGGAAACAGATTTTTAAAGGAGTGGGAGAAATATATAAATATATAAAAGGGAAGCCTGAGAACGAGAAATGGGCTAGACTATTCCATCATGCCTTAATAATGTTCAACATGAAAGGGTAGTGAATTCTGCTTGCTGGGGGGGGGGGGGGGAGGGAGGGAGGGTTAATGAGGAAGGGACCAAAGGATGATGTAATGTTTTGGAAACTTGTAAAGACTGGAAATATATGTTGTCACTTCCTCAATAATTTTTTTTTAAAAAAACATCCTCTTCTTGAACTGCTTCCTGAGGACAAGAGATCTGATGCTACTGTGCTTTTTGACGAGGCTATGGCACTTGCAGCTCAACAAATGCGCTCCTCACGCCATGCTTTTGAATGCACCTCTAAAGTCTTGGGTGCTGCTGTTACCCACCGTTGCCATTCTTGGCTTCGCTCTACTGGTCTCTCTGAGGACCACAAAGCCTATATCGAGAGATTGCCATTTGAGGGCGACAGCTTGTTTCACCCCTCGACGGATACAGTTATGGAGGATTGTCACAAAAAGCAAAACGCTGCAAAAAAGTTAAATGTGGTACCCCAGTGTTCTCAATGTCCTTTTCGTTTTCAATCCAGACGTTACTCCTACCACTTCAGATCCCAGTCCTCCTTTGGCCGACACCAATCCAGAGACCGTTCTTCCCATACCTCCAGCTTCTCTGCCTCCGCCCCCGGGAAAGGTAAAAAGGTAAAAAGCCCAAGTCTTCCTCTCCTCGATTCCCCAAGTCACGGGACCGCAAGCTTAAAGAGGAATTCTGACCATCCTACTCCAATCCGTCTGGCTCATTTCTTACGTCGCTGGCAGTCCATAATATCGGACAAACTGGTGCTCTCCATCGTTGCCAGTGGCTACCGCTTGGAATTTACAGAACTTCCACAACTGGGACGCATCTTACAAACTGCTCCAAGTTCCTGCCTTCTTCAAGAACTTGCGTCCCTTCTCGACAAGGGTGCCATTGAACCCGTCCATCCACAACTTTTCCACACAGGGTTCTTCTCGAGGTACTTCACCGTGCCCAAAAAAGATGGAGGGCTCCGCCCCATCATGGACTTGCGTGCTCTCAACCAACATCTGCACGTTCCCAAATTCTGTATGGTTACCCTCGAGAAAGTGATCCCATTTCTTTGAAGAGGGGATTGGTTTGGCGTGGTAGACCTCAAAGACGCTTACTTCCACATCACCATCCATCCTCAGCATCGCCGTTTTCTAATGTTCGCCATAGGCGATCTTGTTTACCAATACACCGCCCTCCCGTTTGGTTTGGCCACCGCTCCGAGAATTTTCACCAAGTGCATCGCGCCGGTGGCAGCCTACCTTTGCACTCGAGGAGTGGTGGTTTTCCCTTATTTAGACGACTGGCTGGCCGTGGCGGACTCTCATCATCAAGCCACCAAAGACATTTGTTTTGTCCTCAAAATGTTGTCCAGTCTGGGACTTCAAATCAACAGGGAGAAGTCCGTCCTCACTCCCTGTCAAGTCGTTCCTTACATAGGCGCAATTTTGGATTCCATCCATGCCAAAGCATTCCCTCCTCAAGACCGTGTCTCAGCCATTCGCTCCCTCCTCCCCCACTTTCAACCGGATGCCTTGGTTTCAGCATTGACGGTGCAGCAGCTTCTGGGGCTCATGGCGTCGATGACATCTGTCCTGCCGCTAGCGAGGCTCAAGCTTCGACATCTTCAAGCTTAGTTCCTGTCTCAGTTCAATCCCATGAAGGACCCTCTGGACAAGCCACTCCGTGTGCCCTCCCTCCTGCTTTATTCGCTGGACTGGTGGGATTCCTCCACCAATCTGCTCGTGGGCCGCCCGTTCCGGTCTCCCATCCCAACCATCCAAGTCAACACGGATGCCAGCAACCTAGGATGGGTGCGGTTTGCCTGGATATGACCATTCACGACCTTTGGTCTCCTCAAGAGAAACTTCTTCACATCAATGTCCTAGAGCTCCTTGCCATTTTCAAAGCCTGCCGTGCTTTCCTTCCTCATCTTTCCGGGAATGTGGTGCTTCTGGTAACGGACAACTCCACTGCAATGCACTATATCAACAAGCAGGGGGGAACACACTCTCAACCTCTACTGCAGTTGACTCTGGACTTTTGGGAATGGTGCATCGCTCACAAGATTTGGCCCATTGCCATGCATCTACCTGGGGAGGACAATGCCACAGCAAATTCTCTCAGCAGGCTTCAATCCGGTTCTCACGAGTGGGAGCTTCACCTTCCCACATTTCTTCAGCTATGCCACCGTTGGGGTTCTCCTCAAGTGGACCTCTTCGCCACCCGGGAGAACGCCAAATGTTCCCGTTTTTGTTCGAGGGTGGGGATCAGCGCTGGATCCATGGGGGATGCTCTCTCCCTTCCGTGGTCTTCCCTGCTCCTCTATGCGTTCCCACCTATTCCACTTCTAACCAAGGTGATCAGCAAAATTTTCCAAGAGAGAGCGAATGTCATCCTGATAGCTCCTTGGTGGCCTCGCCAACCGTGGTTCGCGCCTCTTCTCCGGATGGCCAGCTCTTATCGGCGCCTGCCTCTCCTGCCCAACCCCCTGTCCAGGGATCACGGCAGGATCTTTCACCCGGATCTCCATCGGCTCCAGCTGACGGCTTGGAGGATGACAACGACATAGATTCCATCCTCGCCTCTGCTAGGAAGCCGTCCACTGTACGTCTTTATCATTACAAGTGGAAGAGGTTTGTCTCCTTTGCCAATCAACACCATTTCTCACCTTTGGACCCCCCCGCAAGGTGTCCTTCAGTACCTTCTATCTCTGAAGATATGTGGTCTTACTCTGTCTTCTCTGTGGGTGTACCTCTCTGCTATTGTTGCTCACCAGCCAGAATCCTCTCCTGCTGCTGCATTCTTCCATCACCCTCATCTGAAGGCTTTCCTCAAGGGTCTCCGTAACACCTACCCAGATAGAAAGCCCGTTCCGCCTCAATGGTCACTTTCCTTGGTCCTGCAAAAATTGATGCGTCCACCCTTTGAGCCTTTGGCTACCTGTGACCTTCGGCTTCTCTCCTTCAAAACTGCATTTCTCTTGGCTATCACCTCTGCCATATGGGTTAGCGAACTCTGTGCCCTCAGGTGCGATGCACCTTACCTACAGTTCTATAAGGACCGTGTCCTGGCTTAACCTGATGTCTCTTTCCTGCCTAAGGTGGTTACTCCGTTTCACTTCTCTCAACCGCTTTCACTGCCAACCTTTTTTCCTAACCCTTCAACTCCTTTGGAAAAAGACTTGCATATGCTGGATGTGAGATGTGCTCTTGCTTTTTACGGCTCTTGCACAGCTTCTTTTAGAAAAACTTCACGTTTATTTGTTTGTTATGATCCTAGTTCCAAGGGATCCCAAATTTCACCCCAGCGATTTTCTCACTGGGTTTCTTCTACCATTGAGTTGGCTTATCAGCTCACCAAGTTGCCTGTGCCGGTGCCTATTCGTGCCCATTCCACCAGGGCGATGTCCTTGTCTGCTGCTTCTCTGAAAGGCTTCCCTTTGGAGGACATCTGTAACTCACCGACGTGGTCTACCCCATCCACCTTCGTGATGCACTACCAGTTGGATGCCTGAGTGCGGTCTACTACTTTCTTCGGTAGAGCTGTTCTTTCAGTGGTGCTGGCATGACGTCCTCCATCCTGTGAGTATGCTTGTAATCACCCATCTGTGTGGCTTCACGAAGGCCACGATGGAGAAGAACCACTTACTTACCTGTAAAGGTGGTTCTTCAAGTGGACCTTCGTGAAGCCACACAGCACCCACCCGCCTCCCTTCATGCCGTCACGCCTTGGCTGGTATTTACCTGTCAAGCCGGCGGTTCAAGGGAACTGAGGTGTTTGGGCGGGAGCCCGCTCGCACATGCGCAGTGCGAGTGGGAGGAGACTAACGAGCTTTCCTATTGCTAGGGAAGGCCGACCTCCGCGCAAGGGCTCTTGGGAAACCCATCTGTGTGGCTTCACGAAGGTCCACTCGAAGAACCACCTTTACAGGTAAGTAACTGGTTCATTTCCTGAATGTAAGATAATAAATTGGGTTAGACTGGCAGCTGGGGACATGGGGGGACGGAAGGTCCCTATGGGGCCATGAATCCCACTTGGTGATGCTACTTCTCCAGGATGCTCATACAGGAGTCGTTCTGAAGCCAAAGCGGGGAGCAGAGGCAGGTCCCAAGAGGAAAGGGGGACTACCTATGCCTTCTTTCTTGCACACACTCCTTGCCTAGGAGTGAGGTATCTGGCTGCAGAGCCAGAGCTTGGAAGCTCAGAAGAGCCACACACACCCCGCCCTGGTGGCTTTGGGCAAGCTGCTTCCCAGGGTGCTTCCAAAGAAGGGAGTGGCAAACCACGTCTGCCGAGTGCTCTCCAGGCCTAGAAAACTGGGAAAGGGGCCACCATAAATCAGAACTGACCCAATGACATATTATCTATGTAGACCATTGGTAATAAAACTGGTCTCCTTTAATCTTCTATAGAAGAATGGGGGGGGGGAATCAAAATTAAAGGCCAGATATTTAGTCAACTAAATCTTGTGCAGTATCGTAAATATACTGAAAGAACAGGAACAATGCTCAGTGAAAAACAATCAACATATATGGAAGTTTCTATGAAAAACAGGTCATGGAAAATATTTACTGACTCACGTGCGCATCACTTCAGTTTTGTTCCTATCCCATGTCCATTTACCGTAAGCTTTCTCCTTAATTGCTCCAATCCAGTAAGGGACATGCCTTCCAATGACTAGTCCTTCTAAGAAGTCCTGTAATAAGAGCAATCAGAAAATCTTTATACAGTATTTACCAGGACATATCCCTTTCTCAAGAAGACTGCAGATCTTTACAAGTTTTTAGCATTGGAGAACCAGAGATGATGTGCATATTCATAAAGGGAGCAGATCTTTACAGATGTTGTTCAGCATTTGGCTTATGTTAGATCTATCCATTTCTGATTATTATTTTTAATTATTAGCTATTATTTGTTGTTATTATATTTTTGTATTTCATTTGATTGTAAGCTGCCCAGAGTGGTGTCTAGCACTAACTAGGCAGTATGCAGATATAATCCATCTGTCTGTCAGTCTGCCTGCCTGCCTGCCTGCCAAAGAGATATGAAGGGCATGTGCATAAAAATAATGTGTATATCTCAGAGGGAGAGCTTGCCAATGTGATGCTAAGAGCAGCAAGGAAAGAGTGATCCACATTGCATTGTGGGGACATTTTCCCACCACCTGTCCCTAGATGTTGATGCTGATCCAGATGCCTTTTTTACTGTCTCTGGCCTCAGAAGAGAAAACCTCTCTGCCTCATAGATGCTTGATGATTGGGTGGGCAAAGGGGGAAAAGTGAGTGGTGTGCCTTGTGGCCCAGTGGGACAGACAGAAAGAGCCCCTGAAGCCACAGACATCATGCCTACAGGATGGGACAGGAGCACTCCGAAAACAGAGTTCTTCTCAGCTGCAGAAAGCTCTCCGTGTGCCATGCAAGAACTGCACTACATGTGTCTTAACTGATGCTTGTAAGGCTAGGGTAACAGCTGTGGCTGCAACCTCTGTGCCCTTTCAAATTGCCTCTCTAGAACAACTGCAAGGGCCTTGGGGACCCCTCCCCCTTTGTGCTTTAGCACTGCTGCCCACTCCAACATGTAGCATTGCTTCCAGGGCAGGAGGTCTGCCAAACTCTGCTTTGATGAAGGCGATAGGATTAACTGAAGCGCAGCTGCATGGCGGGGGTGGGGGGGGGGGGGAGAGCACACAAATGTGAAACCAGGCTGGATTGGGTGGCATGGGTTGGCAATCTTAGGGAAAGACGGTCCATTAGGCAACAGGGCCTAAACTGTTAAGGCCTTTATAGGTTAATACTAGCTCCTGAATTTGGCACAAGCCTACTGAGAGACAATTTCAGAATCAGGGAGAGGCGATCATATGTTCAAACCCACAGGATTAATTTGGCCACTGTATTTTACACCTTCTGAATCTTCCGCATCGCCTTCAAAGGCAGCCCTGTGTAGAGAGCTTTGCAGTAGTTGATCCTAGAGATTGCCAACACATGGAACAGCATCATTAGGGATGTCCTGTCCAGGTAAGGTTGCAGGTGTGCAATTGGCCTGGCACCTTCTTCTCAGAGGCCTTTGTTGTAAGATCCCAGGTTGGTTAAGAAAAATGTCTCAATTGATTTTTCATCTGATTGTGAATGAAAGGGCTGACCTGGCATGTCTGTATGCCCCCACCAAGCAACTTTCACTCTAAAGTGTGTACATACAGTACGTGCCTCTGTCCCCCTCTGCATAGTTTTTTCCCTCCACCCCTGTGCATCTATCACAACCGTTTTTGTTCTGGTCATGACGGAACCTGTGCAGGAAAGGCAGCGAGAGGACTGCATATCTGCAAAGGACTGAGCGCTGCAAAGGAGGGCAAAAAACTGGAGGAAACATTGTCCTCAGGTCACTATATCCGGTAGGCAGATGGGAAGCCCATGTGTGTTCAATGGGAAGTTCCATCGAAATTAGAATGTTTTCTCCATTTCAGGGCTTGGTCCTCACTTAAGTTTACAAAAGAGTTGAGTCCTCAGAAACAAACGAACAACTCCCTTGGCAGTGAACTTGGCTGCAGTAAAAAATAGCTGTCTGCCATAGTAATACAGGACCTCGTCAGGGATGTGAATGTCACTGAGCCTCTGGGGAACAGTGACCATGCTGCAGTTACCTTTGCCATGCATGTCGGAGGAAGAGTGTCAACCAAATCAGACATAAAAACCCTTGATTTTCAAAGGGCAAACTTCCCTCAGATGAGGAAACTAGTTAGAGAGAAACTGAAGGGGAGGGTTAGAAGAATCCAATCTCTTCAGAGTGCATGGAGCCTGTTTAAAACAACAATAATAGAGGCCCAGCACAAGTGCATACCACAAAGAAAGAAGAGCTCATTTAAGTCCAAGAGGACACCGGCATGGTTAACGAGTGGAGTTAGAGAGGCTCTAAAGCGCAAGGAGAGGTCCTTCTGTAAATGGAAATCCTCCCCAAATGAGGAAAATAAAAAGGAACACAAACTCTGGCAAAAGAAATGTAAAAAGATGATAAGGGAGGCAAAGAAAGACTTTGAGGAACGCATGGCTAGCAATATAAAGGGTAATAATAAAAGCTTCTTTAAATATGTTAGAAGTAGAAAACCTGCCAGAGAACCAATTGGGCCTCTGGATGGTGAGGGAGGAAAAGGGGAGGTTAAGGAGGACTTGGACATTGCAGAGAAATTGAACGAGTTCTTTGCGTCTGTCTTCACGACAGAGGACCTTGAGCGGATTCCGCTGCCTGAGCCGCCCCTCTTGACTAAAGAATTAAATCAAATACAGGTTAAAAGAGAGGAGGTTTTAGGACTAATTGATAAATTGAGGATTAACAAGTCACCGGGCCCAGATGGCATCCACCCAAGGGTTATTAGGGAACTGAGAAATGAAATTGCAGATCTCTTAACGGTTATATGCAACTTGTCTCTTAAAACGGCCACAGTGCCGGAGGACTGGAGGATAGCAGATGTCACACCAATTTTTAAAAAAGGAAGGAGGGGGGACCCAGGAAACTACAGGCCGGTTAGCCTTACATCTGTCCCAGGGAAGATGGTGGAAGGCCTCATCCAAGAGAAAATCTTAAAACACATAAAAGAACAAACCTTGCTGAGAGAAAATCAGCATGGCTTCTGTAAGGGCAAATCTTGTCTTACAAACCTTTTAGAATTTTTTGAAAAGGTCAACAGGCACGTGGATTTGGGTGAACCGGTGGATATTGTCTATCTGGATTTTCAAAAGGCTTTTGACACAGTCCCTCACCAAAGGCTGCTGAGAAAATTGCATAGTCAGGGGATAAGAGGGCAGGTCCTCTTATGGATTGAGAACTGGTTGAGATCCCGGAAACAAAGAGTAGGTGTCAATGGGAAATTTTCACAATGGAGAGAAGTGAAAAGCGGTGTGCCCCAGGGCTCGGTCCTGGGACCGGTGCTTTTCAATCTGTTCATAAATGACCTGGAGACAGGGATAAACAGTGAGGTGGCCAAGTTTGCAGATGACACAAAACTTTTCCATGTGGTAAAAAACCAGAGAAGATTGTGAAGAGCTCCAGAAGGATCTCTCCAAACTGGGGGAGTGGGCTGAGAAATGGCAAATGCGTTTTAATGTAACCAAATGTAAAGTAATGCATATTGGGGCAAAAAATCCAAACTTCATCTATCAACTCATGGGCTCTGAGTTATCCGTGACGGATCAGGAAAGAGATCTTGGTGTGTTGGTGGACAGCTCCATGAAGGTGTCTCCCCCAATGTGTGGCAGCAGTGAAGAAGGCCAATTCCATGCTAGGGATTATCAAAAAGGGGATTGAAAATAAAACAGCCAACATTATAATGCCGTTATATAAAACAATAGTAAGGCCCCACCTGGAGTATTGTGTACAATTCTGGTCACCGCATCTCAAGAAAGACATAGTGGAACTGGAAAAGGTGCAGAAGAGAGTGACTAAAATGATTACTGGGCTGGGGCACCTCCCTTATGAAGAAAGGCTAAAACAATTGGGCCTCTTTAGTCTGGAAAAAAGGCGCTTGAGGGGGGATATGATTGAGACATACAAAATAATGCAGGGTATGAGTAAAGTGGATAGAGGGAAGCTCTTCTCCCTCTCTCAAAATACCAGAACTAGGGGACATACACTCAAATTGAGTGCTGGGAGTGTAAGAACTGACAAAAGAAAATATTTTTTCACCCAGTGCGTTGTAAGTCTATGGAACTCCCTGCCACAGGATGTGGTGATGGCATCTGGCCTGGATGCCTTCAAAAGGGGATTGGACAGATTCCTAGAGGAAAAGTCCATCACGGGTTACAAACCATGATGGAGATGTGTAATCTCTAGGCTTTAAACCAGGGTACTTCAAGGGCCAGATGCAGGGGAGTGGTATCAGGAGACAGATATCTAGTCTCATGCGCTCCCAAACGCATCTGGTGGGGCCGCTGTGAGATACAGGAAGCTGGACTAGATGGGCCTTTGGCCTGATCCAGCATGGCTCTTCTTATGTTCTTATGTTCTTATGTAGTTCAGTTGGTGAAGAAAGCGTATACAGTAATCCCCCCCCCATCGCGGGGGTTAGGGACCCGACCTGACCTGCAATGATTGAAAATCCGCAATATGTGGATGCTGGTTAGGGTTGGGACTGAGGGGCCTCTCTAGGGCCTCCTGCACTTACCGGAGCGCTGTGTTGCCCCAGTTGGTTGTCCAACGGGCTTCTCGGGCCTGTCAGAGGTCCCAGAAGTGGTTTCCGGTGATCTAGAAGTGATTTCCGGTTTGCCGGAAACCACTTCTGGGGCTTCTGACTGGCCTGGGAAGCCCATTGGAGGTCTGTTTGGGACAGCACCACACCTGGGGTAAGTGCAGGAGGCCTCAAACAGGTCCAAGCAGCTTACCCCGGGGGTCTTGCCTTTCATATACTGTGGTTCCCCAATATACCGGGACCGCAGCATATGAAAGGCGAAATGGCGGAGGACCACTGTAATACTGCGTAAGGATTTTTAGTGAGGTGGGTGATCATCAGTTAGTACTCTCTTGAAAGGTCTGTGACCTCACTGGTGCTGTACTCCATCTGGGACCTCAACCAGATATGATTACACGTGACTGGCTTGCAGCTTTTTGTTGTTTTTGTTGTTTTAGGACTGAGGGTCCATCTCTATCGGCCTCGACTCAGTCCAGAAGTAGATCATGTTGAGAGGTCTAACGTGCTCTTTTGTCTGATAGTTCTGGATCAGTTTCATCTTGTGATACCTGATGACTTTGACAAGGTGCTTGCATGGTGTAGAACTGTCATGCTGGTTAAAGCACCCAAAGAGATAATGAATGATTCAATGACCATTCAGATAATAAACTACTCCTTACAGGAGGGATGTATGCCAACCTGTCTAAAGAAGAAAACAATCCAGCCCGTTCTTTAAAGGTCCAGCCTGACAATGGACAATTTAAACAACGATCGTCCTGTCACCAATATACAGCTCATGGGTAAATTGACTGAGATGGTAGTGGCTGATCAGCTGCACATTGTTGGAGGACACCAATAACCTTGATCAGTTTCCGCGGAAGTTTAGGCCATTTCAGGGGACTGAGGTAGATCTGGTCACTCAGCTGGATGACCTGTTAAGGGAGGATGGCCAGGGGAATATAACCCGGTTGGTCCTCCTGTATTTCTCAGTGATATTCTTAAACACCGTATCCTACTGGATTGGCTCTCCAGCTTGGGAATAGGGGGCTTTATGCTAGCGCCACCCTTCCTTGGGGTCCATTTCCACTGGGTGCACTTTGGCTATGCTGTTTCAAACCCATGGGCTCTATAGTGGGGAGTCTCACACTGATCCTCTCTCTTACAGCTCATTAACATCTACTGTATATGGGACCACTGGGAGAGATCATTCAGAGACTGGGAGTGTGTTGTCATCAAAATGCTGATGACATACAGCTCTATCTCTCCTTCTCATCCTCAGCTGTGCAAACCCTGGAAGACTGTCCGGCCTCCATTATGGCAAGGATAAGAGCTAGCAGGCTGTGGTTCAAATCCCAGCAAGTTGGAGATCTTGTTGTTAGGTGGAGATCTCCATAGGTTAGGGGGCTTCTGCTTGGTCTGGATGAGGTTGCATTACCCCTGAAGGGCCAGATCCACAATTCGGGTGGGTTTATGAATCCAGCTCTCTTGATGGAGAAAAAGATCTTGGCCATGTCCAGCTTTGCCTTTTGTCAGCTTAGAAAATGCACACACCTGCAGCTCTAACTTGACAAGAAATCCCTGATAATAATGTACACATTGGTAATTTTTGACTATTTCAATGCTGTCTGTGTACAGAAACTGCAACAGGTGCAAAACTCAGCAGCTAGGCTGGTTTTGGGGATTTCAAGAAAGGATGATATCTCCCCAGTTCACTTGCATGGGTTGTCTGTATGTTTCTGTGCCAAATCCAAGGTCTTAACGTTGATATTTAAAGCCCTTCATGGTTTGTTTGAACTTCATTATTTCTTGGAGCATCTCTGCTTGAGATCTACCATCCCCACCACCTGGACCTGCTAAACATTGGTGCTGTATATGACCACCCTCAGTGAAGCCAGAAAGATCAGGAGCAAGAACTGGCCCTTCCCCGCGCATGCTGCCTCCCTATGAAATGCACTAGTGCTAGAGGTGTGTCACGGCCCTTCCCTCCTGATATTCAGCAAGTATAGAAAAGCATTGCTTTTCAGAGAAGCAGTTCAAGATAACCCCACTTATAATGACTGCTATTTAGGTTATGTATAGATTTTCTCTTTTGATTTGTCGTCACCCTCTTTATTTTATTTATTTATTTATTTTATTTTCTGTTGGTGTAATGCCCATCCTACTACTCAACCATCTCCCTTTCTGAGTTAGTCTCAGAGATGTTTTTGGGGTCTCCTCAGCATGCTGTGTTGAGGACTTCAACATCCACGCCAAGGCAGCTTTGTCAGGAGTGACTCAGAACTTCATGTCCTCCATGCCTATTGAAGGCTTTTCTGAAATGGTACCTGCCCACCACTCATGCCTCAGGGCACACTTTAGACCTGGCTGTCTATACTGGGGTAAAGGGTGGTGATCATTGTCATGGACAGATTGTCATCTTGTGGGGTTTAGACTCAGTGGAACTTGGAGACTCTGCACGGCTGGGGGACCAAGTAAGATGGTCCACCCCAGGAGGCTAATAGATCCAAATGGTTTCCTGGTGGCTCCTGGGAAGTTTCTTGTTGCCTCGGCAGAAGGTTCTGTTGAAGCCTACTTGTTAGCCGTAGTTGTTTTCTGGAATGGGGAAATGGCCATGATGTCTCCTAAGCATCTCCTCTCACAAAAGCAGGGTCAGACTGGTTCCCTGGTTTAGTTGGGAGCTGGTGATGATGAAACAAGCGAGACTAGAGAAACAACGGTGGCAAACTTGGAGTCTATCTGATGAAACACAGGCTAGAGCCCATTGGAAGGCCTATTCTGTGGTAGTGGTTGCAGCAAAGAAGTCAGTCTTCTTTGCTATTATTATGCCCGCACAGTCTCTCAGCGGATCTCTTTTGAATCTGGAAGTTGAGTCATGGCTACTGGACTTCTCTTTCTTGAGAGACAGAAATGTTTCACTGCTCATCCAAACAGCTTCATCAGTCTGACGGATGAAGCTGCTTCAGCAACACGATTCTGTCACTCAAGAAAAAGAAGTCCAGAAGCCATGACTCAACCTCCAGATAAACTCACCTGGATGAATGAGAATCTTCACAGACATCTATTTTGAATGGTCAGATCCCAGGAAGAGGATGCCGACCACACGGTGAGGAATTTGCAGGCAGAATTTCTCAGATCCACTCTGACTTGGATGCCGTAGTTGACATAGGTCAGTGTTGGCGAACCTTTGGCACAGGGCCAAAGGTAGCACTTGGTGTCCTTTCTGTGGGCACCCTACATCACCCCTTCACAGCCACCTGTATTCAGGTTAAATTGCTGTCTTGGCACTTTGCGAAAAAATTAGTGGGTTTTGAATTGCAGTTTGGGCGCTCGGTCTCTATCTAAATGGTTCACCATCACTGATACAGGTCTTGTGACAGTTTCTCCCTGCGTATTTGGAAAAGTGTGCTTCTCCCATTCTCCATCTGCACGTAGTATGCAATGTTGGGAATGTGTTTATTGGAACAGCAGTAAGTCACTATCAGGAAAAGGCTGGCTCCTGAGAGCAGATGCCATTTCATGGGCAGGAATAGGCACCTCAGGAAAGTGCTGCCCTCCTGCTGCATGGAAAGATGCTGGGACAGGATGTGGACTTTCCTCTGAATTAGCCCAGAGAAGGATAGGGCCAAACTGCACAGGATTTGCTGAGCTTGCATTTAGACAGGGAGCCCCTTTATGGAGTACTTGCTTCACTCCAGAGCTCATAACAACAACACAGTATTTTATCCTCAATAGAACAGAGTTCCTGGAAAGCCTTCTACTTCTGGAAGGAAAGATCAGGTTGTGAATGAGATAATGAAATGAAGGCAGCCAAAGGTGGGGCAAGAGGGATTCATGCAACGCAGGGCATCGGGCTTACCTCTTCATCTTCATTTTCAATATCAGCCAGTTTAGCTCTCTCTTTCTCACAAAGCTTTTTTGCTGTATACCAATTCATTGCACCACTAAGAAGTAGATAGATTGCATTTTTATAGGCCACCCAGTCGTGATTCAGTCTGTAATTAATGTTGACTTTGACCCAATACAAGTTATAAGAACAAAGAAAAAAGAAGAAGGATTTAATAGACATCCATATTTCATTCGGGCTTTCTTTATTTGCTTCCCTGTTTCTATTTGTTGAATTCAATCGTATTTTTTTAAACAAATCATTTCCAGCTTATCTACAGCTTATTCCTACTTACATACTTGCAGCATTATATGTGAGGAAATAATGCATAACAATGTCTACATTCATGTTCCAATAATCAGCAAAACCTATTTTCTATAAACTGTTTGGTGGTGCTGTCTCTTTCCACTCAATTTCTGGAATGTAATCTTAATTGCATATTCAATCATCCGTACCCATTCATACTAATATGATATCGTGGTGGAACTGGAGGATTTCACATACGCACAATAGCTTTGTTGCAACAGTTAAAAAGTAGGCAAAATTATAAGTCTTCCTAGTGAGAAACAACTTTAGTATCAGAAAAGTAACTTGAGAAGATAAATCTATTTTATATCCTTGTACTGTATATGTTTTGAACTTCAGGAAATTTGCTTCCTAAAACTGCATATTTAGAATTTCACCAAATGTACATATATTTGCATCCACTGATATAATCAATATTTCTCCTCTTAACTTAGCAATTTAAATGGGAAGGAAGCAAATTCTATCTATACCTAAGTTTATAAACACTCTCTGAAGTTTCGGAGAGGGTAGCCATGTTAGTCTTCTCAATAATTCCAGGCAAAATCAAAGAAAGACAAAACAAAAGACACCAAACACGTGGCACCTTAAAGACTAACTTTCAGATTTTAATGTAACATTTCGTGAACTATACATCCACTTCTTCAGACATATAGCAGCAGAATGAGGTGTGCAATATAATATGTGATGGGATATACATTTCATACCAAATATTCATTGGCTGTAGTACAGTGGTACCTTGTATAACGTAATTATTTCTTTCCAAATCAAATTACGTTATACAAGTTTTCTGTTATACAAATGCTAATTTCCCATAGGAATGCATTGAAACTGGATTTAATCCGTTCCAATGCATTCCAATGCGGGGCTAGGTTTTTTTGGGCGAGGGGGGGGGGCGGGCGGGTGGTGGACACCAGTGCAGGTGCCAGGTAAGGGTGCCCCTCCCCAGCTCACCCCCCTCCGTGTCTGCCGCCCCTCCTCTCCCCTCCCTCCTTCCCTCTTTCCCCGGGCGGCCGCAGGTGGTGGCCTGCCAGCATCCGTGGCGGTGGCCTGCCACCCATCCCCTCCCCTCCCCGACTGCCCCGCGTCCTCTTCCTGGGCGGCCTTGGGCGGGACCGCGCCGGCCCCACTCACTCACTCCCTTCCTGCTGCTCCTCATGGTAGGAAGAGGGGAACGTGCTCAATCTCCCCCCCCAACACACACACACACACACACACACACACACACACAGAGGGGAGGAGTGGCAGGCCGCCGCCGCGGATGCTGGGGTTCCGGGGCGGGCCGCCGGTGCGCCCTCCTGCCTGCCTCCGGGGCTCTGGCAACCCCCGCAACCCCCGCAAGCGCCATCCCGGAGGTGACGTGACGGAGCCGGAGGACCCCTGCGCAGGTGGCAGGTAAGGGCACCCCTCCCTGGCTCGCCCCCCTCCGTGCCTGCCGCCCCTCCCCTCCCCTCCCCTCTTTCCCCGACCGCCCCCCGTCCTCTTCACGGGCGGCCGGAGTTGGTGGACGGAGGTGGCCGCAGGGGGGGGCGGATTTTTTTCCGTTGTACGGATTTTTTTGTTGTACAAACCCTCCGTTATACAAGGGTCTACTGTTATCTGTATTTGCATGTCATCCCAGTTGTAAGTTCCTATAGAAACAGTTGATAGAGGAGGGGGAAGAGGAGGAGGGGGTTATAAAGATTTGCCCAGGGTCTCATGATGTTTGTTGATATGGTGTTGTTTTATGGCTCTGTGGTAAATTCCTCCAGAGACAGAAACCAGACATCAGATCAGAGCAGGGTGGGCGGGGCAGTTGATGAGAGGGGGAGAGGATGAGAAAATACAGACTACACCACAAGAACCTCAACCAGCAACCTTCTTTCTCCTTCCACATGCCTGGTCTGGCCAGCAGCATCAGATCAGAGGGGGGGGCAATTTGAAGAGAGGTGGGAGAGAATGGGAATTTTTTTTTCCACTTTAGAATCCTGGTGGGATATAAACTTTATAATATAGTAGTGGCAATATAGTAGTATTACATTTGGCACTATAGTAGTATTACATTTGATGACTCAAGAAACCCTGACTTATGTTTAATCCATTCTTGTGTGTGTCTATCATGCATATAAATTTTATCTCAGCTGTTTCTCTTTGTATCCTTGATTTGTAATGATTCCATATCAAAATGGTGACCTTCAAATCCTTCAAGGAGTGAGCAGGTAAATTGAAATGGTTTGAAGCAGGTTTCTGTGTATCATGGAGCGGTTTCTTATGTCAAACGTGTGTCCATTGATGCGTTTTCTTAGAGAATGTCCTGTTTGTCCAATGTAGAGTGCAGACGGGCCTTGTGGGCAAAAGATGGCATAGATCATGTTGGTTGTGGAGCGGGTGAAGTTGCCCTTGATACTGTATGTGACATTGTTGGGTCCTGTGATTGTGTTGCCAGAGTAAATGTGTGTGCAGAGTTGGCATCGGGGTTTGTGGCAAGGTTTGGTCCCATTGTCCATGTTGCTGTTTTGTAATCTTGTGTGCCTAAGTATTTGTTTGAGGTTCAGAGGTTGTCAGTAGGCAAGTATGGGTCCCCTGCCAAGAGCTTTGGAGAGTGACGTGTTCTTGTCAAGGGTAGGATCATTTAAGATGTGTGTGAGTGGTCTCACTTGTGGACCGTAAGTGACAACCAGTGGTGTTCTGTCATTTGGCCCATTGGATCTGTCTTGTAGCAGGTTATCTCTGGGTATGCATCTTGCTTTGTTGATTTATTCCTTAATCATGTGAGGTGGGTACTGTAGTCTGAGGAAGCATTTTGTAGATGTCTGAGTTTGGAGTCTCTATCCTGTGGGTCAGAGCAGATGCGGTTGTATCTAAGGGCTTGGCTATATACAATGGATTTTGTTGTGTGTTCAAGAGGGAAGCTTGGAGAATGCAGATACGTATATCGGTTGGTTGGTTTTTGGTACAGTGTGGCACTAAGATGCCCATGTTGTAGTTTCAAAGTGGTGTCCAGAAAGCTCACCTGCTATGTGGATTGTTCCAGAATGAGGTTGATGTTTGGGTGAAAACTATTGAAGTCCTGGAGGAATTTTTTTAGGGATTCTCCATGGGTCCAGATCAGAAAAATGTCATCAATGTATCTCAAATAGAGAAGTGGTTTCTGGATGCAGTGGTAAAGAAAGCGTTGTTCCAGGTCAGACATGAATATGCTCGCGTATTGTAGGGCCATGTGAGTACCCATTGCGGTTCCATTGATCTGGAGGTAAGTTTTATTGTCAAAAGAGAAATAGATGTGTGTGAGTACAAAGTCACAGAAGGTAGTGATTATGTTGGATTCTTCCTTGTTTTGGATGGTTTTTGTGATATCTTGTAGTCCTTTTCTGTGGAGAGCCCAGTGACCAGGGTTACCTTGTTCATGTATTGTTGGTAGGAGATAGAAGGTTTCTAGTTGAGGTTCTTGTGGTGTAGTCTGTATTTTCCCATTCGCTCCCCCTCTCTTCAACCGCCCCGCCCTCCCTGCTCTGCTCTGATGTCTGGTTTCTGTCTCTGGAAGAATTTACCACAGAGCCATAAAACAACACCATATCAACAAACAACAGGAGACCCTGGGCAAATCTTTATAACCCCCTCCTCCTCTTCCCCCTCCCCTATCCACTGTTTCTATCGGAACCGGGTTGAGATGCAAATACAGATACTACAGCCAATGAATATTTGGTATGAAATGTATATCCCATCACATATTATATTGGACACCTCATTCTGCTGCTATATGTCTGAAGAAGTGGGCGTATAGTCCACAAAATGTTACATAAAAATATGAAAGTTAGTCTTTAAGGTGCCACATGTTTTGTGCCTTTTGTTTAGTTTTGTTTTTCTTTGATTTTGCCTGAAACGGTATCTGAAAGATTGGCTGAGATATATCTTACCATATAATGACAGACTTTTCTACCTGTCCAAAGTTGTTATCCTCGGAAGGCTATAGGAACACCCCACCTCCAGGACTCACAGGAAAGAAAAATTTCTTCAGGGGGTGCAGTTTTCCAGCCAAGGCAGATTCAGTGTGACACACATACACCCCGTCCCAGCACTGAGATTAATTACCACCAGAGTTTTAAAGTAACTTACCGATTTCCATTTCCAGCTCATTAAGCCGTAGGGCGAGGAAAGCTAAATCTCCTGCAATCTGGTCAGCACCGCGAATTATATCAATATCTAAAATGAATTGCAATAATTCAAGTCAGAGGAACTTATCTTGAGCAATTGTCTCAAAAGCCATTTTCTAAATTTACTGTGATGTTTTATACAGTGAGAGAACGTGTGTACAGATGCCCAAGTGTGTATGCATATGCAGTTGCTGTGTTTTGTACTTTGTGGGGTGTGGATGTTTACCTTTTGCAATGGGTGTCTGTTTTTCTGGGGTAAGGGAGAGTGTTTGTGGTATGGGTTAGTGTTTGTGAAGATTCCCAGTCATCCAGGTGACTTGATCTGGAAGTTGAGTCATGGCAGCTAAACTTCTTTTCTTGAGACAATGAAACACACCCTATTAGACATGGGCACGACTTGGCGAAATTGTCGTTTCCGTTTTCGGATATCATTTCCGTTACGTAATGGAAACGGTAACGACAATTAAGCTGTCAGAACTCGAACTCGAACCGAAAAAAGAAAAATTGGGTCTGATTTGTCGTTGTCGTTCCTGGCATCGCGTGGCGATCGTGCGATGCCAAGCGGCACAGAAAAAAAGTTTTAAAAATAAAAAAACCTCGATTCCCGGCCAAAAAAGCAGGCGAAAATATGCCTACCTGAGGGCACCTACCAGAGGGGTGGTTTCTGGGGGGGGGGTCCACAGCCTTCCCCCCCTCCTGTCCTGGGCTGCTGGTACCGGGCTGGGAGGGGGCATCCTCGGCGTCTTCATTTGCTGTGCGGTGCGGGGGGATCCAAAATGGCGTCCGCAATATTTTTTTTGAAATTGTGGTCCAAAAAACCACCAAAGCACCACAGAAACATGCGAAAATTGGCTATTTTATATGCTTGAATTTTTACAGTAGCAGCAGTGGGTTTTTATAGCAGTAAAAGGTCGCACTGATTTTATTTTTTTTATTTTATTTTTTATTTTTTTACACCTGCGCAATGATGGGCTGGCCATGGGATGGGACCATGCAAATTTTTGGACCCATTCTACCAATCGCATGGGCAGGTTCTGACTGACACTTCTGGATGTGCAAGAGGGCATAAAAAGCCGAGGCACTCCCAGAAGAGTCGCAGTCCGGGCTTGGATGTGGGTGGGAGAGGGCTGTGTGTAGCTGGCTGCTGTGCTAGACTAGTTTCGATTTCGCGGAGCCTTTAGATTTCAGTTAGGCAGGCAGGGAGGGAATTGATTCAATTGATTTTTTAGGAAATAATAATAATTCCTTTCATTCTCTGTCTGCTGTGGGGAATAGCAACGCAGTTTATTCTTTTTTATTCTCCTGCATTTTGTTAGGATTTCTTTTCTGATAGTGCTTCAAAGGGGGGGAGGTTTGAGTGGGAGGGGAGGTGTGGATTTATTTTAAAAATTTCATTTGCTTGGTGGCAAGCCAAGGTCCTTTCATACCCTGCCTGCAAAAATTGCAATTGCTTTATTCGATGCAGTCTTGTGCAGCAAGTCAGTTTAAAGTGTTTTCCGCCTGCTCTGGGTCATTGCGGGACCCGCGGCCGCCGCCCGCCTGTGCGCCTGCCACTCCCCCCTGCCGCTGCCGCCACCCGCCCATGCCCTCCCCTGCCACCCCGACCGACACCTAGGGCGCAAAAACACCTAGCGCCTGCGGGACGCCACTCGCTGGGACGTCAAATCACGCGAAATCGTGGCGGCGGCAATGACAAACGACACGACGAAACGACAATTTTTTTAAAAATTTCACGAAAAACGGAAACGACCCGAAACGGACTCGTCCCGAAAAACGACAACTCGGGGGAAAAAATTCTGGCCGTGCCCATCTCTACACCCTTTTACTTTGTGCCAGGAAACCAGATACAATCCACAATCCAAGAAAGCCAGCCTGTTGTCTTGGGTGTCTTCCCTAGTGAACTTCATATTAGGGTACATGGCATTGATGACCCGACAGAAGAACCTGGTCATTCCCTACCTACATGGCTGGAGTGTCTGAGACGCTTAAAAGGATTTTTGGCAAACAGCACATTCCTGTTTATTTCAAACCCACAAACACACTAAGGCAGAGACTTGTCCACTCAAAGGACCTGATACCAAAACACAAAAGGAGCAATATCGTATATGCGGTCCAATGCAGTAAGGAGTGTGTAGACCTCTACATCTGAGAAACTAAACATCCATTAAACAGAAGGACACGTCCCCCACATTGGGATGTCTCAACATTTTGAGAAAGCTTGCCAAAATCATGGGAAGCTAATGCAACATTGCTTTGTTCCCCCTCAAATGAGCGGCGTTTAGCAGAGGCTTCTGTAAAAAACACAGCAACAGGCCTATATTCTATCTTCTTTTTTTCTATTGTTATTTTTATTGTTGATTTGTTGTTGTTGCTGATGATGATGTTGTTAACCGCCCGGAGTTTCTTCGGAAGACGGTGTGTGTGTGTGTGTGTGTGTGTGTGTGAAATGTGTTTTTGTGAAAATCTTGGAATTTGTGCAAAAGAGATGTATTTCCATATGGGACAGGGTTTGTTTGTTTGCAGAAATGTGCTATTGCTGATGTTATGCAAACAAAAAAGGATAACAAGATATCAAAAAGAAAAGAAAAGTAAAGAAAAGAAAAGGAAGGCGAGAGCAAGAAAAGAAATGAAGAAAGGACAAAATGAAATTGAAAATTTCTTCCATTATTTCCAAGAACGAAATAAGCCAAGATTTACATTCCCAGGAGAGAAGGTGGGAAAGGAGGAGGAAAATATGTTCTGTATTGTATCACAGCCGCTGACCACTTTCCCAGAGCAAATGGAAACTCCAGCCCACCCTTTCTCCCCCTGAATTATAGGTCTGATTCAGGCAAATGAGCCTTAAACAAACACCCGTGAAAACTTCTCCGTTCAAGATTTCGGTGGCCTGCAAACTGGCCTGTCCCTTTTAAGACAGATTTCCATGAACTCCTGCAGTGCTTTTTCTAAGGTGGGCTTAAGCTAGAAGAGCTTCCCATGTTCCACTCTTTCCTCTACCAGAGGAATCTTCAATCCCCTGGTTGTTTTCTGCACGTTTTACAGCTGGCCTTTCTGTCCCAACAGGAGAGTGAGGCTGTGGGGCCTAAGGAGTGTGATTTGCAGGGCACAGGGGAAATGTGGGATGATGCTTGGTCCTTCCTCCACTTCCGTTGGAACCCAGCTATGGCCTCAGGCTTTCTCTGAGCTGAACTAGGGATACAGTTCTGCTCCGTGGATGCATCCTGGGCAGAGTGGCCCCTTGGAAAGGACTGGGTGGGGGGGGGGGAGAATCAGGCTTGAAATCATTACTTACCACTTTTTTGTTCATAGCTTGGATCTCTTGAAATCATAAATTTCTTAATGTGCTCCATTGCATCTCGTGTGCCAGCATTTCTGTTCCATTCGTTCAAACCTAATGGAGAACGCATAGGTTTCTTAATATAAATTATATTATGTACATAAATGTTACATATTGCTAAGAAACATATGTGTGGACCTTTACCGAAGATCATGGACTACAGGGAGTTACAGCCCCCCCCCCCCCGTTGTGTTTTGGTGCATTCCAACTCTGGATCTATTTCAGTCAGTGCCACAGGACTGAGATTGTTAAGTCAGACAATCTGCGTCAAGAAGCTGGCTAGAGGAGTGTTGGTATTCCCAGATCTCTTAGTGGCCTCTGATACTGCCATCCACAGTTTCTCCTTGGGTCAGTTGTTGGGGTTAGGGATTATGAGGCGCAGCATTATTTATTTATTTATTTATTTATTTATTTATTTATTTATTTATTTATTTATTTATTTATTTATTTATTTATTTATTGGATTTCTGTACTGCCCATCTGTAGGGGCATGGTGACTCAGCGGACTAAGGCTCCGAAAACTATTGACTGCAAAATCGGCAGCTCGGCGGTTCGAATTCCGGGTGCCACACAGTGGAGCAAGCTCCCTCTGGTAACCCCAGCTCCTGCCAACCTAACCCTAAACCCTACCCCTAAACCTAAACCTAAACCTAAACCTAAACCTAACCCCTAGCAGTTTGAAAGCAGGTAACTGCAAGTAGATAAATAGGTACGATTGTAAAAAAGCAGGAAGGCTACTATGGATACTGTACAGCAAGTAAGCAACAAACAAATAATAACAGCTACACATGCTAATTACAGTGGTCCCCCACCCATTCGCGATTCATATACTGCAGTCCTGCTATATCACGGGACTGCAGAATATGAAAAAAGGCTGTCAGACTATGTGCTATTTGATCAGCTAGCAAGCAATACTTATTGAATAAATAGTTAGCCAGAGACAGAGATTTCTTAAAACCAAACAGCTACCGTATATTACAAACTGTACAAAATATATCACAGCACCACAGAACTTCTACAAAGTTCAACAAAGCATAGCAGCATAAAAGCATACATTACAATGACAAAATATATGACAGAGAAACAAAGTGGGTGCCTTACTCACGGAAGGCCCAATGAACAATGATTTACAGAACATTTTTATACATGTGTCAGTCCAAACATAAATGACATTACCTCATAGCTATTGCAACCCCTTGCATCAGCCAAAATTCATTATGCTCATTCTTAACATCTGTACTCAGTTAGGAAAAACTATACATTGAGTCACTGTGACTTTGCACTTGTACAGACTCCATCCTTAAATCAATTAAACACATATCAGATATATAGAGAACATCCTGTCTAATACATATATTTCACTAACTAATATCTGACAAAGGCCCCATGGGGTAAAGGGGGGAAGGCCTGTTTCAGGCCTCCCTAACTTACCCCACGAATGGAGCTGCCCTGAACGGGCCTGAAAGGGCCTTCCCGAGCCTTCTGGAGGCCCCAAAAGTGCCTCCATGCGATAGAAGTCGTTTCAGGGTCACCGAAAATCATTTCTTAGGCCTCCGAGGGCCTTTCTAGGCCTGTTTAGCGGAAGTCACTTCCGGTTCACAGGGAGGACCTTTAGGGCCTCCAGAAAGCCCGGGAAGGCCCTCGCAGGACCGTTCGGGGCAGCACCAGGCTGGGGGTAAGTACAAAAGCCCCCAGTTAGGTGCCCCAGGCCCAACCCCACTTGCATCCACATATCGCAATTTTTTTCAAGTATTGTGGGTTGGATCGCGTCCCTAACCCCTGCGATAAGTGAGGAGTCACTGTAAAACCAATATAATAAAAATGACCGTGAAAGAACTATTAGTTGATAACAGGAAAAGCGGGTATAAATAAATCAGGACAGGAATATAAACACTAGAGTTATGAACTAGACTCAGCAAAGGCCTGTATAATCAGCCAGGTCTTGAGTGCAGATATGGAGAGTTGGCTGGATTGAGGGTGAATCAAGAAAAAACAAAAATAGAGTGGTACCTTGTATAAAGGAATTAATTTGTTCCATATTTATTTATTTATTTATTTATTTATTTATTTATTTATTTATTTATTTATTTATTTATTTATTTATTTATATAGCTTGTATGCTGCCCACTATCCAAAGGTCTCTGGGCGGCTCACAAGCAAAATGGACAATTAAAACATCAAAATACAATAAAATTAGAATAATAAAAACATGTAAATGCAATAAATACAATACATTAAAAACACCACTAAAATTGCCATCAGGACCCACAGTCATTAGTTAAAAAACTTTTGGAACAGGAACGTTTTTACCTGGCGCCGAAATGTTAGCAACGTCATTCCATAGTCTGGGGGCAGTTGCTGAAAAGGCCCTATTCCTGCAAGCCATCCCTTTCACCTCCTTAAGGGATGGCTCTTTCAGGAGGGCTCCCTGACTAGATCTTAATTGCCTGGTAGGTTCATATGGAAGGAGGCGGTCCTTCAGGTATCTAGGTCCTAAGCCGTTTAGGGCTTTATAGATCAAAACAAGCACTTTGAATTGGGCTCGGGCAGCAACTGGTAACCAATGAAGGTTATACAGAATCAGCGTGATGTGTTTCTTGGTGTCCCTACCACTCACCAGCCGTGCAGTACGATTCTGAACCAGTTGCAATCGCCGGACCGTCTTCAAAGGCAGCCCCACGTAAAGCGCATTGCAGTAATCAATACGGGATGTTACCAGTGCATGCGTAACTGTCATAAGGCTCCGTTCATCTAGGTAGGGGCGCAGCTGATGTGTATTCCGCAGCTGGAGAAAGGCGCCCCTGACCACCGAGTCCACCCGGGCTTCCAGAGTGAGACCGAGGTCCAAGAGCACCCCCAAGCTACGGACCCTGTCCCTTAGGGGGAGTGCAACCCCATCCAGGACAGGGAAGTGGCCCTCTAGCCTGTCTGACGAAGCACCCACTAACAGCACTTCCGTCTTGTCTGGATTGAGTTTCAATTTATTAACCCTCATCCAGTCCATTATCTGGTCCAGACACGAGTTCAGAACAGAAACCGCCTCACCTGGATTGGTGGAGAACGAGAGGCAGAGCTGAGTATCATCAGCATATTGCTGACTCCTCAGCCCAAACCTCCTGATGACCTCTCCCAGCGGTTCCATGTAGATGTTAAGCAGCATGGGGGATAGTATTGAGCCCTGTGGAACCCCATGATGTAAACGCCATGGGGCAGAGCTACTATCCCCCAGCACCACCTTCTGGACACGGTCAGCCAGGAAGGACCGGAACCACCGCAAAGCGGTGCCTTCAACTCCCAACCTGGCCAGCCTATCCAGAAGGACACCATGGTCGATGGTGTCGAAAGCCGCTGAGAGGTCCAGGAGTATCAACAAGGTTGCACTCCCCCTGTCCTGTCTCTCTCCCGGCAAAGGTCATCGTACAGGGCGACCAAGGCAGTCTCTGTTCCAAAACCCAGCCTGAAACCAGATTGAAATGGATCCAGAAAATCCGTTTCATCCAGCAGCACCTGGAGCTGTCCGGCCACCACCTGCTCCAACACCTTGCCCAAATAAGGGAGGTTCGCTACTGGTCGGTAGTTAACCACCAGTCCTGGGTCCAGGTTAGTTTTTTTTAGGAGTGGTCTAATTACTGCCTCTTTTAAGGCAGCAGGGACCACTCCCTCTCTTAAAGAGGCATTTACAGCTGCCTGGACCCAGGTGCGAACCCCCCTGGCAGATCTTACAATTAGCCAAGAAGGGCAAGGGTCGAGCAGCGTGGTGGTGGAACGGACAGATCCAAGCACCCTGTCCACATCCTCGGGTCTCAACAATTGAAACTCATCCAATAACACTGGACCTAAGCATGGTGCACTGGGCACATCCCTTGATACTGTACCAATAGTGGAGTCCAGTTCACTGCGAATCTGAGCAATTTTCCCCTCAAAGTTAACAGCAAACTCCTCACCGCGTGCTGCCGAATGGTCCTGGGCCTCCACCCTATCTCCTGGCTGAAGAAGTTCCCGGACCACTTGAAACAGCTCTGCTGGATGGCACTCTGAGGAAGCTATACGGTTGGCGAAATACTGCCTTTTCGCCAACCGTATAGCCACGGAATAGGCCCGATAGTGGGCTCTAAGCCGTGTTTGATCAGACTCACTGCGATATTTTCTCCACTTGCGCTCCAGCCGTCTCCCCTCCTGCTTCATTGCCCGCAACTCAGATGTATACCAAGGAGCTGTCTGGGCTCTGCGTAGGGAGAGAGGGCGCTTAGGTGCGATCATGTCAACTGCCCGGGTCATCTCCCTGTTCCATAAGGTGACCTGAGCTTCGACAGGAGCACCGACCATGTCAGCTGGATAATCCCCCAGAGTTTTAAGGAAACCATTCGGATCCATTAGTCTCTGAGGGCGGATCAGCTTAATGGATCCCCCACCCTTGCAGAGGGTTGGAGTAGCTAATAGCCTAAACTTGACCAGGAAGTGGTCTGACCATGAAAATGGAGTCAAAGCCAACCCCTCCACATCCAAACCACCACCACCCAGTCCCATTGAGAAGACTAGGTCCAGAGTATGGCCCTTCTGGTGTGTTGGGCCGATGACATGTTGAGACAGCCCCATGGTTGTCATGGCGGCCGTGAAGTCCTGAGCTGCTCCAGTTAAGGTAGCCTCGGCATGGATGTTGAGATCGCCCAGTACCAACAGTCTGGGGGTCTTCAACACCAGGTCCTAGACACCTCTGTCAGCTCAGGCAGGGAGACTGTTGGTATGCAGCAGGGTGGGCGGTACACCAACAGAATCCCTAATCTGTCTCGTGAGCCCAACACACAATACAGGCCCTCCAGACCTTTCCCCAAAGAGACAGGAAGCCTGGCCAAGGAGATAGAACTCCTGTAGACTATAGCAACTCCACCTCCCCGGCCCACCGAGCGACACTGGAGCTGGACTGAGTACCCAGGTGGGCATAGCTGGGAAAGGGGAACTCCACCCTCCTCTCCCACCCAGGTCTCAGTAATACATGCCAGGTCAGCACCCTCATCCAAAATAACATCATGGATGAGGGCGGTCTTATTTTGTACTGACCTGGCATTTAACAACAGCACCGTGTGGCTCGTGGGCTCGCTGACATAGTCACGATTCCTTCTGGCTAGGAGTGGGACCAGAAGAGGGGATAGATGTAAGATATCTAACCCCTCTTCTCCTACGCGGGCATGTTCCACTCCTACCCCCATACCTTCCCCTATCAAGCACAATTTCAATGGCTGCCCCCTCCATTGCCCTCCCCCTTCCTGTTCCCTCAGTTCCATTGTGGGTCGCTACCACCTACACCGAATGGCAAAAAACAACAATAACAAACAAAAACAAAAAACAAAAGCACCCAACAATTTGACCTCATCAGCCCACCTCTTCCTCCCCCTCAGATTGGCACTGCATCTAAAACTTTTTGTAAAAAAAGGCAGTGAGGCACACTGACAGGACTTGAGGGGCCCCAGCAAGGGTTACGCTGGCTGGCTCAGATGGTCCAGGAGGCCAGATGTTGATGCTGGATTCCAGCCAGTTCAGGAGGCCTCACAGGTATTTGTGCTCTCACACAGCCCCTCCCCTCTTGACGCTGCAGACTCTCCCCGTTGAACTTCTGCCACCAGCCCAGCAGAGAGACGCAGGTGGATGTCAGTCTGGAAGGGCTGTGGAGCACACTTGCCGACACTCACCGGTCTTCAGGGGCCCCAGCAAGGGTTACGCCGGCTGGCTCAGATGGTCCGAGAGGTCAGATGTTGATGCTGGATTCCAGCCAGTTCAGGAGGCCTCACAGGTATTTGTGCTCTCACACAGCCCTTCCCCTCTTGACGCTGCAGACTCCCCCCGTTGAGCTTCAATGAAATTCTGTTAAGCAAATTTTCCTTTATACAAATTTCCCATAGGAATACATTGAAAATGGAGCAACCCCTAATTGTAACAATTTTTATGTTGTACGAATTCGCCCCATAGGCGATTCTGTTAAGCAAATTTCCCCTATCTCCAGAATGTTTTATGTTGTACAGATTTTTTGTTATACAAATTGTTTGTTATACAAGAGTCCACTGTACCCATGAAGAATGTAAGATAAGCGGAAATAAAAGAATTGACAGAAAAGACAAGATTCTCTGTAGAAAAAACGATAAAATGCCTAGGGATAATAGTTTCCAAAATAACAAGTACTTTATTCGAAGACAATTTGAGAATGTAAAAACTGAATAAGATGTAATGTGCTTGTGGAAAGAGCATCAATTTTATACAACAGGGCAGAAGATATAACAATTGTAAAGTGATTATAATAATATGGATGTACCATTGTGCCATACCGCTCCTTAACCCCATTTCCCCTTCCAATTACCCTACCCTTGTCCCTTACTAAAACAATAAAAATTCATTTATAGAGAGAAAAAGTACCCAGTATAGGGGCTAGGTAGATGTCCAGGGGTAAAGAATTTCACAGGCAAGGAAGGATTCCCCCCCTCCCCGCCATCTTCCTATGACCAAGCGACCAATGTTTGTGCTTAGTTGATTATTTGCCTAGTGCTGTTTTTCGTGCTCGCTTGATCTTTAGTTTTTATGATGCCAATTTGGCCTGCTGGGGGCTTTTGGGTTTTTAACTGCTTATTCTATGTTCTGTTGTTTTACATTTGATTCCAATTCTTTGTCTATTGGCGCATGTCACTCACTGTAAGCCGCTTAGAGTTCCGCAAGGAAGATAAGCGGGGTATAAATATAATAAATAAATAAATAAATAAATAAATAAATAAATAAAACCACGTGGCCCTCTGAAGTTTCAGCATTACCTCATAGAGGATACTGCAGTAGTCTAATCTAGAGATTACCAATGCGTAGTAAAGGTCCCTGCCACAGGATGTGGTCATGGCATCTGGTTTGGATGCCTTCAAAAGGGGATTGGGACAGATTCCTGGAGGAAAAATCCATCACAGGTTACAAACCATGATGGAGATGTGTAATCTCCAGGCTTAAAACCAGGGTACTTCAAGGGCCAGATGCAGGGGAGTGGTATCAGGAGACAGAGATCTAGTCTCATGCGCTCCCAAACGCATCTGGTGGGGCCACTGTGAGATACAGGAAGCTGGACTAGATGGGCCTTTGGCCTGATCCAGCATGGCTCTTCTTATGTTCTTATGTTCTTATGTTCTTATGTCCCAGTGTCCAGGTTGGGATGCAGCTGATCCAAAGGTGGAAATGGGTGGAGTGGACCACAGATACTACCTGAGACTCCATGGATAGCTCTGGGTCCAACAAGCTGCCCAAGCTGCATACCTCTGCCTTAGAGGGGAGAGTCAACCTCCACAAAAGCGTTCGAATTTCCCAGCCTGCAGATACTGGGGGTTTGGACATGCATGATTTCTGTTTTGACCCAGTTCATCCTCAGTAGGTTTGCCCCCGTCCACTCCATTATTCGGGGGAAATGCTGCATCTCTACAGGTTGGAGGTTGGGACCTTTGGACCTCCAGATGTCTTGGACCACAACTCCCACAGTCCTTTATCAATCACAGTATAGGCTTAGAATTCTGGGGTATGAAGTATAAATCATTTGGAAAGGCAAAGATTCCCAGCCCTGCTATTAGTGTTACACAGGGGAAATCAATCATCTTCTCATTGTTGTTTAAAATCTATATAAGGTTGCTGGGAGAGGTCATTCAAAAATTTGGAGTTTGTTGTCATCAATGTGCTGATGACATGTAGCTTTTTCTCTCCTTCTCCAAAAATTGCGCACATTCACCCCTCTCTCAGTGGAAAGTCCCGTTAATACTCACTCATGTGCTGGTAATCTTATTTATTTATCATATTTATTTATACATTTATATACCACTTGTCTTCCACAAGGAACTCCAGGCGGTTTACAACAATGCAATAAAAACAATCCAGTGAATATAAAAAACATTTAACTAACACAATAAAACTGCATAAAAACAAAGGAGTAGGAGAGAAAAAAACTTTCAATCTTAAAGATATTGCAATGCTCTTTACATGGGGTTACCACTGAAGGCAGTTCAGAAGCGGCAGAAAAATACAGCGGCCAGGTTGGTGGCCAGAACATCAGAATATGACCACATCTTCCTTTTTCTGACATGTTTGCCAGTGTGCTTTTGGGCCCGGTTCAAGGTATTTTTGTTGACATTCAAGGCTCTAAATGGTTCAGGACCTCGCTACTTGTTTGTGTGTTTCTCCTTTAGAACAACCTCCCACCCCACCCACACCTCACCAGCTGGGATGTTGAGGGTGATCACTCTATTTATTTATTTATTTATTTATTTATTTATTTATTTATTTATTTTTATACCACCCATCTTCCCGAAAGAACTCTCGGTGGATAATAAAAGGGATAAGAAGTATCCCGATACAACAATCAAGACAAAAAAATATAAAAGGATAAAATAAATAAATGACCAAGGCAGAAGAAAACTGAATCTTCGGCAAGACGGCAGATCAGAGAGAAAAAAATATGTCATTATTTCCCATTAAAGTCCAACTCTTCAGTTGCAAAAACAAAAAAAACAAAAAAATACAAAAACCCCACAAACAACCCCAAAGCGAACTAAAAAAAAATCCGAAACACCTTATACTAACCTATATACAAGCCTTTTCACTTATATAGGTTACACTAATACAGGGGTGCCAAAACTTTTTGTAAGGAGGGCTAGATTTGGTGGCTGAGAATGTGTCAGGGGCCGGTTGCTCCCTGATCCTGCCACCCCACTGCAAGCCCCACCCACTGACCCATAAGCCCCACCCACTGACCCCTTGCAACCCCACCTGCAGGAAGGAAGGCATGGACCAAGGGAGGGAGTTGGAAACCAAGACAGGAAGGAAGGAAGGTGGGGAACAAGGAAGGGAGGGAGGGAGGTGGGGATCAAGGGAGGGAGGAAAGAAGGAAGGTGGGGACCAAAGGAAGCACAGGGAACACAGGGAGCCGTGGCCACTGCAGGGGAATGTGTGGGTGAAGGAGGAGGAGGGAGGGGCGGGCCAGCCAGCCGCGGGCCACTCATAATGGCCTGACGGGCCGGATTTGCACACACACCCCGGCCGGCCTTTGGGCAGGGCTGGACTAATACTTTCTAAGGTTTTCTTACTGAATACCCAAAAATATCTCTTTACACGGGAAAATGTTTACTCGTTATGATGGCATATTGTGATTGTAACAGGAACTAGCCTTCTAGGTCGAGAGGAGAAAATGCTAAATACCAGGATCTGAAACTTGCCACAAGATTTTGCCCCATGCAGGCTTTTTGGTGCAGTTATGGTGGTCTATTCAGTAGCTCAGAGAGAATTTTTGAGCAACTATTCATTGGACAATACACTGATCTTCAAAAGATTTAGCCACATCCATCTCTCACTGAAATCAACGAGAAGTCAAAAGTCTGTGAAGATTCTCAGGCATCCAGGTGGGTTTATCTGGAAGTTGAGTCATGGCAACTGGACTTTTTTTCTTGAGAGAGTGAAATCTTTCGCTACTCATCCGAATAGCTTCGTAAGTCTAAAGGAACCCCCCCCCCAAAATACCACAGAGCAGAGAGCATCCCCACCTCCACAGAAGACAAGAAGAAGGAAGACAGGCACCTGAAGACAGCACTTAAGGCCTGTGGGTATCCAAAGTGGGCCTTCAACAAAGCAGTGTGCCAACCCAGAAGAACAACCGACCCAGACCCAATGGAAGAACGTGGTCATTCCCTACATGGCTGGAGCGCCTGAGACGTTTAAAAGGATTTTTGGCAAATATAACATCCCTGTTTATTTCAAACCCACAAACACAATAAGGCAGAGACTTGTTGTGACGACACCTCCCTTTTAAATGTGTAATTGTGATGAAAATGTGAAGTGTAAGAAACCCAGTTATTTATCTTCACAGGGTCCACTTGGTAATGCTGCCACCTTTTAAATTGTCGCCTTATGAACTGGGACAGACTCAGATGTATAATATAAAAATAATAATGATGTTTATTGAGAAAATAAATAAATACAACAATGACTGAAGTTGGTATGCGCTGCCTTAAACATAAAATAGATTTAATCAAATCTTCAAGCCTTCCCTGTCTTTAAAAAACAGTAAATAGTAAAGCTAGTAAAGCCCTCACACCAATCCCGGGCGGTACCGAGAAGCCCCTTTGCCATCGCGGGCTGCTTGCCCGGACCTCCTGGGAGCTCCTGGCAAGCAGCGCGCGATCGGCCAAAGGGACTGCTTTCCCAGACCTCCTGGGAGGTCCGGGCGGGTGGCGGGCGATCGGCCAAAGGGACTTTGGCCACGGAGCCGAGTGCTGGGGCTCCGAAGCCGAAATCTCCTTTGCAATCTCACACTGCTTGCCCAGACCTCCTGGGAGGTCCGGGTGGGCGGTGGGCGATCCCCCCCTCCCTCAAGCCCTTTCCAGGTATGTGAACTGCGAAAGGGTGGGGGACCACTGTAGTTTCTTTTTCCTTTGAGGAGGCAGTTTGTTATTTATTTTGTTACATAATGAAATGAATAACAAATAACAAAAGAAATAAAAAATCATTTCACGCCCATCTCGACTAACGACCCATATTCTATGGGTTTCAGCGGCCTAGGTCATTGTTCACTTGAAGGCTATGGATATTGTTGTCTACCTATCAAGCCTATTCAGGCCTTTGTGCATCTTATGAGGCTATTTCAGACCAGGGTGACAAGAGGTCAAAGCGGACTATAAGATGGAGGTCCCACAACTAGCTTTCCTCAGACTGAGAAAGCTGTTTGGATGAGCAGTGAAACATTTCAATCTTTCAAGAAAAATAATCCCATTTTTAATGGAAAGCCTTCTTCACCCCATCAAACTAATTCTAATGCCTCTTTCTGACACATTTCCAGTTGGAATGGAGTTCCCTCACTAATAAAGTTAAGCAGTTCCCATTGATATTTAGTTTATTACTTTATTAGTTGATGTTACATTTTAAAAAGAAGTTTCAAAATTGTATGTTTGCTTAAGTCTCCTGTGTTGAAAAATAAAAGTGTGTATAATATTATAGAGGCATACCTCAGTTTGCAAAATTAATGTGTCATCCAGGATGTTTCACATTCTGGAAAATTTGCAGTGCATCCTGGGAAACTTGCTTGGAAAATAATGTAAACTGAGGTATTCTTTCCAATGGATTTCCTTTCGTGAACCGAAAATTTATATAATGTTTTAATTAAGTAAACAAGTAAACTTACACATGATGCCACATCCTATTGCCAAGACAAGAAGGATGATGGTGATCACTGAGGCCACATATATAGTCATTGGTTTTTGAAAAAAATCTTTCAGTTTATCCATGGATGTTTTTTCTGGAAGGAGAAAAGGGAGAACGTGCTTTAGTGATCAGAAACAAACACTCCATAATTGTTATACAGTGGTACCTTGATTTATGAACATAATTTGTTCTGCAAGTGCACTCGTTAACCAAAATACTGTACTCGTATATCAAATCAAATTTCCCCATAGGAAATAATGGAAACTCAAATGACTTGTTCTGGGGAGCCAGATTCCATCATTTTCTATGGGGAAATTTGCTTTAATATACAGGAGCCGGTGCCTGCAGTGGCCAAGACCTGGCAGCTGAAAGCTGCAGTGAGGACCTGATACCACCACCAGGCCCCCAGCGAGGTCCAGAGCATGCCCACTGCACAGCCTGGAGTCCTGTTCCGGGCATTGCCAGGCCCGTGCTGAGCCCAGCCAGCCACTTCCGGTCAGCGTCAGCCTGCAATGAGGAAGGGCTGCCAGCCACACAGGCCAGGGGTGTCTGCCCTCGGACACTGCAGTGGCAGTGATGGGGTTCCAGGCATCTCTCTCCTCCCTCCCTCCATCCCTCATGCCTGGCTCACCTCTTCCTCCACTACTGCTCCCATCTTGGGAGCCTGCCAGGCAACATCTGTGTGTCGTCCTCAGCTGGCAGCAGTGACAGGGAGGAGGACGAGGACAAGAGCAAGGAAGAGGAGAAAGAGGTGAGCCAGGCCTCCAGTGCTCATTTTGCAAGACATTGCTTGCAAAGCAAAGTAAATATTTATTAAAAATTTTGCTCATTTTGCAAAATACTCATAAATCGAGGTACCACCGTATTCAGCCGTTCACAATCGGTGGATGTGGGTTTCAATACTCATAATGGAGACAGTGATTGAATCCTTGACTTTGCCCTTGCCAACACATAGTTTTGCAAGCTCCCATTGCACTTCGTGACCTAATACAGTGGCAATACTTTGTTCCAGTCTGACGTTGTACTAGGACAGAGACACACAGCCTTAAGATAGTGCTCAATGTCATTTGGTATATAGTGCAATGTTATGGAGTCGAAAGGAACTTGTTAGTTGGGTCGCACTGCTCTATGGGTCACCAAAGAGCCATGTGCAGTCTGCTGCTGGTACACCAAAAGATTTTCATATCATGGTTGAGTCTCTCTCAACAGAGCTGGGGGACTCAGGCACAATCTGTCTGCCACCTCACACTACCTTTTCATCAATCCCCGGACAAATTAGAAGCACTTCACACACCCCACCCTCAAGGCCACAGCTAAAGACCCATAATTAATTAGTGCTGGGGAGGGGCCTTTCATTCACCCCAGGCCATTGTGCATCTAATGAGCGTATTCAGGTCACCGTCCAGCTAATGAGCCTATTCAGACCAGGGGTGTGTGAAATGGAGGTGGACTATAGATTAGAGACCTTGCCACCAACCTTCCTCAGACTGATGAATCTGCCTGGATGAGTAGTGAAAAGTTTCAATCTCACAAGAAAAGAAGTCCATTTGCCATGACTCAGCTTCCAGATAACCTCACCTGGACGTCTGAGAACCTTCACAGACAACATCAAGAGTCATGTGCAACAAAAGGATCAATAACTGTTTAAAGTCTAAGATCTATCCTACGATTGTATGACCCATTGTGCTCTCTGGTGCAGAATGCTGGCCAGCGACAAAAAATATCAAAAGCTGCCTTGCTGTCATGGAGAGGATCACAGTAAAAGGACTGGAGCATCCACTGACAATGGTAGTATAGGAGAGAACACTCTCAGGATGCTGAATGGAAGTTTATTAAAAGTTTATTAAAAGAGCCCAACGCGTTTCGTCCCAAATGGCCTTCTTCAGGCTAGCAACAGACTGAGAAGCAAGACATTAAACCGTTTCCAGAGTTTCTTTGAGCACAGTGAAAAAGTCCCTGAAGAAGGCCATTTGGGCCGAAACGCGTTGGGTTCTTTTAATAAACTTTTAATAAACTTCCATTCAGCATCCTGAGAGTGTTCTCTCCTATACTACCATGGAGAGGATCACACCAATCATCGACAAGATGCATGAAACCCAACTCTGTTGGTATGGACACATCATGCATGCTGACGAGGAAACGCTGGACAAAACGGGTTTCACCCTGGAGGTCAGTGGATCCTGACTGAGGGGATGACCAAAACAGTGCTAGATGAACACCCTTGACAATGACATGAAGTTATCTCAGGTTGACCCAAACCGAACCCATGACCATGCAAAGAGGAAGACAAAAACCACAACAGTGGACCCTGCAACCAAGTGGGACAGACACTAAGAAGAAGAAGGCTAGACATAGTTAGTTCCAGGAAAACTCTTTGTTTCCTAAATAATCCGATTGCTGTGAAATCTTAATTCCATTATTAAAGAGGTGGCAACAGGTTAAAAAGAGTAGTTGAAGAAAATAAAGTTCAAATCACTTTCCAAAAGTTCAAAAGGAACAATAAACTGTGTAGGCAATACTTATTCCAAAAGATTTTTTAAAAGGCAGATGCCAAAGTTCCCATAGAAAATAAGGCCAGCTATCCTATGCTAATAATACTGACAATACAGCAGAAATGTGTCGTTGTTTGAGATTGTATGCATAGTGCAGACTAAGTAGCAAGACAGCAAACGAGCACAACTGTTTCCTCAGAAAAGCTGAGCCAATAGAACTAAATCCTCTAAACCAGTGGTGGGAAACCTTTGGCACTCCAGATGTTTTGGACCACAATTCCCAGAATTCCAAGCCTAGATTGCCAGTAACAAAGGAATGTGGGAGTTGTGGTCCAAAACATCTAGAGTGATAATGGTTCGCCACCACTGCTCTAAACCATTTTATACCCATTGTATTCATTTACACAATATATCTATCAAAGGAATTTCACCAAACAGATTCTCAGTCTACCAACATCTTCCAGAAGGGAGTAGGTTTCCCCCCAAGTAACTTCACTCTTCTTCTTATTTCCCCCTCCCTTTCATTCAGTGAGGTCAGGTTCACTTCATAAACATGAAAGGAAAACAGCCTTTCATGACCTTGGACACATAGCTTCTCACCAGATACCACCCGGCTGCAAATTGTCTCCTCAATTAACAGGAGGTTTTTACCCCTCTTTCATTTGTCTCTGGGACAACTTGTTAACCCCTTTTTGACAGGTGTTATTCTTTTAGTTGTTAAGTTTAACTGACATGCTATTACAACTTGCTGGCTGGAATCTCTTTGCCTTAATCCACCATTAGTGGCATCATCAGCCACGTCAGGTTTTTCCAAAATATTCCCCCTGAAAGTCCCAGGGCTGCCCCTGGGGTTCCCTGTCATTGAGGGAAACTGAAGGGTGGTGGTGTAGGGTTGAGGGAAGTCTTTAATTTCTGAATATCAGTATCATTGGGATGACTTTACTGCCAGTGATAATTTCATCGTCATCATCATCATCATCATCATCATCATCACCATCATCATCATCATCATCATCATCATAGCACTGCACAGCTGGAATGGTCCCTATGGATGATCAAGTCCAGCCCATGTCAGGAGGCCCAGTGGGGAACTGAACTCCCAGGCTTTGGCCTTACAGCCCGAGACCGAAGCCCCTCGCCTGTCCAGCAGTTCTTTCTGTTCCCCCCTCGTATCTTATTTCCCTGAAACGTGTGTGTGTGTGTGTGTGTGTGTGTGTGTGTGTGTGTGTGTGTGTGATACTTTCTCTTTAGTCACCTGGAGGTGTGGACCCATCTGGCTTCTCCTTGGCATCTCCTTTCTTTTCTTCTGTGGAAATAAATGAAAATGCTTACTATAAACATTAGAATCATTATAATGATCCGTAACGGTGCCCTTAAAATCCTCTAGATCAGCTACGTGGGCCATTTGGGGTCTGTTTCATCTCCAGCATGTACTGTTGCCTCACTATGTGATGTTACCTTCCCTGGCTATATGTTTCCGTTGGTTATTTACAGTATTCCCTATTCTCTACTTTATCAGTTATGAACAACCCTTTCTATTAGCACCTAGAAATCCTTGGTTCTAGTGCAGTGATGGCAAACCTTTTAGAGATCAAGTGCCCAAATTGCGATTCAAAACCCACTAATTTTTTGCATAGTGCCCATACAGCAATTTAACCTGAATCCAGGTGGCTGTGAAGGGGCAATGTCGGGTGCCCACAGAAAGGGCTCTGGGTGCCACCTTTGGCACCCGTGCCATAGGTTCGC
This sequence comes from Phrynocephalus guinanensis, assembly GCA_037367245.1. Taxonomy (NCBI): domain Eukaryota; kingdom Metazoa; phylum Chordata; class Lepidosauria; order Squamata; family Agamidae; genus Phrynocephalus; species Phrynocephalus guinanensis. The sequence goes on from CM074741.1 coordinate 3,021,050, forward strand.
CAATACTGGTCTAGTGTGTCAACAATATTTTTTAAAGGATTCTGTGTTGTGCCTCTGGTTCCTGTAACTTTCAGTCATTGTAGGGTTGGAAGGGACTGTGGAGGTCTTCTAGTCCAGTGTTGGCGAACCTATGGCACAGGTGCCAAAGGCGGCACTCAGAGCCCTTTCTGTGGGCACCCAACATCACCCCTTCACAGCCACCTGTATTCAGGTTAAATGGCTGTATTGGCACTTTGTGAAAAATTAGTGGGTTTTGAATCGCAGTTTGGGCACTCGGGCTCTAAAATGTACGCCATCACTGTTCTAGTCCAACCCCCTGCCCAAGGCAGGAGACCTCATACCATCCCTGACAGACGGCAGTCCAATCTTCTCTTGAAAACCTCCAGCGATGGGGCACCCACAGCTTCAGGAGGATAAGCTGTTCCACTGTTTAATGGTTTCACCGTCTGGAAATTTCTGCTTATTTCCAGGTTGGCTTTCCCTCGGATGAGTTCCCACCCATTGCTTTTTGTCATCCTTTCAGGTGCCCTTGAGAATAAACCCATGCCCTCTTCCCTGTGGCAACCCTTTAGGTGTTGGAAGACAGCAATCATGTCTTCTCTTACAAACTCCCTGGGTGATCTGCCTTCTTTCTCTGCTGCTCATGGCTAAGCAGAGGGAGGGAAGCGAGCTTGGCAAGTTACTTCTAAAACCAAATTGCAATGCCAGGCTGTACCTCCAGAATAATTAGTTATACTACAGTTACTGTTTGGAGGTAACAAATAATTAAAATAGATACAGTACTTCCTATGACTTTTTAAAAAGGGAATTTGTTTGGCCAGAACAGTGAAGACACACAAGCAGTTCCTCTAAACAGATGTTTAAGCCAAAGATATTTCACTTTTTTAAACAAACACAGGAAGTGTCTATTTAGATACTGTACTATTTAAAAACAGTCCTTCACTGTGTTTAGCTTGTATCACCGCAGTTTATTTATTTATTTATTTAATTTTATTAGGTTTTTATATCACCCATCAAGCAGCAAGGCCAGTCTAAGACCTGTGGTAGTCTGTTGAAAGCATCAGTTGTGCAAAGGGGGTGTGATGCTATCAGACAAGCCACAGAAGCAAATTGTAGACATAAGCCTTACGTAGCATTTCTGATGGGCTTCTTGAATCCTCAGAACATGTGTGTGTGTGTGTGTGTGTGTGTGTGTGTGTGTGTCTGTGGGCGCACGCGCTTGTGCGCACTTTCATACTACCTCCTTCACCATCAGGCTTCTCCTTGGCATCTCCTTTGTTTTCTGATGTGGATAGAGAAGAATATGTTTTCTTTAAACATTAAAATAATGATAAAATGCTCATCAGTAGTAGTGCCTTTAAAATAGAAATGGCAGTGGACTGTTTGTATTTATACCCTTATCTCTCCTTCATCAGTTCTCAAAAACCCTTTTAACATTACCTAGAAATCCTTGGGTCTGGAGTGTCAAAATATTTTTAATAGAAATCTGTGTTGTGCCTCTACTTCCTTAACTTGAAATGTTTCTAACTCTCTCCTTCACTAATTGCAGTGACAGACTGTACCTCTAGAGTTGTAACTTATATTTAACTTATATTTAATTACTGTTTGGAAGTAACTTTGCTGCTCTCATTCAATTGTATCTAAAATATATTTAATCTGGTATTTGCAATGGCGTTGAGAGTATTAACATGGAATGTAAATGGCTTGAATGAAAAAACCAAGAGAAACAGAATTACGCATATATTGAAGAAAGAAAACTTAGACCTGATTTGTCTGCAAGAAACACATATTGCAATGAAACATATGAAGATTTTAAAAAATAAAACTTTGGGACAAGAATTTGTATCGTCAGATAAATTGAAGAAAAGAGGAGTGGTGATATATGCAAAAGACAAATTAGAACCTAAGTTGATAATGAAAGATGAAGAGGGAAGATTTTTGATGGTGCAGATTACCTGGCAATCTGAGAAGTTCTTCGTTGTAGGAATTTATGCGCCAAATGAAAGGAAACTAGAATTTTATAGAGACCTAGAGCAAAGATTGTTAGACTATATGGATGAAAAACTCTTTTTGATGGGAGATTGCAACGGAGTAATGATGCCGGATCTGGATAGATCCCAGAAGAAGAAAGGCTCAGAAGGGAAGTTACCAAAATCTTTTTTTGACTTAGTTGAAAATTTTGGATGGACCGATATTTGGAGATTGAGACACCCAACGGAGAAACAGTTCACCTTTTTTTCTGAACCGAATCAGAGTTGGGGAAGAATTGATTATATATTTGTTCCTAATGATATTTCACATAGAGTGACGAAAGTGGAAATCTTACCTAAAACGATCTCAGACCATAATGCAATTGTGATGGAAGTTAAAACAAAGTTACAAGGATTATACCGCTGGAGATTGAACGAAAGTTTATTAGATGAGACAGAGACTTTGCAAATAGCGAAAAAAACCTTTAGAGATTATTTAAAAAATAATTGGAGAAGAGAAACATCAACAAATTTCGTATGGGATGCGAGCAAAGCCGTCATGCGAGGCCTCTTTATTCAGAGAAATTCGTATCAGAAGAAACAGAAAGAAAAAAAGAAGTATGAGATCTTAAACGAAATGACGGAGACAGAGAAGAAACTGGTGGAAAAGCCAAAGGAACAGAAATGGATTCAAAAACTAAAGATGCTCCAAACTCAGTTGTCAATGGTTATTAATCAAGAAATTGAGTGGAAGGTTAAGATGATGAGACAAAGAAATTTTGAATCGGCAAACAAAGTAGGGAAATTGTTGGCTTGGCAGCTTAAATGGAAGCAAAAACAAAAGGTTGTGAATAACTTAGTGGTGGATAAGAAATTAGCGGAAGACCCAAGAGAAATTGTAAAGGTGTTTCGGAATTTTTATAGAGATTTATATATGAAGAAAAAAGAGGATCCGGAGCAGATTGATAGATATTTAAGAGAGAATGGATTGAAAAAAATTTCAGAAGACCAATTGTCGATATTGAGTGAGAAAATTACCCCACATGAAGTACAAAGTGCAATAGAAAGGGCGAAAACTGGAAAATCACCAGGTCCAGATGGCTTAACCGCAAAATATTATAAAAAATTATCAGAAGAAATGTTACCAATAATGGTGGAGGTGATGAATGAAGTTTTAGAAAAAGGAGTTATACCTAATACTTGGAAGGAGGCGTATATAACACTGATCCCAAAGGAGAATTCAGATGTAACAGATGTCAAAAACTATAGACCTATTTCCCTTTTGAACGGAGATTATAAATTATTTGCTGATGTTTTGGCGAATAGATTAAAAAGGATTTTAAACGAATTGCTACACAAAGACCAAGCGGGGTTCCTTCCTGGCCTACAGATGAAAGATAATATGAGAAATATAATTGATATGATAGAATATCTCGAAGTCAGGAAGGAGAAACAAGCTGCCTTGATATTTATTGATGCTGAAAAAGCTTTTGACAATGTTTCTTGGCAATTCATGAAGAAAAATTTGGAACATATGGGAGTGGGAATAAAGTTTTGGAATGGTGTTAATGCAATATATGAAGATCAGAAAGCAAGTTTGTTGATTAATAATGTGATAACAGAAAGTTTCCCGATTGGGAATGGTACAAGACAAGGGTGTCCATTGTCTCCATTGTTATTTATAAGTGTATTGGAAGTATTGTTAGTTAAACTTAGAGACATGGTGACAATTAAAGGTATAAGTGTGGGGGAATAAGGAATATAAATTAAAAGCGTTTGCTGATGACTTGGTTTTGACGCTAGAGAATCCAAAAGAAAGTATTATTGAGGTGATGAAGGTAATTGAAGAATTTGGTAATCTAGCTGGTTTTAAATTGAATAAGAACAAGACGAAGGTCTTATTGAAAAATGTAACAAAGAAAGACTGTGAAGAATTTGAAAAATTGTCGGCTCTTTCAGTTGTGAAAAAAGTTAAATATTTGGGAATTAATTTATCTCTTACGAAGTTAAATCTCTTTGAGGATAACTATAATATGGTTTGGAATACGATTAAGAGAGATTTGGAAACCTGGAATAGATTGAATTTGTCGTTGATGGGAAGAATTTCCGTGATAAAGATGAACGTGCTACCAAGGTTGCTATTTTTATTTCAAATGATCCCAATAATCAGAGGGACAGGCCATTTTAAGGATGGCAGAAGACATTGTCTAAATTTGTCTGGCAAGGTAAAAGACCCAGAATAAGGTTTAAATTATTAACAGATGCTAAGGAAAGGGGTGGATTTGCCATGCCAGACTTGAGATTGTATGAAGCGGCCTGTCTCTGCTGGATAAAAGATTGGATTACATTACATTACATTAGCTGATGAGGATCTTCTGAATTTAGAAGGTCATGATAATAGATTTGGTTGGCACGCTTATCTTTGGTATGATAAAGTGAAAGTACATAGAAGTTTTATGAATCATGTAATTAGAAAGTCACTACTTCAGGTCTGGGAACGTTTGAAACCTTTACTAGAAAGACACACTCCGAGGTGGTTATCCCCGATTGAAGCATCGGCAATCAAGATGAAAGATATAGAAGGAGTGGGGATCACATATGGGGATGTGTTAATTTTCTCAGAAAAAGGTCCTAGACTGAAATCTTATGAAATGTTAAAAGAGAAGTTAACAGGTTGGTTCCAGTACCATCATCTGCATGATATTTTTCAGAAAGACAGAAGGATGTCCGGGTTTGGAGAGAAGGAATCTAAGTTTCAAACCATAATCATGGGCCCAAAAAAGAAATTGTTGACTAGATTATATAATTTTTTGTTGGAGTGGAACTTAAAAGATGAACAAGTCAAAGAATGTATGACAAAATGGGCTATGGATCTGGGTCACAACATTGAGTTAGACTGGTGGGAAAGACTGTGGAAAAAGAACATGAAATTTACCGCATGTACTTTGATAAAGGAAAATTTGTTGAAAATGATGTACAGGTGGTATATTACCCCAACGAAATTAGCAAAGATGTATAGGATGAAAGATGATTACTGTTGGAAATGTAAAGAGAAACAGGGTGACTTTTACCATATGTGGTGGACTTGTGAGAAAGTGAGAGAGTATTGGGCACTGATATATGATGAACTTAAAAAGATGTTAAAGTGTACATTCCCAAAACGACCTGAATTTTTTTTGTTAGGGTTGGTGGACAATGAAATTAAAGGAGCAGATAGGACTTTATTTTTATATGCAACTGCAGCGGCACGAATGCTCCTTGCACAGAACTGGAAGACAACATATATACCGTCCTTGGATGAATGGAGGGCGAAGATATTGGATTTTGCTGAGATGGCCAGACTGACTTGCAGACTGAGGGATCAAGATAACCAGAGATTCCAAAAAGACTGGCAAAAATTTAAGAACTACATGGAGACTTATTGTAAGGAATTAAAGACTCTTACCGGATTAGGGTAGAACTCGAAGGACCACTTCTGTTTTGAGAATCTTTTTTTATAAGTATATAAAAGGGGTTTGTTGGAAAGGAAGGCTAGGAGATGAATAACGCTAAAACCACGTGAAGAACAGAGGGAAGCCTAACCATAGTGATAGATTGATTTTGTATTGTCAATGCTTTGAATACAATTCTTTTTTGTATATTAAAATTTCTTAATAAAAATGGAAAAAAATTGTATCTAAAATAGATATTTCCCGTGACTTTTAAAACAAACAAACTGGAATGTGTTTGGCCAGAACAGTGGAGACACACAAACAGTTCCTATAAACAGGCGTTACAGTTACCCTACAAATGGAGTGAATCCATCCCGCATTGTAATGTAGATAAGTTATAACACAAAAGAATTAGTTCCATTGAAGCACAATATATTACTATTAAACATACTAGTTAAAAAAAGACTTTGAAGTTTTTGGTAGAAGCCAATGTAAAAGCAAGGCCCAGAGTCTGAGGATGTTTGTCTCCTAAGATCCATCATGGTTATGGAGCCCTTTGCTGTGTTTAGCTCATGTTGCCTCAGTCTGGACTATCTTATAAATGGGGCACATTTCTACTTTTGTGTCCCAGTTGATCAGTGAGGCTACAAAATAAAACAGGCTGAACTGTGCTTTCATCATTGTAAGGCTAATTACACTGCTGACAATGAGGCCTGTAATAAGACTTCCTGGGGTAGGAACTGGCAAGCCACCCCGGTATCCCTGCCAAGAACATCCCATGGTCAGAAACAAAAGGCTAAAAGATATGACGCTGGAAGATGAGCCCCTCAGGTCGGAAGGTGTCCAACATGCTACTGAGGAAGAGCGGAGGACAAGTACAAGTAGCTCCAGAGCTAATGAAGTGGCTGGGCCAAAGCCGAAAGGACGCTCAGCTGCAGACGTGCCTGGAAGAGAAAGGAAAGTCCAATGCTGCAAAGAAATATACTGCATAGGAACCTGGAATGTGAGATCTATGAACCAGGGTAAGCTGGATGTGGTCAAACGTGAGATGGAAAGAATAAACATTGACATCCTGGGTATCAGTGAACTTAAATGGACAGGAATGGGTGAATTCAGTTCAGATCACTATCACATCTACTACTGTGGGCAAGAATCCCATAGAAGAAATGGAGTAGCCTTCATAGTCAACAATAGAGTGAGAAAAGCAGTGCTGGGATACAACCTAAAAATGATAGAATGATCTCGGTATGATTCCAAGGCAGCCCTTTGAACATCACAGTAATCCAAGTTTATGCACCAACTACCGGTGCTGAAGAGTCTGAGATTGACCAATTTTACGAAGACTTACAAGAACTTCTAGAACTGACACCAAAGAAAGATGTTCTCATCATAGGGGATTGGAATGCTAAAGTAGGGAGTCAAGTGATAAAAGGAATAACTGGCAAGTTTGGCCTTGGAGTTCCAAATGAAGCAGGGCAAAGGCTAATTGAGTTTTGTCAAGAGAACAAGCTGGTCATTGCAAACACTCTTTTCCAACAACACAAAAGGCGACTCTACACATGGACATCACCAGATGGACAATACCGGAATCAGATTGACTATGTTCTCTGCAGCCAAAGATGAAGGAGCTCTATACAGTCAGCAAAAACAAGACCTGGTGCTGACTGTGGCTCAGATCATCAGCTTCTTATTTCAAAATTCAAACTTAAACTGAAGAAAATAGGGAAGATCACTGGGCCAGTTAGGTATAACCTAAGTCAAATCCCATATGAATACACAGTGGAAGTGAAGAATAGATTCAAGGAACTAGATTTGGTAGACAGAACACCTGAAGAATTATGGATGGAGGCTTGTAACATTGTACAGGAGGCTGCAATGAAAAATATTCCAAAGAAAAGAAAATGCAAGAAAGCAAAGTGGTTGTCCAACGAGGCCTTACAAATAGCGGAGGAGAGAAGGGACGCAAAATGCAAGGGAGAAAGGGAAAGATACAGAAAATTGAATGCAGACTTCCAAAGAATAGCAAGGAGAGACAGGGCGGCCTTCTTGAATGAACAGTGCAAAGAAATAGAGGAAAACAACAGAAAAGGAAAAACCAGAGATCTGTTCAAGAAAATTGGAGATATTAAAGGGGTATTTCGTGCAAAGATGGATATGATAAAGGACAAAAATGGTAGGGACCTAACTGAAGCAGAAGAGATCAAGAAGAGATGGCAAGAATATACAGAAGAATTATATCGGAAATATCTGGATGTCCCTGATAACCAAGATAGCGTAATTGCTGACCTGGAGCCAGACATCCTGGAAAGTGAAGTCAAGTGGGCCTTAGAAAGCATTGCAAACAACAAGGCCAGTGGAGGTGACGGCATTCCAATTGAACTCTTTAAAATCTCAAAAGAGGATGCTGTAAAGGTGCTGCACTCGATATGCCAGCAAATTTGGAAAACCCAGCAGTGGCCAGAGGACTGGAAAAGATCGGTCTACATCGCAATCCCAAAGAAAGGAAACGCCAAAGAATGCTCCAACTATCGCACCATTGCACTCATTTCACATGCTAGCAAGGTTATGCTCAAAATTCTACAAGGCAGGCTTCAGCAGTATGTGGAAAGAGAACTTCCAGAACTACAAGCTGGATTTTGAAGGGGCAGAGGAACTAGAGATCAAATCGCCAACATGCGCTGGATTATGGAAAAAGCCAGAGAGTTCCAGAAAAACATCTACTTCTGCTTCATTGACTATGCCAAAGCCTTCGACTGTGTAGACCACAACAAACTATGGCAAGTCCTTAAAGGAAGGGGAGTGCCTGACCACCTTCTCTGTCTCCTAAGATATCTATATGTGGGACAAGCAGCAACCGTCAGAACTGGATATGGAACAACTGACTGGTTTAGAATTGGGAAAGGAGTACGACAAGGCTGCATACTGTCACCTTGCCTATTTAACTTATATGCAGAGTACATCATGAGAAAGGCCGGTCTGGATGAATCACAAGCCGGAATTAAGATTGCCGGAAGAAATATCAACAACCTCAGATACGCAGATGATACTACTCTAATAGCAGAGAGTGAGGAAGAATTAAAGAACCTCTTAATGAGGGTGAAAGAGGAGAGTGAAAAAAATGGGCTGAAGCTCAACATCAAAAAAACTAAGATCATGGCCACTCGTCCCATCACCTCCTGGCAAATAGAAGGGGAAGAAATGGAGGCAATGACAGAGTTTATTTTCTTGGGCTCCTTGATCACTGCAGATGGCGACTGCAGCAACGAAATAAAAATACGCCTGCTTCTTGGGAGGAAAGCAATGGCAAACCTAGATAGCATACTAAAGAGCAGAGACATCAGTTTGCCAACTAAGGTCAGGATGGTTAAAGCTATGGTTTTTCCAGTAGTGATGTATGGAAGTGAGAGCTGGACTATAAAGAAGGCTGATCGCCGCAGAATTGATGCTTTTGAGCTGTGGTGCTGGAGGAGAGTCTTGAGAGTCCCCTGGACTGCAAAGAGATCAAACCTATCCATTCTGAAAGAAATCAACCCCGAATGTTCACTGGAAGGACAGATTTTGAAGCTGAGGCTCCAGTACTTTGGCCACCTCAGGAGAAGAGAGGACTCCCTGGAAAAGTCCCTGATGCTGGGAAAGATTGAAGGCAAAAGGAAAAGAGGACAACAGAGAATGAGATGGTTGGACAGTGTCATCGATGCAACCAAAATGAATTTGACAAAACTCCGGGAGGCAGTGGAGGATAGGAAGGCCTGGCGAGCTCTGGTCCATGGGGTCACGAAGAGTCGGACATACTGAACGACTGAACAACAACAACAAACCACAGTCTAAGACCCGTGGTCATCAGTTGAAAACATCAGCTGTGCAAAGGCAGTGTGATGCTAACAGAGAACCCACAGAAGCTGACTGCAGACACAAGCCTTGGAACATAGCATTTCTGATGGGCCTCTTGAATCCCCTGAACTTAAATAGTTTGGCAGGCTGTTCTGTTCAGTCCTCACTTCTTGTACATTGGCATGGCATATTTGCCCTTGGATTGTGTGTGTGTGTGTGTGTGTGTGTGTGTGTGTGTGTGTGTGTGTGTGTGTGTGTGCGCGCGCGCGCGTGTGCGTGCGTGCACTTTCATACTACCTCCTTCACCATCAGGCTTCTCCTTGGCATCTCCTTTCTTTTCTGCTGTGAAGAGAGAAGAATATGTTTTCTTTAATCACTAAAACCATGATACAGTAAATTGCATATCCGTAATAGTCGCCTTAAAATCTCTTAGAATTTGCAGCAGGCTATTTGGGGCCAATTTCATCTCCAGTGTTTATAGTTGTCTCACTGTGTGATGTTCCTTTGCTGGCTATCTTTCCAGTGGTTATTTATTCCCTTATCTCTCCTTCATCATTTCTCAACAACCATTTCTGCAGGACCTAGAAATCTAAAGGCCTGGTGTATCCAATAAAGCATGTTTGTTTGTTTGTTTGTTGTCATTGTATATATCCATAATATATACATCAAAATTAAGTGCTGTTCTAGTACTACACAAACAAACAAAAACCACATAAACACCATTCTGCTTAAAATGATCTAAAATGCTTAAAATCTCCTTGAAGACTTAGAATACTTAAAAACTTAAAATGCTCAAAATCTGCTTAAAATAGACACTAAACTGCAGCACTTGGCCCAGATACTGCTCTAGGGTAAAAACTATCCTTTAATCTATTTGTTTTTGTCCTAATCCTGTATCTCCTCCCAGATGTGTGTGTGTGCGTGTGCGTGCATACATGCGTGTGAATGTGCATGTACAAATACATGTGTGTGCTGCTGCACGTACAGCACTTTCATACTACCTCCTGCATCATCAGGCTTCTTGGCGGCTTCTTTCTTGCCTGCAACAGATATAAAAGAATAAGTTTTCTGTAAGCATTAAAATCATTATAAAACAATAATCAATAAAGGTGCCCTGAAATCCCCTGGAAGGTGCAGTGGGCCATTTGGGCCTTGTTTTTCCCCAGACATAGCTGGAGGGCTCTTTCAAAGTCAGGATTGACCAGAACCTCAGTTTCCCTTAGAGTTCTTAGGATGGGATGGGAACAATCCCTTGAAACTGCCCCCTCCTGACTACTCTGCCACACTTGTGGCTCAGAATTATGATATGCCAGGTTCTGAAGAGTTGTAATGGTGGCTGTAAATAATAATTGGAGTGGTTCCGAAACTCTCCCGAACCGCCTGGCCCCGCCCGACACCGTCATAAGCACAACACTTTTTACCCGGTCCTGAAATTCCCTTCCGTTCCTGAGATATCGGGGAGAATACATTTGCTGCTACTTGAGCGGCTGAGGCATTGCTGGCAGAGCCGAGAGCCTGGGGTGGGGGTGGAAAACATTAATTTACACTCAGTTTGTCTTGCTACATTATATCAGATAAACCGCGGCAGTCTATTTCCGCGGAGACTCCATAAAACAGCAGGTGTGCGAAGATAAGCTCGTCTGCACGTTTTAACCAATCAGCGCCCCCGCCCTCAATCGATGTCTCATTAATTATGGCCGGACGGGAGCACACGACGGGGGACCCTATTACGCTGAATTGGCTGAGTAGACCACCCCAACCTAAAAGAACCAGAGCCCCTCCTGGGGAAATTTGAAAACTCTAACCACTTTGAGTTCCAGAGAGGCAGCTAACCTTCCAACAGCACCAGCGGTACGAATCCACCCCTCCTACCTGACTCTTAGCTCCAGGCACTCGGATAAGGCAGCCCAGGGTAGCGACTCCTCTCACCACCTCTTACCCAAGCTGCAGTTCCAGAGAATTCATACCTTCTCCCGCCCATTCATTTCTATGACGGTAGCCCGGTCCCCTTTCCACTTTTCCCCCACTTACTGTATCTTTCTATGATGGTAGACTACCCCTCGCACCAGAGTCAACCGGACAGGGTTTCCCCTTTTTGTGGAAACCCCTGGAAATCCGTTATTCCCGGTTCCAGGGGTTCCCGCCAAGGAATAGGAGATGCCTCTTGCTAGCATACCGGTTAACCCCTTCCTGCCCCCCTTCTTCCATTATTCCTCCACCCTGAAACTTTAGCCAGAGACGCAGTTCAGGAGATGTTTCCTGGACTGATGAATTATTTCCTTCATGCTCTTGGCTTGCAAGGGAATAATTCTGAACGATCATTCTCAAGGACCAGGGACCTCCTTACCTCTAGAAACTTGTCTTTCCTGCCTCTGCCTAAGCAGACCTAAACCCTTGACCCAAGGTGCCCCCCCTCATCTCCCCCCTCTCCCCCCCTCTCCTCTCTCTCTCTCTTTCTCTCCCTCTCCTATTTTCCTCCCACCCATCTTCCCTGGCTGTGCTTACAACGGTGTTCCTACACTCTGTTGTCTCCCGAACCTACACCATCTTGGGCAAGGCATGGTGACCACATGGCAAGAAGGAAGAATCTTCAGATGGACTCCATTTCTTCAAGACGGCCTCAGCACGCCTCACTCTCGGATGTATCAAGGATTAAATCTCAACCCAAGGCATGGTGACCACATGGCAAGAAGGAAGAATCTTCAGACAGACTCCATTTCTTCAAGACAGCCTCAGCACGCCTCACTCTCGGATGTATCAAGGATTAAATCTCAGCCCAAGGCATTCCATTGTCTTGTTTCCACATTTGCCAAGGCTTTCCTGCTCCCTGCCAGGACCCTGCCTGTCATGGAACCCGAATGTGAAGGGTTAAATGCTGGAGAGCAGCAGGAGGAGCCTTGTAGTTCAACTCAGCAGACAGCTGAGTCTGAGGAGGCAGCTGAGGGCACATCTCCTCCTCCTATAAGGGCTAGGAGCAGGATGCTGCAAAGGAGAACTAACAGGAGAGCTAGGGAAAGGATCTTTAATGATAGGCGTAGAATTAGATCTGAAAGCCCTGAGTTCTAGCAGGAGCCTTGCCAGAGATATGGGTGTGCTCCCTGTTTTAGGATAAAGCTAGCAAGTTTACCCTGAACCCTCTGTGGGAGCAACGTGTCACTTACCTTGCCACCACGTTCCTGTGTGTTATCCTGACTTTGTTTCCTGACCTTGGACCGGCTTTCTGACTACGGCGTTCTCTGTTTCCTGACCTTGGACCGGCTTCCTGACTACAACGTTTCTCTGTTTCCCTTGAACTTGGCATTTGGCTCTGCAAGTTATTCTGGATTGACTCGGACTGTACTTTGTACTTTATCTGGATTACAACTAAAGTTCCTGGCAAAGAACTGAACTTGGCTTGCTGTGTGTTCTGTGTGCGGGGCTTGACACTCCCCATTGTGACTGTTCCTCTCCCATCGACTTGCTAATTATTCTGTGATTACTCAAGCCCTTGGACAATGCTGACTCCTTCCTCCCCTATTGCTACCCCTATAGTCACCCATTAAAGGATTAGATATGGCCTAATCACACCTGTGAGGGCGTCTGGTTCCAGGACATCAGGCACACCCAGGACCTCCCCCAAGAGACCCCTGGACTGACCCTCATTGGTTGTCCCAAAACACCACCCCTAGCCCAACCCAGAGGAGGCGACACTCTGTGTGTGTGTGTGGGGGGGAAACGGAGGAAATAAAGATTGTGTGTTTCCTGTTTTGGGTGCTGAATGCCTCGCTTCTCCCTTGGGTGAGCCGTTTGCCTTACCATCTTTATTAGGCCTAATAAACTGGTAATATTTGCCTGGATCTCTCTGTGTTGGATTTCTTCATTGGGTCTAGTGAAATCCAACAGTCTGCAGCGGGATTAGCTTGCTGTGATCTCAACAGTTCACATCAACAGTAGGAGGAAGCCTCTTCCAGAAGTGGCATACAAGAAGTCCCAGGGTGGTATTCACAATACTGGCACAGGATGGGCCTCCACACTGGGGCACCTCAGAGGCAACCAGGAAGAACAGCGAGCAGTGCCTTTGCTTTGCATGGGCTTAATAGCACTTCTGCTTTAGATCTCTGGGCTCAAGGCAGTCCAGAATTGTGGCCTGCCTAGGCACAGCTCTGTTGACTCCAAGCACCTTTCCACACCTCAGTCCCTCAATCCCTAGAGCTGAGGAAAGGGATCTTCTACCAACCCATATAAGAAAGAGGGATGGAAGGAGAGTGAAGGAGGCAAGGTTGGTTCTCTCCTCTCCTGAAGAACCCACGGGTCAAGCCTCAAAAAAACACCTCCTCCTCCTCCTCCTCCCTGCTTCTCATGGCCCATCTCCTCCTGACAGGAAATCTGGGGAAGTGCACAGGTGTGGCAGAGAGCTTGTCTTGATGTCAAGATACACCGAGCTTTCTCAGTACAACCCCTCTTTCCTGTTTTTCTGGGAACAAAGGGTGCCATCAGTCACAGGTTTGAGCCCATTGCAGATCATCATGAGGTTCTGGGTGAGAATGTGAGAAAATTGGGCGCAGCTGGTTTTTCCATTGCTCCTTCCTGTTAATGATGATAACTTAAGAAGGGAGACAAGATAGAGCTGGTGGGGTTGCAAGGGAAGGCTTGGGATCTTAGTCCAGGGCCACTGGTTCCATAAAACATAGATTAGTGGAGTTGGAACCAGTTTGTAAGGCCCTCAGATTCACACAGGATTGCAAACCAAAGGTGATCTTGCAACTGAACTCAGATGAGGAGTGCACCGTGTTCCAGAAAACAAGGAGACAAGCAATGTGGCCAAGAGAGTCAATGGTGAATCAATAACTGGCACAAAATCCTGGCAGCAGAAGGAAGAGGACTGCTGGGAACCAACTGCAAGGGAAACCCTGCTGCTTTCAGGTGTCTCTAGGCCATGGCTTTTAACATGGGGAACAAACAACGTAAGTTCACACTCTTAGCACAGGAAGGCAATTATGACTTAATAGTAGAGATGGGCACTAAATGCCAAAATGGCGTTCGTTTTTGTTATTTGGCCGCTGGGTCCCCGCTTCGTTCTGTTACCGTTATTCGGGCCCCTGGGGCCCACTTCGTTTCCATTATTTCAATTTTCGGCGTGGCCGCGGGGAGCCCTCCCGGGGCCAGGGGCCTCCAGAGCCGGCGGCAAGCCTCCTGGGAAAGCTGTCCCGCAGGCGCAGGGAGCCCCCCCCCCCAAGGGCCCAACGCGACCAGAGCCGGATGCATGCAGGCCAGGAGAGAGTTTCCGCAGCTGCAGGGAGCCCTCCCAGGGCCGGGCGCTGCCGGAGCGCCACAGAGATCGCTGGAGAGGAGAGCATGTGGAGGCCGGATCGCAGCCCCCTCTCGCCGCCCGTCCGCCTTCCCTGCGCCAGTTGACAGGGCACCCATCACTGTCACCCAGCTCGGGGAAGCCGAGACCCCCGTTCGCCCCTCTGCATGCAGAGGGGCGAAGGGGGGACTCAGCTTACCTGTGCGGGGCATGACAGCGCCGGGGGCAGAAAAATCTCTTTCAGGGCCCCCTCTGCACGCAGGGGGCGGAAGGGGGGACTCGGCTTCTCCGCGCAGGTCATGAGAGCGCCGGGTGGGGAAGACCCCTTTGAGACACCAGTGCATGACAGCCACGGCGGCTGTATTGCACCCGTGGCGGAGAATGCTGGAGACGGAGCCCCGGTCCCACCTCTGCTTGTGAGGCAAGAACGGGGCTCTCTCTGACATTCCTCCCCGCCGGCAATGACAGCCAGGCTGTCATCACCAGCAGGGAAGAATGAACCGAACCTAACCAAACTAATTTGTTCCAGTTCTGTTTGGTTTCTTCCTAAATTACTCTGGGCTTCGTTATTCGTTCCGTTTTGTAACGGAAGGAATAATGATTAACGGAACAAAAATATCATTTCATGCCCATCTCTACTTAATAGGCCTTACTGAAACCAACTGGGGTCAGTTGCATGTCCAAAATGTGGTGGGCAAAATGATTTGGACAAAAAAAATGAGAGAGGGACTACTGTGATAGAAAAGATCTACTGGGGTTCTCCTAATCAGACTGAACAATTTTAGCAAGGTTGATGCCTTGCTAAAATTAATCAAAATTTGCTAACTTGTCAATTTGTACTCATCCACAGCAATGCCCCCTGTGAATACAAATCAATGATTTTAGTGATTTTTGATTTACTGATTCATTGGGCTATAAAATGGGCCCCAGGCACCCAGAGACACATAGATCACAGAGAAGCTTCACCTTAGTCTCCTCTGAAATCTCTCCAGGTTTGGTGACAACTTGGTTTCCCCATGCCAGCTGCTAAAGATCAATCTTCACCAAATTGGACGAATTGCAGAGGAGAGTCAGGGGAAGTTTCCCTGCATTTTTTTTTTGATATCTCATAGTGCTTGGTGTTGATTTATAGGGTTTTAAATGCAAAACAAAGGACAAATCAATGTGGGTTTTGGATCAAATTTTGTCTGAGGAGGTGAACTTGATCTATTTTGTTTTGTTTAGAGTGGTTTCTCATTTCATTTCGTTTTTGTCTGATGATACTGTTAGAAAAGAGCTTTTGTCTAAACATTGGGAAGACTTGAAGGCAGGTGGACCCTTTTTCTCTAGGGGTCTTTTGAACAGGGATTGATTCAGCTGTGGGCTGCCTGTTTGGGCAGGGGACAGACAAAGTGACCTTTCACACTCCATAGAGCTCTATATTGTATATTCTATTATGATTCTGTATCTTGAAGCCATTACATAGCAAGGAGCTGAAAGAAGCCAAGAAAACCCTTCCAGGAGGGAAGCCTGGAGAGTTTCTGAATGCCTGCAGAGGGATTAAAACAAGAGGGGCAGCCACTTGCCTGCTTTTTTGGGTGCCATTTTATTGTCTTTGTGTCAGCAGCCTTTCCTTCCACATTCTGTCTGTGAAGCTGTATGTAGGAGAGAGAAGAAGGTTCAGAAGGGATGAAAGCAGGAAAGAATGGAGCTAACCTTTCCAATAGCAAAGTCTGGAGGAGCCAGGGAGGGAACACAGGCTGGGTTAAACGGAAGGGAAGGTTGCAGACTTCAGGTATTGCTGCCAGCAGTTGCAGTTCCCCTCGTCTCAAGTGGCCAAATTGTGTTTGGTCCTAATGTGGTTTCATTCTGTAGGTGCATCGGGTGGGAGGGAGCTGAGATGTGAGAGGAGATGATGGATCTCTGTGTGGAATATGCCACCTTCCCAAAATGCCATCTGAGGGGACTAAAAAGCCCCTTGCAGGGACTCAACCTAATAAGAGAACCCAGAGCTCGCCTTGGGCACAGCTTTCCCCTTGAGTGCCACCTTATGAAGGAAGGGCAGGCAACAAATTAAAAGAAAAAAACGTATCAATACCACCTCCTTTCTGCAGCACCCTCAGGGGCAAGCCCTGGGATGTTTCTGTTGCCTTGTGAAGAGATGGTGGTCAATCCTTAGGTGTGTGTTCCTCCCAGACCTTCTACGAGAAGAGGCCCACGCCCGTCACATCCCTGATAGGCTCAGGGGCCCTCGATGCCAGTCCTCAGGTGCGGTGGGGGAGACGCCTACTGACCACTCTGTGCCACAGACTGTAGGGGTGAAGACCTGGCCCATAGGCAGATCGGGTCCAGCAGAGCTTCTGTGCCTTCCTCCAAGGACCGAGCCCTGCCCAACTTTCTCGTCTCCCTCTCTTGTGTGCCGAAATCGCCAGGTTAACTGTCTCTTCCCTCCCTTCTCCTGTCCCCCCCTGTATCGCCTGGTTGATGGGCACTGCGGGTGGCAGCGTGGCCACCGAAGGGCATGTCACACATTCTCCCCGAGCTTACACCCACAGCTGAGGATCAGCCATCGGCAAACCTGCTGGGAGGGTCTGCCCTTTACCTGACCTTGTATTTTGATGATTCAAAGTAAACCTGACTCTGGCTCTGGTTGGAGACCACGGCCGGAAGAGAAATGTTTGCGACTGTTGTGAGCATTGGAGTAGCATATGAGGAACATCATTTACCTTCTTGTGTATTTTGGTTTATCTCTGCTCTTATTGATTTTGATTGATTTAGTGTTGCTCTTTTTGTTTATTATATTATATTGTAAACTTTTAATATATTATGTTTCATGGATGTATATTTGTAAACCGCCCAGAGTGGCCTTTGTTGCCAAATAGTGCACTCCCAGACGCATTTGGTGGGTCCACTGTGAGATACAGGAAGATGGACTAGATGGCATTTGGCCTGATCCAGCATGGCTCTTCTTGTGTTCTTATGGTAGGGGATACAAGTCTAATGAATAAATAAACAATAAAATACATATTTGACCTCCAAGGTAATATAAAATCACTGGATTGGATTGTTCTCAATTCTTAAGCAGCGAGTTTTAATATGCTTTCCGCCATAATTAGGCGTTATCTGGAACATCTGTTTTTTTGCTTCAGGGTAAGGTAGGCTTCGGGAATCACATTTTCCCACCCACTACTGACTTTTTTTGGGGGGGATTCTTGCCCTACACCGAGCCAATTTCTGTTCTCCATACCTCTGTGTCTCCCTGCAGCTGGACCTTCTTTCAGATATTGCCACCATCTTCCTTTATGATGTAAAGCACTCCAGAGTTCCTTCTGCTCAGCCACTGCTGCCACTCTCTGATTGGTTTCTTGGCATACTTAGAATTGAGTTGGTTTGGAATATAGTTGGAGAAATCTGTACAGTTATTTTGTTTGTTTTTTATAATAATAATTATTTCCATTGACCTTCTGAAGAAATTTGGAAATTGTGGGTTTTATCAAGAACAAATGAAATGAAATATTCTCTCATCTTCACTGATCAAATTCAGAAGGCAAAGTAGTTCTGTTCTAAATTGGATCAGGTTGAGCCTTCTGACCTTGTAAAACAAATCGAACAAACAAACAAACAAATATAATTGTTAAGGTGTAAGTAGTTTTAAAATGGGAGCAACTTTAATTCAACACTACAGACAAATCACCATGGACAGGCATTGAAAACCAGACCTTTTGTTGCTCCTGCTGTCAAGTTGGTTATGGTGACCCTATAAATGAGTGATCTTCCCAATGCCCTTGCCCTCAACGCCCCTGCTCCGCTGTTGCAAACTCAAACCTGTGGCTTCCTTCAAGGAGCAAAGCAATCTTGTATTTGATTCCCCCTCCTTTTTTTTGCTGCCATTGCTTTTTCCAGAGCATTTTGCCTTCTCTTTGTGCCCAAAGTAGGTCAGTTCCAGCATTTTCATCTTCAGAGATCTGGCTTCATTTGATCAGGAAAAAAAGCATCCAACAAAGTATTTCTGCCATACATCAAAGGAGTCACGGACCGCATGGACAAAGTGTTGAAAAACCACAGCCTACAAACAGTATTTAGACCCACCACAAAAATATAACAGATGCTACAGTCAGCAAAGGACAAAAGGAAACCACTCACCACTGCAGGACTACACCGGATACCTTGAAGTTGTGGCCAGGTATAGATTGGGACACTGCAGACTAAAACAACCTGAAAAATCAACAGTAGCTGAACACACTCTGGAACAAACTGGGGCATGATATCCTATTCCAGGACACAGAGGTACTGGACAACATTACCAAGCACTATATGTCAGACTACACAGAGAAGCCATTGGAATCCACAAACATAAGCAGTTTCAACAAAAAAGAAGAAAGTCTAAAAATCAACAAAGCCTGGCTTCCAGTACTAAAAGCTGTAGTGTATAGTGAAAAAGGTCAAAGCTCAATGATTCCCACCCAGCCACAAGGAAACAGTGATCGGTTCACACAATAGAACAGCTAACAGCACCCATCAGCAACACAGAAGGATCCCTGCTACTCCTGATTGCATTCAAACTTCTTAATCCTTTCATCACAATACAATGACTAGCATCTATTTTCCTCCATAGGACAAGTTTCCTGTTTCCCACAACTTAAAAAACCCCAGTCTCACTCACTCTGTACCCCAGAGTGCAGAGAGGAACTCCTAGTTCCCTGAGCTCCTTGCCCTCTGAAGATGCCAGCCACAGAATCTGGCAAAAAGCCAGGAAGAAAAACTTCGGCTGAAAAACCCACAACTAGCAGTGGATACAGTTGCTCTTCAGTGTCATCTCCCTTGGAGACAAACTGGCTCATGAACATGGGCAAGGGCTTTTTTCAAGACCTATTCCATGGTAGAGATAGGAGAAAAGAGGTCTCTTTTTTTTGCTACCATTCTGTCTACACAGACTCCCCTTGTGCAGCCATCTTGAGTTCTCAGGGGCCAGTTTCCTGGTGGCATACACTGAGAAAATGAAGGCCCTCATCAGTCAATTGGATATATTTGGGGGAACAGCATCCCATTTAACAGGCTGGTTCCTAGGGGAGGAGAGCTGTTGTTATGTTTACTTAATCCAGGATCGTTGCTTACTTCTTATGTTTACTTGGGACAGAAAGTAAAGCAGAAGAGGTCTAGGTGAATGAGCCCATTTTTGGACATGGAGACTATCCTGATTGGTGCTTCAGGGTGGATGATAGTTTCAGCCATAACACTTTGGAACCCTGTGGTGCAGTGGTTAAAACTGCAGTATTGTAATTAAGCTTCTTATTTCAGAACCATTGGCAATAATCTTTGAGAAGTCCTGGAGAACACGGGAAGTCCACATAGATTGGAGGAGGACAAGTATTGTACCAATCTTCAATTGGGGGGGGGGAAATGACCCAAATAATTACCGCCTAGTCAGCTTGACCTCAGTTCCTGGAAAGATGCTAGAATATATTATTAAGCAGTCTGTATTTAATTAACTAGCAATGCTGTCATTACAAGAAGTCAACACGGGTTTCTTAAAAATAATTCATGCCAGACCAATTTGATCTCTTTTTTTGATAGAGTTACAGGCCTGGTGGATAAGGGGAACACTGTGGATATTGCATATCTAGATTTCAGTAAGGCCTTCCATAAAGTTCCCCCCAGTAAAGAAGTTAGTAGAATGTGGGATAGATACTGTCACTGTTAGATGGATTTGTAATTGGTTGACTGATTGCAATCAAAGGGTGATTGTAAATGGCTTCTCTTCAGCTTGGAGAGACATTGGATAGAGTGATTGAGATTATGGTTTGTTGAGATGCAAAAAAACTGTCAGTCATGCTTGCTTACAACAGATCCTTAATCATGAATGATTAATGATTAACAGATCCTTGATCATTAATGGCTTCTCTTCAGCTTGGAGAAACGTGACCAGTGGGGTGCCCCAGGGTTCCGTTCTGGGTCCTGTGCTATTCAATATCTTTATTAATGGCTTGGAGGAAGGAATAGAGAGTAGGCTGATCAAATTTGCAGATGATACCAAATTGGGTGGGGTTGCTAATTCCCTAGAGGATAGGATGAAAATCCAAAAGGCCTTGACAGATTAGAGTCCTGGGCCAAAGCTAATGGAATGGTTTTCAACAGGGGGGAATGTAGGGTGCTGCATCTAGGTAAAAAGAATGAATTGCACAGGTACATGATGGGAGACACCTGGCTGGAAAATAGCACTTGTGAAGGGAATCTGGTAGTCGTGGCATGGCACAGTGTTTAGATGCCTAAACTGCAGCTAAAACTGTCCTCACAACCAGGGGTTCAACCCCAGGTAGCAGGCTCAAGGTTCACTCAGCCAATGCAATTCATGGTTGCATCAACAGAAGCATAGTGACCAGATCAAGGGAAGTGATAGTACCACTCTGTTCTGCTCTGGTCAGACCCCCACCTGGAATACTGTGTCCAGTTCTGCGCACCTAATGGGGTGCATTTTGAAACTGTGAGATGGTGGTTCTGAGCTCAAAATTGTCTAAGTGCAAAGAGGCAAGAAATTCTCTAAAGAAATGAGGCTAAGTAAAAAAAAATCAAGTCTTCAGCGCTGATTTATTTAGCAAAAAGCATACAGGAATCAAAAAGGACTTTACGCGTAAAGGGCCTTTCTCATTAAGTGAGAAAAGACCCCGATCTCACCAAAATCCAGGGTTCTTATACAATCTCAGACCCTTGTCCACACCTTCATTTGACCAGCCACACCTTCAGACCACCCTCGATACTGCCCCTTAATTTCAACCCCCACCCAAGCATTCTAAGGTACATAAGTCCTTGCAACTTCCTCTTTTTCCTTCAATCTTGGTTTCAGCTCATTTTCGTAACATCTGTTTCCGTTGCTGGGTACTGCCAGCCGTCAACAGGACGCTACTGTGGTTTTGCTATACACCTCTGTGTTCTTATAATATACTTTTTGTGATTACACAGTGATTGCATTACATTTTGAATACATAGTGATTACTTATCCATACAACTTATTGATTACATATTTATTGATTAGCCCTTCCACAGCTCACAAAACATTTTGAAAAAAATGTTTTTCAAAAAACATTTTGAAAAAAAGCTCTGGATGCGGCACCCTTTGCACCCACATTCTGGTTCCGATATGTGGATGACACATTCATAATTTGGATTACATCTGCTGAGTTAGTATGTGTGATGCATTGCAAATTCGTCTATCTCATAACTTAAAGACTATCCTGTTGTCAAAACATTTTAATTTTATAGAACTATGATGAAAATATAAACACGTATGCAGTCTCTAGCCATACAGTAAACATTATATTCACTAAGTAATCAGTCTCCTAAAATAAAAGAACACAAATTTACTGTCAAATTCACTGGAATCCCCCCCCCCCGATAACCCGGTACCACTCGAAACAAATGATGCAGAACCACAAAAATTGCTGATGAGTGGCAGATAATGGTGTTGCCATGGAGGAGATAATGGTGTTGACATGTTATAAAAATGGATTCTACTGCTAAATTGCTAAATCTTAGTGAAAATTAAATATTATTGCTGTGGCACACCAGGGTGCCCTGGCACCCAGCTTGAGAACTGCAGCCCTACATTTCTCTCTGTTGAAACCCATTCCATTAGCTTTGGCCCAGCACTCTGATCTCTCAAGGTCATTTTGGATTTTCATCCTCAGTCTAGGGCAGTAGTGGCGACCCTTTGGCACTCCAGATGTTTTGGACCACAGCTCCCAGAATTCCAAGCCTGTATTGCCAATGACAAAGGACTGGGTTTTCCCAACTTGGTATCATATTCAATTTGGTATCAGCCTTCTATTAGATATTTCTTAGTAGCCAAGAGTTGGGCATATAGACAAGGTGCTTGGTCACTCTTCCAGTCCTGACAGAAAGCCTTGCCCTAATTTTCAAGGCACTGGATGTACGGTAATCCTGGTTTGGAAACTTCACCTCCTCCAAAACATGGCAACGAGATTGTTATTTGGGACTGGATGATTCGGTCATGCTAGCCCAGTCCTTTGTTGCTTACACACTAATCTCCAGACTGTTTCTGGCCTCACTTCAGTAGCCTGGAAACTTTAAATGTTGCCAAACCTTGAAATTAATGTATTTTCCTGGGAACTAAAGTGTTGACAATCCATTGATAGCTAATGGACTTGACCTAATTAACTACATGACAATACTGTTCAGAATACTTTTCGTTATGGATGATACAGTAGTGTGACATTCCTGCCACTGGTCACACAGCTAGTTCAGTAAACTCTAGTGCTTTTAATGAAAATACGTGATTTGATTTCTGTTCTGCCCATTAGTACTAAAGCACTTGTGGGGTGGTTTACAGCATAATTATGAAAAAAAATTTTTTTTGCGTCCCACTTATTTTTATGACCTTAGATGTCTGGAAGGCTGAACCAACCTTGATGAACCTCTTGGCACTGACCTCAGGTTGTGATTTGAGGCTTGACTGAAGTAGTTCAGTTTAACCACCACACGATAAAGCATACTGTGCTTTCAGTATTCATGTTTGCCAATCACTTGGAGATTTTAGGGGTGAGGGTTGGTTTGGAAATGTCTTGAATCAATTTCACCTGGAGAGGGTGATGAAATGCATGACCATCAAGCACTCTACAAGGCTGTTGTCTCTTTAATGTTTTTCTTACTCTCTGGTCTCTGGCAGTCCCCGAGTCCTATATGAATCACTGGGGTCTCTCCTGCCTTTGTAGGAGGGCCTGGGGTTTTTTTTTCTTTCTCTCTCTCGTGAATTGGGCTGGCACCAAGGCCAAACCTAGCCCATCAGGTGGAAGCTTTAAATAACTGTGCATATTGTTGGTTAAAAACAAACACACACACCTTATATTGCAGGGCACAAGAGCAGCAGAAGCAATAGCAAAGCAAGGCAGTCAATTCCAGCAGACTGAGAGAATCTCCAGTGGAGTCAAGGTAAGTGGAAGCTGGACTGGATGGAAAGTTATTCTTGTCTGTATCTTGGGGTGAGCAGTTGTAACTCAAGTGTTAGGGTATGAGTTTGAAAAGAGTGATCCCAGGTCATTTGGGTTTAATTTTCACAATGACAGCAGTAGTCTTGATAGACGTCTGCCAAGCTCTCAGAGTAGGTTTTGCTCAGTAATGGCCATTTGCTTGACTTTCCCTGGACTGCAATATAAAATACGCATGTGTCTCTGTGACTGGATTTCTCCCTGGAGTGAGTACACTGTGTACAGAGTGAATGGAGTTTCTAGTTTTTGTTCAGTGTCATAGGAGCAAACCTCATGAGACTATACGGTAAATATTGAACCTCTGGATTTCTATCTGGAGATTTCAGCTGGTGATAAATCGATGCTAGTGGCTTGCTCCACAACTGTTCTTCACTTGTGAGCTTAAAATCACTAGGCAAAATTGTTTGTACTGTGCAGACTGTGGGTTGTCAGAAAAATTGAAGCACCATAGAAGTACGGTATGTTTGTGTAGCTTTTCTGGATCAGATAATCTGTTTTTAAACATCGTTTTTCTGTCTTAATTCAAAATGCAAAAGATGAATTATTGTACTCTATTCCTTCTAAATATGATTGATTGATTGATTGGATTTTTATACCAGCCATCTGGGAAAGAGGTCACTCTGGGCAGTTAAGAACATCTAGTCAATACAGAACAGAACAGGATAAACACATATAATTCATACTATAAAACAAAAGACATAAAATACAGTAAATATAATGAAAAGAAAATTAAAATTAATGAACATGAATAAAAAAATTACAAAAAAGAACCAAGAAGTTTGTGTAAAATTGTTGATGTGTTGATTTGGTTCAGTTTGAATTTGTCTAAACTGAAAAAGAGGAACTGACTTGAACCACAAGCTTTTTAAGTGTTTTTCTGAACGTCCAAATTCATTGAGATGTCAAGTCCCCAGAAGCTGGAGGAGGACGGGAGGAAATGAGCAGGAGAGTCCTGTCTACCCTAGCAGTGAGCTCTCCTCTCTAAATTTTTGATTTTATTCAATATCTCTAACCTCTAAACTTTTAAACTTTTAAATTTTAACTCAACTCAACCTTTGCCTCAACACCACGAGGAAAAGAAGAAAACTCCCTGAGTCTGCCTGTTGCTGCTGATTGATTTGACTGTTATAGGACCTACTGCTTACCATGGGGGAGAAAAAGAAGCGGCAGAGATCACCCACTGGGGCCGGAGTTGGACTTGATCTACCAACAAACAGCTACGTATAGACGAGATAATCACCCGGGCTTCGACCACGACAGAAAATGTAAGTCAACTGCCTGATTCTGCTCCTACTAATAAGCCCACTACCTTAGACTCAACAAGAGACCAAAATCTGGCTGGCAGACTGGGCATTACATCTTTTGTTGCCCAAAGGGGAACCCCCCTGTGTTTGTTTCAGATGCCATCATCTTTCCCAAAAGACAATGCCCCAGAAGGAGCTGGTCAGCCACAATTAGCCCTGGATAATCTGAC
This sequence comes from Phrynocephalus guinanensis, assembly GCA_037367245.1. Taxonomy (NCBI): domain Eukaryota; kingdom Metazoa; phylum Chordata; class Lepidosauria; order Squamata; family Agamidae; genus Phrynocephalus; species Phrynocephalus guinanensis. Next base: position 3,046,021 of record CM074741.1, read on the forward strand.
CACTCGTCAGTTGTTGAATCTGGTAGGAGAACATAGTATTCTTACCGGGAAAACAGTGCTGGCTATATCTGGGAGTTGAGTCATGGCTACTGGACTTCTTTTTTGAGAGATAGAAACGTTTCGCTGTTCATCCAAACAGCTTCATCGGACCGATGAAGCTGTTTGGATGAACAGCGAAACGTTTCTATCTCTCAAAAAAGAAGTCCATTAGCCATGACTCAACTCCCAGATAAACGCACCTGGATGACTGAGAATCTTCACAGACGTAATGCTGGCTATATTTCGGAAACTTGAACATATTACCAGCCAACTGGCTGTGGTTCAGAATACACTAATTAGCAGCGACAAAGTAATTGCAGTCTCTGATTCCCCCCCTTCCTGGCTTACATAAGGAACGGAGAGAAGGAAAAGGTGCTGATGAGAAATGCATTGATGATTATACTGCACTTGTGGGCAAACATTATGGAAAAATAAAAAAAGCAAATGCAGCCACTCCCTGACTGCTTCAAACAGCACAAATAACTCTTGAGATTAAAAACAATTATATCAACAGAGGGAAATGGACCAACAGACAGGGTATTAATCTCGCTGAGCAAACTATTGAGGACCGATGTGCAGCAAATAGATATGAAAGCTCTGGAATATTTACCCAGTCCCCACCACACAACAAGGCTCCTTCTGGTGTTCGACAGACCAACTATTCCACTAATGTTGCTCAGAATGAGAAGGTTCCTGGGCACTTTCGACATAGCTGCTAGAAGAGTCTTCTCTGACGTGGGCGTTAAACCTCTGCTATTACCAAGCCAGGTTTCCACATTATCAGCCGTTCCTTCACCAGCTGCAAGGTCAGGCAGTGTTGGACTGCAGCCAAATTTGAACACAGCTGATAAGCTAATTGCACCTCAATGGAAACAAAACCACCAAACTGAAACCATCCAAAACCGATCACCTGGAGAAGCTAACTTCAAACCTTGAACAATCCTTAGCGGGAATCTCATCAGCCCTGTGTGCCGTGTCAAAGGACATGAGTTCAGTAGAATTAACGATGGAAGTTCATTCAGAAACCATTCACGAAGTACCAGGTGCACAGGAAGTGCTGAGTGTCCCAGTGTGTGACTCCTCACTTACACTCTGGAATTACAATTTCAACCTGTCAAGGGCACAGAGTAAGCCCTCAACTGAACCGACTGGAAAGGACTTCCCACTGCAAGTGGACATGGAAAGTAACGACGTAGGGGCAAGCGAAGTGGAAGCCCCAAATGATCTCTCCCAAGACAACCAAACAGAGATATTTGCCAGTATGGACAATGACAAAGATGATCAATTTCACAACTTAAAAGATCAATCTAATCAGGCTCTCCTGGCACTTCTGTCTACTGGGGACACAGCTCAGCACTCTGTCTCCGCTTTTCCTACTGAGTCCTCCTGTCCCCCTGCTGAGACCTGCTCTCCATCATTGGCTCCACTGACCAAAGCGGACAAAGAAGAGGAGAAAGCCCTCACCGTGACATCTGCTCATCCTGTCAAAGTCCATGTCCCTCAGTCTCTAATCTCCCTAGCTCAAATGGTGGTCCAGCAGTTTCACCATGCAACAGCTCTGACTAGAGATGGGCATGACCAGGAAAAATGACCGTTTCGAGTTGTCGTGTGTCAGAGCCGGCCCGTTTCGGCTCGTTTCCGTTTGTTGCGAAATTGTTCAAAAATTTGTCGTTTCGTTTGTCGTCTGTCGTTAGTACTGGTTTAGGGGGGGTAGGGTAGCAGGCTCCTGGAGGCACCTCTCTGGGGTGGGTGCCTCCTCTGGCCCGCTACGAAGGGAAGGCATTTAGCAGGCTCCTGGAGGCACCTCTCTGGGGTGGATGCCTCCTCTGCCCCCTACAAAGGGAAAAGGAAGGGTACATGACCGTGTAGCCATTGTGTACCAAGTGGCACTGGCAGAGGCACCCCTCCTTTGAGTGCCTCTAGCTCACTAAGAAGGACAGCATACTGGCGAACAGAGTTTTTTTGGAACTTTGGACTGGTGAGCGAGGTGAAAGAATGCCTCTGCTGGGCGCCCTCTGGCTCACTAAGAAGGAAAATGTACTTGCGTGTAGTGCAATGCGAGTACAGATCTGGCTTAGGGTTGGGGTTAGGGCAAGGGCTAGGCTTAGGGTTATTACGGGTAAGGTTAGGGTGAGTTAGTGGGCTGCACCTCTGGGTGCCTCTGACCCACTAAGAAGGACAGTGTACTGGCGTATGGGTTAGGGTTAGGGTTAGGGTTAGGGTTATTGCTAGGTTTATAGTGGGCTTTTTATGCCCGACTGGCACATCCCAGAAGTCTCCGTCAAAACCTGGCCAAGTGGCCATGTGATTGGTGGAATGGCTCCAAAAATTTGCATGGTCCCATCCCATGGCCAGCCCATCATTGCGCAGGTGTAAAAAAATAAAAATAAAAATAAAAATAAAATAAAATCAATGGGATTGGAGACAGACGTTCATTGCAAGAAAAACCCACTGCTGCTACTGTAAAAATTCAGGCAGTTAAAATACCTAATTTTAGCATGTTTCTGTGTGGTGCTTTGGTGGGTTTTTGGACCACGATTTCAAAAAAAATATTGCGGTCGCCATTTTGGATCCCCCCGCACCGCATGGCATGGCGAGACAACGAGGATGCCCCCCACCAGAGCAGCCCAGGACAGGAGAGGGGGAAAGCCCCCCCCCCAGAAGAAACCACCCCTCTGGTAGGTGTCCTCACTCAGGCAGGCATATTTTTCGCCTGCTTTTTTGGCCGGGAATTGGGTTTTTTTTTAAAAAAACTTTTTTTCTGTGCCGCTTGGCGTCGCGCGATCGCCGCGCGCGATGCCATGAACGACAACGACAAATCAGACCCATTTTTTCTTTTATCAGTTCGAGTTCGAGTTCTGACGGCTTAATTGTCGTTACCATTTCCATTGCGTAACGGAAACGAGGAACAGAAACGGAAACGAGAATTTCGCCAAGTCGTACCCATGTCTAGCTCTGACTGCATCTCTTAACACTATAACTGGTCCAACTGACACCTGCCTGTCTTTAGCAGTGGACCAGGTCACCACTGGAATTCTGCCTTCAGCCGCTATATCAACGATGAGCCTGCCACCTATTGATCCCTGACATTTAACATGCCCTTCTGGCTCACTTTTTCCACCCTGCCCATCCTCGCGGGCTTGCCTAAGACTTCTATCGTGGAACATTGCAGGTTGGGCTAACAAAAAAAACTGATCTTGGCTTTGTACGTTATCTCAAGTCCTTTGATATCATCATGCTGCAGGAAACATGGGTAACAGATGTGGGCAGAATTAATCTTAATGGATATAAAACATTTGCATCACCAGCTGTCAAATCCAACCCCAAGGGAAGGCCTTCTGTGGGCCTTGCTATCTTGGTCTCTGCTTCATACAGAGCACGTTGTCTAACTATTTCCCCAGGGATTTGCAAAATCCAAGCTGTCAAGGTTGCTATAGAGGGAGCTGAGCTTATCCTTGTAAATGTCTATCTGCCTCCCTCTCTTGATACCCTTAGGAGATCAGCACACTGGAGCGATCTCTAACATGTATTGATAACTTAAAGCACTCCCACCCTTCTGCTGAATTTATTCTGGGAGGTGACCTCAATGCAAGAGTCGGGACCACTAATCAAATCTTTTATAAAACAGGGATGGCTGAGGATGAACACTCTCTGCCTCCCTTATGTGGACTGACCAGGAGGTCAAAAGATCCATTTTACAATGCTGCTGGATTAGCCCTTGCCAGATTTTCTATTTGCACCAATATGATCTGGCTTAATGGTCTACTTGACTTCCCTAACGCTGGCGAACATACCTTTGTATCCCCCTGAGGCTCCAGCGTTGTCGACTTATCTCCTAGTTTCGACACCAACAAAACAGTGAGTAGTACACTTTGCAGTTGGCGATTATGTCATCAGTGACCACCTTCCTTTAATATTGTCTCTAAATCTGCTAGAGCATAGGGCATCACCCGCCGGGGAGGCTCATAATTTGATGCCTAGGTCTAAAATCCCGGTCAATAAAGATCTGTCCACTAAATTCCATCAATTAGTGATAGCCCAAGGAAGCAGAAAACTTCTACAAGGCATTCTAGTGAACCCTGACTATTCCAGCCAAATTAAATTCTTTGAATCCTTTATAAACCTAATTTTTCATTCCTTGAGTCATAAGCCCACACTGTGCTGCTATGGGGGACCCCATAACAACCTTAATTGGTTTGACAAGGAATGCAGAGAGCTCAAGGTTCTATTGCGTGCCTCTTTCATGTATTTCAGGCAGACCAATGCCCAAGGTGACTTAGTAAAATACTTTCAGTATCATCAACAATTAAAGGCCCTACTCCTTAAGAAAAAGCAAAAAAATTTCCATAACCAGTGGAATAAGCTATTTCAAGCTGTCACTCAGAATAACACTACACAATTCTGGTCTATTGTTATGGGCTTCTCAAGATCAGAGGTGGAGGATTCAGATGCAGTTCCACCATCTAGGTGGGTTCAACATTTTTCTGACATTTTCTTCGATAGGAATAAGCCCACAGCTAACTGTCCTGACTTTTCCTCCCCCAACCTGCCCGAGTGGCCTCCAGTATGCCCTGAGGATATCTATAAAATTATTGTAGGTCTACGGTCAGGTAAAGCTGCAGGCCCTGACGGTATACCCCCTGACCTCCTAAAATGTGATCCAGCTTGGTGGTCCTTACTACTAGCCCCATTTTTCACAACAATCAATAAAACCGGCTTTATGCCCAAAGATTGGACAACTGCCACAATTGTTCCCATCTACAAAAAGGGGGATCCTAATTCCCCAGAGAATTACAGACCTATCAGCCTATTATCGGTAATTGGCAAAGTTTATGCCAAATACCTAAGCAATAAACTTTCCTCCTGGACGCCGAGAACATCTTAGGCCCTGAGCAATCAGGATTCTGTCAGGGCAAATCCACGTTAGATAACTGTGCTATCCTTTCACACTTGGTCTATAAACAGGTCAAGATATCTAAGGCTAGACTCTATGTGGCTTTCCTTGACCTGAAGGGTGCTTTTGATTCTGTAGATAGAGAGCTACTTTGGGATAAATTATCCAGATGGAATATTGATCAAAGGCTACTTCTCCTAATTAGAGCCTTGCATGCTGATACTTTATGTATGGTTAGATGCTCTCAGAATGGCAAACTAACTCAACCCTTCAAAACAAATAAAGGAGTGAAGCAGGGCTGCATTCTGGCCCCAACACTTTTCAACCTCTTCCTAAATGACTTAGCTCCTAATCTGTGAATAGCCATCGCCCAAAACTGGGTCAGACACAAGTTCCATTGCTTTTGTACGCCGATGACGCAATACTTCTCTCTCGCACTAGGATAGGTCTTAAACGCTTACTTAATGGTGCCACGGACTATTTCTTAGCCAATAAATTGGAGGTCAATTACTCCAAATCTAAAATAATGGTCTTTGCGAAAAAATGGACTGCCCACAAATGGGTTTTGTAAGGGTAATGTTATAGAGCAGGTAAAGTCATTTAAGTACCTGGGTGTTCACTACAACTACAGACACACCTGGTTCTCCCATCGCAAGTATGTCCTAAATTCAAGCAAGATCTCTGCTAGCGCAATTTCACGATTGTTTTTTAGCTATAGCAATCGGTTTGTACCAGCTTCCCTGACAATATTTAAGGTCAAAACCCTATCTCAAATCTTATATGCATCACCAATTTGGTATAAAGCTATAGATCGCACAGTGGAGAGTATTCAAGCCTCTTTTTTGAGGAGAATCCTAGGCCTCCCTAAATGTGTCCCATACGCCGCTCTTTGCTTAGAAACTGGAATGATAAGGCTGAAGACCTTGGCCAGATTAAGAGCTATTAAATTCTGGTTTGGAATCCTTTACAACTCAGTTCATACCCGTTTATTATATCAACTTTTGGTAGATCCTGACCTCCCAGTCGAGATCTCCGATGTTCTTACCACTCTTAAAGTAGCAGGACTGGACATTGAGCAGCTTGGCATGTTAACTCAATCTGAAGCATTTAGGACTATTAGGCTATTGAACATCGAATGGCAAGAACTGTGCAGCGAAGCCAATACCATCAGCTCCCCACTTCAATTTAACATCCCAGTCCTACCTGGGAAGCCTGCTTTTTTTCTGACTTACCTAACATGTCCCGAAGCACGCAGAGCCTATTCACTTGCCAGATGCAATTCCTTCCCCTAGGCACTATTGTCGGGCAGGTTCAATGGAATCCCTTCCTCCCAGAGGATCTGTCCATGTCAAACTAATGCCGTTGAAACGCTTCAACACATCTTCTTTCATTGCCCAACTCATGGATGCACTTCGTAAGAAATATCTATCCTCGATCCTCGATAGAATGCAAGGGTGGGAAGGCTTGGTTAAGCTTAGGTTCCTTCTCTCTACGCAAGTCACCTCTTATCTGGATGAGGTGGCCTCCTTTGCCTCTGAAATTATAGCAGCACGAGGATCTGGGCTTCCCTATTCCCCATCTCATTGGCTTAAGTAGCTAATGCATATATTAGAATCACCGGTTCCGTGTTTGATTACCCCCCTTGCTGTACCTCATTTTCTCTTGTGTTGTTTTATTTTATTTTAATGCCAATAAAGGTTGATTTGATTTGATTTAGAAGAACCAAGAAGTTTGTGTAAAATTGTTGATGTGTTGATTTGGTTCAGTTTGAATTTATCTGAACTGAAAAAGAGGAACTGACCTGAACCACAAACTTTTAAAGTGTTTTTCTGAACCTCCAGGTTCATTTCCCCCTCCCCCTGCCCACTTACCTTTTGCTGCTTCCGTTGCTGTCACCCACAGACCAAGCTGCCTCTGAAACCAAACCAAGGCAAACCCAGCCAGGTAACTTCTGAACCCCACCAACCCTTTTTTCAATGGCATGAACTCTTAAAAAAGGTTCCTTTTTTGCTTTTTAAAAAGTTTGCATGGTTCATGGATTGTCGGTAGCCACAAACTGCAAACCACTATGAACCACAATTTTTGTAGTTTGTGCCCATCTCTAGTTACATTTCATTAACTTCTGAGCAGACATTCAGAAGGATGGTTTAGGGGATACTTTGTGGCTGATGTGCAAAAGAACAAGTTAAAGATTCTCCTTGAACTTGCTTAGAGCATTTTCGGGAAGGCTCTGAAGACTGCATCACCACCACAACCATTCATTATGGAGTCTGGTGGCACCTTAAAAACTGTTGCTGCAATGTGCTCTCATTTTGCCTCTGACCTATGACAACCCAATGAGTGTCTAAAAATGTTCTGTTCTTAGAGCTGCAGCTCATTTTTTGGATTCCTGGAATGTTGGCCTCCGTTATCATGAGATATAAACCATGTGCTGAGCTTGGAAGGAGATTGGGGGGAAAGGGGCCCCCTTTTGTAACAGGCTGCAATGGACTGTCAATATTTGCAGTGGACCTCCTTTCCCCTAATTTTCTTATATAGTAGTAGTTTCTGTGACAGGGACAGCTGAAGATTAATCAGCAATCTGATTTGCCTCTGGCACCCCCTTAACTCTTGTTGCTCTTGGTCACAGCCACCTGGCTTTGTGAGCCTCCCCCATTCCTGCACAATATGATATGGATAAAGAGAGAGGAAATGATTTTTTTTAAGCCAAGAGGATGGCCTTTATCATGATTGTGACATTGATTCTGCCCTTTCCTTCCTGCATATGGGACCCATGGTAGACCCATAGTGAAGTGAGAGCCCCTTTGTAGAAGCCTACTGGCACTTCCCTGAATTCTTCCTTCATACCACCTGGGGAAAAGATGTTACTTCTCATCATATCTCTAGCCCCAACAGCTCCCCACATGTCAGAATGGTTCTGCTGCTCTTTGATTGTCAGGAAAGATGAAGAGACCACTCAATCTTGTACATTTGCCAAACCTTCATTTATAACATCACAATGGTTCTTTTGACCGGTGGCAATGTCAACACAAGAAGGTTGAAGTAGGGCCCCCAGTATTGCTAGGTGCTCCAAATTAACTGCTTATTTGCTTTCTTGCTTGATCAAGATAGATTCAACTTGCTTTCAGGTGTCATCAACAGGAGATCTCTGTGCCGAGGTAGTAGATGGCATTTCTGTTCATCTGAAAGAATCTACTGACTTGGCAATCATTTTGCAAATGAACCTTCTTTCCTTGGTGCAGATATCATCATGCCAACATTTTTAAAGTCTGCATTTTGGCACTACGTAAATGCACTCACCATCAGCATTTGGCTGTTTAGCATCAGTATTCCAGTATCTAGGGGGGAGGGAGGAAGGATTGTTAACCCACACTTTATGTATATGTAGCCATGGTCATACTTAATTTATTTGAATAACGTATTTTCTACAAAGTAAGGTGTTCACGGCAGTTCATATGAACATAAACAATAGAAAAAACAACAACAATCAGGATTACAATTCTAGTATAGTAAGACATTGATTCATTTGAGTGAGTCAAGGTAGCCAGCAATATTTTGAATTTTATTGAACTCCAGTGTTGCAAGCTTGACATCAAACTTTTTAAAGACAGGCTCAATTTCCTTGCTGAGTCTGTGAAGATTCTCAGTCATCCAGGTGAGTTTATATGGAAGCTGAGTCATGGCAACTGGACTATTCTTCAGAGATCAAAATGTTTTGCTACTCATCCAAGCAGCTTTGTCAGTCTGAGGAAAGTTAGTGGTGAGTCGCTCGTTTTATAGTTCCTCATTTCACACCGCCCTGGTCTGAATAGGCTTGTTAGATAGACAATGGACCTAATCTTTGAATGAATGTCCCTTGTCTTTCAAATGGAGGTACACTGCTGATTCTGTCCCAAACTGTTGCCCCTCCTATGTTGGGACATGCTCCTGATTAATGGCTGCTTAGCTTCTCCGATGTAGAGGTCTGCACAGTCCTCACTGCATTGGACTTCATATACTACAGTAGGACCCCCATATCCACTCATTCATTATCCAATGATTCAGTTATCCACAGTTAGCAGACAAAAAATTAAATAAACAATTCAGCAGCTGCGAAGTAAGGTACTGTCTCAAAACTGCAGCCGTAAAGCAAGCTACTGTCACAAAACAGCAGCCATAAAACAAGCTACTGTCACAAAACAGCAGTTTTGGGGATTTTGGGTGTTCTCTCTTATCCATGGTTTTCATTATCCACGAGAAGGTCTGGAACCACCCCCAGCAGATACCACGGTCCTACTGTATATTGTCTCGGGTCCTTTGGGTGGAGGAGTCTCTGCCTCAATGTGTTTGTGGGTTTGAAGTAAACAGGGATGTGGCATTTGCCAAAAACCCTTTAAACAAAAGCTTTTAAGACACCCCAGCCATGTAGGGAATGACCAGGTTGTTCCATTCGTCTAGGTTTCAGGCTAATCCCTTGTGCTTCTGGGTCAGCACACTGTTTTGTTGAAGACCCACTTTGGATATCCACAAGCCTTAAATGCTTTCTTAAGGTGCCTGTTCTCCTTCTTGGTTTCTGTGGAGGTATGGATGCTCTCTCCTCTGTGGTTTAAGGTCCTGATGACCTCTAACTAGAGATGGGCACAAAACGAACAGAGAGCATTTCATTTCATTTTTTGTTTCATTCTCTTTTGTTTTATTTTGTTTTGTTTGAAACAATGTTTTTAAAAAAATAGTTTTTCATTTTCTTTCATTTTTTGTTTGTGTACTCTGTGTGTGTGTGTGTGTGTGTGTGTGTGTGTGTGTGTGTGTGTGTGTGTGTGTGTGTGTGTGTGGTAGTTGTGTAACTTCCCGCACCAAATCGGGTACCGGAAAAGGCGGGATTTGTAAAAAAAATGCCACCCCAAGCACCGATCAACTGTAGCACGGGCTTGGGGTGGCAAAAAAAGTTTACAAATCCTGCCTTTCTCCCCACCCCATTGGGCACAGAGAAACCAGGGGATTTTTAACTTTTTTTTTTTTGCTGAGCCCCAAGCACCGATCAGCTGTAGCGTGAGCTTGGGGCTGGCAAAAAAAAAGTTTTAAAATCGCTCCTTTCCTCCTATCCATTGGGGGAGATTAGCCTGCACTGCAGCTGATCAGCGCTTGGGTCTCAGCCAAAAAAAATAATTGATGGGGTTGGGGGGAAAGGAGCGATTTTTAATTTTTTTAATTTTTAATTTTTAATTTTTGCTGAGCTCCAAGCGCTGTAGCGTGGGCTTAGAGCTAGCAAAAAAAGTTTTAAAATCGCTGCTTCTTCCCCCCATTGGCCGAGGGGGGAATCGAGAGTAGGCTAATCAAATTTGCAGATGATACCAAATTGGGTGGGGTTGCTAATATCCTAGAGGATAAGATGAAAATCCAAAAGGACCTTGACAGATTAGAGTCCTGGGCCAAAGCTAACGGAATGGGGTTGAACAGAGGGAAAGGTCAGGTGATGCATCTAGGTAAAAAGAATGAATTGCACAGATATAGGAAGGGAGACACCTGGCTGGAAAGTAGCACTTGTGAAAGGAATCTGGTAGTCTTGGCATGGCACAGTGGTTAAATACCTATACTGCAGCTAAAACTGTCATCACAACCAGGGGTTCACCCCAGGTAGCAGGCTCAAGGTTCACTCAGGCTTCCATCCTTCCGAGGTTGGTGAAATGAGTATCCAGACATGGGAAAGTCTGGTGTGACCACAAATTGAACATGAGTCAGCAGTGTGATGCGGCAGCCAAGAAAGCCAATGCGGTTCCTGGTTGCATCAACAGAAGCATCATGTCTAGATTTAGGGAAGTGATAGCACCACTCTATTCTGCTCTGGTCAGACCCCATCTGGAGTATTGTGTCCAGTTCTGTGCACCTCAATTTAAAAAGGATGTTGACAATCTTGAACAGGTCCAGAGGAGGGTGTCCGGGCTGATTGAGGGTCTGGAGGAAACGTCTTACGAGGAGCAGTTTAGGGAGGTGGGAATGTTTAGCCGTATAAAAAGAAGACTGGGAGGGGGATATGATAGCTATGTTTAAATATTTGAAAGCATGTCACATTGAAGAAGGGACTGGTTTGTTTTCCATGGCTTCAGAGACTAGGACACGGGGCAATGGTTTCAAACTACAGGAAAAGAGATTCCATTTAAACATTAGGAAGAATTTCATGACAGTTAGAGCTGTTTGGCAATGGAATATGCTGCCACAGAGGGTGGTGGAGTCTCCTTCTTTGGAGGTTTTTAAGCAGAGGCTGGATGGCCATATGTCGGGACTCGGGAGTCCTGTGATTGGGGTTCCTGTATGGCAGGGGGTGGGACTAGATGGCCTTTGGGGTCAGACAACACTGGTAACTGCCCAGATGCTGGTGCATTTTCTTTTGGAGTTTTCCTTCCCTTTGCTTTTGAGGACTTTCTTACTCACAGGGAGTGCGTGGTAACACTTAGTTGATGATGGTGCTTCCTCACAGAATTCACAGTGCAATCATTGTACCCGCTCAGATTATAGTCCCAATAACCTTGTTAACACTGATACTTAGTCTGGTGCAGTTCAAGAGTTTTATCTATTAGCCCACGTATCTCTGTTCCACTACCACTTCTTATGGACCCATCTAGTAGCTGAAACTTGCATTGGGTTGCTGTACCTTCCTCATCAGCTGCCTAGATGCCCTGAGCACATCCGATCTTACCTGATTTCAGAAGCTAAGCAAGTCGGCCCTTGTTAGTACTTGGATGGGAGACCACCAGGGAGTATCAGGCTGGAGTAGGAACTGGCAAACCACCCCAGTATTCCTGCCAAGAAAACTCCAGGGACATGGGGTCATAAAGAATCGGTCACAACTGTAGCAACTCAACATACACACACACCTTCCACATTAGAGAACAGTGATCTTTTCCTATTTGGACTCATAAGAACATAAGAAGATCCATGCTGGATCAGGCCAAAGGCCCATCTTGTTCAGTGGTCTCGCCAAATGCCTCTGGGGGCACATGAGACTAGATATCGGTTTCCTGATATCACTCTTCTGCATCCAGCCCATGAGATACCCTGGTTTTAATCCTAGAGATTAAACATTTCCATCATGGTTTGTAACCTGTGATGGACTTTTCCTCCAGGAATCTGTCCAAGCTCCTTTTGAAGGCTTACAGGCCAGATGCCATCACCACATCCAGTGGCAGGGAGTTCCACAGACTAACAACACACTGGGTTGTTAGGTTTTTACATCTCACTATGGTCTCAATTGCCAAGCAGACTTGCCTTCAGCTTTTTATTCTTTGTTTGGATTTGTATTCCATTATGATCTGTTGTTGTTCTATTCCTGTTGTTCTTGTCATTATTATTAATATGAAAAGCTAGACGTTCTTGAACACATATCTTGTGCTGGCGTTTCTGAAGAAATGCATCCAAAAATATAAACAGCTCTTTGTTTGCAAGAAATTTTTAAAGGTTCCCATAATGCAGGCCATAAGTAAATGTTGTTCAGAAACTTACGCTCTTCGAACTACTTCATTATTAATCCATAACAAACCATTAGGTAACTGCTAATCTTATAAAGTCCAATCCAGTACCCGAATCCCAAACGAGCAGTTTCTTGGTCTACAAAGGCCTACAAAAGAACAGTTATGAAGTGTTTGTTTTGAAAAAATTCTTCATTCTCCTCACATAGTTTGAAAGAAATGGGGGAAAGCACCTTTCTATCAATGATGTAATAGCAAAATTTGAAACACAGGAGGTCATAAGAGTGTGTACATGAGTACTCACAAACCTGCATACATACAGTGAGCGGGATAATGCAGATTTCCGTCTTCATTATTCAAATCAGTATAAGTGTGTTGAAGTTCATAGTTTCCTGGGAGTAAACTCCATTGAATCCACAACTTGGAAATTACTTTTAAAATAGAATTTGGGTACAGTTATCCTTTAAGGCAAAATAGATGGGAAGCATGGCCTGGGGTGAAGAAGAACATTTCGGTTTAGGAATTTAATCCAATGGTTTGCAGTGGGCACAGCTTTTCTATTTAGAGTAGCTCTAGAAAAAATGTGACTACGCTACTGATCACCAGCATTCTACGAGGAAGTAGTTTCATTATGAAACAAAACAAGATGCTATGCTCCCTGGCATCTTAAGGGAGCATAGAGAGCAAGCAATTTTAGGTAATCCCCTTAAATTTGGAAAGGTTTTTGGGGGGAGTCACAGAGCTGAGTTATGAAGCTCTAAAGTGGGTGCCCCTAGGAAAAAAAATTATGAATTGGAATAGAAAGCTCATTGGGTAAGCGATAGTGCTGCCAGTGCTTTCTAATTGATTGAGGCATGTGAATGGCTGGTGTACCTTCTGCAAGTGATTTTAGGGAACCCCTCGAAATTTGGAAAGGTTTGGAGTTCAGGGAACGGAATTATTAAGCTCCGAAGGAGGTGGGGGTGCTGAATTGGAGTGTGTCCAGTGCGCTTTAGCAATTATAGGGTTAATTTACAGCTCTGGTCCACACTCCTTCAATTAAGCATCCCCACACACCTCGTTTGGAGCTTAATAACTCCACTCCCTGAAACCAAACCTTTCCTGTAGGAACAGGGCTCCTGGGCTTGACATACGTTTGACATAACTGAAGCCATTTCAGAGGCAACAGCTTCCTGGTGGTAAAAGATCAGAGTTTGTCTGCAATAGCAAACGGATTATGTCAGCTCACTAGCCCTCCCTCTTCCCTCCTCGTTCCCTAGTTAAGCTTGCCAATAAGACATCTCTTTGTCTTCTCTTGTTACTCAGTTAAGTTTGCCAATTAGAGCAATATACAGTGGACCCTTGTATAACAAACGGTTTGTATAACATAAAATTTTTACAACATAAAAAATTCCGGAGATATGGGAAATTTGCTTAACATAATTGCCTATGGGGCAAATCTGTACAACATAAAAATGGGATCACTCTGTTTTCAATGCATTCCTATGGAAAATTTGTATACAGGAAAATTTGCTTAAAATAATTTCATTTGGAACAAATTAATTCCTTTATACAAGGTATCACTGTATCTTATCACTAAGCTAAAGCTTACCAGTTAGAGTAATATACATATTTATACAATACACGTAGAAATGCATATTAATCTAGCTCTCCTATGTAATGCCTCTTTAACTATATTTGGGGAATGTCTTGCTGTGCCACAAATAAATGATTTAATCAGTTATGTTAATCAGCTATATTAGAGGAGTTAATAACGGGATTCCTCTGTAGAAAAAGATAAGTTGAAGAGGCTGCTCTGGCATGGACATGTGTGTTTTCTTCAAAGCGCTTTCCCGTGACTTCCAGTTGCCCTAGCCCCGATTAATCCTACATTTCCAAATTTCAAGGGGTTACAGGGGAGAGCTTGAGGAAGCTCCCCTGCTATTTCCTTTGAACAAATTGTTTCATTTTAGAAGGGGAAATGGCATTTCGTTTTGTAACAAAATGCTGGCAGACATTTCCTTCAGTTTTGAAACATTTCATAACCTTAAGATATGACGAAACAGCGTGTTATTTTTCGTGAGGTGCCCATCCCTAGTGGTTACCATTATAGTTGTTATTATGTGCTGTCAGGTACCCTCAACATATGGCAATCAAATTGAGAGGAAAGTTTGCTTTTGGTTTCTTTCTATTGATGGAAACAAACCAAAACAGAGACACCATACCAGCACCAGAACAAGTAGAAAGCCTTGACAGGGGCCAGAAAGTTGCAGGTAGGACTGCTCTTTTGTGGTATTGGTTCCGAGCAGCAAATATGTTGTTTGATCATTGTCTTTAAGAGTGAACCAGCTGATCCCTGAAGCAAATCAGCAGGCTAAACATTTGTATAGCTGCTTCCATCCTTCAGTTATCAGCCACAAGTATTTCAATAGAGAACCTCTGGAATCTGATTCATTCAGTTTCTGAAAATGAGGGTCACAAAAATATTAATTAATCACAGACTGCTCTCTCCAGTTACCAGTCACCCTGTTTTTGCCACCCCTCCCCTTGCCTCAGTCACTACCACCCCCATTAGTCTTGACATGCCCATTTTCTTCCTTCTTCTGCCTTTCTGCCACTGTCATTCATTTGGAAGTCCCGGACTTCCAAGGTAGCATTTTCAGAAGTGCTACCTGTTCCTCGTGCAGGACCCGCCAGGCAGGCAGAGCTCAGAAGCCTCAATGCGTCAATGAGGCGATGGTGTCAAAAGGAGGGCTTTAGATTTGTCAGGAACTGGAGAACATTTTGGGACAAGCCAAACCTGTTCAGGAGGGATGGGTTGCACTTGAATCATGATGGGACCAGATTGCTGGCACTCAACCTCACAAAGGCTGCAGAGCAGCTTTTAAACTGATAACTGGGGGAAAGCCAACAGGAGCTGAGTGGCATCCGGTTCGGAACACCTCATCCCCGGGGAATGAGGTTGGAGAGGGTAGAGAATCACATAGAGATGACATAGCAGGTATTAGCACTGGGAGAATAATGGAATGTGATAGTTTGTCTACTGAAAATAAAAGCTGTTGGGGGGAGAGAACAAAGCAGCAGCTGTTGTTGCAGGACCCCACTGTACAGGTGCTTCTACGCCAATGCTCAAAGCCTCCGAGCAAAGATAGGAGAACTTGAACATTTGGCAGCTAGGGATAACATAGATATAATAGCCATAACAGAAACCTGGTGGAATGTGGAGAACCAGTGGGATACAGTAATCCCAGGCTATAAACTCTATAGAAGGGATAGAGAGGGGCGGGTTGGAGGGGGAGTGGCCATCTATGACAAAGAAGGGGTAAAATCCAGCAGAATGGAGATTGACAGAGGGTGTGACTCCACCATAGAATCACTGTGGGTTAAACTTCCAGGTCCAAGGAGTGATGTGATAGTTGGGGTCTTCTATCGTCCACCAGATCAAAAACCTGAGGGGGACCTTGAAATGAGAGAAATCATGGAGGTGTCTAAGAGGGATCGGATAGTAGTCACGGGGGACTTCAATTATCCCCACATTAACTGGGCCAATGCGAGCTCCGGGCAAGAAAGAGAAACCGGGTTTCTTGACTTGCTGAATGACTGTGCCTTAGAGCAACTTGTCATGGAGCCCACCTGAGAACAGGCAACTCTGGATCTAATAGTGTGTGATACTCAGGACCTGACCAGGGATGTGAATGTCACTGAGCCTCTGGGGAACAGTGACCATGCTGCAGTTTCCTTTGCCATGCATGTTGGAGGAAGAGTGTCAAGCAAGTCAGACATAAAAACCCTTGATTTTCAACGGGCAAACTTCCCTCAGATGAGGAAACTAGTTAGAAAGAAATTTAAGAAAAGATGGGAAATAATGATTCGCACTGCTCGGTCAAATTTATTTATTTATTTATTTATTTATTTAACTTATATGCCGCCCACTACCCAAAGGTCTCTGGGCGGCTTACAATCCAAGGAATAAAACAATTTAGAATAGTTAAGAGTAAAATATCACTAAATCATCAATAAAAACCTTACACTAAAATCATTATTCTAAAATTGTCATCAGCGGACCCACAATCTATATTATATCAATTAAAAACCTTCTGGAACAGGAAGGTTTTTACCTGGCGCCGGAATGTAATCAGTGTTGGCGCCAGGCGGATCTCGATCGGGAGGGCATTCCATAGCTTGGGAGCAGCTGCCGAGAAGGCCCTGTGTCTACAGGCCATCCCTCTCACCTCCTTGAGGGATGGCTCTTTCAAAAGGGCCCCCTGGCTAGATCTTAATTGCCGGGTAGGTTCGTATGGAAGGAGGCGGTCCTTCAGGTATCTAGGTCCTAAGTCGTTTAGGGCTTTGTATGTCAGAACAAGCACTTTGAATTCAGCTCGGGCAGCAACTGAATAACAGCAAACAGTTCAGGCTGTTGGTCAAGGGTGCCTTAAAAAGCAGGACAGGTTCCCTGGATCTTCAGGTCCCTGCAGATGTCTGGAAGGATCACTTTACAAACATATTCTTCGATCCTCAAACTTCTGATTTAACCCTTTCACAGCCAACCTCTTTAAACTTACCTAAATGGGACCCAGTAAATATTTCAGAAATCAAATCTCTAATTACGAACGTAAAACTGGGAAAAGCTGCTGGACCTGACGGAATTCCCCCAGAACTCTTAAAAAAGCATCTGGACTGGTGGGCCACACCTTTGGCCACTCTCTTCACATTAATAGATCAGACTGGAAGGGTACCCTCATCATGGACTAAAGCTATCATAGTACCCATCTTCAAAAAAGGAGACCCTCAAGTTCCAGGAAATTATCGCCCTGTTAGCCTGCTGTCAATCCTAGCAAACAAACTGACAGCCTGGATGGACAATCAAAAGATATTGGGCCCAGAACAGATCGGGTTTCGTAAAAACAGGCATACATTAGATCACTGCATTATATTGGCTCATCTTGCAGAAAAGTATAATTCTATGGATGGGGGGAGACTGTTTGTAGCTTTTTTCGATCTAAAAGGGGCCTTTGATTCAATCTCAAGGAAACTGCTATGGGCCAAATTGGAAAAGTCCCCAATTGACAGGAGATTGCTGTTTCTTATTCAAATGTTGTATCTTAATACGAGCTGCCAGGTTCGGTATGGACCTACTGGTAAATTGTCTGATACGATCCTGAATAATAAGGGGGTTAAACAGGGATGTATCTTGGCACCCTATCTATTTAACCTTTTCATTAATGATTTGAGTGATTCTCTAAAACAAGTCCAAGGCCATCCCCCCAAGCTTGGCCCTCAGCAAATCCCATTACTCCTGTATGCAGATGACGTGGCAGTTCTGCCTCTAACCCAAGAGGCTTATAACTGTCTTTGCAACTTACTGTGACAATAACTGTCTGTCCATCAATGCCCCAAAATCAAAGATCCTAGTGTTCTCAAAGAGGTGGAAAAGAATGTGTTGGCCCCTACAAAATGACATTCTGGAGCAGGTTAAAGCCTACAAGTATCTGGGGATTTCCTTTAGATATAATATGAGCTGGGTAGCCCATCGAAATTATGCCCTTAACCTTGCAAAATGTAGCTCGCTTGCAGTGGCCCAGTTTTTTCTATAGGAGTGGAGGACACTACATTCCTTCAGCCATACGGGTCTTTCACGCAAAAACAAGGGCACAATTATTATATGGCATCCCCATCTGGATTAATGCATATAACCCCGAGGTTGAAAGAATTCAATCCATGTTCCTGCGTCGAATCTTAGGGGTCCCTAACTGTGTAGCCTATGCAGTCCTGTGCCTTGAAGTAGGAGTAGGTCACTTGGAAACTTCTGCTTGGACTCAGACTTTAAAGTTTTGGCTCAGATTACATTTCTGCGCAGACCAACTGGGGTTTGTGTATAACATGCTGGTTGATTCTTACCAAAGCCAGTGGCAATTCTCCATTAAACAAAAAATTAGGTCCATAGGTATCCCTCTTGAACATATCCTGATGCTAGGGCAGAAACAGGCCCTAAGAATTCTCACCCAGAGGTTATGTGACATAGAAAGGCAGGAACTCCTTTTGCAGGCACATAGAACCTGCTCCCCTTTGTCACAAGGTGTTTTTCCCATCGTATAGGACTCCTGCAGCTTATCTAACCTCACTCTGTTCACCACAGGCCTGCAGGGCCTTTATGCTGGCCAGGATGAATGTGCTGCCTTCAGCACTACTCCAGGGTAGGTTCCAGGGAATACCACGCCAAGAGAGATTTTGCCCATGTGGAAACGAGGCTCCTGAGTTTCTTCAGCACGTGCTTTTATTTTGTCCACTTTATGAACAAATTAGGAATACCCTAATTTGTCCACTGTTGAAAAAATTCCAAGGCCACCCTTCCAAGTGGTTAGTTCAATACTGTCTAATAGACAAGAACTCACACGTTACAGCACAGGTTGCAAAGTTCTTTTTAGCTGCCATTCGAAAGAGAGCATTCCCATGCTCCTATTTATTAGTACTTCTCTTTGCTTTTCTTCTTGCCTTTACTGTATATTTGCAGATATGGGTCATATAACCGCAATAAACTTGACTTGACTTGACTTGAAATTGAAGGGGAAGGTTAGAAGAATCCAATCTCTTCAGAGTGCATGGAGCCTGTTTAAAACAACGGTAATAGAGGCCCAGCACAAGTGCATACCACAAAGAAAGAAGAGCTCATTTAAATCTAAGAGGGCGCCAGCATGGTTAACGAGTGGAGTTAGAGAGGCTCTAAAGCGCAAGGACAGGTCTTTCTATAAATGGATATCCTCCCCAAGTGAGGAAAATAAAAACGAACATAAAGTCTGGCAAAAGAAAATGTAAGAAGATGATAAGAGAGGCAAAGAAAGATGTTGAGGAACGCATGGCTAGCAATATAAAGGGAAATAATAAAAGCTTCTTTAAATATGTTAGAAGTAGAAAACCTGCCAGAGAACGAGTTGGCCCTCTGGATGGTGAGGGAGGAAAAGGAGAGGTAAAGGAGGACTTGGAAATTGCAGAGAAATTAAATGAGTTCTTAGCGTGTCTTCACGACAGAAGACATTGAGCAGATTCCGCTGCCTGAACGGCCCCTCTTGATTAAAGAATTAAATCAAATACAGGTTAAAAGATAGGGTGTTTTAGGACTAAATGATAAATTGAAGATTAACAAGTCACCGGGCCCAGATGGCATCCACCCAAGGGTTATTAGGGAACTGAGAAATGAAATTGCAGATCTCTTAAGGATAATATTCAACTTGTCTCTTAAAACGGCCACAGTGCCGGAGGACTGGAGGATAGTGGATGTCACACCAATTTTTAAAAAAGGAAGGAGGGGGGACCCAGGAAACTACAGGCCAGTTAGCCTTACATCTGTCCCAGGGAAGATGGTGGAAAGCCTCATCCAAGAGAAAATCTTAAAACACATAGAAGAACAAACCTTGCTGAGAGAAAAATCAGCATGGCTTCTGTAAGGGTAAGTCTTCTCTGACAAATCTTTTAGAATTTTTTGAAAAGGTCAACAGGCATGTGGATTTGGGTGAACCAGTGGATATAATCTATCTGAATTTTCAAAATGCTTTTGACACAGTCCCTCACCAAAGGCTGTTGAGAAAACTGCACAGTCAGGGGATAAGAGGGCAGGTCCTCTTATGGATTGAGAACTGGTTGAGATCTAGGAAACAAAGAGTAGGTGTCAATGGGAAATTTTCACAATGGAGAGAAGTGAAAAGTGGTGTGCCACATGGATCTGCCCTGGGACCGGTGCTTTTCAATCTGTTCATAAATGACCTGGAGACAGGGATAAACACTGAGGTGGCCAAGTTTGCAGATGACACAAAACTTTTCCGTGTGGTAAAAACCAGAGAAGATTGTGAAGAGCTCCAGAAGGATCTCTCCAAACTGGGGGAATGGGCTGTGAAATGGCAAATGTGTTTCAATATAGCCAAATGTAAAGTAATGCATATTGGGGCAAAAGATCAAAACTTTATCTATCAACACATGGGCTCTGAGTTATCCGTGACAGATCAGGAAAGAGATCTTGGTGTGTTGGTGGACTGCTCCATGAAGGTGTCTCCCCAATGTGTGGCAGCGGTGAAGAAGGCCAATTCCATGCTAGGGATTATCAAAAAGGGGATTGAAAATAAAACAGCCAACATTATAATGCCATTATACAAAGCAATAGTAAGGCCCCACCTGGAGCATTGTGTACAATTCTGGTCACCGCATCTCAAGAAAGACATAGTGGAACTGGAAAAGGTGCAGAAGAGAGCGACAAAAATTATTACTGGGCTGGGGCACCCAAAGCAGAGGTTGATAAAGCAAAAACCAAGCATGTTAGTTTATGAAAATGTTAAAGATGCAGTTCAAAGGAAAATAATTGAACTGAAATATTGTCCATCAGAAGATATGGTCGCTGATATTCTGACAAAAGCTTTAGGGTCAGAAAAACATTACCAAATGATGGGAAAGTTAGGTTTGGTTGAAATGTAAATGTAAAATTTATTCTGTTAATGTAATACACAGAAATGTTTGAAATGTTGCAATAAGACAATTAGGAGGGGTGCTAAGGTTTATATAAAATGGATTTGGAATTGTCATATTACAAGGGATGATGCAATTGGGGATGATGCAAGACAGAGCAGTTTTGGACATGCTCAGTTATCAATTTACTGAGCAATGGTTGCATCAGCCACATATATAAAAGTGAGAGAATTGTCCAGTTTGTGTGGGATGTGGTTGGAAGGAGCAGCACGTTACTTTGTCCATTTGGATCCTGAAAGTTTGGACTACAGGACTGTCTATGAGGTATATGCCTGCCAATTCTGTTTTGCTGGACTTGTATATATTTTGTAAATACAGTTTTCTTGGTGATGGGAATCACCGCTGTGTTTGCGTCTTTATTTTAGCACTGCTATCAGGCTGTTAAAGCCCGCACTCTTTTACACAGCTCTCACAGTCTTCCGCTGATAAACAACCACTCTGCGATAGGTCACGGGCCCAGAGTGAGTTTAAATTTTTGGCTGTGTAGTAAGGTGTGCAAGCGTGCTAACCAGGCAACACTTTTTTGATAAGAATGGTGGCATCTGCTCCAAATTTCCAACTTCCCAGATTGAACGGACAGAATTTTCTTGCGTGGGAAGTGAAAGTTTGGAATTTTCTGATCCAGCAAGATCTCTGGGATATTGTAAACAACCCACCAGCACGTTTTGATAGTGATGACATTAAGACAAATCAGCGTGCTTTATCTACCATAATTTTGTGCCTGGAGGACAGCCAGCTACCCTTGGTACGTAAGCTGGAAAGTGCTCAACATTCCTGGAGAACTCTTGAGAGAAGCACACGTGAGGAGTACAGTGTCTTCCCAAGTTACTCTGACAAGGCAGCTTTATCGTATGCGGTTGGAAACTGGACAGAGTGTAACAAAACATCTTGATAAGATGGTGCACTTGTTTATGCAACTGCAAGAAGCAGGCCTTGAGTTTACTGAGCTGCACAAAGTTTTCATCGTGCTGTCAAGCCTTGATGCCAGTTTCGATGTCCTAGCCACAACCATGGAGTCTGTCCCGAGAGAACAGCTCACCATGGCATTCCTTACTGGCCGCCTGAGGGAGGAGGAGCTGAAGAGGGCTGACAACATGGAGGGCAGCATGTCCCTGCAGACAAGGAGATTGCATCAGCCAGCCGGCAGAGAAACCTAACAGAGGTAATGGAAGTCCGGAGGTGCCATATCTGTGGGAGTGTTTCACATTTGCGAAAAGCCTGCCCAGAGAGGAGAAAAGAAAAACCACAACAGCTTCCAGAGGGACATAACAGCCAGCAGAGGAGGAAGAGATATCCCCAAGCCTCGGTGGTCTGCCAACCTGAGACGGCGAGGGACATGTGCTTCGTTTTAGACTCTGGGGCAAGTAACCATGTAATTAAAAATCCTCAGCTTCTGATCTCCAAGGACAGATCTGAACAACAATTTGTGAGTTTAGCAAATTGGCTTTGTTCTCCGGTGGAAGCGGAGGGGTCTATTTGGATTCCACGGCTGGGTGAGATAAAACAGGTTTTGCTTGTACCACAGTTAAAATGCAATTTGCTAAGCATTGTCTGTCTCATAAAACAAGGTTTTGAAGTTTTGTTTAACAAGGCAGGGTGTGAGATTAAAAGGGGTGGTGAGTTTTGTGCCAAAGAGAAACTGAAATATGGTTTATATGAGATAACTGAGCATGTCCAAAACTACTCTGCCCAACTGCATCATCCCTTGCAATATGACCATTCCAAATCCATTTAATATAAACCTTAACAGCCTCCACTGCCATATTGGGAAAGGGCAGCCAGGGTGATGGCAGTGGGAACAGTGGCCTCAAATCCGGTGGCAGATGCAACAAAGGTGCAACAGAGGGTGCTTCAGGGGGAAGGGGGGCTCTTTATTTTTAGACAGCCATGGGCTATTTTTAAAAAAAATACCAAATGCAGATGGATAAAAAGGGAAATCATTTCTCCCATCGATTTTTTCAGAGTCTCTGGACCCACGAGTTTTCTTGGGAGTGGGGTTGCAGGTCATCTTATATGTGTTGCAGTTCTTGTTAGTCGTTCTGATGGGAATGATATTTTAATGAAGCTTATAACTGCCATTGACAAAATAAAATGGCAGCGCTTATGTTCTCTTTTGGCTATTTCCCTTTTTCATTCTTCCCCTTTAGCATGTTATTCTAGCCTGCATTTCACCCCGAGATTCCTTCCCAGCTATGTAGGGTTGTAAATTAGTGGTTGTAGAAACACTTAGCTACATGGGAAGACAGTCAGCCGAGGTATGCCAGGAGGAGATAAGCCAGATACTTTTGAAGTTGTTATCGATCTTCGGCTGTCAGGGAACTCCTGTCTCAGAGCGGCGTGGAGTCCCGGGAAGTGCAAGCCAGATGGCGCCAGAGTGCAAGATGAATGTCTTTCTCCCTCAATATCCCTTCAAATTGATTTGTTACCTTGTATGAACTTTGTATCCGTTATGTGTTCTCATTGTTCTATGCTCAATTTACAACCCACAGCTGCATCCTTATCAATTTAGATAAAGGAGGGGCTGTTGGGGAGTAAAAATTCCTATAAAAAGTGTGGAGTTTCTTTGTTCGGGGCCCCAGACTTTCCGAGCTGATTCGGCTGGGTGCCCGTTGCAACGCTCAATAAAGTTTTTCTCAGTTCTTTGGAACCTTGGCTCGCTTTGATCTCTCGATTCCCCGAAACCGCGGCAAAGAACCCTGAAACGTGGCTTACATCTGGGGGGTCGTCTGGGATAGCCCCTTTTCGGGACGAGGGGCCAAGCCAAGCGGTGTCGAACAGCCAGCGTTGGACGAAGAGCTCCGGTGCACACCTTTCCATTTGAAAAGGGGAACTGCTTCGTTCAGCGTCGTGGTGGAGACGGCATCGCTCGGGGAGAAAAAAGAAAAAGTGAGCCGGCTGGGGGGAAGACTTCGTGGGATATTTGGTAAGATATGGGACCGGTCCAGTGTGGGAGGAGAAGAGTTTGTCTCTAACATCCCAAATAAGGGGTTTTTGGTCCCCAGTGTGTAAAAAGGGGAAAGAACGGTGGTTCTGTTTTCCAGAGGGAGGAGAGGAGCAGTGCTCTAACATCCCGTGAAAGATAGTGGGCAGGAACCCACAGGGCATGGACAGGGAAACAGAGATCTCAGCTGTCATGTAGAATAGGTTAAAAACGTTCTTTGATAGGAAGGGGATCCAGACTAGGTTGGGAGGAGGTATTGAACTGTGGGAATTTGTGTGGTCACTTTGATCCAATCAGTGTATGTGAGCGTGGAATGGTCGGGGTTTAGAACTCCCCTTGGCCGAGCGAAGTCTGGGTTGTGCATTTTCTGGCCGAGCGATCGCGTTCAGATCACAACCGGGAGTGAGTCCTGTGTGTGTGATAAATTTTAAAAAGCATAGGTGCGGATCAAGTGACATTTGTGTGGGAGAAATAGGAACATTGTTTAAGAGTCAAGAACCACCAGTAGTGAGCACTTGGACAGGATTACCTAGCCTGTTGTGTAGATGCTTGTGTTTTTAAGGGGGGGGGGTTGGTGGGTGGGGGAGTGTTCAGGGATTTTTATGTGTGTGTGTTGAAGGTTTTTTTTTTTAAATGTGTGTGAGAGTGTTTGGAGATTTGTGTGTGTGCGTGTTGAATCTGGTCTCTGGGTGTCTGAATTTCGTTGTATGTGTATACTGTGTATATACACACAATGACAATAAAATTATTATTATTATAAAAAAAAAACATGGGAGGAAATACCAGTAAACCCACGACCCCATTGGATTGTTTCACCTCAAACTGGAATGCTGCCATTAAGAACTATGATTTTCACATCAAAATGAAAATGGAGCGAATGCAGACTTTATGTCAATTAGAATGGCCAATTATGCAACCAGATTGGCCGGCAGAGGGAACGTTCAACGAAAGTATAATTAGGCAGTTGTGGTTAAAAATTCTTAAAAACTATCCAGAGCATGTCCCATATATAGAAGTGTGGTGAGGAAATGTCAAAAGGAATCCTTTGTGGATACAAGATTGTAGGAAGTTGCCGCCACAAGCCAAGTTATTTGCTTTAAAGAAACAGAAGGAGGTTTTAGACAGCCGCCCGGAGGACTATGATACACTTACTCCGCCACCCCCGTATGCCGTGGCCATCCCTCTGGGAAATCCGGTAGCACCACCCGTTCTCCCTCAAGGAAACCCAGCACCATTACCCGCTCCCCTTCCGGGAGCACCCCCTGCGAATGATGCCCTCCCCAAGCCAGAAGATCTCCCGCAGCCCGCAGCCCCTGTCAAGCCACCCGAAGGTGGGCTCGGGGCCGGAGGAGGAATTCCAAAACCAGATGAGGAAGATGAGGGGGATGATGAAAGGAAAGAGGAAAGTGAGGAGGAGTTCCGATATAGAGTACAAGGAAATTTTGAATGGGGTGTAGCGGACCACCAGAGAGTAACTGACTTAGTTAAAAAGTATGACTCCATACTGGAAGTCGGAAATCATGCCATAGAAGCTGCAGGGGAGCGAAATTGGGTAAAGAGGCAACGGTATCTTTTAAAGGCATATGATGCAGCAAAGAGGCATGAGAAATTCCTTGAACAAAAGAAAGCTGATGAGCAGGCAAAACTCTTGCTCCTCAGACGAGTATACGACCCCCTGCCCCCAAATCAACAGGGTCCCCGTACGTATTCGATGCAGCACGTACCATTCACGAGCAGTGACATTATTAATTGGAAAAATACCTTGCCAAGCTTAGAAGATGATCCTGATAAAGTTTATGAAACTATGGCCAGTATTTTTAATGTGCATATGCCTACTTATGAGGATCTGCAACATCTCATACGTGGCTTTTTTAATTCGGAAGAAACTCGAAAATTTTTTGAGGAGGCTAGGAAATCCCGTATTGCCCTAGGAGACACCCAAGCGCAAGCGGAAGCCGCTGTTCCAACGGCCACCCCACCCAATTGGGATTATAATGTAGATGGAGGTCTTGGTGCCTTGAGAATATACCATACTGCAATACTTCAGGGCATAAGAGCAGCAGGAAGGAAGAAAATCAATATGTCAAAAGTAAATGACGTGGTCCAGAAATAGGATGAGTCCCCTGGAGCCTTTTTGGAACGCTTCTTTCAAGCGTTTAGGAAGTTTACTCCCATTAATCCTGAAGATCCGGGAATGGAAAATATAGTAAAAACAGCCTTTGTAGCTCAATCTGCCCCGGATATTCGTAAAAAGATTCAAAAGGACATTAATTTCATGGGACAGACCCTTCAATGGATGCTGCAGCTGGCGCAGACCACGTACAATAATAGGGAGGAAGATCAAACCAGTCAAAAAGGAAGGGGACAGGTTAAAAAATTAATGGCCCTGAATCAAGTCTCTGAACCCCACAATTTTAATGCCTTTGGACCCAGGCGTGGGCCGTTAGTGAAGGATCAATGTGCACTATGTGGACAGAGAGGACATTGGCGTAAGGACTGTTTTAGGAATCCTGAAAATCAAAGGCGAGGGAGTTTTAATCAAGGTCCGCGCCGCCCCTGGCAGCCACCGGCTTTTGGACGATACCCCGCGTCCACGCCGTTCGGCTTCAATCAGCCAGGAAATCGGCAGTCAGCGCCTGCCCCTTTTAATTATCAGCAGCCGAGGAGCTTTCAGGTGAATCAGGGACAAGTGAGCGAATTTCAGCCTGCTGGTCAAGCCCAAAGTCAACCGGGGCCGGCTCAACAAAGACCCCAGGGAGGACAAGGTCCTGCCTGGACCCCGCCATACCAAAACATGATGGTTCTGGAGGAAGATGTCCCATATTGAAGGCGACAGGGCTCTTGTTCCCGTGAGCCCTTAGTCAGAGTTCAAACCGGGAACGAAGCAATCCAGTTCCTTGTTGATACGGGTGCGAGCCATTCAGTGATTCCCCAGCTTGTCAAACCTTTAGACTGGGCTCTTTCAATTAATGTAGTGGGAGCCACTGGAAGAGCGCAGAGCGCTCATTTTATGCAGCCTGTTCAGTGCAAATTAGGAGGTCAGGTTGTTGAACATAAATTTTTGCACATGCCAGATTGGCCTATTCCCCTTATGGGACGAGATCTACTGTTTAAATTGGGAGCCCAAATCACTTTCACCCCCAAGGGAGAAGTCCACCTAACTACTGATAATAAGGGACCGGAAGGTGAAATGTGTTTAGAATATCCTTTGAGAGAGAGATGGCGTTTGATGGTGGTCCAAGAGGAACCAACCCAGTTCTCCCAAGATTTCTTGGATCGAGTTAATCCAGAGGTTTGGGCAGAAGAAAATCCCCCGGGGATGGCACGAAACATCCCTCCAATTGTTGTTCAGCTTAAGCCATTTACATAAGAAGAGCCATGCTGGATCAGGCCAAAGGCCCATCTAGTCCAGCTTCCTGTATCTCACAGCGGCCCCACCAGATGTGTTTGGGAGCGCATGAGACTAGATATCTGTCTCCTGATACCACTCTCCTGCATCTGGCCCTTGAAGTACCCTGGTTTAAACCCTGGAGGTTACACATCTCCATCATGGTTTGTAACCTGTGATGGACTTTTCCTCCAGGAATCTGTCCAATCCCCTTTTGAAGGCATCCAGGTCAGATGCCATCACCACATTGTGTGGCAGGGAGTTCCATAGACTTACAACGCGCTGGGTGAAAAAATATTTTCTTTTGTCAGTTCTTACTCTCCCAGCCCTCAATTTGAGTGTATGTCCCCTAGTTCTGGTATTTTGGGAGAGGGAGAAGAGCTTCCCTCTATCCACTTTACTCATACCCTGCATTATTTTGTATGTCTCAATCATATCCTCCCTCAATCGCCTTTTTTCCAGACTAAAGAGGCCCAAATGTTTTAGCCTTTCTTCATAAGGGAGGGGCCCCAGCCCAGTAATCATTTTAGTCGCTCTCTTCTGCACCTTTTCCAGTTCCACTATGTCTTTCTTGAGATGCGGTGACCAGAATTGTACACAATACTCCAGGTGGGGCCTTACTATTGTTTTGTATAATGGCATTATAATGTTGGCTGTTTTATTTTCAATCCCCTTTTTGATAATCCCTAGCATGGAATTGGCCTTCTTCACCGCTGCCACACATTGGGGAGACACCTTCATGGAGCTGTCCACCAACACACCAAGATCTCTTTCCTGATCCGTCACGGATAACTCAGAGCCCATGAGTTGATAGATGAAGTTTGGATTTTTTGCCCCAATATGCATTACTTTACATTTGGTTACATTAAAACGCATTTGCCATTTCTCAGCCCATTCCCCCAGTTTGGAGAGATCCTTCTGGAGCTCTTCACAATCTTCTCTGGTTTTTACCACACGGAAAAGTTTTGTGTCATCGGCAAACTTGGCCACCTCACTGTTTATCCCTGTCTCCAGGTCATTTATGAACAGATTGAAAAGCACCGGTCCCAGGACAGAGCCCTGGGGCACACCGCTTTTCACTTCTCTCCATTGTGAAAATTTCCCATTCACACCTACTCTTTGTTTCCGGGATCTCAACCAGTTCTCAATCCATAAGAGGACCTGTCCTCTTATCCCCTGACTGTGCAATTTTCTCAGCAGCCTTTGGTGAGGGACTGTGTCAAAAGCCTTTTGAAAATCCAGATAGACTATATCAACCGGTTCACCCAAATCCATGTGCCTGTTGACCTTTTCAAAAAATTCTAAGAGGTTTGTCAGACAAGATTTACCCTTACAGAAGCCATGCTGATTTTCTCTCAGCAAGGTTTGTTCTTTTATGTGTTTTAAGATTTTCTCTTGGATGAGGCTTTCCACCATCTTCCCTGGGACAGATGTAAGGCTAACTGGCCTGTAGTTTCCTGGGTCCCCCCTCCTTTTTTAAAAATTGGTGTGACATCTGCTATCCTCCAGTCCTCCGGCACTGTGGCCGTTTTAAGAGACAAGTTGCATATAACCGTTAAGAGATCTGCAATTTCATTTCTCAGTTCCCTAATAACCCTTGGGTGGATGCCATCTGGGCCCGGTGACTTGTTAATCCTCAATTTATCAATTAGTCTTAAAACCTCCTCTCTTTTAACCAGTATTTTATTTAATTCTTTAGTCAAGAGGGGCGGCTCAGGCAGCGGAATCCGCTCAAGGTCCTCTGTCGTGAAGACAGGCGCAAAGAACTCATTCAATTTCTCTGCAATGTCCAAGTCTTCCTTAACCTCCCCTTTTCCTCCCTCACCATCCAGAGGGCCAACTGGTTCTCTGGCAGGTTTTCTACTTCTAACATATTTAAAGAAGCTTTTATTATTACCCTTTATATTGCTAGCCATTCGTTCCTCAAAGTCTTTCTTTGCCTCCCTTATCATCTTCTTACATTTCTTTTGCCAGAGTTTGTGATCCTTTTTATTTTCCTCCTTTGGGGAGGATTTCCATTTACAGAAGGACCTCTCCTTGCGCTTTAGAGCCTCTCTAACTCCACTCGTTAACCATGCCGGTGTCCTCTTGGACTTAAATGAGCTCTTCTTTCTTTGTGGTATGCACTTGTGCTGGGCCTCTATTATTGTTGTTTTAAACAGGCTCCATGCACTCTGAAGAGATTGGATTCTTCTAACCTTCCCCTTCAGTTTCTCTCTAACTAGTTTCCTCATCTGAGGGAAGTTTGCCCTTCGAAAATCAAGGGTTTTTATGTCTGATTTGGTTGACACTCTTCCTCCGACATGCATGGCAAAGGTAATAGCAGCATGGTCACTGTTCCCCAGAGGCTCAGTGACATTCACACCTCTGACCAGGTCCTGAGTATCACACAATATTAGATCCAGAGTTGCCTGTTCTCGGGTGGGCTCTGTGACAAGTTGCTCTAAGGCAGTTTCTCTTTCTTGCCCGGAGCTCGCATTGGCCCAGTCAATGTGGGGATAATTGAAGTCCCCCATGATTACTATCCTATCCCTTTTAGCCACCTCCATGATTTCTCTCCTCATTTCAAGGTCCTCGTCAAGTTTCTGATTTGGTGGACGATAGAATACTCCAACGATCACATCACTCCTTGGACGTGGTAGTTTAACCCACAGTGATTCTATGGTGGAGTCAGACCCTCTGTCAATCTCCATTCTGCTGGATTTTACCCGTTCTTTGACATACTCCTCCTCCAACCCGCCCCCCTCTATCTCTTCTATAGAGTTTATAGCCTGGGATTGCTGTATCCCACTGGTTCTCCGCATTCCACCAGGTTTCTGTTATGGCTATTATATCAATGTTATCCCTAGCTGCCAAATGTTCAAGTTCTCCCATCTTTGCTCGGAGGCTTCGAGCATTGGCGTAGAAGCACCTGTACAGTGGGTCCCGCAACAACAACTGCTGCCTTGTTCTATTCGCCCCACAGCTTTTATTTTCAGTAGATGAACTGTCACGTTCCGTTATTCTCCTGGTGCTAATACCTATACCTGCTATGTCTTCTCTATGTGATTCTCTGCCCTCTCCAACCTCATTCCCCGAGGATGAGGTGTTCCGAACCGGATGCCACTCAGCTCCTGTCGGCTTTCCCCCAGTTATCAGTTTAAAAGCTGCTCTGCTGCCTTTTTCAGGTTGAGTGCCAGCAATCTGGTCCCATCATGATTCAAGTGCAACCCATCCCTCCTGAACAGGTTTGGCTTGTCCCAAAATGTTCTCCAGTTCCTGACAAATCTAAAGCCCTCCTCTCGACACCATCGCCTCATCCACGCATTGAGGCTTCTGAGTTCTGCCTGTCTGGCGGGTCCTGCACGAGGAATAGGTAGCACTTCTGAAAATGCTACCTTGGAAGCCCGGGTCTTCAATCTTCTACCTAGCAACCTGAATTTGGCTTCCAAGACTGACCGCTTGGCCTTCCCGACATCATTGGTACCGACCACTGACTCCTTCCCAGTTCTCTCTAACAAGCTATCTATATTTCTGGTGATGTCTGCAAGCTTTGCACCCAGCAGGCAAGTGACCATACGGTTATCATGCTCGTCAGAAATCCATCCCTCCGTATTTCTAATTATAGAATCCCCTAGTACAATCAGCTTCTCTCCTGCAGCCTGGTCATCAACATGTACCTGATCTTGTATCTCATCAATAGTGATGAGGGAGAGATCCTCCAGTGGAACCAATTCTTCCTCTATGTGTGCCTCATGAGGTGTGCTGAGGGAAAGAGCTTCAAACTGATTGTGCAAGATGAGACTCTCTGAGCGATGCCTTGGCCTTCTACTCCTTTGAGTCACATTCCTCCACCCATCCACCTCCTGAGTTGCGGGAGTGACTTCCTCCTCTGAGGTTTGCCCTGTCTCCTCTTGGACCTGAGTAGTCTGTTCCGCTCTGTCCAGGAACCGCTCAAGCTCCTTAATATGTTGCTGGTCGGATATGCGAGCCTCCAGCTGCTGGACCTTCTCTTCCAATAGCGCCACCAGCTTGCACTTGCAGCAGATGTAGTTCTGCACACGCTCTGTCAAGATAACAAACATGGCACAAGTACTGCAGGTAACTACAGCTGCTCCCTGCAACTCCATTTTAACGAGTGCAATAAAATGTATTGAAGGTCTCAAAAATGTAAACTTGCACTAATTTTTTTTTAATATAGTAAAACTCTTTACTTCTTTTGTTGTTTATTGAAAATCTAACTGTGTAGGGGCTGCTAAAGCACCTCTACTCCAACTGCAATCACGTCAGGAAGTTTTCAGTGCTAACTTGCTAATGTGTGTAGGACTTCCTCAGGAGTAGCTTGGCTTTAGGAACTCAATTATACCCAGAAGAAATTATAAGGTTTTTTTTGTAGTTTGCACGCGCCGTCAGGTGCGTGCTGCTGGGAGCAAGTATTTAAAGCTAAAACTCCGCCCCTTGCTCCTGCAAGAACAGGAAGTTAGCTCTCTGCCCTTTGGCCGTGTGCTCCTCTCACCACCTGCTTCCTCTCTGCTGCTCTGCCAGAAAAGGACTGAGGGGCTGCTGGGAGCAAGTATTTAAAGCTAAAACTCCGCCCCTTGCTCCTGCAAGAACAGAAAGTTAGCTCTCTGCCCTTTGGCCGTGTGCTCCTCTCACCACCTGCTTCCTCTCTGCTGCTCTGCCAGAAAAGGACTGAGGGGCTGCTGGGAGCAAGTATTTAAAGCTAAAACTCCGCCCCTTGCTCCTGCAAGAACAGGAAGTTAGCTCTCTGCCCTTTGGCCGTGTGCTCCTCTCACCACCTGCTTCCTCTCTGCTGCTCTGCCAGAAAAGGACTGAGGGGCTGCTGGGAGCAAGTATTTAAAGCTAAAACTCCGCCCCTTGCTCCTGCAAGAACAGGAAGTTAGCTCTCTGCCCTTTGGCCGTGTGCTCCTCTCACCACCTGCTTCCTCTCTGCTGCTCTGCCAGAAAAGGACTGAGGGGCTGCTGGGAGCAAGTATTTAAAGCTAAAACTCCGCCCCTTGCTCCTGCAAGAACAGGAAGTTAGCTCTCTGCCCTTTGGCCGTGTGCTCCTCTCACCACCTGCTTCCTCTCTGCTGCTCTGCCAGAAAAGGACTGAGGGGCTGCCGGGAGCAAGTATTTAAAGCTAAAACTCCACCCCTTCCTCCTGCAAGAACAGGAAATTAGCTCTCTGCCCTTTGGCCGTGTGCTCCTCTCACCACCTGCTTCCTCTCTGCTGCTCTGCCAGAAAAGGACTGAGGGGCTGCTGGGAGCAAGTATTTAAAGCTAAAACTCCACCCCTTGCTCCTGCAAGAACAGGAAGTTAGCTCTCTGCCCTTTGGCCGTGTGCTCCTCTCACCACCTGCTTCCTCTCTGCTGCTCTGCCAGAAAAGGACTGAGGGGCTGCTGGGAGCAAGTATTTAAAGCTAAAACTCCGCCCCTTGCTCCTGCAAGAACAGGAAGTTAGCTCTCTGCCCTTTGGCCGTGTGCTCCCCTCACCACCTGCTTCCTCTCTGCTGCTCTGCCAGAAAAGGCTGGTCCTGTGTCAGTGCCACAATATCCCATTGGAAGGACTGCAGCTGAAGGAATTTGGGTGCATCTTAAGAGACTGATAGATTTTGGCATCCTTGTCCCATGCCAGTCACAATGGAATATTCCCTTGTTGCCCGTTCGAAAGCCAGATGGAACTTATCGTCCAGTTCAGGACCTCCGCTTAGTTAATGAGACTGTAGAACCGCTCCATCAGAATGTTCCGAACCCATACACGATACTTAGTTTGATCCAGCCCATTTTTGCTTTTCAATGGGAAGACCCAAGAACAGGGACAAAACAACAATTCAGATGGACCCGTTTGCCCCAGGGGTTCTGAAATTCGAGTACGTTGTTTTGAGTAGCTCTGGCATCAGACCTTGCCAATTTCCCCCGGAAACCTGGCCAAATAGTTCTGCAATATGTAGATGATATTTTGGCGGGAGCAGAAACTAAAGAGGACTGTGAACAGCTTACAATTGACCTTTTGAATCATCTGGCAGCAGCAGGCTACCGAGTTACGAGAAGGAAAGCCCAAATTTGCCAAAAATCTGTGCGATATCTGGGCTTTGATATTTCCCAGCAAAGGCGCCAACTTCGAGAGGAGCGGAAGCAGGCAATTATTCAGATCCCTGAACCAAGAAATAGGAGGGAACTTCGTGGCTTTCTAGGAGCAGCAGGTTTTTGTAGAATTTGGATTCCGAACTTTAGTCTTTTGGCAAAGCCCCTGCACCTTGCTACACGAGGGAAAGAAAGTGATGAGTTCTTATGGGGACCGGAACAGAGAGAGAGTTTTCAAAAGATCAAACGGGCTCTATTAGAGGCGCCGGCATTGGGTCTTCCCGACCCCAACAAGCCCTTTTATCTGTATGTTGATGAGGAAAAAGGAGTAGCAAAAGGAGTCTTATGTCAGAAATTAGGAAGTTGGCAGCAACTAGTTGCTTATTTATCTGAAAGATTAACCCCAACCGAACAAGGACTTCCATGTTGCATGCGCGGAGTCGTGGCACTTGCGGCACTTTTAAAGAAAGCGGATAAATTCACTTTTGGCCAGCCAACAAATTGCATAACAAGGCATGCGGTTTTACCCCTGTTAGATGCTAAAGGTGGCTATCATCTGTCCCAAACT
This sequence comes from Phrynocephalus guinanensis, assembly GCA_037367245.1. Classification (NCBI taxonomy): domain Eukaryota; kingdom Metazoa; phylum Chordata; class Lepidosauria; order Squamata; family Agamidae; genus Phrynocephalus; species Phrynocephalus guinanensis. The sequence goes on from CM074741.1 coordinate 3,079,849, forward strand.
GCGATGATGAAGTGTCAAAAATTATTTTCAAGAACTGGCCTCACTTTTCAAACTACAGAGGGACTTAATCCAGCAACCCTGATGCCTATTAGTGATCAACCGGCCACTCACGATTGCATCCAAACAATGGATGAAATTTACTCATCATGGCCAGACCTCCGTGACACCCCCAACCCACAGTGGAAGACTTGGTTTGTGGATGGAAGTAACTCAGTGATTGGTGGAATAAGGAAAGCGGGGTATGCTATTGTAGAATTAGAGGACACTGTTATCGAGGCCAGACAATTACCTCCAGGAACTTCAGCTCAGTTAGCTGAACTCATAGCTCTCACTCGGGCTTTGGAATTATCAGAAGGGGAAAGCATCAATATCTATACGGATTCCAAGTATGCTTTCCTTACGCTCCATGCACATGGAGCTCTTTGGAAAGAGAGAGGTCTTCTTACCACTGAGGGCACTCCTGTAGCGCATCCTGAAACTTTGTTACAACTTCTGGAGGCAGTATGGAAACCTAAAGAAGTAGCAGTGATTCATTGTTATGGACATAAAGTTGGCCCAGGGGTAGAAGCTAGGGGAAATCGGCTAGTAGATCGAATTGCTAAGGAGGCAGCCCAGGGTGCTGTCGAAATGCAGCTTAGCCTCATTCCTATAGACATTCTTCCACCAACCCCACCGCTTTATTCCGCCGCTGAAGATGAGTTTGCGGAAGAGCAGGACTTTGACAGGACCCCCGAGGGATGGTATAAGCTTCCGAGCGGACAGTTGTGGGTTCCGGAAAGCTTAGCCCGCCAAGTGATTCAAAATCATCGTGACAGTACACATCAGGGTCCCGAGGTAGCATATCGCCAGTTGAGCCCATGTCTCTATATAGCCAAGCTTCGTCAGTTGGCTTCGAACATTTCCCGAAGATGTGTGCTCTGTCAAAGGAACAACCCCCGGTCTGGGCATTTGCCCCCTCCTGGCATTCAGCATTACGGCCAGGAATCCTTTGAAGACCTGCAAGTAGATTTTATAGAGTTGCCAAAGTGTGGACTGTATCGTTATTTGCTTGTATCAGTTTGTACTTTCACGGGTTGGGTGGAAGCTTATCCTACAAAAACTGAGAAAGCCAGTGAGGTGGTTCGCTGTCTTTTGCGGGACCATATTTCGAGGCATGGGATACCCCGTACTATAGGATCCGATAATGGACCAGCCTTTGTTCATCAAGTCCTTCAGGGGCTTGCGAAGGTACTACAGATTAAATGGAATTTGCATACAGCGTACAGACCTCAGAGTTCTGGACGCGTGGAGAGAATGAACAGGACTTTGAAAAGTCATCTGTCAAAACTCACTCAAGAAACTGGCAGGGGATGGGTGGAAATGCTGCCTATTGCCCTCTTCCGGTGCAGGACTACTCCTTCAAGTCAGTTAGGGGTGTCCCCGTTTGAACTTTTATATGGCAGGCCAGTTCCGATTTCATATGGATTACGCCCAGAGAATGTAGCTTCGTTGACACATGTCAAATATCTTCAGTTGCTTGGCCGATCTCTTTCTTCACTTCACAGGTGGACGCTGGGAAGACTTCCAGTGATTCTGCAGGAGCCCCTGCATTGTTTTCAACCGGGAGATTCGGTCTGGGTGAAGGACTGGAATCAGCAGCCTTTGCATACTAGGTGGAGGGGTCCTTACGTCGTCTTGCTGTCAACTCCAACGGCTATCAAGGTGTCTGAGGTGATCCCCTGGATTCATCATACCCGCGTGAAGCGAGCTGCCCCATCAAGTGAAGAAGAAGAGTGGACGGTCCGTGCCAATCCTGATGACAGCTTGAAGCTGACGTTTAAGAAAGTTGGTCCTGATAACAGGGTGTCAGAGTAAAATACTGACTTCCTGAGCTGTTTGTTTGGAAAGAGATTCTCCCTTGAAGAGCTTTGATTTTTCTTTTAGAATCAGACACTCTGACATTCAAGTTCACCCCCTTAAGGAGAGAAGGGAAGTTGTGGTGGTGAAATCAAGTGATCCCATCACGGTGCTTAGCCCCTGACGACATCCAGTCTGTGCGAGACTTTATACCTGTGGCTGTTTGCTTATTTTCTCCATAAGAGATGGGCCAGAGGAGCTTGTCTTAACGCATACTCACGCGAGTCCTCAACACCCCCCTGGTCACATTGGGACATATTTGTTGGTTATGATGCCCATCGATATTACCCTTTAATTTGGTCTCAGTAGTTGGTGCGACAGCTTGCTCGAGAATACTCTGCAGCTGTAAGAGCACTCCAAAGAAACTTGGATGAACATGTGGGTTGAAATTCCGTGGTGGGTTTGGCTCGCTGTATCACCCTTATTTGTTTTGGGTATGGTTATAATCTGTTGCCATTGGAAACGCAAGTTTTGTGGGATATCAAAGTCAATGGGAATTGTCTTTTTATCCTTGTTGTCTATATGCCTAGCTGTCAAATCTGAAGATGTGGAGCCGTGCACTCCGTGCATTGTTGCTGCCCGTCAAGGAAGTAGAGTGATAAACACTCTAATTTATTATACACAACAGCCATTGGAATATAAACATGCTGTGGCAACATGCTTGAATCAGGATCTGATGTATCATATATGCATGGGCATATCAGGCAAATATTTTTGCTTTAAGCCTGAGGTCCCAATTAGATATAATTATACCGTGTGGGCTGGAATGGCGAAGACCAAAGAACCCCGAAGGGGAAATCCAACCGGAGGTGGTCTTTTGTATTTCCTAAATTCCACTGTTGTTTTAAGCCAGGGCTCAAGCCCCGCGGTATTGTGGTTTGATGCATGTATTGCTTTGGGAAAGATTAGGGGATCTGCTTGTGGATCCCAGGGGCGAGTAAACGCCTATAAAAAGAATCATAAATATTTATGTTATCCTCATGAAGGTTGGCATGCAGGTAACCCAGAAAGGTGGGCACCTTGCACAAGTACTTATTTGTGTTTTGGATGGGGTTGTGTGTGTGCTTTTACAGGTGGAGGATACAAAGGATGTCCCCACATAACACACTTCAAAAAGCAGATGGGAAATTTTGTTAGTATGGAGATAAGCAGAACCCATCCTTTGATTCAGGTTTATGGGTTTGGAATTGATGGTGGTGGAAAAGACCCTATGACTTATATTACAATTATTCGCACTGAAATTCGAGACAGGGAAAGAAAAAATCATACCTGGTCTGTTGAGAATATTGTTGACAGGTTGCAGGACAACCCCTTTAAAGTCCCCGAACGTGCCAATAATTTGTTTATTGAAATGGCCCAATCAATAGCAACTGAGTTAGGAGTTGCAAATTATTATGTATGTGGGGGGACGAATATGGGTGAAGATTGGCCATGGGAGGCAATAGAAGTAACCCCAGAGCTTTTCAATAATATGTCAAGAATTGGAAACATCACAAAGAGAACTCACTCTAAAAATTTGACATGGACCATTACGTCTCAGTTGGTTGGTCGTGTCTGTTTCTCTCAGAATGGCACCATTCCCGTGGGTGATTTAACCTGTATTGGAACGTGGGAAAATGGTGTATGGCTCTCACCTTCTAATGCCTCCGAGCCAGAAAAATTTGACATTGCTCTGTTGCCTTATATATATTCTGCAACTTCAAAGGTATGGGAAGCACCTTTGCATATGTATTGGGTTTGTGGGAATATGGCTTATGAGTTTTTGCCCCCCTCATGGTCACGGTCTTGTGTCCTTGGATTCATAAAACCATCATTTTTCCTTATCCCAATCGAAACTCAGCAGTACCTCGCTGCCCCGGTGTATGGCCCTTTAAACCGGAGGAAGCGTGATGATACCCCGTTTGCAGGTTTTCCATGTAAGAATCCTGAAGAATATGTAGGAGATATATGGGACTCTCAAAGAATTGTTTGTGTTTATGGCCCAGCAACTTGGGCTCAAGATGGTTCATGGGGGTATAGGACTCCCATTTATTTACTTAATAGGATAATTCGGTTGCAAGCAGTCCTGGATTTGGCAGGTCAGCGCATCACTACCGCACTTACCACTATAGCGGAAGTTGACAGATCAATTAAGAACAACTGTCTATCAAAACAGGCTCGCGTTGGACTATTTATTAGCATCGGAAAATGGCGTGTGTGGGAAATTTAATTTGACGAACTGCTGTCTAAAAATTGATCCCGTAGGTAAGGTTGTAAATTAGCTCGCCACGGAGATCAAACAGCTTACTTTCAATCCGACGCAAGAATGGAAAGGGATGCAATGGCAGTGGTTAAATGATCTGATGCCCCAAGCTTGGATGAAGACTTTGGGGACCATGCTAATTGCTCCTTTATGTATTATTTTGTTTCTTTTACTGTGCATTCCTTGCCTGATGCGGTTTTTGCAATCCTCAATTCAAAGGATTGTAGAACAGACAGCCGCACCGAAGTTAATTGCTTTATTGCAGGATTATGAGTCCCTACCCGTGGACGACTCAAGATGAGTGTCCACTAGAAGAGGAGGGAATGATGGGAATGATATTTTAATGAAGCTTATAACTGCCATTGAACAAATATAAATGACAGCGCTTATGTTCTCTTTTGGCTATTTCCCTTTTTCATTCTTCCCCTTTAGCGTGTTATTCTAGCCTGCATTTCACCCCGAGATTCCTTCCCAGCTATGTAGGGTTGTAAATTAGTGGTTGTAGAAACACTTAGCTCCATGGGAAGACAGTCAGCCGCGGTATGCCAGGAGGAGATAAGCCAGATACTTTTGAAGTTGTTATTGATCTTCGGCTGTCAGGGAACTTCTGTCTCGGAGCGGCGTGGAGTCCCGGGAAGTGCAAGCCAGATGGCGCCAGAGTGCAAGATGAATGTCTTCCTCCCTCAATATCCCTTCAAATTGATTTGTTACCTTGTATGAACTTTGTATCCGTTATGTGTTCTCATTGTTCTATGCTTGATTTACAACCCACAGCTGCATCCTTATCAATTTAGATAAAGGAGGGGCTGTTGGGGAGTAAAAATTCCTATAAAAAGTGTGGAGTTTCTTTGTTCGGGGCCCCAGACTTTCCGAGCTGATTCGGCTGGGTGCCCGTTGCAACGCTCAATAAAGTTTTTCTCCGTTCTTTGGAACCTTGGCTCGCTTTGATCTCTCGATTCCCCGAAACCGCGGCAAAGAACCCTGAAACGTGGCTTACAGTTCCTTCATTGAACTTTTGGAGTGGGATATTAAAGTTAGTTGGATGGGGAAAATGAGATTGAAGGAACAAATGAAACAGACTCTTCAAAACAGAGATATATCATGGTTAAATTATGTACAGTTAGAAAGATGGACTAAGGATTGGCTAAAGAATAGTAATAAATGTAGACAATGTACAAAATATGAACAATTCCTTCAGAAGACCTTCAGAAGGATAACTCACTGAAATAATATTGTGATCTTTGTTGGCAAGAATAAAAGTTTTTTTAAAAGGTTTAAGATTGTATTTTAAACCAGCAAAACTGAGTAAAATGCACCCTATTTATCTGAATGTCTGCTGGGAAATGTGATAAGGAAATTGGTACATATTTTCACATATCGTGTGAATGTGAAAAGGTACAAAAATTTAAGAAATTAAGCAATATATTTGAAAGGGATATAGAGTTCAATCCAGAAACTACTTTGTTTTCAATATTTATAAAGGTGGATTATGATTGTAAAACCGGAGAACTGATTACCAATTTATTGACAGTGGCTAGATAAATAATAGCTAGGAATTGGAAATCTAAACACGCTTGGCACTTGGGGAATGATATAATGAATTATGGAATATTGCTATAAATGATAAACTGATGTAATTTAAAGGTTATGAAAGGGGAGTTTTAAAAAGATATTTTATGAAACATGGGGTAGATTTATTGAGTATGTGCTAGTAAGAGATAAAGGAAAAGCTCCGACACAAGAATCAATTAAGTTCTGGAGAGGACAATAAAGATGAAAACTTCTGCAGGAGGTCCTGTTGGTGGAGGGGAGAACATTTGTCTTGCACAGTACTTGTTTTATAATTAGAGATCGGCACAAAACCGCAGGCTTTTCCACCCTGCCGAAACCACTTCCGATCAGCTGTAGTGTGGCGCTTCAGTGGGAAAGAAAATTTTAAAAGCCTGCCCTTTTCCCCTCCTGATCAGGTGGGGGAATTTAAAAAAATTGCCGGCCCGGCCTGTGGGCCAGCTACTCGGCGTATTAAGAAAAAAACATGCACCGAACCAGCCCGTGGGCCAACTGGTTGGCACGATAAAAATAAAATAAAGTAAAGTAAAATAACGCGCCGATCCGGCCCGCGGACCAACTGCTCGATGCAATAAGAAAAAAAATTAAAAATACCCGCGCCAACCCGGCCCACGGGCCAGCTAGTTGGTGCAATAATAATAATGTTGTTGTTGTTGTTGTTGTTGTTGTTGTTTGTTGTTGTTGTTACTATTATTATTATTATTGGAGCATAATACCCCAGATATTGTGATTGTGGAGAAGAAAAAAGTGTGGATCATTTATGTTGCTATACCAGGTGGTAGTAGAGTCACTGAGGAACAACTTGAAAATATTACCCAATACCAGGATCTGAAAATTGAACTTCAGAGACTCTGGCATAAACCGGTACAGGTGGTCCCAGTGGTAATCGGCACGCTGGGTGCAGTGCCTAAAGAGCTAAGCAAGTATTTAGAAGAAATTATTTATTTATTTATTTATTTATTTTTACAATTTATATGCCACCCACTACCCAAAGGTCTCTGGGCGGCTTACAATCAGGAATTAAAACAGTTAAAAACATCAAACAACAATAAATAATTAAAACAACAATAAAAACCTTATACTAAAACATCACACTAAAATTGCCATCAGAAGACCCACAATCTAAATTGTATCAATTAAAAAACTTCTGGAACAGGAAGGTTTTTACCTGGTGCCGAAATGTCATCAGTGTTGGCGCCAGGCGGATCTCACTTGGGAGGGCATTCCATAGCTTGGGGGCAGCTGCCGAGAAGGTCCTGTGTCTGCAAGCCATCCCTCTTACCTCCTTGAGGGATGGCTCTTTCAAGAGGGCCCCCTGGCTTGATCTTAATTGCCGGGTAGGTTCATATAGAAGGAGGCAGTCCTTCAGGTATCCAGGTCCTAAGCCATTTAGGGCTTTATATGTCAAAACAAGCACTTTGAATTGGGCTCGGGCAGCAACTGGTAACCAATGTAAGCTACGTAGAATCGGCGTGATGTGATCCCTAGCGGTTCCACCACTTACTAGCCGCGCCGCACGATTCTGAACCAGTTGTAATCGCCGAACCGTCTCCAAAGGCAGCCCCATGTAGAGCGCATTGCAGTAATCAATACGGGATGTTACCAGTGCATGCGTAACTGTTATGAGGCTCCGTTCATCCAGGTAGGGGCGTTGCTGATATATTTTCCGCAGCTGGAGAAAGGCACCCCTGGCCACCGAGTCCACCTGGGCTTCCAGAGTTAGACCGGGGTCCTGGAGCACCCCCAAGCTGCGGACCCCGTCCTTTAGGGGGAGTGCAACCCCGTCCAGAACAGGGAAGTGGCCCTCTAACCTGTCTGGCGAAGCACCCACTAACAGCACTTCCGTCTTGTCTGGATTGAGTTTCAATTTGTTAACCCTCATCCAGTCCATTATCTGGCCCAGACACGAGTTCAGCACAGAAACCGCCTCACCTGGATTGGTGGAAAACGAGAGGTAGAGCTGAGTATCATCAGCATATTGCTGAGTCCTCAGCCCAAACCTCCTGATGACCTCTCCCAGTGGTTCCATGTAGATGTTAAACAGCATGGGAGACAGTATAGAGCCCTGAGGAACCCCATGACATAAATGCCACGGGGCAGAGCAACTGTCCCCCAGCACCACCTTCTGGACACGGTCAGCCAGGAAGGAATGGAACCACTGCAAAGCGGTGCCTCTGACTCCCAACCTGGCCAGCCTATCCAGAAGGACACCATGGTCGATGGTGTCGAAAGCCGCTGAGAGGTCCAGGAGTATCAACAGGGTTGCACTCCCCCTGTCTCTCTCCCGCCAGAGGTCATCATACAGGGCGACCAAGGCAGTCTCTGTACCAAAACCCGGCCTGAAACCAGATTGAAATGGATCCAGAAAATCCGTTTCATCCAGCAGTGCCTGGAGTTGCCCGGCCACCACCCGCTCCAACACCTTGCCCAAATAAGGGAGGTTCGCTACTGGGCGGTAGTTAACCACCAGCCATGGGTCCAGGTTAGGTTTTTTAAGGAGTGGCCTAATTACTGCCTCTTTTAAGGCAGCAGGGACCACTCCCTCTCTTAATGAGGCGTTTACAGCTTCCTGGACCCAGGTGCGAACTCCCCTGGCAGATCTTTCAATTAGCCAAGAAGGGCAAGGGTCGAGTGGCATAGTGGTAGCACGGACAGATCCAAGCACCCTGTCCACATCCTCGGGTCTCAATAATTGAAACTCATCCAATAATACTGGACCTAAGCACGGCACACTGGACACATCCCTTGATTCTGCACCAATAGTGGAGTCCAATTCCCTGCGAATCTGAGCGATTTTTTCCTCAAAGTGGACAGCAAACTCGTCACAGCGGGCTGCTGAGTGGTCCAGAACCTCCATCGTATTTCTCGGTTGAAGAAGGTCCTGGACCACCCGAAACAGCTCTGCTGGACGGCACTCTGAAGAAGCAATACAATTTGTGAAATATTGCCTTTTTGCAAACCGTATCGCCACGGAATAGGCCCGATAATGGGCTCTAAGCCGTGTTCGATCGGACTCACAGTGATATTTTCTCCACTTGCGCTCCAGCCGTCTCCCCTCCTGCTTCATTGCCCGCAGCTCAGATGTATACCAAGGAGCTGTCTGGGCTCTGCGTAAGGGGAGAGGGCGCTTAGGTGCAATCGTGTCAACCGCCCGGGACATTTCCCTATTCCACAGGGTGACCTGAGCTTCGACAGGAGCGCCGACCATATCAGATGGATAATCCCCCAGAGCTTTCAGGAAACCATCTGGATCCATTAGTCTCCGAGGGCGGATCATCTGAATAGATCCCCCACCCTTGCAGAGGGTAGAAGAAGCTAATAGCCTAAACTTGACCAGAAAGTGGTCTGACCATGACAATGGAATTAGAACCAACCCCTCCACATCCAGACCACCATCCTCCAATCCCATTGAGAAGACCAGGTCTAATGTATGGCCCTTCTCATGCGTTGGGCCGTTGACATATTGAGACAGCCCCATGGTTGTCATGGCGGCCATGAAGTCCTGAGCTGCCCCATTCAAGGCTGCCTCAGCATGGATGTTGAGGTCCCCCAGTACCAACAGCCTGGGGGTCCGCAACACCAGGTCCGAGACAACCTCCGTCAGCTCAGGCAGGGAGACTGTTGGTACGCAGCAGGGTGGGCGGTACACCAGCAGAATCCCCAATCTGTCTCGTGAGCCCAACACACAGTACAGGCCCTCCAGGCCTCCTCCCAAGGAGATCGGAAGTCTGGTCAAGGAGATAGAACTCCGATAGACTATAGCAACTCCCCCTCCCCGACCCTTCAAGCGACACTGGTGCTGGACCGAGTACCCAGGTGGGCATAGCTGGGAGAGGGGAACACCACCCTCCTCTCCCACCCAGGTCTCGGTATTACATGCCAAGTCGGCACCCTCATCCAGAATGACATCATGGATGAGGGCGGTCTTATTTTGTACCGACCTGGCATTCAACAACAGCACCGTGTGGCTTGTGGGCTCACTGATATGGTCACCTGATTCCTTCTGGCTAGGGGTGGAACCAGAAGAGGGGATAGATGTAAGGTAACTAAACTCTCTTCTCCTAGGCGGGCATGTTCCACTCCTACCACCATACCTTCCCCTACCCAGCACAATTCCAATGGCTGCCCCATCCATTGCCCTCCCCCCTTCCTGTTCCCTTAGTTCTATTGTGGGTCCTATCTCTTATACTTGATGGCAGCAGGGACTCCAAGGCCAAACAGCACCCACAGGGAAAAGCTGCAAGCAGCCACTTCTGGCTCTCACCCAAAAGGCGTGGGGGTGGCAGATGTTGTTGTAGTCTCCCGGCACAGGAACGCTGGTCCGACAGTCCCTGGCAGCCCGGCCTTTTCAAGCCCTTTCCTCCGTGGGCCAGGTGGCAGGTGTTAAGCAGGGAGGTGTGGGGAGTCCAGGCAGCCGAGTCCCAGGGTCCTGGTCCTGAGGAGATGGCAGGGACTCCAAAGCCAATCAGCACCCACAGGGAAAAGCTGCAAGCAGCCCCTTCTGGCTCTCACCCAAAAGGTGTGGGGGTGGCAGATGTTGTTGGAGTCTCCCGGCACAGGAACGCTGGTCCGACAGTCCCTGGCAGCCCGGCCTTTTCAAGCCCTTTCCTCCCTGGGCCAGGTGGCAGGTGTTAAGCAGGGAGGTGTGGGGAGTCCAGGCAGCCGAGTCCCAGGGTCCTGGTCCTGAGGAGACGGCAGGGACTCCAAAGCCAAACAGCACCCACAGGGGAAAGCTGCAAGCAGCCCCTTCTGGCTCTCACCCAAAAGGTGTGGGGGTGGCAGATGTTATTGGAGTCTCTTTAGAATTGACAAAGTCACCATCAGTCAGCTGGAGAAAGCCACCTTACTGGGATCTGCTCGCATAATTCGCCGATACATCACTGAGTCCTAAACGCTTGGGAAGCGTTCGACTAGTGATTGGTAATACAAAATCCAGCGTAGATAGCTGTGTGGTTAATAATAATAATAATAATAATAATAATAATAATAATAATAATAATAATAATAATAATAATAATAAAAACCACACCAACACAGCCCTCAGTCCTGCTGGTCGGCATGATAATAAGAATAATAAAAAACCTGCACAGACCCCTGGTCAGCGCGATAAGGAGAAAAAACACACGCCAATCTGGCCTGCAGCCCAGCTGGTCGGTGCGCTAATTAAAAAGCATTTTTTTCTAAAACGCGCCAACCCAGCACGTGGGTCAGCTGATCGGCACGAGTTAAAAAATAAAAAATTAAAAAAGCAAAAAATGAAACAAATGAAAAACAATACAAGTTGTTTTTAAAAATTCATTTCATTTTTTACGACACCCCCCAAAAATGAAAAATGAAATGAAATGCCATTTTGGTGTTTTGTACCCATCTCTATTTATAACATTTATTGTTGTGTCTTTTAAAAGTTAGTGTGTACAGTGGTACCTGTATTTTATGAGCATCTCTATTTACGAGCAGCTCTACTTATGAGCGGAAAACCGGTGGCATTTTTTAACTGCTGCATTACAAATTTTAGATGTGGTTACCTGTACTTACAATTTTTTAAAAATATAGTTGTTGTGAATTTTTTGGGCTGTTTAACTGTGTACTGGAAGTTTTTTTTCCTGACGTTTTGCCGGACTCTGTGGCTGGCATCTTCACAGGGCAAGGAGTTTGGGGAATTAGGTTAACTCCTAGCTTCCTGAGTTCCTTGCCCTCTGAAGATGCCAGCCACAGAGTCTGGTGAAATGTCAGGGGGGGGGGAAACTTGCAGAACACAAACCAACAGCCGGAAAAACTCACAAGAAGTATCTGATTCCGGCTGTGAAACCCTTGAGAATACATTTTTAAAATATGTCCTTGAAAAATGACTTGCACCAGGTCCAAGTCCTGTGTTGTGTGAAGGTGAGGTATGGTATCTTTAAAATGCACTGCCTTTAAAGGGCACTAAAAACTGACCTGCATCAGGTCCAAAATCTGTGTTGTGTGGGGTTTGAACATGTTGGCTGAGGGTGTGTGAGGCATGGTCAGTGTGCCTGCCTGGCTTTAAACTGCACTGAATTATTCTGTATTATGTTTTTAAAAAGTGATTTGTGGTGTTGGAAATGTTTATTCTTGAAAAGTAATGTTGCTATGCAGTGTGCATGTGTTTAAAGTGCACTTTATAAAGGCTTTTGCACACAAAAAACTGATGTCTGTGTCTTTTTCCAAGCCTCGAGAACGAATAAATCCATTTCCATTCCACTCCTATGGGAAACCGCTGCTCTACTTACAATTTTTTCTTCTTACGAGTGTGCATTCGGAATGGATTATATTTGTAAGCAGAGGTACCATTGTACGTGTATGTACGAGAAACAGGCCCTTTGGGGGAGAAAGAAGCATTTACATTCTCAGAAAGTATGATTTCAGCTCATTCAAAATGGCTTTTTATGCAGACCTGGTGGGAGTGGTCTTAGGTTATTTGGCTATTATAAAAGAGGATTGAATCACTGCTGTAATGTTTCTAAAGCAACTTTCCCCGTGCTCATCATCTGTACATGCAATTAAAACAGACTCAACATATTCCCAATTGCAGCTTTATAGCCATCTAACAAAATGAATTCTCCAGAAAGATGATTTTGAATGCTGATATCAGAGAGCTTCTTCAATATCTGAGTTTGATAGCCTTGTAAGTTGTCAGACCATCCATTTTTTCAGAGGCGTCATCTTACAGATTCCCCGTTGCAAAGAACTGCATTTATCAACCAACCAACATTTTCTTCGTGTCCTGCATGTATTGCTTAATTTAGTACAGAGAGGGTAGTCTGTATTAATATAGTGCGTAGTTGAGCCATCCGTTTCCCAGTATCTGAAAAGAAGAGCAGCACTAATCAGTGAGACTGGCTATATACATTCTTAGAAGTCCATGATGTAGGAATAGGGTTTTTTTGGTGGGTTTTCTCATCTCCACCTTTTGGCCACCTCTTCATTATTACTATTATTCATATGATGCTACAATTCTATATACGGTACCTTTTGCCCAAGTAGAAAATTAAAGAGTGAAATTATGGGATGAAAAATCATATTTTTCAAACAACCTGATCTCTTGACTAGGATGAGGTGGCGGTGGAATGTGTCTGATACACCTTTGGAACTCCCTCCCACAAGACACCAGGCTGGCCCCATTTTTGTTGGCCTGCAAGCAGGCAAATAATTGTTCTTTTTGGGAAAGCTTTCCATTAATGACTAGTTGTCAGAGTGCTTATTTATTTTATTTTTATTTATTTCAAATATTTTATCCTGATTTTCTCCTTAAAAGGACTTGCATCATTAAAAAACAGTATTTAAAAGCTTAAAACAATAGTATACAAATATTTAAAAAGAATTAAACTAGTATTATATCAAAATGGTAGATAAAATCAATATTAAAACACATTTTAAAATGAATAGTCTTGCTTTATACACAACAAGATGGCAAGTACCCGCATTGTTCAAGATAGTCAAGAGATAACTGGACAACCATCTGTCAGAACTGCTTTGTTTTGTGGACCTGATGGCCTTGCGGACCACTTCCAACGCCATTATTCTACAATTCCATTTAACATCCCCTGGTGATGCTTCTTTTCACTGGAGAAAGAGTCACAATCATTTTGCATAATTTGTGCTCTTTGTGTTTTATAACCTTTTGGTTACTTGTCCAATTTGCAAACTTGTTTGCTTTGATTTGCCCTTCATCTTAACGGCAAGCACCGTGTTCCTTTAAAACCTATCTTCCCAAATACAAACATATGCTTAAATCGAAGGGCAGTCATAGCAACTGGATTTCTTTTCTTGTGAGATCGAAATGTTTTGCTACTCATCGCAACAGGCTTGTTACTCTGAGGAAAGTCCATGCGAGGCCTCCAATTTATAGTTCACCTTAGTTCACCTTAGTTCACCTTTCACTATAGTTCACGTATAATTCAGCTTTCACATCACCCTGGTCTCAATCGGCTTCTTAGGTGGACAATGGCCTGGGGTGCGTAAAAGTTCCACCTATACAACCTTTCCCAACACCCATTAATTATGGTTCATTAGCGTTGGCGGGTTAGAAATGACAAAAACACTCCTTAAATATCTCACTTACCTGGAAATCCCTCAATATTGTAAGCCGCCTTGGGTCTTTTTCCAAGGAGAAAGGTGAAGTAAAAATATTCAAAATAAATAAAATGTATTTTGTGCCTTTTATCCGATCAGTCCATTTAAGGGCAATTATGGGTTGTAGATCATTCAGGCCAATCTCTTAGGGAGGACGAGGTTGGAGTGGAATGTATCTGATCCTGCAATGTCCATAAGCAGCATACCACCCGCTTGGGGAGAGGGGCAGATAAACCCTCCCCTTTGGAGACTCAGAGCTGATTCTACCCAGTGCAGGACTCACAGGTTCCTGGGTAGGTGGGCCAAAGGCTCACTGGCACTGCAGAAGGGCGGAGGGCAGAACTGGCAGAAAGCACTCTTTAAATATCACACTGACCCTGAAAGCCCCATTTATAATAACCATGTCTCGTCACGTCAATTCTGATGGATGGCGACCCTCTTCAGGACTCCCCAGGTAGAGAATTCTCAGAGGTGTCATGCTCTGTTCAGCTTGCCCAGGGCTGCACAGGCTGGCTAGGCAGGCAAAGTAGGGAATGGAATCCCAGCCTCCCTCTCAGCAGCCAGATATCAAAAAACAATTAAGTATCCAAGAACTTCCTGACGGTTAGAGCTGTTCAGCAGTTGAATATGCTGCCCCAAAGGAGGGTGGTGGAGTCTCCTTCTTTGGAAGTTTTTAAACAGAGGGTGGATGGCCATCTGTTGGAAATACTGTGATGGGGGTTCCTGCATGGCAGGGGGTTGGACTGGATGGCCCTCGGGGTCTCTTTTTCCAACTCTAGGATTCTATGACTCTATGCCTCTGATTCTAACAACTCCAAAATGTCCTGTCCTCGACTGCCCTGCTCAGCTCTTGCAAAAGCCCTTGGGCTCCTTTAGGGAATCAAGCCATCTCATATTTCATCCTCTGTTTGTTTCTGTTGCCTTCAATCTTCCCCAGAATGATTATGTTTTCCAGGGGATCCTGCCTTCTCTTAATGTGCCCAAATTAAGACACTGTCAATGTTGCCAATTTTGAGGCAGTTCAGACTTGATTTGATCAAGGGCTCACTTGTTCATGTTTCTGGAGGTCCAGGGGTATCAGCAAAACTCAAGGGGGCCATGAATCCCACTTGGTGATGCTACTTCTCCAGGATGCTCATACAGGAGTCGTCCTGAAGCCAAAGTGGGGAGGAGAGGCAGGTCCCAAGAGGAAAGGGGGACTACCTATGCCTTCTTTCTTGCACACACTCCCCAGTGTTAAATATTGTGCCTAGGAGTGAGGTATCTGGCTGCAGAGCTAGAGCTTGGAAGCTCAGTTCTTCACTCTGCATCTCAGAAGAGCCAGCCCCCCACCCCCCACCCCCAGCCTTGGAAAAGCTGCTTCCCAGGGTGCTTCCAGAAAAAGGGAGTGGCAAACCACTTCTGCCGAGTGCTCTCCTGGCCTAGAAAACTGGGAAAGGGGCCACCATAAATCAGAGCTGACCCAATGACATATTATCTATGTAGACCATTGCTGATAGATGAGCAGCCTAATAAAACTGGTCTCCTATAATCTTCTATAGAAGGGGGGGAGAATCAAAATTAAAGGCCAGATATTTGGTCAACTAAATCTTGTGCAGTATCGTAAATATACTGAAAGAACAGGAACAATGCTCAGTGAAAAACAATCGACATATATGGAAGTTTCTATGAAAAACAGGTCATGGAAAATATATACTGACTCACGTGCGCTTCACTTCAGTTCGGTTCGTATCCCATATCCATTTACCACTAGGCATCCGCAGAATTGCTCCAATCCAGTAAGGGACATGCCTTCCAATGACTAGTCCTTCTAAGAAGTCCTGTAATAAGAGCAATCAGAAAATCTTTATACATTATTTACCAGGACTTATCCCTTTCTCAAGAAGACTGCAGATCTTTACAAGTTTTCAGCATTGGAGAACCAGAGATGATGTGCATATTCATAAAGGGAGCAGATATTTACAGATGTTGTTCAGCATTTGGCTTATGTTAGATCTATCCATTTCTAATTATTATTTCTAATTATTAGCTATTATTTGTTGTTATTATATTTTTGTATTTTGTTTGATTGTGAACTGCCCAGAGTGGTGTCTAGCACTAACTAGGCAGTATGCAGATATAATCCATCTGTATGTCTGTCTGTCTGCCTGACTTACTGTCTGTTTGCCTGCCTGCCTGCCTGCCAAAGAGATATGAAGGGCATGTGCATAAAAATAATGTGTATATCTCAGAGGGAGAGCTTGTCACCGTGATGCTAAGAGCAGCAAGGAAAGAGTGATCCACATTGCATTGTGGGGACATTTTCCCACCAACTGTCCCTAGATGTTGATGCTGATCCAGATGCCTCTTTTACTGTCGCTGGCCTCAGAAGAGAAAACCTCTCTGCCTCATAGATGCTTGATGATTGGGTGGGCAAAGGGGGGAAAGTGAGTGGTGTGCCTTGTGGCCCAGTGGGACAGACAGAAATTGCCCCTGAAGCCGCAGACATCATGCCTACAGGATGGGACAGGAGCACTTCGAAAACAGAGTTCTTCTCAGCTGCAGAAAGCTCTCCGTGTGTCATGCAAGAACTGCACTCCATGTGTCTTAACTGATGCTTGTAAGGCTAGGGTAACAGCTGTGGCTGCAACCTCTGTGCCCTTTCAAATTGCCTCTCTAGAACAACTGCAAGGGCCTTTGTGCTTTAGCACTGCTGCCCACTCCAACATGTAGCATTGCTTCCAGGGCAGGAGGTCTGCCAAACTCTGCTTTGATGAAGGCGATAGGATTAACTGAAGCGCAGCTGCATGGCGGGTGGGGGGTGGGGGGAGAGCTGAAGGCCTCTGGATGAGAAAGAAGCACAACCATAGGCGGTACAAATGACATGTGGGGTCAGAGGCATAGCAAGGGTTTTCAGCACCAGGGACAAAGTCAGTTTTTGCACCCCCTCAAGGAACAGGGAGGGACAAAGGTGCCATGTACAAGGTGGTGGTGGCAGCCAGGGAGCCCTCCACACCAGCCCTGGCAGGTCCCCCATGATGTGCCTTCTGGGCGGGGAGCCATTTGGTGCTCAATTTGGTACCCCCCCCAAATGCTGCACCTGGGGACAGATGTCCCCCCTCCCCCCCAGCTACACCACTGTGTGGGGTGTGCTGGAGAAAGGGAGGATATTTTCTGAGGCTTGAAGGGATGTCACAGCCTGCATAGGAGCTTCCAGGAGCAATGCTCCAAACATCCCTATAGCAAACTGTGTGACAGGGTGGGGCCTTCTGCGGCACATCTCACACTTTCCCTGATGGGTTGGCTGATAACAGGAGCACTTTAGATGGGTGAGATGGCCCGACAGGTTGGTTGATGGCTAACAAATTTTGCACGCAGCTCTGTCAACTCAGTTGCACCAAGAGGAGCTCTGAGCAAAGACATGGCAAGCTATTTTGCTGAGCATGCCTCCTGGTGACATCTGAAGAAGAGTCACAACAGCCTGCCTAGGAAAAGGAGGAGGAGAATGTGGAGGCTTCTCCAAAGAAAGAAAAGGAGTACTCTTTCATGCAGGGCAGGAGGAGTGAACAGGGCCACTAGATGTTGCCAACTTGCCCTTAATTACCCTAACACTCACTAGGAGACTCCCTTGTGCTTATTTTATTTATATTAGAGTATTTTAGCCCACCTCTCTCCTTGGAAAAAAAAGACCCAAGGCAGCTAACAGTAATGAGGGACAATATACAGTCCAGTACAATTAAGACATGTACAAGTATCGAGAACAGGGATATCTTACAGCATTAATAGACAACATGACATTAAAGCTACAAGAGAATGCGATCAGTTAAAGGGGAGTAAAGTTCCATGTAAAGTTACTGAAAACTTTGAAACCCCTCTCTAGGGGTGGCCGCACACAAATGTGAAACCAGGCTGGATTGGGTGGCATGGGTGGGCAATCTTAGGGCAAGACGCTCCATTAGGTAACAGGGCCTAAACTGTTAAGGCCTTTATAGGTTAATACTAGCTCTTGAATTTGGCACAAGCCTACTGAGAGCCAATTTCAGAATGAGGGAGAGGTGATCATATGTTCAAACCCACAGGATTAATTTGGCCACTGTATTTTACATCTTCTGAATCTTCCGCATCGCCTTCAAAGGCAGCCCTGTGTAGAGAGCTTTGCAGTAGTTGATCCTAGAGATTGCCAACACATGGAACAACATCATTAGGGATGTCCTGTCCAGGTAAGGTTGCAGGTGTGCAATCGGCCTGGCACCTTCTTTTCAGAGGCCTTTGTTGTAAGATCCCAGGTTGGTTAAGAAAAATGTCTCAATTGATTTTTCATCTGATTGTGAATGAAAGGGCTGACCTGGCATGTCTGTATGCCCCCACCAAGCAACTTTCACTCTAAAGTGTGTACATACAGAACATGCCTCTGTCCCCCTCTGCATAGTTTTTTTCCCATCCTCCCCTCCCCTGTGCATCCATCACAATTGTTTTTGTTCTGGTCATGACAGATCCTGTGCAGGAAACGCAGCAAGAAAACCGCATATGTGCAAAGGACTGAGCGCTGCAAAGGAGGGCAAAGAACTGGAGGAAACATTGTCCTCAGGTCACTATATCTGGTAGGCAGATGGGAAGCCCCTGTGTGTTCAATGGGAAGCCATTGTGTTCAGAAGTTCCATCGAGATTAGAATGTTTTCTCCATTTCAGGGCTTGGTCTTCACTTAAGTTTACAAAAGAGTTGAGTCCTGAGAAACAAACGAAAAACTCCCTTGGCAGTGAACTTGGCTGCAGTAAAATAGATGTCTGCCTTATTAATTTAGTTCAGTTGGTGAAGAAAGCTTATAATACTGTATAAGGATTTTCATTGAGGTGGGTGATCATCAGGTAGTACTCTCTTGAAAGGCCTGTGACCTCACTGGTGCTGTACTCCATCTGGGACCTCAACCAGATATGATTACACGTGACTGGTTTGCAGCTTTTTATTGTTGTTGTTTTAGGATTGAGGGCTTATCTAAAAGGGACTTGACTCAGTAGAGAAGTAGATCATGTTGAGAGGTCTAACATGCCATTTTGTCTGATAGTTCTGGATCAATTTCATCTTGTGACACCTGATGACTTAGACAAGGTGTTTGCATGGTGTAGAACTGCCATGCTGGTTAAAGCACCCAAAGAGATAATGATCCAATGACCATTCAGATAATAAACTACTCCTTACAGGAGGGATGTATGCCAACCTGTCTGAAGAAGAAAACAATCCAGCCCGTTCTTTAAAGGTCAAGGCTGACAATGGACAATTTAAACAACGATCATCCTGGATTGGTTCTCGAGTTTGGGAATAGGGGGCTTTATGCTAGTGCCACCCTTCCGTGGGGTCCATTCCCACTGGGTACACTTTGGCTATTCTGTTTCAAACCCATGGGCTCTACAGTGGGGAGTCTCACACTGATCCTCTCTCTTACAGCTCATTAACATCTACTGTATATGGGACCACTGGGAGAGATCATTCAGAGACTGGGAGTGTGTTGTCATCAAAATGCTGATGACATACAGCTCTATCTCTCCTTCTCATCCACAGCTGTGCAAACCCTGGAAGATTGTCCAGCCTCCGTTATGGCAAGGACAAGAGCTAGCAGGCTGTGGTTCGAATCCCAGCAAGATGGAGATCTTGTTGTTTGGTGGAGATCTCGATAGGTTAGGGGGCTTCTGCCTGGTCTGGATGGGGTTGCATTACCGCTGAAGGACCAGATCCACAATTCGGGTGGGTTTCTGAATCCAGCTCTCTTGATGGTGAAAAAGATCTTGGCCGTGTCCAGCTTTGCCTTTTGTCAGCTTAGAAAATGCACACACCTGCAGCTCTAACTTGACAAGAAATCCCTGATAATAATGTACACATTGGTAATTTTTGACTATTTCAATGCTGTCGATGTGTGGTGGTACAGAAACTGCAACAGGTGCAACACTCAGCAGCTAGGCTGGTTTTGGGGATTTCAAGAAAGGATTATATCTCCCCAGTTCACTTGCATGGGTTGTCTGTATGCTTCTGTGCCACATCCAAGGTCTTACTGTTGATATATAAAGCCCTTAATGGTTTGTTTGAACTTCATTATTTCTTGGAGCATCTCTCCTTGAGATCTACCATCCCCACCACCTGGACCTGCTAAACATTGGTGCTGTCTCCCTATGAAATGCACTAGTGCTAGAGGTGTGTCAAGGCCCTTTCCTCCTGATATTCAGCAAGTATAGAAAAGGATTGCTTTTCAGAGAAGCAATTCAAGATATCCCCCACTTATAATGACTGCTATTTAGGTTATGTATAGATTTTCTCTTTTTATTTGTCGTCACCCTCTTTATTTTTTGATTTTCTGTTGGTGTAAAGCCCATCCTACTACTCAACCATCTCCCTTTCTGAGTTAGTCTCAGATATGTTTTTGGGGTCTCGTCAGCATGCTGTGCTGAGGACTTCAACATCCACGCCAAGGCAGCTTTGTCAGGAGTGACTCAGAACTTCATGTCCTCCATGCCTATTGAAGGCTTTTCTGAAATGGTACCTGCCCACCACTCGTGCCTCAGGGCACACTTTAGACCTGGCCGTCTATACTGGGGTAAAGGGTGGTGATCATTGTCATGGACAGATTGTCATCTTGTGGGGTTTAGACTCATTGGAACTTGGAGACTCTGCACAGCTGGCGGACCAAGTAAGATGGTCCACCCCAGGAGGCTGATGGATCCAAATGGTTTCCTGGTGGCTCCTGGGAAGTTTCTTGTTGCCTCGGCAGAAGGTTCTGTCAAAGCCAATACTTGTTAGCCGTTGTTGTTTTCTGGAATGGGGAAATGGCCATGATGTCTCCTAAGCATCTCCTCTCACAAAAGCGGGGTCAGACTGGTTCCCTGGTTTAGTTGGGAGCTGGTGATGATGAAACAAGCGAGACTAGAGAAACAACGGTGGCAAACTTGGAGTCTATCTGATGAAACACAGGCTAGAGCCCATTGGAAGGCCTATTCTGTGGTAGGGGTTGCAGCAAAGAAGTCAGTCTTCTTTGCTATTATAATGCCCGCACAATCTCTCAGCGGATCTCTTTTGAATATGGAAGTTGAGTCATGGCTACTGGACTTCTATTTATTGAGAGACAGAAATGTTTCACTGCTCATCCAAACAGCTTCATCAGTCTGACGGATGAAGTTGCTTCAGCAACACAATTCTGTCACTCAAGAAAAAGAAGTCCAGAAGCCATGACTCAACCTCCAGATAAACTCACCTGGATGACTGAGAATCTTCACAGACATCTATTTTGAATGGCCAGATCCTAGGAAGAGGATGCAGACCACACAGTGAGGAATTTGCAGGCAGAATTTCCCAGATCCACTCTGACTTGGATGCCGTAGTTGATATAGGTCAGTGGTGGCAAACCTTTGGCACAGGTGCCAAAGGTAGCACTTGGTGCCCTTTCTGTGGGCACCCTACATCACCCCTTCACAGCCACCTGTATTCAGGTTAAATTGCTGTCTTGGCACTTTGCGAAAAAATTAGTGGGTTTTGAATCGCAGTTTGGGCGCTCGGTCTCTATCTAAATGGTTCACCATCACTGATACAGGTCTTGTGACAGTTTCTCCCTGCGTATTTGGAAAAGTGTGCTTCTCCCATTCTCCTTCTGCACGTAGTATGCAATGTTGGGAATGTGTTTATTGGAACAGCAGTAACTATCAGGAAAAGGCTGGCTCCTGAGAGCAGATGCCATTTCATGGGCAGGAATAGGCACCTCAGGAAAGTGCTGCCCTCCTGCTGCATGGAAAGATGCTGGGACAGGATGTGGACTTTCCTCTGAATTAGCCCAGAGAAGGATAGGGCCAAACTGCACAGGATTCGCTGAGCTTGCATTTAGACAGGGAGCCCCTTTATGGAGTACTTGCTTCACTCCAGAGCTCATAACAACAATACAGTATTTCATCCTCAATAGAACAGAATTCCTGGAAAGCCTTCAGCTTCTGGAAGGAAAGATCGGGTTGTGAGTGAGAAAATGAAACGAAGGCTGCCAAAGATGGGCCAATGGAGATTCATGCAACGCAGGGCATCCGGCTTACCTCTTCATCTTCATTTTCAATATAAGCCAGTTTAGCTCTCTCTTCCTCACAACGCTTTATTCCTGTATACCAATTCATTGCACCACTAAGAAGTAGATATATTGCATTTTTATAGGCCACCCAGTCGTGATTCAGTCTGTAATTAATGTCAGCTTTGACCCAATACAAGTTATAAGAACAAAGAGAAAAGAAGAAGGATTTAATAGACATCCATATTTCATTCGGGCTTTCTTTATTTGCTTCCCTGTTTCTATTTGTTGAATTCAATCGTATTTTTTTAAACAAATCATTTCCAGCTTATCTACAGCTTATTCCTACTTACATACTTGCAGCATTATATATGGGGAAATAATGCATAACAATGTCTACATTCATGTTCCAATAATCAGCAAAACCTATTTTCTATAAACTGTTTGGTGGTGCTGTCTCTTTCCACTCCATTTCTGAAATGTAATCTTAAGTGCATATTCAATCATCCGTACCCATTCATACTAATATGATATCGTGGTGGAACTGGAGGATTTCACATACGCACAATAGCTTTGTTGCAACAGTTAAAAAGTAGGCAAAATTATAAGTCTTCCTAGTGAGAAACAACTTTAGTATCAGAAAAGTAACTTGAGAAGATAAATCTATTTTATATCCTTGTACTGTATATGTTTTGAACTTCTGAACATTTGCTTCCTAAAACTGCATATTTAGAATTTCACCAAATGTACATAGATTTGCATCCACTGACATAATCAATATTTCTCCTCTTAACTAAGCAATTTAAATGGGAAGGAAGCAAATTCTATCTATACCTAAGTTTATAAACACTCTCTGAAGTTTCGGAGAGGATAGCCATGTTAGTCTTCTCAATAATTCCAGGCAAAATCAAAGGAAGACAAAACAAAAGACACCAAACATGTGGCACCTTAAAGACTAAGTTTCATATTTTAATGTAACATTTCGTGAACTATACATCCACTTCTTCAGACATATAGGAGCAGAATGAGGTGTGCAATATAATATGTGATGGGATATACATTTCATACCAAATATTCATTGGCTGTAGTATCTGTATTTGCATGTCAGCCCAGTTGTAAGTTCCTATAGAAACAGTTGACAGAGGAGGAGGAAGAGGAGGAGGGGGTTGTAAAGATTTGCCCAGGGTCTCATGTTGTTTGTTGATATAGTGTTGTTTTATGGCTCTGTGGTAAATTCCTCCAGAGACAGAAAGCAGACATCAGATCAGAGCAGGGTCGGTGGGGCAGTTGACGAGAGGGGGAGAGGATGAGAAAATACAGACTACACCACAAGAACCTCAACCAGCAACCTTCTTTCTCCTTCCACCTGCCTGGTCTGGCCAGCAGCATCAGATGGGGGGGCAGTTTGAAGAGAGGTGGGGGAGGATGGGAAGTTTTTTTTTTTATCTTAGAGTCCTGGTGGGATATAAACTTCGAAATATATTAGTGGCAATATAGTAGTATTACATTTGGCAATATAGTAGTATTACATTTGATAATGACTCAAGAAACCCTGATATATGTTTAATGCATGCATATAAATTTTATCTCAGCTGTTTGTATCCTTGATTTGTAATGATTCTGTACTAAAACAGGGACCTTCAAATCCTTCAAGGAGTGACCAGGTAAACTGAAATGGCTTGAAACAGGTTTTTGTGTATCATGGAGTGGTTTCTTATGTCAAACATATGTCCATTGATGCGTTTTCTTAGAGAGTGTCCTGTTTGTCCAATGTAGAGTGCAGACGGGCCTTGTGGCTAAAAGATAGCATAGATCATGTTGGTTGTGGAGCGGGTGAAGTTGCCCTTGATACTGTATGTGACATTGTTGGGTCCTTTGATTTGTGTTGCCAGAGTAAATGTGTGTGCAGAGTTGGCATCGGGGTTTGTGGCAAGGTTTGGTCCCATTGTCCATGTTGCTGTTTTATAATCTTGTGTGCCTAAGTATTTGTTTGTGGTTCAGAGGTTGTCCGTAGGCAAGTATGGGTCCCCCGCCAAGATATTTGGACGTGTTCTTGTCAAGGGTGGGATCATTTAAGATGTGTATGACTGGTCTCACTTGTGGACCGTAAGTGACAACGAGTGGTGTTCTGTCATTTGGCCCTTTGGATCTGTCTTGTAGCAAGTTATCTCTGGGTATGCATCTTGCTTTGTTGATTTGTTTCTTAATCATGTGAGGTGGGTACTGTAGTCTGAGGAAAGCATTTTGTAGATGTCTGAGTTTGGAGTCTCTATCCTGTGGGTCAGAGCAGATGCGGTTGTATCTAAGGGCTTGGCTATATACAATGGATTTTGTTGTGTGTTGAAGAGGGAAGCTTGGAGACTGCAGATAGGTATATCGGTTGGTTGGTTTTTGGTACAGTGTGGCACTAAGATGCCCATGTTGGAGTTTCACAGTGGTGTCCAGAAAGCTCACCTGCTATGTGGATTGTTCCAGAGTGAGGTTGATATTTGGGTGAAAACTATTGAAGTCATGGAGGAATATTTTTAGGGATTCTCCATGGGTCCAGATCAGAAAAATGTCATTGATGTATCTCAAATAGAGAAGTGGTTTCTGGATGCAGTGGTTCAGAACGCGTTGTTCCAGGTCAGACATGAATATGCTCGCGTATTGTAGGGCCATGTGAGTACCCATTGCGGTTCCATTGATCTGGAGGTAAGTTTTATTGCCAAAAGAGAAATAGATGTGTGTGAGTACAAAGTCACAGAAGGTGGTGATTATGTTGGATTCTTCCTTGTTTTGGATGGTTTTTGTCATATCTTGTAGTCCTTTTCTGTGTTGGTAAAGAGAGCCCAGTGACCAGGGTTACCTTGTTCATGTATTGTTGGTAGGAGATAGAAGGTTGCTGGTTGAGGTTCTTGTGGTGTAGTCTGTATTTTCCCATTCTCTCCCCCTCTCTTCAACTGCCCCACCCACCCTGCTCTGATCTGATGTCTGGTTTCTGTCTCTGGAAGAATTTACCACAGAGCCATAAAACAACACCATATCAACAAACAACACGAGACCCTGGGCAAATCTTTACAACCCCCTCCTCCTCTTCCCCCTCCCCTATCCACTGTTTCTATCGGAACCGGGCTGACAATCAAATATAGATACTACAGCCAATGAATATCTGGTATGAAATGTATATCCCATCACATATTATATTGAAACCTCATTCTGCTGCTATATGTCTGAAGAAGTGGGCGTGTAGTCCACAAAATGTTACATAAAAATATAAAAGTTAGTCTTTAAGGTGCCACATGTTTTGTGCCTTTTGTTTTGTTTTTCTTTGATTTTGTCTGAAACACTCTCTGTAAGATTGGCTGAGATATATCTTACCATATAATGATAGACTTTTCTACCTGTCCAAAGTCGTTATCCTCGGAAGGCTATAGGAACACCCCACCTCCAGGATTCACAGGAAAGAAAAATTTCTTCAGGGGGTGCAGTTTTCCAGCCAAGGCAGATTCAGTGTGACACACATACACCCCGTTCGAGCCCTAAGATTAATTACCATCAGAGTTTTAAAGTAACTTACCGATTTCCATTTCCAGCTCATTAAGCCGTAGGGCGAGTAAAGCTAAATCTCCTGCAATCTGGTCAGCACCACGAATTATATCAATATCTAAAATGAATTGCAATAATTCAAGTGAGAGGAACTTATCTTCAGCAATTGTCTCAAAAGCCATTTTCTAAATTTACTGTGATGTTTTATAGTGAGAGAACGTGTGTATTGATGCCCAACTGTGTATGCATATGCAGTTGCTGTGTTTTGTACTTTGTGGGGTGTGGATGTTTACCTTTTGGAATGGGTGTCTGGTTTTCTGGGGTAGGGGAGAGTGTTTGTGGTATGTGTTAGTGTGTGTGAAGATTCCCAGTCATCCAGGTGAGTTGATCTGGAAGTTGAGTCATGGCAGCTGAACTTCTTTTCTTGAGACAATGAAATGCACCCTAGGACTTTGTGCCAGGAAACCAGATACAATCCACAATCCAAGAAAGCCAGCCTGTTGTCTTGGGTGTCTTCCCTAGTGAACTTCATATTAGGGTACATGGCATTGATGACCCGACAGAAGAACCTGGTCATTCCCTACCTACATGGCTGGAGTGTCTGAGAGACTTAAAAGGATTTTTGGCAAACAGCACATTCCTGTTTATTTTAAACCCACAAACATCCAAGGGCAGAGACTTGTCTACCCAAAGGACCCGATACCAAAATACAAAAGGAGCAATATCGTATATGCGGTCCAATGCAGTAAGGAGTGTGTAGACCTCTACATCTGAGAAACTAAACATCCATTAAACAGAAGGACACGTCCCCCACATTGGGATGTCTCAACATTTTGAGAAAGCTTGCCAAAATCATGGGAAGCTAATGCAACATTGCTTTGTTCCACCTCAAAGGAGCGGCGTTTAGCAGAGGCTTCTGTAAAAACACAGCAACAACTCTATATTCTATGTTCTTTTTTCCTATTGTTATTTTTATTGTTGATTTGTTGTTGTTGCTGCTGATGATGTTGTTAACCGCCCGGAGTTCCTTCGGAAGACGGGTGGTGTCTGTCTGTGTGTGTGTGTGTGTGTATGTATATATATATATATATGCATGTTAGGGTGGATTCGGGTTTCTTCCCGTGTAGAAATCTGGTTGTTTTGGCGACGTTTCGACGAGGTCTCACTCGTCATCTTCAGGCTGGTGTTCTGGCTTCTTTCTTCTTGAAGCAAAGCGTGATCTCAGTTGAAGTCCTTCTATAAATACTGCTGGGGGTGTGTGGTTTGTTTGCTCTGTTGCTGATTGTAGGTTCGTTTGTTCTTTTGTGATTTGCTGTGTGGCTGAGGCGATCGTTAAGGGCTTAACTGCTGGTGGGTTAGATGGCTGTTTAGAGATGTAAGGGAGGAGGGCAGTGCCGTTGTTCTCTTCTGTTTCTTGGTTCTTGGGGGGTGTTTCTTTTTGGATTAGTTTGGTGATGGTGTTTTTTTGGAATCCGTTCGCAATTAAAGCATTCGAGAGAGTGTGTAATTCAGTTTTTAGGTGGTCTTTGTCAGCGAGGCGTTTGGTTCTGGAGATGATTTTGGTTGATTTTGGTTAGGCTGGCTTCCACTCCGCATATGATGTTTTCAGTGGGGATGTGTCTGGGGGCGACTGCAAAGTTGAATCCTTTGGACAGGACTTTGGTCTCTGCGATGGTGAGTGTCCTGTCTGATATGTTGTGAACTGTTTGTTTCATGGGCTGCTGTGGGGGGTTGGGCTTCTGGCGTTTTTCCAGTTTGTGGAGTTTGTTGGTGTGTATGTCTGTCTTGTGGGAGGTCTCTGTTTCAGCTCTCCAGGCGGCGAGTTGCTTGGATTTGTTCCAGAGTGTTGGGTGGATTTTGTTGCTGAGTTTGAGGTGGAGAGTGAGTAGGTCTCTGTTGGTTTGATCTAGTAGGTATCTTTTCTTGTGTAGTTCGTTTCTGATTAGGGCTAGTTCTGTTCTTTTCAGGATCCTTTCGCTGGATGGGGTTTTTGAGTGGAATTTCAGTTGGAAGCTTGTGGGGATCACATTTTTATCTCGGCAGTTGCGTAGGAATGCAATGTCACATAAGATGGTGGCTCTTCGGACTTCTAGTTTCTCGTAGGTTCTGGTCAGCTGGAAGGTTTCCTCCCCGTAGAGGTTGGATATTTGTTTTCGTAGATTTTCACGGGTATAGGTATGCATGTTAGGGTGGATTCGGGTTTCTGTGATTGTGCATTTAAGTAGCGGTTTGTATGTGTTTTTTTCTGGTAGATGGTATGTCCTAAGGAGCCGTCGGGTTTTTTGTAGATTAGGACGTCCAGGAAGGGAAGTTGGTTGTTGGCTTCTATTTCCATAGTGAATTGTATTTTGGGGTGTAGGCTGTTGAGATGTGTGAGGAAGTTGTTCAGTTTGTCCTTATATATATTTGTTTTCGTAGATTTTCACGGGTATAGGTATGCATGTTAGGGTGGATTCAGGTTTCTTCCCGTGTAGAAATCTGGTTGTTTTGGCGACGTTTCGACGAGGTCTCACTCGTCATCTTCAGGCTGGTGTTCTGGCTTCTTTCTTCTTGAAGCAAAGCGTGATCTCAGTTGAAGTCCTTCTATAAATACTGCTGGGGGTGTGTGGTTTGTTTGCTCTGTTGCTGATTGTAGGTTCGTTTGTTCTTTTGTGATTTGCTGTGTGGCTGAGGCGATCGTTAAGGGCTTAACTGCTGGTGGGTTAGATGGCTGTTTAGAGACATCATGTGTGGGTGAGGTGCTGGATGTGTGTCTATTAGCCTTTTGTTTCTTAACGACCTTGGTGATGGGTGTTCTGGCAGCATCCTGGGTTTTGGTGGAGTGGGGTCCTGTGTCTTGTGAATTCATTTTGGTCTGGCTGCGTGTCTGTGGTCTCCCAATGTTTTTTTGGCGTGTGTAAGTGTGCTCCATGTGGTGGCTGGAGTGGGGAGTAGCGGTAGATGGTGCAGTCGTGGTTTTGTTATTGGATGGTGGTTTCGTTTCATCTGTGGGAAGGGTCTGGGTTTGTGTTTGGTGTGGATGGAAGGTGGTGGCATCTTGTGTCCTTTTGGACCTGGTGTCAGTCTTTGTGACAGAGGCTCGTCTGTTGACCAGGGCTAGTTTCCAGATGTCAGGCAAGCGGGAGGTGTCATCACGTTTATTCATGTTGTTTGGGTGTTTCTCTATTTCAATGGCTTCCATGATTATTCGACTGTTGAAGTGTTCAGTTTTGGAGATGAGTTTGGTTCTTTTAAAATCAATTTCATGACCTGTTGTTTTTATGTGCTGGAAGAGAGAGGAAGATTTTTCTTCTTTTTTGACTGCGTTCTTGTGTTCTGCGATGCGTGCGCTTATTCTCCTGTTTGTCTGTCCGATGTATGTGGCTGGGCAGACTTTGCATGGTATTTCGTAGACTCCTTGGTTTTCTAGCTCAATCTTGTCTTTGGGGTTTCTTAAAATGTTGGCTATTTTTTGTTCGGTGCAAAAGGCTGTCTTGATATTGTGTTTGTGGAGAATTTTGCTTATTTTGTCTGTGGTGCCTTTGATGTAAGGGAGGAGGGCAGCGCCGTTGTTCTCTTCTGTTTCTTGGTTCTTGGGGGGTGTTTCTTTTTGGATTAGTTTGGTGATGGTGTTTTTTTGGAATCCGTTCGCAATTAAAGCATTCGAGAGAGTGTGTAATTCAGTTTTTAGGTGGTCTTTGTCAGCGAGGCGTTTGGTTCTGGAGATGAGGGTTTTTGCTACGGAGTTGATCTGTGCAGGGTGGTGGTGTGATTGTGCATTTAAGTAGCGGTTTGTATGTGTTTTTTTCCGGTAGATGGTATGTCCTAAGGAGCCGTCGGGTTTTTTGTAGATTAGGACGTCCAGGAAGGGGAGTTGGTTGTTGGCTTCTATTTCCATAGTGAATTGTATTTTGGGGTGTAGGCTGTTGAGATGTGTGAGGAAGTTGTTCAGTTTGTCTTTCCCGTGTGGCCAGATAACAAAGGTGTCGTCAACATATCTGAGCCAGAGTTTGGGTTTATGTTCGGACTTCTGTAACGCGTTGGTTTCAAAGTGTTCCATATATAGGTTTGCGATGACCGGTGAGAGGGGTGAACACAGACCCCACCACCTACCTGGAAAAAACCACCAAAGCCAAAATAAAAGCCTCACCCTTAAGTGAAGAAATCAAGCCAAGCATCATCCCCAGAGAGAAATCATCCAGATGCCCTAAGCTCTACGGCCTCCCCAAGATTCACAAAGAAGGAACACCTCTCAGACCCATAGTCAGCTCCATAGGCTCACCCCTACAAAACCTCGCCAAATTTCTTGCCAAACAACTCCAGCCCTATGCAGAATCCATCTCTTCATACGTACAAAACTCGTTCCACTTCATAGAAATTATAAAGAAACAAGACCTACAACCCAATGACCTACTCGTGAGCTTCGATGTTGTTTCGCTCTTCACACAAGTGCCCATTCAAGAAGCCTTGACAGCTATCCACAACAAATACAACCCCCCCAAGCACATCCTAGATCTGACCAACCACTGCCTAACCAACACATACTTCATCCACAATGGACAAAGATACAAACAGATAGAAGGAGCACCCATGGGATCACCCCTCTCACCGGTCATCGCAAACCTATATATGGAACACTTTGAAACCAACGCGTTACAGAAGTCCGAACATAAACCCAAACTCTGGCTCAGATATGTTGACGACACCTTTGTTATCTGGCCACACGGGAAAGACAAACTGAACAACTTCCTCACACATCTCAACAGCCTATACACCCCAAAATACAATTCACTATGGAAATAGAAGCCAACAACCAACTCCCCTTCCTGGACGTCCTAATCTACAAAAAACCCGACGGCTCCTTAGGACATACCATCTACCGGAAAAAAACACATACAAACCGCTACTTAAATGCACAATCACACCACCACCGTGCACAGATCAACTCCGTAGCAAAAACCCTCATCTCCAGAACCAAACGCCTCGCTGACAAAGACCACCTAAAAACTGAATTACACACTCTCTCGAATGCTTTAATTGCGAACGGATTCCAAAAAAACACCATCACCAAACTAATCCAAAAAGAAACACCCCCAGAGAACCAAGAAACAGAAGAGAACAACGGCACTGCCCTCCTCCCTTACATCAAAGGCACCACAGACAAAATAAGCAAAATTCTCCACAAACACAATATCAAGACAGCCTTTTGCACCGAACAAAAAATAGCCAACATTTTAAGAAACCCCAAAGACAAGATTGAGCTAGAAAACCAAGGAGTCTACGAAATACCATGCAAAGTCTGCCCAGCCACATACATCGGACAGACAAACAGGAGAATAAGCGCACGCATCGCAGAACACAAGAACGCAGTCAAAAAAGAAGAAAAATCTTCCTCTCTCTTCCAGCACATAAAAACAACAGGTCATGAAATTGATTTTAAAAGAACCAAACTCATCTCCAAAACTGAACACTTCAACAGTCGAATAATCATGGAAGCCATTGAAATAGAGAAACACCCAAACAACATGAATAAACGTGATGACACCTCCCGCTTGCCTGACATCTGGAAACTAGCCCTGGTCAACAGACGAGCCTCTGTCACAAAGACTGACACCAGGTCCAAAAGGACACAAGATGCCACCACCTTCCATCCACACCAAACACAAACCCAGACCCTTCCCACAGATGAAACGAAACCACCATCCAATAACAAAACCACGACTGCACCATCTACCACTACTCCCCACTCCAGCCACCACATGGAGCACACTTACACACACCAAAAAAACATTGGGAGACCACAGACACGCAGCCAGACCAAAATGAATTCACAAGACACAGGACCCCACTCCACCAAAGCCCAGGATGCTGCCAGAACACCCATCACCAAGGTCGTTAAGAAACAAAAGGCTAATAGACACACATCCAGCACCTCACCCACACATGATGTCTCTAAACAGCCATCTAACCCACCAGCAGTTAAGCCCTTAACGATCGCCTCAGCCACACAGCAGATCACAAAAGAACAAACGAACCTACAATCAGCAACAGAGCAAGCAAACCACACACCCCCAGCAGTATTTATAGAAGGACTTCAACTGAGATCACGCTTTGCTTCAAGAAGAAAGAAGCCAGAACACCAGCCTGAAGATGACGAGTGAGACCTCGTCGAAACGTCGCCAAAACAACCAGATTTCTACACGGGAAGAAACCCGAATCCACCCTAACATGCATATATATATATATATATATATATATATATATATATATATATATATATATATATATATATATATATATATATATATATATATATATATATATATATATATATATATTAGAGATGGGCACGATTTAGCGGTATTCCCGTTTCCATTTCCGTTACTCGTATCCGTTACTCTACGGAAACGGAAACGGGAATTACTCCGCCAGACTTCGAGTTCAAACCGACGAACGAACAATTTGGTCTGATTTGTCGTGCTCGTTACTTGCATCGCGCAATGCCAAGCGGCACAGAAAAAAAGTTTTTAAAAGTTAAAAAAAAACCCGATTCCCGGCCCTAAAAGTAGGCGAAAACTGTCTGAGGGCACCTATCAGGCCAGAAGGGTGTTTTATTTGGGGGGGGTCCCCGCCCCCCTCTCCTTGGCTATTGCTACTGCTGCGCTGCTGGTACCAGGCTGGGAGGGTGCATCCATTTGCCATGCAGTGCGGGGGATCCAAAATGGCGACCGCAATATTTTTTTTGAAATCGTTACCCAAAACCCCACCAAAGCACCACAGAAACATGTGAAAATTAGCTATTTTAAATGCTTGAATTT
Organism: Phrynocephalus guinanensis; assembly: GCA_037367245.1. NCBI lineage: Eukaryota > Metazoa > Chordata > Lepidosauria > Squamata > Agamidae > Phrynocephalus > Phrynocephalus guinanensis. The sequence goes on from CM074741.1 coordinate 3,111,984, forward strand.
TTACAGTAGCAGCAGTGGGGTTTTGTTTTGCAAAAAAAGTCTCCGTTTATTTTATTTTATTTTATTTTATTTTATTTTTTTACACCTGCACATTTGCATGGGAGTAGACCATGCAAATTTTCCACCAATCGCATGGCCACTTGGCCAGGTTGACCACAGAGACTTCTGGGATGTGCCAATCGGGCATAAACAGCCCACTAATCGTAGCCCAAACCCGAATCCTAAGCCTAACCCATACGCCAGTACACTGTCCTTCTAAGTGGGTCAGAGAGGCACCCAGAGGTGCACCCCAATACTCACCCTAACCTCACCCGTAACTAGCCTAACCCTAGCCAGCCGTTGCGCTAACCCGTCTTAACCCTAAGCCAGATCTACTTGCATTGCACTACATGCAAGTACGTGAGACACAGCGGGTGCAAAGAGCCTCCCTTACATCAAAGGCACCACAGACAAAATAAGCAAAATTCTCCACAAACACAATATCAAGACAGCCTTTTGCACCGAACAAAAAATAGCCAACATTTTAAGAAACCCCAAAGACAAGATTGAGCTAGAAAACCAAGGAGTCTACGAAATACCATGCAAAGTCTGCCCAGCCACATACATCGGACAGACAAACAGGAGAATAAGCGCACGCATCGCAGAACACAAGAACGCAGTCAAAAAAGAAGAAAAATCTTCCTCTCTCTTCCAGCACATAAAAACAACAGGTCATGAAATTGATTTTAAAAGAACCAAACTCATCTCCAAAACTGAACACTTCAACAGTCGAATAATCATGGAAGCCATTGAAATAGAGAAACACCCAAACAACATGAATAAACGTGATGACACCTCCCGCTTGCCTGACATCTGGAAACTAGCCCTGGTCAACAGACGAGCCTCTGTCACAAAGACTGACACCAGGTCCAAAAGGACACAAGATGCCACCACCTTCCATCCACACCAAACACAAACCCAGACCCTTCCCACAGATGAAACAAAACCACCATCCAATAACAAAACCACGACTGCACCATCTACCGCTACTCCCCCACTCCAGCCACCACATGGAGCACACTTACACACGCCAAAAAAACATTGGGAGACCACAGACACGCAGCCAGACCAAAATGAATTCACAAGACACAGGACCCCACTCTACCAAAGCCCAGGATGCTGCCAGAACACCCATCACCAAGGTCGTTAAGAAACAAAAGGCTAATAGACACACATCCAGCACCTCACCCACACATGATGTCTCTAAACAGCCATCTAACCCACCAGCAGTTAAGCCCTTAACGATCGCCTCAGCCACACAGCAAATCACAAAAGAACAAACGAACCTACAATCAGCAACAGAGCAAGCAAACCACACACCCCCAGCAGTATTTATAGAAGGACTTCAACTGAGATCACGCTCTGCTTCAAGAAGAAAGAAGCCAGAACACCAGCCTGAAGATGACGAGTGAGACCTCGTCGAAGGGACAGGGTTTGTTTGTTTGCAGAAATGTGCTATTGCTGATGTTATGCAAACAAAAAAGGATAACAAGATATCAAAAAGAAAAGAAAAGTAAAGAAAAGAAAAGGAAGGCGAGAGCAAGAAAAGAAATGAAGAAAGGACAAAATGAAATTGAAAATTTCTTCCATTATTTCCAAGAACGAAATAAGCCAAGATTTACATTCCCAGGAGAGAAGGTGGAAAAGGAGGAGGAAAATATGTTCTGTATTGTATCACAGCCGCTGACCACTTTCCCAGAGCAAATGGAAACTCCAGCCCGCCCTTTCTCCCCCTGAATTATAGGTCTGATTCAGGCAAATGAGCCTTAAACAAACACCCGTGAAAACTTCTCCGTTCAAGATTTCGGTGGCCTGCAAACTGGTCTGTCCCTTTGAAGACAGATTTCCAAGAACTCCTGCAGTGCTTTTTCTAAGGTGGGCTTAAGCTAGAAGAGGTTCCCATGTTCCACTCCTTCCTCTACCAGAGGAGTCTTCAATCCCCTGGTTGTTTTCTGCATGTCTTACAGCTGGCCTTTCTGTCCCAACAGGAGAGTGAGGCTGTGGGGCCTAAGGAGTGTGATTTGCAAGGCACAGGGGAAATGTGGGATGATGCTAGGTCTTTCCTCTACTTCCCTTGGAACCCAGCTATGGCCTCAGGCTTTCTCTGAGCTGAACTACGGATACAGTCCTGCTCCGTGGATGCATCCTGGGTGGAGTGGCCCCTTGGAAAGGACTGGGGGGGGACCAGGCTTGAAATCATTACTTACCACTTTTTTGTTCATAGCTTGGATCTCTTGAAATCATAAATTTCTTAATGTGCTCCATTGCATCTCGTGTGTCAGCATGTCTGTTCGATTCGTTCAAACCTAATGGAGAACGCATAGGATTCTTAATATAAATTATATTATGTACATAAATGTTACATATTGCCAAGAAACATATGTGGACTACAGGGAGTTACAGCCCCCCCCCCCCCGTTGTGTTTTGGTGTATTCCAACTCTGGATCTATTTCAGTCAGTGCCACAGGACGGAGATTGTTCTGTCAGACAATCTGCATCAAGAAGCTGGCTAGAGGAGTGTTGGTATTCCCAGAACTCTTAGTGACCTCTGATACTGCCATCCACAGTATCTCCCTGGGTCAGTTGTTGGGGTTAGGGATTATGAGGCGCAGCATTATTTATTTATTTATTTATTTATTTATTTATTTATTTATTTATTTATTTATTTATTGGATTTCTGTACTGCCCATCTGTAGGTGCATGGTGACTCAGCGGACTAAGGCTCCGAAAACTGTTGACTCTAAAGTCGGCAGCTCGGCGGTTCAAATTCCGGGTGCTACACAGTGGAGCAAGCTCCCTCTGGTAACCCCAGTCCTGCCAACCTAACCCTAAACCCTAAACCCTAACCCTAACCCTAACCCTAACCCCTAGCAGTTTGAAAGCAGGTAAATGCAAGTAGATAAATAGGCACCATTGTAAAAAAGCGGGAAGGTACAACAGTGTTTCCTTGCAGCCATGCTGGCCCCATGGCCATGGACTTGCACAACACTGGTTCGTCGGCTTGAATATGGAGATGAGCACCACCCCTAGAGTTGGACATGACTAGCTCGCATGTGCGGGGGGGGGGACCTTTACCTTTGCCTTTACTGCCCATCTAGCTACCAGGCTACTCTGGACACTGTACAGCAAGTAAGCAACAAAGAAATAATAACAGCTACACATGCTAATTACAGTGGTCCCCCGCCCATTCGCGGTTCATATACTGCAGTCCTGCTATATCACGGGACTGCAGAATATGAAAAAAGGCTTTCAGACTATGTGCTATTTGATCAGCCAGCAGAAGCAATACTTATTGAATAAATAGTTAGCCAGAGACAGAGATTTCTTAAAACCAAACAGCTACCGTATATTACAAACTGTGCAAAAATATACCACAGCATCACAGAACTTATACCAAGTTCAACAAAGCATAGCAGCATAACAGCATACATTACGTTGACAAAATATATGACAGAGAAACAAAGTTGGTGGTGCCTTACTCACGGAAGGCCCAATGAACAATGATTTACAGAACATTTTTATACATGTGTCTGTCCAATCATAAATGACATTACCTCATAGCTATTGCAACCCCTTGCATCAGCCAAAATTCATTATGCTCATTCTTAACATCTGTACTCAGTTAGGAAAAACTATACATTGAGTCACTGTGACTTTGCACTTGTACAGACTCCATCCTTAAATCAATTAAATACATATCAGATATATAGAGAGCATCCTGTCTAATACATATATTTCACTAACTAATATCTGACAAAGGCCCCATGGGGTAAGGGGGGGAAGGCCTGTTTCAGGCCTCCCTAACTTACCCCACGAGTGGAGCTGCCCTGAACGGGCCTGCAAGGGCCTTCCCGAGCCTTCTGGAGGCCCCAAAAGTGCCTCCATGTGATGGAAGTCGTTTCAGGGTCACTGAAAATCATTTCTTAGGCCTCCGAGGGCCTTTCTAGGCCTCTTTACCGGAAGTCACTTCCGGTTCACAGGGAGGACCTTTAGGGCCTCCAGAAGGTCCGGGAAGGCCCTCGCAGGACCGTTCGGGGCAGCACCAGGCTGGGGGTAAGTACAAAAGCCCCCAGTTAGGCGCCCCAGGCCCGACCCCACTTGCATCCACATATCGCAATTTTTTCCAAGTATTGTGGGTTGGATCCGGTCCCTAACCCCTGCGATAAGTGAGGGGTCACTGTCAAACCAATATAATAAAAATGACCGTGAAAGAACTATTAGTTGATAACAGGAAAAGCGGGTATAAATAAATCAGGACAGGAATATAAACACTAGAGTTATGAACTAGGCTCAGCAAAGGCCTGTTTAATCAGCCAGGTCTTGAGTGCAGATATGGAGAGATGGCTGGATTGAGGGTGAATCAGGAAAAAACAAAAATACAGTGGTACCTTGTATAAAGGAATTAATTTGTTCCAAATGAAATTCTGTTAAGCAAATTTTCCTTTATACAAATTTCCCATAGGAATGCATTGAAAATGGAGCAGCCCCTAATTGTAACCATTTTTATGTTGTACAGATTCGCCCCATAGGCAATTCTGTTAAGCAAATTTCCCCTATCTCCAGAATGTTTTATGTTGTACAGATTTTTGTTATACAAATTGTTTATTATGCAAGAGTCCTCTGTAGTCGTGAAGAATGTAAGATAAGAGGAAATAAAAGAATGGACAGAAAAGACAAGATTCTCTGTAGAAAAAAGGGTAAAATGCCTAGGGATAATAGCTTCCAAAAGGACAAGTACAGTATTTTATTCAAAGACAATTTGAGAATGTAAAAACTGAATAAGATGTAATGTGCCTGTGGAAAGAGCAACAATTTTTATACAACAGGGCAGAAGATATAAAGTGATTATAATAATATGGATGTACCATTGTGCCATACCGCTCCTTAACCCTATTTCCCCTTCCAATTACCCTACCCTTGTCCCTTACTAAAACAATAAAAATTCATTTATAGAGAGAAAAAGTACCCAGTATAGGGGCCAGGTGGATGTCCAGGGGTAAAGAATTTCACAGGGAAGGATTTCACCAACCACGTGGCCCTCTGAAGTTTCAGCATTAGCTCATAGAGGATACTGTAGTAGTCTAATCTAGAGATTACCAGTGCGTAGTAAAGGTCCCAGTGTCCAGGTTGGGATGCAGCTGATCCTAAGGTGGAAATGGGTGGAGTGGACCACAGATATTACCTGAAACTCCATGGATAGCTCTGGGTCCAACAAGCTGCCCAAGCTGCATACCTCTGCCTTAGAGGGGAGAGTCAACCTCCACAAAAGCGTTCGAATTTCCCAGCCTGCAGATACTGGGGGTTTGGACATGCATGATTTCTGTTTTGACCCAGTTCATCCTCAGTAGGTTTGCCCCCGCCCACTCCATTATTCGGGGAAAATGCTGCATCTCTACAGGCTGGAGGTTGGGAGTGGGACCTTTGGACCTCCAGATGTTTTGGACCACAACTCCCACAGTCCTTTATCATTCACAGTATAGGCTTGGAATTCTGGGATATGAAGTATAAATCATTTGGAAGGGCAAAGATTCCCAGCGCTGCTATTACTGTTACACAGGGGAAATCAATCATCTTCTCATTGTTGTTTAAAATCTATATAAGGTTGCTGGGAGAGGTCATTCAAAAATTTGGAGTTTGTTGTCATCAATGTGCTGATGACATTTAGCTTTTTCTCTCCTTCTCCAAAAATTGCACATATTCACCCCTCTCTCAGTGGAAAGTCCCTAACAATACTCACTCATGTGCTGGTAATCTTATTTATTTATCATATTTATTTATACATTTATATACCACTTGTCTTCCAGAAGGAACTCCAGGCGGTTTACAACAATGCAATGAATATAATATAAAAAGCATTTAACTAACACAATAAAACTACATAAAAACAAGGGAGCAGGAGAGAGAGAAAAATATTGCAATCTTAAAGATATTGCAATGCTCTTTACATGGGATTACCACTGAAGGCAGTTCAGAAGCGGCAGAAAAATTCAGCGGCCAGGTTGGTGGCCAGAACATCAGAATATGACCACATCTTCCTTTTTCTGACATGTTTGCCAGTGTGCTTTTGGGCCAGGTTCAAGGTATTTTTGTTGACATTCAAGGCTCTAAATGGTTCAGGACCTCGCTACTTGTTTGTGTGTTTCTCCTTTAGAACAACCTCCCACCCCACCCACACCTCACAAGCTAGGCTGTTGAGGGTGATCACTCTATTTATTTATTTATTTATTTATTTATTTATTTATTTATATACCACCCATCTTCCCGAAAGAACTCCGGGTGGTTAATAAAAGGGATAAGAAGTATCCCGATACATCAATCAAGACAAAAAAATATAAAAGGATAAAAAAAATGAAGGACCAAGACAGAACAAAACTGAATCTTCGGCAAGATGGCGGCTCAGAGAGAAAGAAAACATGTCATTATTTCCCGTTAAGCTTCAACTCTTTAGCTGCAAAAACAAAAAACAAAAAATACAAAAACCCCACAAACAACCCCAAACCAAACTAAAAAACAAAAATCCAAAACACCTTCTACTAACCTATATAGAAGCCTTTTCACTTATATAGGTTAGACTAATACTTTCTAAGGTTTTCTTACTGAACACCCAAGGAGATCTCTTTACACAGGAAAATGTTTACACATTATGATGGCATATTATGATTGTAACAGGAACTAGCCTTCTAGGTCGAGAGGAGAAAATGCTAAATACCAGGATCTGAAACTTGCCACAAGATTTTGCCCCATGCAGGCTTTTTGGTGCAGTTATGGTGGTCTATTCAATAGCTCAGAGAGAATTTCTGAGCAACTATTCATGGGACAGTACACTGATCTTCAAAAGATTTAACCACATCCATCTCTCACTGAAATCAATGAGAAGTCAAAAGTCTGTGAAGATTCTCAGGCATCCAGGTGGGTTTATCTGGAAGTTGAGTCATGGCAACTGGACTTCTTTTTCTTGAGAGATTGAAATGTTTCGCTACTCATCCGAATAGCTTCGTAAGTCTAAAGGACCCCCCCCAAAAAAACCACAGAGCAGAGAGCATCCCCACCTCCACAGAAGACAAGAAGAAGAAAGACAGGCACCTGAAGAAGACAGCATTTAAGGCCTGTGGGTATCCAAAGTGGGCAAACACCACATCCCTGTTTATTTCAAACCCACAAACACAATAAGGCAGAGACTTGTTGTGACAACACCTCCCTTTTAAACGTGTAATTGTAATGAAAATGTGAAGTGTAAGGAACCCAGTTATTTTATCTTCACAGGATCCACTTGGTAATGCTGCCACCTTTTAAATTGTCGCCTTATGAACTGGGACAGACTCAGATGTATAATATAAAAATAATAATGATGTTTATTGAGAAAATAAATAAATACAACAATGACTGAAGTTGGTATGCGCTGCCTTAAACATAAAATAGATTTAATCAAATCTTCAAGCCTTCCCTGTCTTTAATAAACAGTAAATAGTAAAGCTAGTAAAGCCCTCACACCTAACCTGCCTGCCTGAACTCTAACAGAGCTGTGCTCTCTCAGCTCTCTCAACTCTCAACAGCTCCTCACAGACCAGGCTCAACCCCTTTTTATACCATACAATCCCCCACCCTCCTGCTGGGATTGGCTGATGATTTCCATATGCATTTCTCCTGCTTCCAGGGTGTTGTCACACTTGTCCACCCAAAGGACCCGATACCAAAACACAAAAAGAGCAATATAGTATATGCAGTCCAATGCAGTGAGGAGTGTGCAGACCTCTACACTGTAAAAAATAAACAGCCATTAAATGGAAGGATGTCCCAACATAGGAGACGTAACAGCTCAGGACCAGAATCAGCAGTACACCTCCACTTGAAGGACAAAGAGCACTCATTCAAAGATGAGGAGGTGCACATACTAGACAGAGAAGATGGCTGGTTTGAGAGAGGGGTCAGGGAAGCCATTCATGTGAGCATTGAAAACCCCTCTCTCAAGTGAGGTGGGGGCCTCAGGCACAGTCTATCTGCCACTTATCAGGCTGTGATTTCAACAATACCCAGAGAAATCAAAAATACTTCTGGCCTTCACCACCAAGGTCATAGCTAACTACTAGAGATGGGCATGAAATGCTAAAATAGCATTTCATTTTGTTTTTGTTTCATTTCATTTGAAATGAATTTTTTAAAAATAATTTCATTTCCTTTTTTTTGTTTTTAGTGTATTGTGTGTGTGTGTGTGTGTGTGTGTGTGGTGCCTGTGTACCCTTTTTTCGCTCTTTCTCCTTTTCTTAATTCTTTCTCGATCCTTTTGCTGTCGTGGTTGTCTTAACCCATATTGTTAACCGCCCGGGACTCCCTGGGAAGACGGGCAGTATAATAATAAATAAAATAAATAAATAATAATTGGGCACATGAGAAGGCGGGATTTTTAAACATTCTTTTGCCGCCCCAAGTGCGGATCAGCTGTAGCTCAGGCTTAGGTGGTAAAAACAAAAGTTTAAAGATTCCTCCTTTCCCCCACCCAATGGGGTGGGGGGAAAGGAGAGGTTTTTAAACATTTTTCTTTCTTTCTTTTTTGCTGCCCCAAGTGCCAATCAGCTGTAGCTTGGGCTTGGGGCGGCAAAAAAGAAGTTTAAAAAACCCTCATTTCCCCAAACTCAGTGGGGTGGGAGGAAAGGAGGGATTTTAAAATAGTATTTTCTTTTCCTTTTTTAAAGGACAGATTTTAAACATTTTTGCTGCCCCCAACCCCAGCTACAGCTGATCAGTACTTGAGTTGGCTAAAAAAAAAAAAAGCTTAAAAATCCCCCAGGTTCCCACACACAGCATGTTGGGGGGAAACCGTGGGTGTCCCCCATAGGAATGCATTGCTTTAATTCATTCCTATAGGAAAATAAAAAAAACCCGCAATGGAACAGAATGGAAACTTCTGTTTTGCATACAGTAACCCCCCTGCCTATCGCGGGGGTTAGAGACCCACCCTACCCGCGATGCCTGAAAATCCGTGATATGCGGAAGCGGGTCGGTGGGGCCCGGGGGGTGGTGGGGAGCGATGTAATCGCTCCCCGCAACCCCCCTGGGCGGGTCCGAGAAGCCCCTTTGCCATCATGGGCTGCTTGCCCGGACTTCCTGGGAGGTCCTGGCAAGCAGCGCGCGATCGGCCAAAGGGACTTCGGCCACGGAGCCCAGCGCTGGGGCTCCGAAGCCGAAAGACCCTTTGCAATCGCACACTGCTTGCCCGGACCTCCTGGGAGGTCCGGGTGGGCGGTGGGCGATCCCCCCCTCCCTCAAGCCCTTTCCGGGTATGTTAACCGCGAAAGGGCGGGGGACCACTGTAGTTTCATTTTCCTTTGAGGAGTCAGTACGTTATTTATTTTGTTACATAATGAAATGAATAACAAATAACAAAAGAAATAAAAAAATCATTTGACACCCATCTCGACTAACGACCCATATTCTATGGGTTTCAGCGGCTTAGGTCATTGTTCACTTGAAGGCTATGGATATTGTTGTCTACCTAACAAGCCTATTCAGGCCTTTGTGCATCTTATGAGGCTATTTCAGACCAGGGTGACAAGAGGTCAAAGCGGACTATAAGATGGAGGTCCCACAACTAGCTTTCCTCAGACTGAGAAAGCTGTTTGGATGAGCAGTGAAACATTTCAATCTTTCAAGAAAAATAATCCCATTTTTAATGGAAAGCCTTCTTCACCCCATCAAACTAATTCTAATGCCTCTTTCTGACACATTTCCAGTTGGAATGGATTTCCCTTACTAATAAAGTTAAGCAGTTCCCATTGTTGTTTAGTTTATTACTTTATTAGTTGATGTTACATTTTAAAAAGAAGTTTCAAAATTGTATGTTTGCTTAAGTCTCCTGTGTTGAAAAATAAAAGTGTGTATAATATTATACAGGCATACCTCAGTTTGCAAAATTAATGTGTCGTCCAGGATGTTTCACATTCTGGAAAATTTGCAGTGCATCCTGGGAAACGTGCTTGGAAAATAATGTAAACTGAGGTATTCTTTCCAATGGATTTCCTTTCGTGAACTGAAAATTTAGTTAACGGAGGCATTTGTAAACCAAGGTACACCTTTATATAATGTTTTAATTAAGTAAACAAGTAAACTTACACATGATGCCACATCCTATTGCCAAGACAAGAAGGATGATGGTGATCACTGAGGCCACATATATAGCCATTGGTTTTTGAAAAAATTCTTTCAGTTTATCCATGGATGTTTTTTCTGGAAGGAGAAAAGAGAGAAAGTGCTTTAGTGATCAGAAACAAACACTCCATAATTGTTATACAGTGGTACCTTGGTTTATGAACATAATTTGTTCTGCAAGTGTGCTCGTTAACCAAAATACTGTACTCGTATATCAAATCAAATTTCCCCATAGGAAATAATGGAAACTCAAATGACTTGTTCTGGGGAGCCAGTTTCCATCATTTCCTATGGGGAAATTTGCTTTGATATATAGGAGCTGGTGGCTGCAGTGGCCAAGACCTGGCAGCTGAAAGCTGCAGTGAGGACCTGGTACCACTACCAGGCCCCCAGCGAGGTCCAGAGGTCCAGCACATGCCCACTGCACAGCCTGGAGGCCTGTTCCGGGCATTGCCAGGCCCGTGCTGAGCCCAGTCAGCCACTTTCGGTCAGCGTCGGCCTGCAATGAGGAAGGGCTGCCAGCCACACGGGCCAGGGGTGTCTGCCCTCGGACACTGCAGTGGCAGTGATGGGGTTCCAGGCATCTCTCTCCTCCCTCCCTCCCTCCCTCCCTCCCTCATGCCTGGCTCACTTGTTCCTCCACCACTGCTGCCATCTTGGGAACCCGCCAGGCAACATCTGTGTGCCGTCCTCAGCTGGCAGCAGTGACAGGGAGGAGGACGAGGACAAGAGCAAGGAAGAGGAGAAAGAGGTGAGCCAGGCCCCCAGTGCTCATTTTGCAAGACATTGCTTGCAAAGCAAAGTAAATTTTTATTAAAAATTTGGCTCATTTTGCAAAATACTCATAAAACCGAAGTACCACTGTATTCAGCCGTTCACAATCGGTGGATGTGGGTTTCAATACTCATAATGGAGACAGTGATTGAATCCTTGACTTTGCCCTTGCCAACACATAGTTTTGCAAGCGCCCATTGCACTTCATGACCTAATACAGTGGCAATACTTTGTTCCAGTCCGACTTTATACTGGTACAGAGACACAGTCTTAAGATAGTGCTCAATGGCAAAGTCAGTTTCTATGAGACAATCACTCCTTAACACTGGCTTGTATTGGGGATTGATTGTGACCTCCTCATTGACTCACCCAGGGAAAACTGATCAAAACTCCAGTGAGAATCAAGTGGTGGAAACTATAACAAAAAGAGGCAAGAACTATCTCACAAAGACAACTGCTTTCCATTACGACAGCAGACAGTGCATGGGCTAAAGCAAAACAGGTGATTAAAACAGCTGCCCAGGCTGAACTAGGTGTGACAAAGCCTGGTCATAAAAAGATTGATAAACAAAATGAAGTGATGAAGTTTCGGTTGAAATGATGCAGATGAAAAGAGATAAGACCAGTAGTCCAGAGGATGTGACTCAAAAACACAGAGAAACAGAAACCAGTGCATGCAGCCTAGCTTGACCTCGAGAAAGCATTTCACTGAGTCCCACATGATGTCATCTGGAATATACTGCAATGTCATGGAGTCCAAAGGTACTTGTTAGTTGGGTCGCACTGCTCTATGGGTCACCAAAGAGTCATGTGCAGTCTGCTGCTGGTAGACCAAAAGATTTTCATATCATGGTTGGGTCTCTCTGTCTCTCAACAGAGCTGGGGGACTCAGGCACAATCTGTCTGCCACCTCACACTACCCTTTCATCAATCCCTGAACAAATTAAAAGCACTTCACACCTCCACCAGCAAGGCCACAGCTAAAGACCCATAATTAATTAGTGCTGGTGTTAAGATTTGATAAGCATGAGAAAAAATCAAAATATATTATAAGCATTAAAATATTAACAGACCAAAATATGCTGACAAGGTATAGGGTCAAAATGACCCAGCAAAACTTGGCATAACAGCCAAGGCTTGGCATAAGCACATTGCGGGGGTGCCAGTCTATGAAGAACAGCAAATATTTTGTGGTTAGCTAGAATGAAGCCAAGCTAGGAAGTAGGAGCCAAGACTATGGTCACGGTGACCCATCCTCTAAGACTGTTGGCACTATCTTACCGTGCGGAGGTGTCATTTTGCTGAGAACAACAACATGGCGGTTAGCCAGGAATAAGGAACCAACTTTGAACAAGGAAATAGGGTCAGGTCATTCTAGGCTTTGATGGCCAAATGGCTATAGGCCAAGAACATGAGCTGATGAACAAGCACATGTAGGCACGTGTAGGGGCGTAGAAAATACGCCAGTCTTAGATCATACACCATGCAAAAGAGTATATAACCATCATCAGAAGCCATTTAGTCCTTTGTCCAGGACAGCAGGGCAGATCGAACCATCTGGCCTGTGCTATGTCTTAGAACCTTAAGGGGCTCTTGGACCCTTACGCTAAGATGTCTACTAACCTATTTTCTGTACTGTATGTGTTCTGTGTTGTATCTCTCTCTGTCTTTAATAAACCTTTTGCTATATAACTAACTCAGCGTGGCAATTTTGATGAAACACCAATGGTGCATTGGCAATTTATAAAGAACCACCGAACGCCAATTTTTAAGGTACTTTCTTGACTTTATCACTGCGGAGGGGCCTTTCATTCACCCCAGGCCATTGTGCATCTAATGAGCGTATTCAGGCCACCGTCCAGCTAATGAGCCTATTCAGAACCAGCGGTGTGTGAAATTGAGGTGGACTATAGATTAGAGACCTTGCCACCAACCTTCCTCAGACTGATGAATCTGCCTGGATGAGTAGTAAAAAGTTTCAATCTCACAAGAAAAGAAGTCCAGTTGCCATGACTCAGCCTCCAGATAACTTCACCTGGACATCTGAGAACCTTCACAGACAACATCTAGAGTCATGTGCAACAAAAGGATCAAGAACTGTTTAAAGTCAAAGATCTATCCTACCATTGTATGACCCATTGTGCTCTCTGGTGCAGAATGCTGGCCAGCGACAAAAAATATCAAAAGCTGCCTTGCTGTCATGGAGAGGATCACACCAATCATCGACAAGATGCATGAAACCCAACTGTGTTGGTATGGACACATCATGCATGCTGACGAGGAAACTCTGAACAAAACGGGTTTCACCCTGGAGGTCAGTGGATCCTGACTGAGGGGATGACCAAAACAGTGCTAGATGAACACCCTTGACAATGACATGAAGTTGTCTCAGGTTGACCCAAACCAAGCCCATGACCATGCAAAGAGGAAGACAAAAACCAGAACAGTGGACCCTGCTACCAAGTGGGACAGACACTAAGAAGAAGCAGGCTAGACATAGATAGTTCCAGGAAAACTCTTTATTTCCTAAATAATCCGATTGCTGTGAAATCTTAATTCCATTATTACAGAGGTGGCAACAGGTTAAAAAAGAGTAGTTGAAGAAAATAAAGTTCAAATCAGTTTCCAAAAGTTCAAAAGGAACAATAAACTGTGTAGGCAATACTTATTCCAAAAGATTTTTTAAAAGGCAGATGCCAAAAGTTCCCATAGAAAATAAGGCCAGCTATCCTATGCTAATAATACTGACAATACAGCAGAAATGTGTCGTTGTTTGAGATTGTATGCATAGTGCAGACTAAGTAGCAAGACAGCAAACGAGCATAACTGTCTCCTCAGAAAAGCTGAGCCAATAGAACTAAATCCTCTAAACCAGTGGTGGGAAACCTTTGGCACTCCAGATGTTTTGGACCACAATTCCCAGAATTCCAAGCCTAGATTGCCAATGACAAAGGAATATGGGAGTTGTGGTCCAAAACATCTAGAGTGCTAATGGTTCGCCACCATTGCTCTAAACCATTTTATACCCCTTGTATTCGTTTACACAATATATCTATCAAAGGAATTTCACCAAACAGATTCTCAGTCTACCAACATCTTCCAGAAGGGAGTAACTTTCCCCCCAAGTAACTTCACTCTTCTCATTATTTTCCCCTCCCTTTCATTCAGTGAGGCCAGGTTCACTTCATAAACATGGAAGGAAAACAGCCTTTCATGACCTTGGACACATAGCTTCTCACCAGATACCACCCGGCTGCAAATTGTCTCCTCAATTAACAGGAGGTTTTTACCCCTCTTTCATTTGTCTCTGGGACAACTTGTTACCCCCTTTTTGACAGGTGTTATTCTTTTAGTTGTTAAGTTTAACTGACATGCTATTACAACTTGCTGGCTGGAATGTCATTTCGTTGATCCACCATTAGTGGCATCATCAGCCACGTCAGGTTTTTCCGAAATATTCCCCCTGAAAGTCCCAGGGCTGCCCCTGGGGTTCCCTGTCATTGAGGGAAACTGAAGGGTGGTGGTGTAGGGTTGAGGGAAGTCTTTAATTTCTGAATATCAGTATCATTGGGATGACTTTACTGCCAGTGATAATTTCATCGTCATCATCATCATCATCATCATCATCATCATCATCATCATCATCATCATCATCATCATCATCATAGCACTGCACAGCTGGAATGGTCCCTATGGATGATCAAGTCCAGCCCATGTCAGGAGGCCCAGTGGGGAACTGAACTCCCAGGCTTTGGCCTTACAGCCCGAGACCGAAGCCCCTCGCCTGTCCAGCAGTTCTTTCTGTTCCCCCCTCGTATCTTATTTCCCTGAAACGTGTGTGTGTGTGTGTGTGTGTGTGTGTGTGTGTGTGTGTGTGTGTGTGTGTGTGTGTGTGTGTGTGTGTGTGTGTGTGTGACACTGCCATACTTTCTCCTTAGTCACCTGGAGGTGTGGACCCATCTGGCTTCTCCTTGGCATCTCCTTTCTTTTCTTCTGTGGAAATAAATGAAAATGCTTACTATAAACATTAGAATCATTATAATGATCTGTAACGGTACCCTTAAAATCCTCTATATCAGCTACGTGGGCCATTTGGGGTCTGTTTCATCTCCAGCATGTACTGTTGCCTCACTATGTGATGTTACCTTCCCTGGCTATATGTTTCCGTTGGTTATTTATTCCCTTTCCTGTCCTTTAACAGTTATGAACAACCCTTTCTATTAGGACTTAGAAAACCTTGGGCCTGGTGTATCAACAATATTTTTTACAGGAATCCATGTTGTGCCTCTGCTTCCTGTAACTTTCAGTCGTCGTAGTGTTGGAAGGGACCTTGGGGGGTCTTCTTGGAGACCTCATGCCATCCCTGACAGACGGCAGTCCAATCTTCTCTTGAAAACCTCCAGCGATGGGGCACCCACAGCTTCAGGAGGATAAACTGTTCCACTGTTTAATAGTTTCACCGTCAGGAAATTTCTGCTTATTTCCAGGTTGGCTTTCCCTCGGATGAGTTCCCACCCATTGCTTTTTGTCATTCTTTCAGGTGCAATTGAGAATAAACCCATGCCCTTTTCCCTGTGGCAACCCTTTAGCTGTTGGAAGACAGCAATCATGTCTTCTCTTACAAACTCCCTCGGTGATGTGCCTTCTTTCTCTGCTGTTCATGGCTAAGCGGAGGGAGGGGACAGAGCTTGGCAAGTTACTTCTAAAACCAAATTGCAATGCCAGGCTGTACCTCCAGAATAGTTAGTTATACTACAGTTACTGTTTGGAGGTAACAAATAATTAAAATAGATACAGTACTTCGTATGACTTTTTAAAAAGGGAATTTGTTTGGCCAGAACAGTAAAGACACACAAACAGTTCCTCTAAACAGATGTTTAAGCCAAAGATATTTCACTTTTTAAAACAAACACAGGATGTGTCTAATTAGATACTGTCCAATTTAAAAACAGTCCTTCACTGTGTTTAGCTTGTATCACCGCAGTTTATTTATTTATTTAATTTTATTAGGTTTTTATATCACCCATCAAGCAGCAAGGCCAGTCTAAGACCTGTGGTAGTGTGTTGAAAGCATCAGTTGTGCAAAGGGGGTGTGATGCTATCAGACAAGCCACAGAAGCAAATTGTAGACATAAGCCTTACGTAGCATTTCTGATGGGCTTCTTGAATCCTCAGAATGTGTGTGTGTGTGTGTGTGTGTGTGTGTGTGTGTGTGTGTGTGTGTGTGTGTGTGTGTGTGTGTGTGTGTGTGTTGGCACGCGCGCTTGTGCGCCCTTTCATACTACCTCCTTCACCAGCAGGCTTCTCCTTGGCATCTTCTTTCTTTTCTGCTGTGAATAGAGAATAATATGTTTTCTTTAAGCATTAAAATCATGATAAAATGCTCATCAGTAATAGCGCCTTTAAAATAGAAATGGCAGTGGACTGTTTGTATTTATACCCTTATCTCTCCTTCATCAGTTCTCAAAAACCCTTTTAACATTACCTAGAAATCCTTGGGTCTGGAATATCAAAATATTTTTAATAGAAATCTGTGTTGTGCCTCTACTTCCTTAACTTGAAATGTTTAACTCTCTCCTTCACTAATTGCAGTGACAGGCTG
Organism: Phrynocephalus guinanensis; assembly: GCA_037367245.1. NCBI lineage: Eukaryota > Metazoa > Chordata > Lepidosauria > Squamata > Agamidae > Phrynocephalus > Phrynocephalus guinanensis. Next base: position 3,128,542 of record CM074741.1, read on the forward strand.
TACCTCTAGAGTTATAACTTATATTTAACTTATATTTAATTACTGTTTCGAGGTAACTTTGCTGCTCTCATTCAATTGTATCTAAAATGGATATTTCCCGTGACTTGTTAAAAAAACAAACTGGAATGTGTTTGGCCAGAACAGTGGAGACACACAAACAGTTCCTATAAACAGGTGTTACAGTTACCCTACAAATGGAGTGAATCCATCCCACATTGTAATGTAGGTTAGTTATAACACAAAAGAATTAGTTCCATTGAAATACAAGACATTACTATTAAACATACTAGTTAATAAATGACTTTGAAGTTTTTGGTAGAAGCCAATGTAAAAGCAAGGGCCAGAGTCTGAGGATGTTTGTATCCTAGGATCCATCGTGGTTATGGAGCCCTTTAGCTCATGTTACCACAGTCTAAGACCCGTGGTCGTCAGTTGAAAACATCAGCTGTGCAGAGGCAGTGTGATGCTATCAGAGAAGCCACAGAAGCTGACTGCAGACACAAGCCTTAGAACATAGCATTTCTGATGGGCCTCTTGAATCCCCTGAACTTAAATAGTTTGGCAGGCTGTTCTGTTCACTCCTCACTTCTTGTACATTGGCATGGCATATTTGCCCTTGGATTGTGTGTGTGTGTGTGTGTGTGTGTGTGTGTGTGTGTGTGTGTGTGTGTGTGTGTGTGTGTGTGTGTGTGTGTGTGTGTGTGTGTGCGTGCGTGCGTGCTGCGAGCACTTTCATACTACCTCCTTCACCATCAGGCTTCTCCTTGGCATCTCCTTTCTTTTCTGCTGTGAATAGAGAAGAATATGTTTTCTTTAATCACTAAAACCATGATACAGTAAATTGCATATCCGTAATAGTGTCCTTAAAATCTCTTAGAATTTGCAGCAGACTATTTGGGGCCAATTTCATCTCCAGTGTGTATAGTTGTCTCACTGTGTGATGTTCCTTTGCTGGCTATCTTTCCAGTGGTTATTTATTCCCTTATCTCTCCTTCACCATTTCTCAACAACCATTTCAGCAGGACCTAGAAATCTAAAGGCCTAGTGTATCCAATAAAGCATGTTTGTTTGTTTGTTGTCATTGTATATATGCATAATATGTACATCGAAATTAAGTGCTGTTCTAGCACTACACAAACAAACAAAAACCACGTAAACACCATTCTGCTTAAAATGATCTAAAATGCTTAAAATCTCCTTGAAGACTTAAAATACTTAAAAACTTAAAATGCTCAAAATCTGCATAAAATAGACACTAAACTGCAGCACTTAGCCCAGATACTGCTCTAGGGTAAAAACTATCCTTTAATCTATTTGTTTTTGTCCTAATCCTGTATCTCCTCCCAGATGTGTGTGTGTGTGTGTGTGCGTGCATGCATGCATGTGAATGTGCATGTATAAATACATGTGTGTGCTGCTGCACGTACAGCACTTTCATACTACCTCCTGCGTCATCAGGCTTCTTGGCGGCTCCTTTCTTGCCTGCAACAGATATAAAAGAATAAGTTTTCTGTAAGCATTAAAATCATTATAAAACAATATTCAATAAAGGTGCCCTGAAATCCCCTGGAAGGTGCAGTGGGCCATTTGGGCCTTGTTTCTTCTCGCAGACGTAGCGGGAGGGCTCTTTCAAAGTCAGGATTGACCGGAACCTCAGTTTCCCCTAGAGTTCTTAGGATGGGATGGGAACAATCCCTTGAAACTGCCCCCTCCTGACCACTCTGCCACCCTTGTGGCTCAGAATTATGATATGCCAGGTTCTGAAGAGTTGTAATGGAGGCTGTAAATAATAATTGGAGCGGTTCCTAAACTCTCCCGAACCGCCTGGCCCCGCCAGACACTGTCATAAGCACAACACTTTTTACCCGGTGCCGAAATTCCCTTCCGTTCCCGAGATATCAGGGAGAATACATTTGCCGCCGCTTGAGCTGGCAGAGCCGAGAGCCTGGGGTGGGGGGTGGGGGTGGGGGTGGAAAACTTTAATTTACACTCAGTTTGTCTTGCTACATTATATCAGATAAACCGCGGCAGTCTATTTCCGCGGAGACTCCATAAAACAGCAGGGGTGCGAAGATAAGCTTGTCTGCGCGTTTTAACCAATCAGCGCCCCCGCCATCAATCGATGTCTCATTAATTATGGCCGGACGGGGGCGCACGACAGGGGACCCTATTACGCTGAATTGGCTGAGTAGACCACCCCAACCTAAAAGAACCAGAGCCCCTCCCGGGGAAATTTGAAAACTCTAACCACTTTGAGTTCCAGTGAGGCGGCTAACCTTCCAACAGCACCAGCGGTACGAATCCACCCCTCCTACCCGACTCTTAGCTCCAGGCACTCGGATAAGGCAGCCCAGGGTAGCGACTCCTCTCACCACCTCTTACCTGAGCTGCAGTTCCAGAGAATTCATACGTTCTCCCGCCCATTCATTTCTATGACGGTAGCCCGATCCCCTTTCCACTTTCCCCCCACTTGTTGCATCTGTCTATGCCGGTAGACTACCCCTCACACCAGAGTCAACCGGACAGGGTTTCCCCTTCTTGTGGAAACCCCTGGAAATCCATTATTCCCGGTTTCAGGGGTTCCCGCCAAGGAATAGGAGATGCCCCTTGCTAGCATACCGGTAAACCCCTTCCTGCCCCCTTCTTCCATTATTCCTCCACCCTGAAACTTTAGCCAGAGACACAGTTCAGGAGATGTTTCCTGGACTGATGAATTCTTTCCTTCATGCTCTTGGCTTGCAAGGGAATGATTCTGAACGATCATTCTCAGGGACCAGGGACCTCCTTACCTCTAGAAACTTGTCTTTCCTGCCTCTGCCTAAGCAGACCTAAACCCTTGACCCAAGGTGCCCCCCCTTATCTTCTCCCTCCCCCCTCTCTCTTCTCTCTCTCTCTCTTTCTCTCCCTCTCCTATTTTCCTCCCACCCATATTCCCTGGGTGTGCTTAAAACGGTGTTCCTACACTCTGTTGTCTCCCGGACCTACACCATCTTGGGCAAGGCATGGTGACCACATGGCAAAAAGGAAGAATCTTCAGATGGACTCCATTTCTTCAAGACGGCCTCAGCACGCCTCACTCTCGGATGTATCAAGGATTAAATCTCAGCCCAAGGCATTCCATTGTCTTCTTTCCACATTTGCCAGGGATTTGTCTGGCAGCTGAAGACCCTCTCCATCGGCTTTCCTGCTCCCCATTGTGACTTTCCAGCTCCCCATTGTGACTGTTCCGTCTCCCATCGACTTGCTAATTATTCTGTGATTACTCAAGCCTTTGGACAATGCTGACTCCTTCCTCCCCTATTGTTACCCCTATAGTCACCCATTAAAGGATTAGATATGGCCTAATCACACCTGTGAGGGTGTCTAGTTCCAGGACATCAGGAACACCCAGGACCTCCCCCAAGAGACCCCTGGACTGACCCTTATTGGTTGTCCCAAAACACCACCCCTAGCCCAACCCAGAGGAGGTGCCACTCTGTGTGTGTGGGGGGGGGAAACGGAGGAAATAAAGATTGTGTGTTTCCTGTTTTGGGTGCTGAACGCCTCGCTTCTGCCTTGGGTGAGCCGTTCGCCTTACCATCTTTATTAGGCCTAATAAACTGGTAATATTTGCCTGGATCTCTCTGTGTTGGATTTCTTCATTGGGTCTAGTGAAATCCAACAGTCTGCAGCGGGATTAGCTTGCTGTGATCTCAACAGTTCACATAAACGGTGGAGGAAGCCTTTCCAGAAGTGGCATACAAGAAGTCCCAGTGTGGTATTCACAATACTGACCCAGGATGGGCCTCCACACTGGGGCACCTCAGAGACAACCAGAAAGAACAGCTAGCAGCGCCTTTGCTTTGCATGGGCTTAATAGCACTTCTGCTTTAGATCTCTGGGCTCAAGGCAGTCCAGAATTGTGGCCTGCCTAGGCACAGCTCTGTTGACTCCAAGCACCCTTCCACCCCTCAGTCCCTCAATCCCTAGAGCTGAGGAAAGGGATCTGCTACTAACCCATATAAGAAAGAGGGATGGAAGGAGAGAGAAGGAGGCAAGGTTGGTTCTCTCCTCTCCTGAAGAACCCACGGGTCAAGCCTCCAAAACACCTCCTCCTCCTCCTCCTCCCTGCTTCTCATGGCCCATCTCCTCCTGACAGGAAATCTGGGGAAGTGCACAGGTGTGACAGAGAGCTTGTCTTGATGTCAAGATACACCGAGCTTTCTCAGTACAACCCCTCTTTCCTGTTTTTCTGGGAACAAAGGGTGCCATCAGTCACAGGTTTGAGCCTATTGCAGATCATCATGAGGTTCTGGGTGGGAATGTGGGAAAATTGGGCACAGCTGGTTTTTCCATTGCTCCTTCCTGTTAATGATGATAACTTAAGAAGGGAGACAAGATAGAGCTGGTGGGGTTGCAAGAGAAGGTTTGGGATTTTAGTCCAGGGCCAATGGTTCCATAAAACATAGATTAGTGGAGTTGGAACCAGTTTGTAAGGCCCTCAGATTCAGACAGGACTGCAAACCAAAGGTGATCTTGCAACTGAACTTTGATGAGGAGTGCACCGTGCTCCAGAAAACAAAGAGACAAGCAATGTGGCCAAGAGAGTCAATGGTGAATCAACAACTGGCACAAAATCCTGGCAGCAGAAGGAAGAGGACCGCTGGGAACCAACTGCAAGGGAAACCCTGCTGGTTTCAGGTGTCTCTAGGCCAAGGCTTTGAAGATGGGGAACAAACAATGTGAGTTCACACTCTTAGCACAGGAAGGCAATTATGACTTAATAGTAGAGATGGGCAAGAACTGCCAAAATGGCGTTCGTTTTCGTTATTTGGCCCCGGGGTCCCCGCTTCGTTCTGTTACCGTTATTCGGGCCCCTGGGGCCCACTTCATTGCCATTAATTTGATTTTCGCCGTGGCCGCGGGGAGCCCTCCCAGGGCCAGGTGCCTCTAGAGCCGGCGGCAAGACTCCTGGGAGAGCCGTCCTGCAGCCGCAGGCAGCCCCCCCCAGACCACGGCGCCACTGGAGCCGTCTGCATGCAGGCCAGGAGAGAGTTTCCGCAGCTGCGGGGAGCCCTCCCGGGGCCGGGCACTGCCAGAGCACCACAGAGATCGCTGGAGAGGAGAGCACGCGGAGGCCGGATCGCAGCCCCCTCTCGCCGCCCTCCGCCTTTCCTGCGCTGGATGACAGGGCACCCAGCACTGTCATCCAGTGCAGGGAAGCCGAGACCCCTCTTCGACCCTCTGCATGCAGAGGAGCGAAGGGGGGAATCGGCTTCCCCGCGTGGGTCATGAGAGCGCCAGGCGCTGTCATGACTCACACGGGGAAAATCTCTTTCAGGGCCCCCTGTGCCCCTCTGCATGCAGGGGGCGAAGGGGGGACTCGGCTTCCCCGCGCAGGTCATGACAGCGCCAGGTGGGGAAGATACCTTTGAGACAGGGGTCAACACGGACATGAACCAGGTGCTGTCATGAGCCGGGCGGGGAAGATCCTTTTGAGACAGAGGGGTCATCCCTTTGAGTGCAGAGACGTCAACGTAGTCGGGAGGGGCTGCGATCCGGCCTCCGCACGTGGAGGCGGAATCGCAGCCCCCTCTCCAGCGGTCTCCGCTGGAAGTGCGTGGCAGCCGGGTGGCTGTCAAGCACCTGCAGTGGAGATCGCTGGACAGGGGGCTGTGATCCCGCCTCTGAACGGGGAGGCGAGACCACGGCCCAGGCTCAGCTGATCAACTCCGCCCAGGATGACAGCTGCCCGGCCGTCATACCCAGGCCGAGGAGATCGAGCCACGATCCTGCCTCCGTGTGCAGAGGCAAGACCGCAGCTCCCTCTCTCCACCCTCCGCCGCCAGTGCATGACAGCCACAGCGGCTGTCTTGCACCCATGGTGGAGACTGCTGGAGACGGAACCCCGGTCCCGCCTCTGCTTGCGAGGCAAGAACGGGGCTCTCTCTGACAGTCCTCCCTGCCGGCAATGACAGCCAGGCTGTCATCACCAGCGGGGAAGAATGAACCGAACCGAACCGAACTAATTTGTTCCAGTTTGGTTCGGTTTGTTCCTAAATTACTCTGGGCTTCATTATTCGTTCTGTTTTGTAACGGAAAACATAATGATTAACGGAACAAAAATATCATTTCATGCCCATCTGTACTTAATAGGCCTTACTGAAACCAACTGGGGTCAGTTGCTTGTCCAAAATGCGGTGGGCAAAATGATTTGGATAAAAAGAAATGAGAGAGGGACTACCGTGATATAAAAGGTCTACTGGAGTTCTCCTAACCAGACTGAAGGGTGGGTTGATGCCTTGCTAAAATTAATCAAAATTTGCTAACTTGTCAATTTGTACGCATCCACAGCAAGGCCCCCTGTGAATACAAATCAATGATTTTAGTGATTTTTGATTTACTGATTCATTGGGCTATAAAATGGGCCCCAGGCACCCAGAGACACATAGATCACAGAGAAGCTTCACCTTAGTCTCCTCTGAAATCTCTCCAGGTTTGGTGACAATTTGGTTTCCCCATGCCAGCTGCTAAAGATCAATATTTACCAAATTGGACGAATTGCAGAGGAGAGTCAGGGGAAGTTTCCCTGCATTTTTTTGATATCTCATAGTGCTTGGTGTTGATTTATAGGGTTTTAAATTCAAAACAAAGGACAAGTCAAAGTGGTTTTTGGATCAAATTTTGTCTGAGGAGGTGAACCTGATCTATTTTGTTTTGTTTAAAGTGGTTTCTCGTTTCATTTCGTTTTTGTCTGATGATACTGTTAGAAAGGAGCTTTTGTCGAAACATTGGGAAGACTTGAAGGCAGGTGGACCCTTTTTCTCTAGGGGTCTTTTGAACAGGGATTGATTCAGCTGTGGGCTGCCTGTTTGGGCAGGGGACAGACAAAGTGACCTTTGGCACTCCATAGAGCTCTATATAGTAATTCTATTGTGATTCTGTATCTTGAAGCCATTACATAGCAAGGAGCTGAAAGAAGCCAAGAAAACCCTTCCAGGAGGGAAGCCTGGAGAGTTTCTGAATGCCTGCAGAGGGATTAAAACAAGAGGGGCAGCCACTTGCCTGCTTTTTTGGGTGCCATTTTATCTTCTTTGTGTCAGCAGCCTTTCCTTCCACATTCTGTCTGTGAAGCTGTATGTAGGAGAGAGAAGAAGGTTCAGAAGGGATGAAAGCAGGAAAGAATGGAGCTAACCTTTCCAATAGCAAAGTCTGGAGGAGCCAGGGAGGGAACACAGGCTGGGTTAAACGGAAGATCACACACAGAGTTCAGGTACTGCTGCCAGCAGTTGCAGTTCCCCTCGTCTCAAGTGGCCAAATTGTGTTTGGTCCTAATGTAGTTTCATTCTGTAGGTGCATCTGGTGGGAGGGAGCTGAGATGTGAGAGGAGATGATGGATCTCTGTGTGGAATATGCCACCTTCCCAAAATGCCATCCGAGGGTACTAAAAAGCCCCTTGCAGGGACTCAACGCCTTGGGCACAGCTTTCCCCTTGAGTGCCACCTTATGAAGGAAGGGCAGGGAACGAATTAAAAGAAAAAAAGTATCAATACCACCTCCTTTCTGCAGCACCCTCAGTGGAAGCCCTGGGATGTTTCTGTTGCCTTGTGAAGAGATGGTGGTCAATCCTTAGGTGTGTGTTCCTCCCAGACCTTCTACGAGAAGAGGCCCACGCCCGTCACATCCCTGATAGGCTCAGGGGCCCTCGATGCCAGTCCTCAGGTGCGTTGGGGAGAGGCCTACTGACCACTCTGTGCCACAGACTGCAGGGGTGAAGACCTGGCCCATGGGCAGATCGGGTCCAGCAGAGCTTCTGTGCCTTCCTCCAAGGACCGAGCCCTGCTCAACTTCCTCGTCTCCTTCTCTTGTGTGCCAAAATCGCCAGGTTATCTGTCTCTTCCCTCCCTTCTCCTGTCCCTCCCTGTATCGCCTGGTTGATGGGCACTGCGGGTGGCAGCGTGGCCACCGAAGGGCATTTCACACATTCTCCCTGAGCTTACACCCACAGCTGAGGATCAGCCATGGGCAAACCTGCTGGGAGGGTCTGTCCAGTCTGAAGGGTCTGCCCTTTACCTGACCTTGTATTTTGATGATTCAAAGTAAACCTGACTCTGGCTCTGGTTGGAGACCACGGCCGGAAGAGAAATGTTTGCGACTGTTGTGAGCATTGGAGTAGCATATGAGGAACATAATTTACCTTCTTTTGTATTTTGATTTATCTCTGCTCTTATTGATTTTGATTGATTTAGTGTTGCTCTTTTTGTTTATTATATCGTATTGTAAACTTTTAATATATTATGTTTCATGGATGTATATTTGTTTAACCGTGTAAACCACCCAGAGTGGCCTTTGTTGCCAAATAGTGCACTTCCAGAGGCATTTTGTGGGTCCACTGTGAGATACAGGAAGATGGACTCGATGGCCTTTGGCCCAATCCAGCATGGCTCTTCTTATGTTCTTATGGTACGGTATACAAGTCTAATGAATAAATAAACCATAAAATACATATTTGACCTCCAATGTAATATAAAATCACTGGATTAGATTGTTCTCAATTCTTAAGCAGCGAGTTCTAATATGCTTTCCGCCATAATTAGGCGTTAGGAACATCTGTTTTTTTGCTTCAGGGCAAGGTAGGCTTCGGGAATCACATTTTCCCACCCACTACTGACTTTTTTTTGGGGGGGGGGGGGTTCTTGCCCTTCACCGAGCCAAATTCTGTTCTCCATACCTCTGTGTCTCCCTGCAGCTGGACCTTCTTTCAGATGTTGCCACCATCTTCCTTTATGATGTAAAGCACTCCTGAGTTCCTTCTGCTCAGCTGCCGCTGCTGCTCTCCGATTGGTTTCTTGGCATACTTAGAATTGAGTTGGTTTGGAATATAGTTGGAGAAATATGTACAGTTCTCTTGTTTCTTTTTTAAAAAAAACAATTATTTCCATTGTCCTTCTGAAGAAATTTGGAAGTTGTGGGTTTTTATCAAGAACAAATGAAATGAAATATTCTCTCATCTTCACTGATCAAATTCAGAAGGCAAAGTAGTTCTGTTCTAAATTGGATCAGGTTGAGCCTTCTGACCCTGTAAAACAAATCAAATAAACAAACTAACAAATGTAATTGTTAAGGTGTAAGTAGTTTTAAAATGGGAGCAACTTTAATTCAACACAATTCGATACTCCACCTATTTTCGTCCTCTTTATTAAAATCTCCATTTTACTTGCCTTGGTCCCTTAACTTCTTTCAATATTCTTTTATCTCTATGAAATATCCCTAAATAACCTGCTGAATTATTTATTGCATCTGCTACTCTTTTCCATTTGGGTGTGGGATATTCCTCCACCTTCATTGCCCATTTTAATTGGAAAGCTATATAATACTTTTCCAAAGAGGGCATACTCCATCCTCCTCCTTTTACTGCATATAGGATTTTATGCTTCATTCTTTGATTTTTCTTGCCAAAAACCCATTTCCTTAATGATGTGTCCCATTTCTTTAATATCTTTTCTGATAGTAATGTTGGGAGTACCTGAAATAAATATAACAGCTTTGAAACTATAAAAATTTCCAAAGCCCTAATCTTTGACAGTATTCCCATATTTTTATCTTTCCAACCCTTTATTATTTTCTGGATCTTTCTCCATGTTTTATTATAATTTTCCTCCCCAAGTTTCTCCCAATTTTTTGTTAATACCACTCCTAAATAAATCATTTTTAAACTCCATTCCCCATTTTCATTTGTAATCTTAATTGATCTTGCTCCTTCCTAGGAACATTTAGAAACATGACCTTTTGTTGATCCTGCTGTCAGGTTGGTTATGGTGACCCTATAAATGAGTGATCTTCCCAATGCCCCTGCCCTCAACGCCCCTGCTCCACTGTTGCAAACTCAAACCTGTGGCTTCCTTCAAGGAGCAAAGCAATCTTGTATTTGATTCTCCCCCCCCTTTTTTTGTTGTTGCTTCCATTGCTTTTTCCAGAGGAATTTGCCTTCTCTTTGTGCCCAAAGTAGGTCGGTTCCAACATTTTATTTGATCTAGAAAAAAAGCCTCCAACAAACAAAATATTTCTGCCATACATAAAAGGAGTCACGGACCGCATGGACAAGTGTTGAAAAACCACAACCTACAAACAGTATTTAGACCCACCACAAAAATACAACAGATGCTACAGTCAACAAAGGACTAAAGGAACCCACTCACCACTGCAGGACTACACCGGATACTTTGAAGTTGTGGCCAGGTATATATTGGGACACTGCAGACTAAAACAACCTGAAAAATCACCAGGAGCTGAACACACTCTGGAACAAACTGGGGCATGAAATCCTATTCCAGGACACAGAGGTACTGGAATGTCAAGAGTATTCTTGTGAGTGAGTTTTTCAACTTGCAATTAGAGATATAGAGTCCAGCTGTGGACTGAAGCAAGCTCGGTAAAGTGGCCTTGACAGGAAGGCGAGTGTCCAAGGACAGTGGAAGCGTAGCTCAGAAGCGTGAATGAAAGACGCATTATGACATGTGATGTAAAAGTAAATATGTGATTGGAAGGAGATACTATATATACCTTATGTATTGCAATATGTTCTTGCTGTTTAGCCAGGGCTGTTTAGCCAGTAAGCCTGATGTGTTGGCTGTGATAAGGAAGAGTAGCAGGATTGTTTATGCTACTGGATGTAAGTCTGGAAACCAATGGAACCTGTATATATTTTGTAAATAGACTGCAATAGAAAACCAGCAACGGAGTCTGTCATATTTTTGCCTCTAATCCTTGACATTGCTGCAACGCTGCTAAGGTTAGCTCCTCATACATTCCTTGACAGGTTATGGGCCCAGTCAACATTTTAAGCCAGCATGTTAAGTGGTTAGAGAAAAGTTTTTGAAGTTGCTGAGTTTGGAGCTGATGTCTGAGAAGGAAGAGAGTGGGCAAAGCTCAGAGAGTGAGAGTGAGCCAGAAAGCCTGTGCAAAATGCAGTCTGCCACAGCAAGTGGAGTGTTGCCGGTCCCAAGGCTTGGTGAATCTAACTTTTTGGCTTGGAGTTTCAAAATGGAGATGTACCTGAAGCGTGAAAGTTTGTGGAAATGTGTGGAAAATCCCAGAACAGTGGATGATGATAAGTTTGATGAACTAAATCAAAAAGCATTGGCTACAATTGTGTTAAGCTTGCAAGATTCCCAGTTGAACTATATTCAAGGCATAAATTCTGCTAAGGACTGCTGAGAAGCACTGAGAAATGTGCATGTTCGTCAAACAGCATGTAGTAGAATGCTGCTGACCAGAAAGCTTTACAGAAAGAGGCTGAATGAAGGTGACAGTGTGTCTGAACATCTAAGCTTCACGAGACAAACATTTGTGGAGTTAGAAGAAGCAGGTTTAAGATACACGGAGTGTCACAAAGCATATGTGATTTTAAGCAGTTTAAATGAAACATGGGACAATTCTGCATTAAGTTTTGAAGCACTGCAAGACCAAGACTTAACTCTGGATTATTTGTCCAGTCGGCTTCTTGAGGGGGAAAGGAAGCGTCTGGAGAGGAATGCAGTCTGTGGAGACAGAGATATACAACCCAGGACGAGGATGAGAGAACCTGGTCGTCAGGGAGATGGAGAGTGCAGTCAGAGTGTCAAGGAAGAGGAAGGAAAAGCTTTCTTTGTAAAAAAAATGTTTTATTTGCCAATCCACGAGGCATCTAATGAGAAACTGTGATAAGAAGTCTTCTGGAAAGCATCAACAAAAGCAGCTGTACCAGAGAAGGGGCTTTGCTGACAGTAACTCTTTTGTTGTTCAAGGTACTGAGGAAAACAGAGAAAATTCTTGGTTTGTGGACAATGGGAGTTTACAGCATATCTGTTGTAATTCTTCAAAGTTCCAGAATCTGCAATCAAGCCAGAAGAAAATTTGTGACTTTGGCAAATGGGGAAAAGGTGGAAGTGACTGGAGAAGGAGATTTAAATGTACCAGGTCTGGGTAAGATTCAAAATGTATTGTGTGTGCCATCATTACAAAACAATCTGTTAAGTGTAAGCTGTTTAGTGGAGAATGGGTACACTGTAGAATTTAATTCAGAAGGCTGTAACATAAAGAAATCCAACAAGGTGTGTGCTATTACTGAAAAAATAGGGAATTTATACTATTTAAAAAATGATGAAGGTGATACCAAAGCATGTTTTGTTCAAGGGAATGTTCCACCTCACAATGACTGTGTACATCTATTGCACAGAAAGCTTGCTCACATGAGTTTCAAGACTATACAAAAGGTTTGGTTGATGGAATGGAACTGAAAAATTGTGAAAAATATATTGATTGTGCTACCAACACGACCAATCACTATATGTCAGACTACACAGGGAAGCCATTGGAATCCACAAACATAAGCACAGTTTCAACCAAAAAGAAGGAAGTCTAAAAATCAACAAAGCCTGGCTTCCAGTACTAAAAGCTGTAGTGTATAGTGAAAAAGGTCAAAGCTCAATGATTCCCACCCAGCCACAAGGAAACAGTGATCAGTTCACACAATAGAACAGCTAACAACACCCATCAACTACACAGAAGGATCCCTGCTACTCCTGATTGCATTGAAACTTCTTAATCCTTTCATCACAATACAATTACTAAGATCTATTTTCCTGCATAGGACAAGTTTCCTCTTTCCCCCAACTTAAACAAATCCAGTCTCACTCATTCTGTACCCCAGAGTGGAGAGAGGAACTCCTAGTTCCCTGAGCTCCTTGCCCCCTGAAGATGCCAGCCACAGAATCTGGCAAAACGCCAGGAAGAAAAACTTCGGCTGAAAAACCCACAACTAGAGATGGGCACGACCAGGAAAAATGACGTTTTGAGTTGTTGTTTGTCGGGACGGGTCCGTTTAGGGTCGTTTCCGTTTGTCGAGGAAATTTTCAAAAATTGTCGTTTCCGTTTGTCGTTTGTGTTGGGGTTGGGGTTGGGGTTGGGGTTGGGGTAAGTGGGCTCTGGGAGGCACCTCTCTGGGCGCCTCTGACGTCTGACCCACTAAGAAGGGAAGGGAAGGGAAGCGTTACGCGTAGCCGCCGCGTACCATACATTATGTTAGGGTTGGGGGGTAAGTGGCAGAGGCACCTCTCTGGGTGCCTCTGACTCACTAAGAAGGAAAGCATACTGGCGTACTGGCATACAGGTTAGGGTATGGGTAGTGGGCTCTGGCTGGGAGGCACCTCTCTGGGTGCCTCTGACCCACTAAGAAGGGAAGCGTACTTGCGTACGGAATCTGGGTTAGGGTTGGGGTTAGGGTAAGGGCTAGGCTTAGGGTTACGGTTAAGGTTAGGGTGGGTTAGTGGGCTGCACCTCTGGGTGCCTCTGTCCCACTAAGAAGGCCAGTGTACTGGCGTATGGGTTAGGGTTAGGGTTAGGTTAGGGTTAGGGTTAGGGTTAGTGGGCTTTTTATGCCCTCTGGCACATCCAGAAGTCTCAGTCAAAACCTGGCCATGCAATTGGTGGAATGGGTCAAAAACTTTGCATGGTCCCATCCCATGGCCAGCCCATCATTGCGCAGGTGTAAAAAAAATAATAAATAAAATAAAATAAAATAAAATAAAATCAATTGAGATGTTTTATTGCAAGAAAAACCCACTGCTGCTACTATAAAAATCAGGTATTTAAAATACATAATTTTCAAATGTTTCTGTGGTGCTTTGGTGGGTTTTTGGACCACGATTTAAAAATAAATATTGCGGTTGCCATTTTGGATCCCCCCACCGCATGGCAAATGGAGACGACGAGGATGCCCCCCCCCAGCCTGGTACCAGCAGCCCAGGACAGGAGAGGGGGAGAAGGCACGAGACCCCCCCCCCCAGAAACCACCCCTCTCTGGTAGGAGCCCTCACTGAGGCAGGCATATTTTCACCTGCTTTTATGGCCGGGAATCGGGTTTTTTTATTTATTTTTAAAACTTTTTTTCCGTGCTGCTTGGCATCGCGCGATCGCCGCGATGCCATGAACGACAACGAAAAATCAGACCCAATTTATCTTTATCGGGTCGGGTTTGAGCTGGAGTGGAGTAATTCTCGTTACCGTTACCCGTTATGTAACGATAACGAGGACCAAAAATGGAAACGAGATTTTCGCCGCTCCGTGCCCATGTATACCCCCACAACTAGCAGTGGATACAGTTGCTCTTCAGTGTCATATCCCTTGAAGTGGAGACAAACTGGCTCATGAACATGGGCAAGGGCTCTTTTCAAGATGTATTCCATGGTAGAGAAAGCAGAAAAGAGCTCTCTCTTTTTTGCCACCATTGTGTCTACACAGAGTCCCCTTGTGCAGCCATCTTGAGTTCTCAGGGGCCAATTTCCTGGGAGCATACACTGAGAAAATGAAGGCCCTCATCAGTCGATTGGATATATTTGGGGCAACAGCATCCCATTTAACAGGCTGGTTCCAAGGGGAGGAGAGCTGTTGTTATGTTTACTTAATCCAGGATCGTTGCTTACTTCTTATGTTTACTTGGGACAGAAATTAATGCAGAAGAGGTGTAGGTGAATGAGCCCATTTTTGGACATTGAGACTATCCTGATTGGTGCTTCAGGGTGGATGATAGCTTCAGCCACAACACTTTGCACTCCTGTGGTGCAGTCGTTAAAACTGCAGTATTGTAATTAAGTTTCTTATTTCAGAAACATTGGCAATAATCTTTGAGAAGTCCTGGAGAACAGGGGAAGTCCACATAGATTGGAGGAGGACAAGTATTGTACCAATCTTCAAAGCGGGGGGGGGGGGGGGGGGGGGGAAGGACCCAAATAATTACCGCCTAGTCAGCTTGACTTCAATTCCTGGAAAGATACTAGAATATATTATTAAGCAGTCTGTAATTATTTAACTAGCAATGCTGTCGTTACGAGAAGTCAACACGGGTTTCTTAAAAGTAATTCATGCCAGACCACTTTGATCTCTTTGTTTGATAGAGTTACAGGCCTGGTGGATGAGGGGAACACTATGGATATTGCATATCTAGATTTCAGTAAGGCCTTCCATAAAGTTCCCCCAGTAAAGAAGTTAGTAGAATGTGGGATAGATAGTATCACTGTTAGATGGATTTGTAATTGGTTGACTGCACTCAAAGGGTGATCGTAAATGGCTTCTCTTCAGCTTGGAGAGACATTGGATGGAGTGATTGAGATTATGGTTTGTTGAGATGCAAAAAACCTGTCAGTCACAAATTGAACATGAGTCAACAGTGTGACATGGTGGCCAAGAAAGTCAATGCAATTCATGGTTGCATCAACAGAAGCATACTGTCCAGATCAAGGGAAGTGATAGTACCACTCTGTTCTGCTCTGGTCAGACCCCCACCTGGAATACTGTGTCCAGTTCTGTGCACCTCATGGAGTGCATTTTGAAACATTTTGAAAAAAATGTTTCATTTTGGAAAAAAGCTCTGGATGCGGCACCTTTTGCACCCACATTCTGGTTCCGATACGTGGATGACGCATTCATAATTTGGATTACATCTGCTGAGTTAGTATGTGTGATGCATTGCAAATTCGTCTATCTCATAACTTAAAGACTAACCTCTTGTCAAAACGTACAATTCCAGGGTGCCCTATATGTAATGCCTCCAAGACCCTCCCCTGCAATTTAGGTGGGATAATGACCCCATTTCCCCACAACAAACATCCTTTATGCACCGACAATTCATGCTGGCGTGAACAAAAGGGCTTAAATTCACTCTCCAGCTTCCATGAAGGCCACCCCTTCCATACCCAATTTAAAACTCGGGACAATATAGGGTCCCTTGCTGTCTCTCTTGCTACATCTGATGCATGCAGCGGTGGATTGGGTAAGTCCTCTATTAACATGATACCATATGCAGGGGCAGGATCCTCATCCGAACTGTTCAATGGTAATCGACTAAGGGCATCAGCATGTCCCATTTCCTTCCCTGGCCGATAGCATAACATATAATCATATGCTGCCAAAAATACCGACCAACGCAACATTCGGGGAGACAACACTTGGGGGGTCTGATGGCCTGGGGCAAAAATTCCTAATAATGGTTTATGATCTGTAGCAATTTCAAACAGACGACCATAAACATAGTCATGGAATTTCTTTACCCCTGCTACAAGGGCCAGGGCTTCCTTATCAATTTGGGCGTAATTTCTTTCAGTTGCAGATAAGGTCCTTGAAAAATATGCAATTGGAGCCTCTCTTCCATCTGGCATGCGATTACTCAACACTGCACCCACTCCATATGGGGATGCATCACATGCTAGTACTATTGGTTTCTTTTCATCAAAATGAGTGAGTACACTATCTGATGATAACAAATTCTTAACAGCATTAAATGCCTCACCCTGCTTCCGACCCCACACCCAAGGGGTCCTCTTATTCAATAACCTGTGTAGAGGCTCAACCACGGAGGCTTTCTGGGGTAAGAACACATGGTAGAAGTTTAAAAGCCCCAAGAATGATTGAAGTTCCCTCTTTGACCGTGGTGCTGGGGCATCCTGTACCGCTTTTACTTTAGCATTAGTGGGATGAATCCCAGCAGCATCTATCAAATATCCCAAGAATTCCACCTGTGACACCCCAAACTGACACTTTTCTTTTTTTAGCCTTCAACCCTGCATCTTGCAGCCGGCCCAACACTTCATGGAGACGCTTTAACAGTTCTTCCATGGAACTCCCAGCCACAAGTATATCATCAAAATATGGGAGGACCCCAGGAATACCCTTCAACAGGCGCTCTATTAAACTCTGGAATATTCCTGGGGCCACGCTGACACCGAACTGTAAACGCTTAACCTTAAATGCACCATGATGAGTCACTATAGTTTCAGCTTCTGCTGTGGCATCATCTACTGGCAATTGTTGATATGCCTGAGCTAGATCCAGTATTGCAAAAACCTTTCCCCCTGCCAGTGATGCCAATAGGTGGCTTACTGCTGGCACCGGATATGAATGCTGTTGCAGGGCCTTATTAATAGTACATTTATAATCCGCACAGATTCGTACTGCTCCATTTGCCTTCAAGGGGGCCACAATTGGGGTTTCCCACCGGGCATTCGGTACTGGTTCTAATATTCCTTGGGCAATCAACCGATCTAATTCCTCATCTGTTCGGGGTTTCAATGCAAAAGGTACCCTCCGGGGCTTCAAGCGAATAGGCGCAACCATTGGGTCAAGATTAAATGATATAGATGGCCCTTTATATAATCCCAATGACTCATCAAACACCCTCGGGTACTCCTGATAGATTGCCTCAACATCCACCCCCTCCACTTGGTGGACCCCCACTACAGTAATGCCCAGTGGTTCAAACCAATCCAACCCCAATAAGTTCACACGATGTCCTTTCAGTACAACCAGCCGTAGGAGCCCCCTGAATTGTTGATACTGCACTCGGAATGTCCCCATTCCCATTACTGGAACACACCGTCCTTGAAAATCCATCAGTTGAACTGATAATGGTTCTAACTGCAGCCTCCCCTTTTCTGCACAAATCTGCTGAAAAGTGTCTTCTGAGATTATTGATAGAGCTGAACCTGAGTCCACCTCCATTTCATATGGGACCTCCTGTATATACACAGTCACTTTAATCTTCTTGCGAGTACTCATTTGAACACTCTGAATAGGGACCGGATCTGCATAGTTTATAACAGAGTGACATTCCTCCACTTGCAGTCCTTTTTTCTGCTGCTCCCAAGATTTGTGCTGTGTCCGGGGTTCTTTAAGTCTTCTACCTCTGCAAACCCAAGAAATATGTGCCTTTTCCTCGCACACTTTACAATATGCTTCCCGTGTAAACTGGCAAAAATCAGAGAGTTTATTGTTCAATTATGGAAAACATGACTTAAAGATGATTGAAAAATCTGGAGTTAAACCGGGAAAAAGCATTAAATATCTAGGATTAGAACTCCATAAAGAATTTACTAAAACTAAAGAAAGAAATATTTCGAAATTAAAAGAAGAGATGAAAAACAAATTATTATCCTACTCTAAACTAAAATTATCGTGGTTTGGCAGAATTGCATTGATAAAAATGAAAATACTTCCAAAAATTAACTTTATTTTTAAAATGTTACCAGTTCAGTTTTTAGAAAAGGAAATTAAAACTCTCCAAGACATGATAAATAGGTATTGTAATGCAGGGGAAAAAATCAAGAATAAATAAAAGTCTATGGTATAGATCTCAGAAAGAAGGAGGAATAGGTATACCCAATATAAAAAATTATTATATAGCCAATCAACTTAGCTCTTTGGGGGAAATTCTTTTTAAACCACAGAAGCTAATATGGTGGGAGCAAGAGTCTTTGGATATAAAGGGAGAAATAAACACATTTTTATTCACGGAAGTTAAAAACAAAGTAAAGATTGACAACCCCCTATTGAATAGTTTAATTGTTACATGGAGAACATATAGGAAAATCTTGTCTCCGAAGGGATCCCCACTGGCTTTAGTTACTGACTTGGAAAGTTTTCCAGACAACTTGAAGCATTATTTGGAGTTATTTAAAATTAAGAAAATAGCTAGACTAAAGGATTGGATGCTCAAGATTAAAACAATTCAGGATATAAAAAATATTTTGCAACCCAGTGATTTAACATGGTTAAATTATATTCAACTAGGAAAATGGATGAAGGACTGGGGAAAGAGAAATAACCAAATCAGAGAATGCTCAAAATTTGAACATTTCCTACTATCGCTTGAGTCTGAACAGGAAAATTCAGAGAAAGGAATAACACGTAATATATATAAAATACTAGGGGAATTATCAGAAATGAAGGAGTTAAACACCTTGAGAGAAGTTTGGAACCAAGACCTTAATGTACAGATAGAGAAAGAAGACTGGAAGAAAATTTGGAATATGAGAATTTTGAGATCATTATTGGTCAGGATAAAAGAAAACGACTTCAAATTGGTTTCTAGATGGTATTTAACCCCAGTAAGACTAAACAGAATGAATCCTGCTTACTCTAAGATATGTTGGAAATGTGAAAAAGAGCTTGGTACTTACTTGCATCTTTGGTGGGAATGTGAAATAGTCCAAAGGTTCTGGAAAAAAGTGTTTTTAGAGCTAAGTAATATGATTAAGATGGATATAGATTGTAATCCAGAGATAGCATTATTATCATTGTTAACAAGTAAAGATTATGATGTTACAATAAAGGAACTAATAGCAAATTTTATGACAGCTGCTAGATTAATTATAGCAAAAAATTGGAAGTCAAAACTAGAATTCAAGATGGAAGACTGGTATAATGAACTTTGGGATATAGCTATAAACGATAAACTGTCCTGCAGTTTAAAGGTTAAACGAGGAGAAATGAAAAAAGACATTTTCTACAATATCTGGGGTAAATTTTTAGATTATGTACTAGTCGAAGGAAAAGGGAAAGAGTCCACGAATATCTCACAACAATTCTGGAGAAGAGAACTTTAAGAAGACTACTAGAAGAATAGAAGATGGAGCAACGAATAAGAATGTATGGATGGCCCCGTGGGATGGGGGTGCACTTATATTGTTTGTTGTAGTTTTTTTTATTTTCATTTTCTTATGTCGTTGTATGTAGTTTAAAATTTAATAAAAAAACAATAAATAAAAAACAATATGCTTCCCGAAAACCACAATGTCTTTTATCATGATTCCTCCCACAAGCTGCACACCCATGGGGCACTTCATTCCTTTTTGCCTTTACACTCTCGGTCCGGTGGACTTCCTCTTCCTCTGCAGCGTCCTCCTCCATCCTCCCTTGATGGATGGTCTCTGGCCTCTGTGGCAGGGGAGGTTTGCGTGCCATACGAACCTCACACGTTGATTGCTCAGCTGCTTCCACTGCTAAGGCCTCCTCAAACGCCACTCTGAAGGTCCGCTCTTTCTTGGCAAACAAACGCCTTTGCAATTTCTCATCTCTCAATCCACAGACCAACCTATCTCTCAACGCAGTCTCTAAATCTATGAAATTGCAATGCATTGCAGCCTGTCTCAATGCTGTGACAAACTCTGCGATTTTCTCTCCTTCTGCCTGGTCTCGTTTATAAAATGCATGCCGGCAGGCTATCTCTGAAGGCTGTGGTGAGAAATGATTCCTCAGCTTCTCTTTGATAACATCAAAGGATGTTGTTTGCAGCTGGGCTGGTGCAATTAAAGCTCTAGCAACTTCAAAGGTGGCCCTCCCACACAGGCTAAAAAACGTTGCCCTTTGCAAGGCTACATATGTAATTTCTTGCGCTGCTAGGTAAAAGTCAAAATGTGTAATATAAGACTCAAAGTCTTCTGCTGCCTCATCAAATGGCTCAAAATGCCCCCTGCCAGTCATTCTTACAGTCACGTTGCTACCCGGGTGGGGGGCTGCCTCTTCAGCCGACATAATCCTTCTCCCTCGCAATAACTCACGGCTGTCACTTCACCTTCGTCGCCAGTGTTGAATAGTGAGTTCACGACACCGGAGATCCATCAACATGGCTTTATTGCACGACAACGAGGACAGACAAACATGAAGCAAAAGCAAAAGAGAACACACATGCGTATTTATACAGACGCTGCGAGAAGGTAGTCGTTAATTATCTGCAGCTGGTCTGCCACAATTAACCCACACCTCCCCGGCAATGCTGTCTCTATCTTCACTACATAACAGTCGAGTAGTGTGACATTCCTGCCACTAGGTACAAATGTATTTGTTCACCCAAGCAGTTCCTGGTCACACAGCTAGTTCAGTAAACTCTAGTGCTTTTAATGAAAATACGTAATTTGATTTCTGTACTGCCCATTAGTACTAAAGCACTTGCGGGGTGGTTTACAGCATAATTAGGAGAATTTTTTTTGCCTCCCACCCATTTTTATGACCTTAGATGTCTGGAAGGCTGAACCAACCTTGATGAACCTCTTGGCACTGACCTCAGGTTGTGATCTGAGGCTTGACTGAAGTAGTTCAGTTTAACCACCACACAACAAAGCATACTGTGCTTTCAGTATTCATGTTTGCCAATAACTTGGAGATTTTAGGGGTGAGGGTTGGTTTGGAAATGTCTTCAATCAATTTCACCTGGAGAGGGTGAGGAAATGCATGACCATCAAGCACTCTACAAGGCTGTTGTCTCTTTAATGTTTTTCTTACTCTCTGGTCTCTGGCAGTCCCCGAGTCCTGTATGAATGGATACATTGGGGTCTCTCCTGCCTTTGCAGGAAGGTCTGGGTTTTTTTCTCTCTCTCTTATGAAATGTACTGGCGCCAAGGCCAATCCTAGTCTATTCAGATGGAAGCTTTAAATAACTGTGCATATTGCTGGTTAAAAACAAACACACACCTCTTATATTGCAGGGCACAAGAGCAGCAGAAGCAATAGCAAAGTGAGGCAGTCAATTCCAGCAGACTGAGAGAATCTCCAGTGGAGTCAAGGTAAGTGGAAGCTGGACTGGATGGAAAGTTATTATTGTCTGTATCTTGGGGTGAGCAGTTGTAACTCAAGTGTTAGGGTATGAGTTTGAAAAGAGTGATCCCAGGTCATTTGGGTTTAATTTTCACAATGACAGCAGTAGTCTGCCAAGCTCTCAGAGTAGGTTTTGCTCAGTAATGGCCATTTGCTTGACTTTCCCTGGACTACAACATAAAATATGCATGTGTCTCTGTGACTGGATTTTTGCCTGGAGTGAGTACACTGTGTACAGAGTGAATGGAGTTTCTAGCTTTTGTTCAATGTCATAGGTGCAAACCTCATGAGACTATACAGTAAATATTGGTTCAGTTTGAATTTATCTAAACTGAAAAAGAGGAACTGACCTGAACCACAAACTTTTTAAGTGTTTTACTGAACATCCAGGTTCATTTCCCTCTCCCCCTGCCCACTTACCTTTTGCTGCTTCCCTGTCCCCCACAGACCAAGCTGCCTCGGAAACCAAACCAAGGCAAACCCAGCCAGGTAACTTCTGAACCCTACCAACCCTTTTTTAAATGCCATGAACTCTTGAAAAAAGGTTCCTTTTTTGCTTTTTAAAAAGATTGCATGGTTCATGGATTGTCGGTAGCCACAAACTGCAAACCACTATGAACCACAATTTTTTGTAGTTTATGCCCATCTCTAGTTACATCTCATTAACTTCTGAGCAGACATTCAGAAGGATGGTTTAGGGGATACTTTGTGGCTGATGTGCAAAAGAACAAGTTTAAGATTCTCCTTGAACTTGCTTAGAGCATTTTCGGGAAGGCTCTGAAGACTGCATCACCACCACAACCATTCATTATGGAGTCTGGTGGCACCTTAAAAACTGTTGCTGCAATGTGCTCTCATTTTGCCTCTGACCTATGGCAACCCAATGAGTGTCTAAAAATGTTCTCTTCTTAGAGCTGCAGCTCATTTTTTGAATTCATGGAATGTTGGCCTCCGTTATCATGAGATATAAACCATGTGCTGAGCTTGGAAAGAGATTGGGGGGAAAGGGGCCCCCTTTTGTAACAGGCTGCAATGGACTGTCAATATTTGCAGTGGACCTCCTTTCCCTTAATTTTCTTATATAGTAGTGGCTTAATATTCTGCATCATGGAAGATGCTGCTGGAATATGTGTGGCTATATCCTATCACACACACTCCACACTAATGATTTTAAAGTTGACCTTTCTCAGTTTCTGTGACAGGGACAGCTGAAGATTAATCAGCAATCTGATTTGCCCCTGGCACCCCCTTAACTCTTGTTGCTCTTGGTCACAGCCACCTGGCTTTGTGAGCCTCCCCCATTCCTGCACAATATGATATGGATAAAGAGAGAGGAAATGATTTTTTTAAGCCAAGAGGATGGCCTTTATCATGATTGTGACATTGATTCTGCCCTTTCCTTCCTGCATATGGGACCCATGGTAGACCCATTGTGAAGTGAGATCCCCTTTGTAGAAGCCTACTGGCACTTCCGTGAATTCTTCCTTCATACCACCTGGGGAAAAGATGTTACTTCTCATCATATCTCTAGCCCCAACAGCTCCCCACATGTCAGAATGGTTCTGCTGCTCTTTGATTGTCAGGAAAGATGAAGAGACCACTCAATCCTGTACATTTCCCAAACCTTCATTTATAACATCACAATGGTTCTTTTGACTGGTGGCAATGTCAACACCAGAAGGTTGAAGTAGGGCCCCCAGTATTGCTAGGTGCTCCAAATTAACTGCTTATTTGCTTTCTTGCTTGATCAAGACAGATTCAACTTGTTTTCAGGTGTCATCAACAGGAGATCTCTGTGCTGAGATAGTAGACGGCATTTCTGTTCATCTGAAAGAATCTACTGACTTGGCAATCATTTTGCAAATGAACCTTCTTTCCTTGGTGCAGATATCATCATGCCAACATTTTTAAAGTCTGCATTTTGGCACTACGTAAATGCACTCACCATCAGCATTTGGCTGTTTAGCATCAGTATTCCAGTACCTAGGGGGGAGGGAGGAAGGATTGTTAACCCACACTTTATATATATGTAGCCATGGTCATACTTAATTTATTTAAATAATGTATTTTCTACAAAGTAAGGTGTTCAGGGCAGTTCATATGAACATAAACAATAGAAAAAACAACAACAATCAGGATTACAATTCTAGTAGCCAGCAATATTTTGAATTTTATTGAACTACAGTGTTGCAAGCTTGACATCAAACTTTTTAAAGACAGGCTCAATTTCCTTGCTGAGTCTGTGAAGATTCTCAGTCATCCAGGTGAGTTTATCTGGAAGCTGAGTCATGGCAACTGGACTATTCTTCAGAGATCAAAATGTTTTGCTACTCATCCAAGCAGCTTTGTCAGTCTGAGGAAAGTTAGTGGTGAGTCGCTCGTTTTATAGTTCCTCATTTCACACCGCCCTGGTCTGAATAGGCTTGTTAGATAGACAATGGACCTAATCTTTGAATGAATGTCCCTTGTCTTTCAAATGGAGGTACACTGCTGATTCTGTCCCAAACTGTTGCCCCTCCTATGTTGGGACATGCTCCTGATTAATGGCTGCTTAGCTTCTCCGATGTAGAGGTCTGCACAGTAATCACTGCATTGGACTTCATATACTACAGTAGGACCCCCATATCCACTCATTCATTATCCACTGATTCAGTTATCCACAGTTAGCAGACAAAAAATTCAATAAACAATTCAGCAGCTGCGAAGTAAGGTACTGTCTCAATACTGCAGCTGTAAAGCAGCTACTGTCACAAAACAGCAGCCATAAAACAAGCTACTGTCACAAAACAGCAGTTTTGGAGATTTTGGGTGTTCTCTCTTATCCATGGTTTTCATTATCCACGAGAAGGTCTGGAACCTCCCCCAGCAGATACCGGGGCCCTACTGTATATTGTGTCGGGTCCTTTGGGTGGAGGAGTCTCTGCCTCAATGTGTTTGTGGGTTTGAAGTAAACAGGGATGTGGCATTTTCCAAAAACCCTTTAAACAAAAGCTTTTAAGACACCCCAGCCATGTAGGGAATGACCAGATTCTTCCGTTGGCTCTGGGTTTCAGGCTAATCCCTTGTTCTTCTGGGTCGGCACACTGTTTTGTTGAAGACCCACTTTGGATATCCACAAACCTTAAATGCTTTCTTAAGGTGCCTCTCCTCCTTCTTGGTTTCTGTGGAGGTAGGGATGCTCTCTGCTCTGTGGTTTAAGGTCCTGATGACCTCTAACTAGAGATGGGCACAAAACGAACAGAGAGCATTTCATTTCATTTTTTGTTTCATTTTCTTCTGTTTTATTTTGTTTTGTTTGAAACAATTTTTTTAAATAGTTTTTCATTTTCTTTCATTTTTTGTTTGTGTACTCTGTGTGTGTGTGTGTGTGTGTGTGTGTGTGGTAATTGTGTAACTTCCCACACCCAATTGGGTACAGGAAAAGGCGGGATTTGTAAAAAAAAATGCCACCCCAAGCACCGATCAACTGTAGCACGGGCTTGGGGTGGCAAAAAAAGTTTACAAATCCTGCCTTTCTCCCCACCCCATTGGGCACAGAGAAACCAGGGGATTTTAAACATTTTTTTTTGGCTGAGCCCCAAGCACTGATCAGCTGTAGCGTGAGCTTGGGGCTGGCAAAAAAAAAGTTTTAAAATCGCTCCTTTCCTCCTACCCATTGGGGGAGGTTAGCCTGCACTGCAGCTGATCAGCGCTTGGGTCTCAGCCCAAAAAAAATTGCTCCTTTCCCCCATCTGATGGGGTTGGGGGGAAAGCAGTGATTTTTAATTTTTTTAATTTTTAATTTTTGCTGAGCTCCAAGCGCTGTAGCGTGGGCTTAGAGGTAGCAAAAAAAGTTTTAAAATCGCTGCTTCTTCCCCACATTGGCCGAGGGCACTTTAAAAAAAAGCGCCAGCAGCACTATAGCTGATCGGCGTTGCCGCTTTGGAAGCCCCCTCCACAGGGGCTGGTCAGCAGAAGCAGCAGGGAAACGAAAAATGAAATGAAATGAACGAAATGAAAATGTTTGTTTCATTTTATGAGCGACTCTACTTACGAGCAGCTCTACTTACAAGCGAAAAACCGGTGGCGTTTTTTAACTGCTGCATTACAAATTTTAGATGTGGTTACCTGTACTTCCACATTTTTAAAAATATAGTTGTTGTGAATTTTTCGGGCTGTTTAACCGTGTACTGGAAGTTTTTTTCCCTGGCGTTTTGCCAGACTCTGTGGCTTGCATCTTCACAGAGCAAGGAGCTTGGGGAATTAGGATAACTCCTAGCTTCCTGAGTTCCTTGCCCTCTGAAGATGCCAGCCACAGAGTCTGGTGAAATGTCAGGGGGGAAAAACTTGCAGAACACAGACAAACAGCTGGAAAAACTCACAAGAAGTATCTGATTCCGGCTGTGAAACCCTTGAGGATACATTTTTAAAATATGTTTTTGAAAAATGGTTCTCCCAGGGCACTTTGCATCTGGGAGGTTTTAAAACACCTGCACCATGCTTCCAGACATCTGTGGGTTGCAAGAGGCATGGAGTGAGGAGGTGTGCACTAAAAAGTGACTTGCACCAGGTTCAAGTCCTGTGTTGTGTGAGGGTGAGGCATGGTATCTTTAAAATGCACTGCCTTTAAAGGGCACTAAAAACTGACCTGCATCGGGTCCAAAATCTGTGTTGTGTGGGGTTTGAACATGTTGGCTGAGGGTGTGTGAGGCATGGTCAGTGTGCCTGCCTGGCTTTAAACTGCACTGAATTATTCTGTATTATGTTTTTTAAAAGTGATATGAGGTGTTGGAAATGTTTATTCTTGAAAAGTAATGTTGCTATGCAGTGTGCATGTGTTTAAAGTGCTCTTTATAAAGGCTTTTGCACACAAAAAACTGATGTCTGTGTCTTTTTCCAAGCCTCCAGAATGAATAAATCCATTTCCAATGCACTCCTATGGGAAACCGCAGCTCTACTTACAATTTTTTCTACTTACGAGTGTGCATTCGGAACGGATTATATTTGTAAGCAGAGGTACCACTGTACGTGTATGTACGAGAAACAGGCCCTTTCGGGGAGAAAGAAGCATTTACATTCTCAGAAAGTATGATTTCAGCTCATTCAAAATGGCTTTTTATGCAAACCTGGTGGGGGTGGTCTTAGGTTATTTGGTTATTATAAAAGAGGATTATAAACAAGGTTGGGAATCACTGCTGTAATGTTTCTAAAGCAACTTTCCCCCTGTGCTCATCATCTGTACATGCAATTAAAACAGACTGAACATATTCCCAATTGCAGCTTTATAGTCATCTAACAAAATGAATTCTCCAGAAAGATGATTTTGAATGCTGATATCAGAGAGCTTCTTCAATATCTGAGTTTGATAGCCTTGTAAGTTGTCAGACCATCCATTTTTTTCAGAGGAGTCATCTTAGAGATTCCCCGTTGCAAAGAATGGCATCTGTCTCGCCACCAACATTTTCCTCGTGTCTTGCATGTATTGCTTATTTTAGCACAGAGGGGGTAGTCGTGTTGATAGTACGAGGTTGTGTCTTCCCCATTCCAGTATCTGAAAAGAAGAGCAGCACTAATCAGTGAGACTGGCTGTCTACATTCTTAGAAGTCCATGATGTAGCAATATTTTTTTGGGTGGGTTTTCTCATCTCCACCTTTTGGCTACCTCTTCATTATTACTATTATTCATATGATGCTACAATTCTATATACGGTACCTTTTGCCCAAGTAGAAAATTAAAGAGTGAAATTATGGGGTGAAAAATCATATTTTTCAAACAACCTGATCTCTTGAGTAGGATGAGGTGGTGGTGGAATGTGTCTGATACACCTTTGGAACTCCCTCCCACAAGACACCAGGCTGGCCCCATTTTTGTTGGCCTGCAAGCAGGCAAATGGTTGTTCTTTTTGGGAAAGCTTTCCATTAATGACTGGTTGTCAGAGTGCTTATTTATTTTATTTTAATTTATTTCAAATATTTTATCCTGACTTTCTCCTTAAAAGGACTTGCATCATTAAAGAACAGTATTTAAAAGCTTAAAACAATAGTATACAAATATTTAAAAAGAATTAAACTAGTATTATATCAAAATGGTAGATAAAATCAATATTAAAACACATTTTAAAATGAATAGTCTTGCTTTATACACAACAAGATGGCAAGTACCCGCATTGTTCAAGATAGTCAAGAGATAACTGGACAACCATCTGTCAGAACTGCTTTGTTTTGTGGACCTGATGGCCTTGCAGACCACTTCCAACGCCATTATTCTACGATTCCATTTAACATCCCCTGGTGATGCTTCTTTTCACTGGAGAAAGAGTCACAATCGTTTTGCATAATTTGTGCTCTTTGTGTTTTATAACCTTTTGGTTACTTGTCCAATTTGCAAACTTGTTTGCTTTGATTTGCCCTTCATCTTAACGGCAAGCATCGCGTTCCTTTAAAACCTATCTTCCCAAATACAAACATATGCTTAAATGGAAGGGCAGTCATAGCAACTGGATTTCTTTTCTTGTGAGATCGAAATGTTTTGCTACTCATCGCAACAGGCTTGTTACTCTGAGGAAAGTCCATGCGAGGCCTCCAATTTATAGTTCACCTTAGTTCACCTTTCACTATAGTTCACGTATAATTCAGCTTTCACATTACCCTGGACTCAATTGGCTTCTTAGGTGGACAATGGCCTGGGGTGCGTAAAAGTTCCACCTATACAACCTTTCCCAACACCCATTAATTATGGTTCATTAGCGTTGGCGGGTTAGAAATGACAAAAACACTCCTTAAATATCTCACTTACCTGGAAATCCCTCAATATTGTAAGCCGCCTTGGGTCTTTTTCCAAGGAGAAAGGTGAAGTAAAAATATTCAAAATAAATAAAATGTATTTTGTGCCTTTTATCCGATCAGACCATTTAAGTGCAATTATGGGTTGTAGATCATTCAGGCCAATCTCTTAGGGAGGACGAGGTTGGAGTGGAATGTATCTGATCCTGCAATGTCCTTAAGCAGCATACCACCCGCTTGGGGAGAGGGGCAGATAAACCCTCCCCTTTGGAGACTCAGAGCTGATTCTACCCAGTGCAGGACTCACAGGTTCCTGGGTAGGTGGGCCAAAGGCTCACTGGCACTGCAGAAGGGCGGAGGGCAGAACTGGCAGAAAGCACTCTTTAAATATCACACTGACCCTGAAAGCCCCATTTATAATAACCATGTCTCGTCACGTCAATTCTGATGGATGGCGACCCTCTTCAGGACTCCCCAGGTAGAGAATTCTCAGAGGTGTCATGCTCTGTTCAGCTTGCCCAGGGCTGCACAGGCTGGCTAGGCAGGCAAAGTAGGGAATGGAATCCCAGCCTCTCTCTCCGCAGCCAGATATCAAAAAACAAGTATCCAAGAACTTCCTGACGGTTAGAGCTGTTCAGCAGTGGAATATGCTGCCCCAAAGGAGGGTGGTGGAGTCTCCTTCTTTGGAAGTTTTTAAGCAGAGGGTGGATGGCCATCTGTTGGAAATACTGTGATGGGGGTTCCTGCATGGCAGGGGGTTGGACTGGATGGCCCTCGGGGTCTCTTTTTCCAACTCTAGGATTCTATGACTCTATGCCTCTGATTCTAACAACTCCAAAATGTCCTGTCCTCGACTGCCCTGCTCAGCTCTTGCAAAAGCCCTTGGGCTCCTTTAGGGAATCAAGCCATCTCATATTTCATCCTCTGTTTGTTTCTGTTGCCTTCAATCTTCCCCAGAATGATTATGTTTTCCAGGGCATCCTGCCTTCTCTTAATGTGCCCAAAGTAAGACACCGTCAATGTTGCCAGTTTTGAGGCAGTTCAGACTTGATTTGATCAAGGGCTCACTTGTTCATGTTTCTGGGGGTCCAGGGGTATCAGCAAAACTCAATGGGGCCATGAATCCTACTTGGTGATGCTGCTTCTCCAGGATGCTCATACAGGAGTCGTCCTGAAGCCAAAGTGGGGAGGAGAGGCAGGTCCCAAGAGGAAAGGGGGACTACCTATGCCTTCTTTCTTGCACACACTCCCCAGTGTTAAATATTGTGCCTAGGAGTGAGGTATCTGGCTGCAGAGCCAGAGCTTGGAAGCTCAGTTCTTCACTCTGCATCTCAGAAGAGCCACCCTCCCCCACCCCACCCCACCCGTGGCCTTGGGTAAGCTGCTTCCCTGGGTGCTTCCAGAAGAAGGGAGTGGCAAACCACTTCTGCCGAGTGCTCTCCTGGCCTAGAAAACTGGGAAAGGGGCCACCATAAATCAGAACTGACCCAATGACATATTATCTATGGGCCTTTTCACACAACCCCTAACATCCGCTGGCCCCTTAAATTCGGACCAGAGATCTTGGGGGTTCGTTGCTGTTCCTCCGTCCCCACCCCTCCGCACTTCCTGGCTGCTGGCTGTGTGAGGGGAGGGAGGACAAAAGGGGACAAAAGAATTAGGCTTACCTCCCGGTGCCGGTGGAAGCTGCTCTGAGCCCCGTCACTTCCTGATTCCTTCTCTTAAAGGGGCGGGAGGCAAAAAACAACAACAAAAAGAAGCGAGGAGAGCCCGGCACATCGGCATCAAGCAATTTTCACCTCCCAAGAGCAGGTACCTGAAAAGTGCGCTGGGTCACGCTTAGGTGGGTGGGGTCGCACTTAATTTCCTGTAAACTCCGGAGCTGGTGGGGAAACATTTTTAAGCTCCGGAGCTGGGAGCCATTTGCCCCGGAGTTTAGGGGTCGTGTATAAACGCCTATGTAGACCGTTGCTAATAAAACTGGTCTCCTATAATCTTCTATAGAAGAAGGGAGGAATCAAAATTAAAGGCCAGATATTTGGTCAAATAAATCTTGTGCAGTATCGTAAATATACTGAAAGAACAGGAACAATGCTCAGTGAAAAACAATCAACATATATGCAAGTTTCTATGAAAAATAGGTCATGGAAAATATTTACTGACTCACGAGGGCTTCGGTTCAGTTTTGTTCATATTCCATTTAAATATATCGAGATATCTCTCCTTAATTGCTCCAGTCCAGTAAGACTCAGCCCTTCCAATGACTAGTTCTTCTAAGAAGTCCTGTAATAAGAGCAATCAGAAGATGTTTATAGTGTTTACCAGGATATGTCCCTTTCTCAAGAAGACTGCAGATCTTTACAAGTTTTTAGCACTGGAGAACCAGAGATGATGTGCATATTCATAAAGGGAGCAGATATTTACAGATGTTGTTCAGCATTTGGCTTATGTTAGATCTATCCATTTCTAATTATTATTTCTAATTATTAGCTATTATTTGTTGTTATTATATTTTTGTATTTCATTTGATTATGAACTGCCCAGAGTGGTGTCTAGCACTAACTCGGCAGTATGCAGATATAATCCATCTGTATGTCTGCCTGACTTACTGTCTGTTTGCCTGCCTGCCTGCCTGCCTGCCTGCCTGCCTGCCAAAGAGATATGAAGAGCATGTGCATAAAAGTAATATGTATATCTCAGAGGGAGAGCTTGTCACCGTGATGCTAAGAGCAGCAAGGAAAGAGTGATACACATTGCATTGTGGGGACATTTTCCCATCACCTGGCCCTAGATGTTGATGCTGATGCAGATGCCTCTTTTACTGTCTCTGGCCTCAGAAGAGAAAACCTCTCTGCCTCATAGATGCTTGATGATTGGGTGGGCAAAGGGGGGAAAGTGAGTGGTGTGCCTTGTGGCCCAGTGGAACAGACAGAAAGAGCCCCTGAAGCCGCAGATATCATGCCTACAGGATGGGACAGGAGCACTCCGAAAACAGAGTTCTTCTCAGCTGCAGAAAGCTCTCCATGTGCCATGCAAGAACTGCACTCCATGTGTCTTAACTGATGCTTGTAAGGCTAGGGTAACAGCTGTGGCTGCAACCTCTGTGCCCTTTCAAATTGCCTCTCTAGAACAACTGCAAGGGCCTTGGGGAACCCCCCCCCCTTTGTGCTTTAGCACTGCTGCCCACTCCAACATGTAGCATTGCTTCCAGGGCAGGAGGTCTGCCAAACTCTGCCCCCCCCCCAGCTACACCACTATGTGGGGTATGCAAACTGTCTGACAGGGTGGGGCCTTCTGTGACACATCTCACACTTTCCCTGACGGGTTGGCTGATAACAGGAGCAGTTTGGATGGGTGAGATGGCTCGACAGGTTGGTTGATGGCTAACTAATTTTGCACACAGCTCTGTCAACTCAGTTGCACCAAGAGGAGCTCTGAGCAGAGACATGGCAAGCTATTTTGCTGAGCATGCCTCCTGGTGACATCTGAAGAAGAGTCACAACAGCCTGCCTAGGAAAAGGAGGAGGAGAACGTGGAGGCTTCTCCAAAGAAAGAGAAGGAGTACTTTTTCATGCAGGGCAGGAGGAGTGAACAGGGCCACTAGATGTTGCCAACTTGCCCTTAATTACCCTAACACTCACCAGGAGACACCCTTGTATTTATTTTATTTATATTAGAGTATTTTTAGCCCACCTCTCTCCTTGGAAAAAAGGACCCAAGGCGGCTAACAGTAATGAGGGACAATATACAGTCCAGTACAATTAAGACATGTACAAGTATCGAGAATGGGGAATTGAGGGACATCTTACAGCATTAATAGACAACATGACATTAAAGCTACAAGAGAATGCGAGCAGTTAAAGGGGAATAAAGTTCCATGTAAAGTTATTGAAAACTTTGAAACCCCTCTCTAGGGGTGGCCACACACAAATCTGAAACCGGGCTGGATTGGGTGGCATGGGTGGGCAATCTTAGGGAAAGACGCTCCATTAGGTAACAGGGCCTAAACTGTTAAGGCCTTTATAGGTTAATACTAGCTCTTGAATTTGGCACACGCCTACTGAGAGACAATTTCAGAATCAGGGAGAGGCGATCATATGTTCAAACCCACAGGATTAATTTGCCCACTGTAACTGTATTTTACACCTTCTGAATCTTCCACATCGCCTTCAAAGGCAGCCCTGTGTAGAGAGCTTTGCAGTAGTTGATCCTAGAGATTGCCAACACATGGAACAGCGTCATTAGGGATGTCCTGTCCAGGTAAGGTTGCAGGTGTGTAATCGGCCTGACACCTTCTTCTCAGAGACCTTTGTTGTAAGATCCCAGGTTGGTTAAGAAAAATGTCTCAATTGATTTTTCATCTGATTGTGAATGAAAGGGTGACCTGGCATGTCTGTATGCCCCCACCAGGCAAGTTTCACTCTAAAGTGTGTACATACAGTACGTGCCTCTGTCCCCCTCTGCATAGTTTTTTCCCTCCACCCCTGTGCATCTATCACAACTGTTTTTTTTCTGGTCATCACGGAACCTGTGCAGGAAAGGCAGCAAGAGGACTGCATATGTGCAAAGGACTGAGCGCTGCAAAGGAGGGCAAAAAACTGGAGGAAACATTGTCCTCAGGTCACTATATCTGGTAGGCAGATGGGAAGCCCCTGTGTGTTCAATGGGAAGCCATTGTGTTCAGAAGTTCCATCGAGATTAGAATGTTTTCTCCATTTCAGGGCTTGGTCCTCACTTAAGTTTACAAAAGAGTTGAGTATTCAGAAACAAATGAACAACACCCTTGGCAGTGAACTTGGCTGCAGTAAAAAATAGCTGCCTGCCATAGTAATACAGTTCAGTTGGTGAAGAAAGCGTATACAGTAATCCCCCCCCCATCGCAGGGGTTAGGGACCCGACCTGACCTGCAATGATTGAAAATCCAAAATATGTGGATGCTGGGTAGGGTTGGGTCTGAGGGGCCTCTCTAGGGCCTCCTACACTTACCTGAGGCCTGGTGTTGCCCCAGTTGGGCCTCCAATGGGCTTCTCGGGCCTGTCAGAGGTCCCAGAAGTGGTTTCCGGTGATCTAGAAGCGATATCCGGTTTGCCAGAAAACACTTCTGGGGCCTCCGACTGGCCTGGGAAGCCCATTGGAGGTCTGTTTGGGGCTGCACCACACCTGGGGTAAGTGCAGGAGGCCTCAAACAGGCCCAAGCAGCTTACCCCGGGGGTCTTGCCTTTAATATACTGTGGTCCCCCAATATACCGGGACTGTAGCATATGAAAGGCGAAATGGCGGAGAACCACTGTAATACTGTGTAAGGATTTTTAGTGAGGTATCATCAGGTAGTACTCTCTTGAAAGGTCTGTGATCTCACTGGTGCTGTACTCCATCTGGGACCTACACCAGATATGATTACATGTGACTGGCTTGCAGCTTTTTGTTGTTGTTGTTGTTTTAGGACTGAGGGTCCATCTATATGGGCCTCGACTCAGTCCAGAAGTAGATCAAGTTGAGAGGTCTAATGTGGGAGAACAGGAGTTAATGGGTTAATGGTTTCATAAGCTAGTTTGCAGCTACCATTATCAGCAAGGCTTGCCATGCCAAGGTGCCATACCAAGGTGGTTATGTCAGGATTAATTCTGCGCATGCTCTAGGCATATACAGGGCTATTGTTTAGTTTATCTCTGTCTTAGCCAATGATATCAGCTAAATGTGGCTCCATGCAACGCCTTAACTGACCTACTTTTGTTCCTAATAAAAATGATTGCCGTGGGGGTGCGCACGGTAAAACTGCCGCTATCTTTCTGCACCAGATATCAGTCTCCGGACTCCCGTTATTTCTAAACGCACTCTTAAGGGGGGCTGGTTTCTTCCTCAAGTGGTGCCCCGGTGCGAGGCCATTCGTTCGTAAGCCTCTCGGTGTTCGTGAGGATTGGACGCGATCTCACTGCTGTGGTATTTTCGTCCACTCATCCGACCGGCAAGGTCTAAGCGCACTATCATCTTGTAGCAGATATCATCATCTGCAAGATCCCGGTGAGTTGGATTTTGTGAAGATTAAATGCTTAGAAACATGGACGGTAATGCTGTTTCCTCCCCGCAACAAAAATTCTGCCAGGAACTGCATTATCTGCTCACTAATAATAGCTACACGACTCCTCTAAAGGAGGTCGAAGATCTTGCCAAGTCAATTGCTGAAATATGTCCCCAGCTGGCACTAGATGGTAAGTTAGATCTTCAAAAATGGGACAAAATTGGCTACTCCCTTCAGGATCACCCCAAAGTTAATTTTAAGGTCCGGCACACGTAGTTTCAGGTCCGTGCATGTCTTCAAGGACCCACTCCAGGCAATATTTTGTTGGCACAACAGTCTCTGCCACCCTTGCCAATCATCAAGCTCACTTCTTTTTTAAAGTAAAGAAAGTGGGGATGTGGGAGAACAGGAGTTAATGGGTTAATGGTTTCATAAGCTAGTTTGCAGCTACCATTATCAGCAAGGCTTGCCATGCCAAGGTGTCATACCAAGCTGGTTATGTCAGGATTCATTCTGTGCATGCTCTAGGCATATACAGGGCTATTGTTTAGTTTATCTCTGTCTTAGCCAATGATATCAGCTAAATGTGGCTCCATGCAAAGCCTTAACTGACCTACTTTTGTTCCTAATAAAAATGATTGCCGTGGGGGTGCGCACGGTAGAACTGCCGCTATCTTTCTGCACCAGATATCAGTCTCTGGACTCCCGTTATTTCTAAACGCACTCTTAAGGGGGGCTGGTTTCTCCCTCAGTCTAACATGCCCTTTTGTCTGATAGTTCTGGATCAGTTTCATCTTGTGACACCTGATGACTTTGACAAGGTGCTTGCATGGTGTAGAACTGCCATGCTGGTTAAAGCACCCAAAGAGATAATGATTCAATGACCATTCAGATAATAAACTACTCCTTACAGGAGGGATGTATGACAACCTGTCTGAAGAAGAAAACAATCCAGCCCGTTCTTTAAAGGTCCAGCCTGACAATGGACAATGTAAACAACGATCATCCTGTCACCAATATACAGCTCATGGGTAAATTGACTGAGACGGTAGGGGCGGATCAGCTGCACATGTTGTTAGAGGACACCAATAATCGTGATCAGTTCCAGTGGAAGTTTAGGCCATTTCAGGGGACTGAGGTAGATCTGGTCACTCAGCTGGATGACCTGTTAAGGGAGGATGGCCAGGGGAATATAACCCTGTTGGTCCTCCTGTATTTCTCAGTGATATTCTTAAACACCGTATCATACTGGATTGGCTCTCCAGCTTGGGAATAGGGGGCTTTATGCTAGCGCCACTCTTCCTTGGGGTCCATTCCCACTGGGTACACTTTGGCTATTCTGTTTCAAACCCATGGGCTCTATAGTGGGGAGTCTCACACTGATCCTCTCTCTTACAGCTCATTAACATCTACTGTATATGGGACCACTGGGAGAGATCATTTAGAGACTGGGAATGTGTTGTCATCAACATGCTGATGACATACAGCTCTATCTCTCCTTCTCATCCTCAGCTGTGCAAACCCTGGAAGATTGTCCGGCCTCCGTTATGGCAAGGACAATTGCTAGCAGGCTGTGGTTCGAATCCCAGCAAGATGGAGATCTTGTTGTTAGGTGGAGATCTCGATAGGTTAGGGGGCTTCTGCCTGGTCTGGATGAGGTTGCATTACCCCTGAAGGACCAGATCCACAATTCGGGTGGGTTTCTGAATCGAGCTCTCTTGATGGAGAAAAAGATCTTGGCCGTGTCCAGCTTTGCCTTTTGTCAGCTTAGAAAATGCACACACCTGCAGCTCTAACTTGCCAAGAAATCCCTGATAATAATGTACACATTGGTAATTTTTGACTATTTCAATGCTGTCTATGTGTGGTGGTACAGAGACTGCAACAGGTGCAAAACTCAGCAGCTAGGCTGGTTTTGGGGATTTCAAGAAAGGATTATATCTCCCCAGTTCACTTGCATGGGTTGTCTGTATGTTTCTGTGCCAAATCCAAGGTCTTAATGTTGATATTTAAAGCCCTTCATGGTTTGTTTGAACTTCATTATTTCTTGGAGCATCTCTGCTTGAGATCTACCATCCCCACCACCTGGACCTGCTAAACATTGGTGCTGTATATGACCACCCTCAGTGAAGCCAGAAAGACCAGGACCAAGAACTGGCCCTTCCCCGCGCATGCTGCCTCCCTGTGAAATGCACTAGTGCTAGAGGTGTGTCAAGGCCCTTCCCTCCTGATATTCAGAAAGTATAGAAAAACATTGCTTTTCATAGAAGCAATTCAAGATATCCCCCACTTATAATGACTGCTATTTAGGTTATGTATAGATTTTCTCGTTTGATTTGTCATCACCCTCTTTATTTTTTGATTTTCTGTTGGTGTAAAGCCCATCCTACTACTCAACCATCTCCCTTTCTGAGTTAGTCTCAGATATGTTTTTGGGGTCTCCTCAGCATGCTGTGCTGAGGGCTTCAACATCCACGCCAAGGCAGCTTTGTCAGGAGTGACTCAGAACTTCATGTCCTCCATGCCTATTGAAGGCTTTTCTGAAATGGTACCTGCCCACCACTCATGCTTCAGGGCACACTTTAGACCTGGCCGTCTATACTGGGGTAAAGGGTGGTGATCATTGTCATGAACAGATTGTCATCTGGTGGGGTTTAGACTCAATGGAACTTGGAGACTCTGCACGGCTGGGGGACCAAGTAAGATGGTCCACCCCAGGAGGCTAACAGATCCAAATGGTTTCCTGGGAAGTTTCTTGTTGCCTCGGCAGAAGGTTCTGTCGAAGCCTACTTGTTAGCTGTAGTTGTTTTCTGGAATGGGGAAATGGCCATGATGTCTCCTAAGCATCTCCTCTCACAAAAGCAGGGTCAGACTGGTTCCCTGGTTTAGTTGGGAGCTGGTGATGATGAAACAAGCGAGACTAGAGAAACAACGGTGGCAAACGTGGAGTCTATCTGATGAAACACAGGCTAGAGCCCATTGGAAGGCCTATTCTGTGGTAGTGGTTGCAGCAAAGAAGTCAGTCTTCTTTGCTATTATTATGCCCGCACAGTCTCTCAGCGGATCTCTTTTGAATCTGGAAGTTGAGTCGTGGCTACTGGACTTCTCTTTCTTGAGAGACAGAAATGTTTCACTGCTCATCCAAACAGCTTCATCAGTCTGACGGATGAAGCTGCTTGGATGAGCAGCAACACGATTCTGTCACTCAAGAAAAAGAAGTCCAGAAGCCATGACTCAACCTCCAGATAAACTCACCTGGATGACTGAGAATCTTCACAGACATCTATTTTGAATGGTCAGATCCCAGGAAGAGGATGCCGACCACACGGTGAGGAATTTGCAGGCAGAATTTCTCAGATCCACTCTGACTTGGATGCCATAGTTGATATAGGTCAGTGGCGAACCTATGGCATAGGGGCCAAAGGTAGCACTTGGTGCCCTTTCTGTGGGCACTCTACATCACCCCTTCACAGCCACCTGTATTCAGGTTAAATTGCTGTCTTGGCACTTTGCGAAAAAATTAGTGGGTTTTGAATCGCAGTTTGGGCGCTCGGTCACTATCTAAATGGTTCACCATCACTGATACAGGTCTTGTGACAGTTTCTCCCTGCGTATTTGGAAAAGTGTGCTTCTCCCATTCTCCATCTGCACGTAGTATGCAATGTTGGGAATGTGTTTATTGGAACAGCAGTAAGTCACTATCAGGAAAAGGCTGGCTCCTGAGAGCAGATGCCATTTCATGGGCAGGAATAGGCACCTCAGGAAAGTGCTGCCCTCCTGCTGCATGGAAAGATGCTGGGACAGGATGTGGACTTTCCTCTGAATTAGCCCAGAGAAGGATAGGGCCAAACTGCACAGGATTTGCTGAGCTTGCATTTAGACAGGGAGCCCCTTTATGGAGTACTTGCTTCACTCCAGAGAGTTCATAACAACAACACAGTATTTCATCCTCATTGGAACAGAGTTCCTGGAAAGCCTTCTGCTTCTGGAAGGAAAGATCGGGATGTGAGTGAGAAAATGAAACGAAGGCTGCGAAAGGTGGGGCAAGGGGGATTCATGCAATGCAGGGTATCCGGCTTACCTCTTCATCTTCATTTTCAATTTGAACCAGTTTAGCTCTCTCTTTCTCACATCGCTCTATTGCTGCATAGCAATGCATTGTATCTCTAAATAGTAGATAGATTGCATTTTTATGAGCCACCCAGTCTCAATTCAGTCTGTAATTAATGTCAGCTTTGACCCAATACAAATTATAAGAACAAAGAGAAAAGAAGAAGGATTTAATAGACATCCATATTTCATTCGGGCTTTCTTTATTTGCTTCCCTGTTTCTATTTGTTGAATTCAATCGTATTTTTTAAACAAATCATTTCCAGCTTATCTACAGCTTATTCCTACTTACATACTTGCAGCATTATATATGGGGAAATAATGCATAACAATGTCTACATTCATGTTCCAATAATCAGCAAAACCTATTTTCTATAAACTGTTTGGTGGTGCTGTCTCTTTCCACTCCATTTCTGAAATGTAATCTTAAGTGCATATTCAATCATCCGTACCCATTCATACTAATATGATATCGTGGTGGAACTGGAGGATTTCACATATGCACAATAGCTTTGTTGCAACAGTTAAAAAGTAGGCAAAATTATAAGTCTTCCTAGTGAGAAACAACTTTAGTATCAGAAAAGTAACTTGAGAAGATAAATCTATTTTATATCCTTGTACTGTATATGTTTTGAACTTCTGAACATTTGCTTCCTAAAACTGCATATTTAGAATTTCACCAAATGTACATAGATTTGCATCCACTGACATAATCAATATTTCTCCTCTCAACTTAGCAATTTAAATGGGAAGGAAGCAAATTCTATCTATACCTAAGTTTATAAACACTCTCTGAAGTTTTGGAGAGGGTAGCCATGTTAGTCTTCTCAATAATTCCAGGCAAAATCAAAGAAAGACAAAACAAAAGACACCAAACACGTGGCACCTTAAAGACTAACTTTTATATTTTAATGTAACATTTCATGGACTACACGCCCACTTCTTCAGACATATAGCAGCAGAATGAGGTTTCAATATAATATATGATGGGATATAGATTTCATACCAGATATTCATTGGCTGTAGTATCTGTATTTGCATGTCAGCCCAGTTGTAAGTTCCTATAGAAACAGTTGACAGAGGAGGGGGAAGAGGAGGAGGGGGTTGTAAAGATTTGCCCAGGGTCTCATGATGTTTGTTGATATAGTGTTGTTTTATGGCTCTGTGGTAAATTCCTCCAGAGACAGAAAGCAGACATCAGATCAGAGCAGGGTGGGTGGGGCAGTTGAAGAGAGGGGGAGAGGATGAGAAAATACAGACTACACCACAAGACCCCAAACCAGCAACCTTCTTTCTCCTTCCACCTGCCTGGTCTGGCCAGCAGCATCAGATCAGAGGGGGGGGGAGGGCAATTTGAAGAGAGGTGGGAGAGAATGGGAATTTTTTTTCCACTTTAGAATCCTGGTGGGATATAAACTTTATAATATAGTAGTGGCAATATAGTAGTATTACATTTGGCACTATAGTAGTATTACATTTGATGACTCAAGAAACCCTGACTTATGTTTAATCCATTCTTGTGTGTGTCTATCATGCATATAAATTTTATCTCAGCTGTTTCTCTTTGTATCCTTGATTTGTAATGATTCCATTCCAAAATGGTGACCTTCAAATCCTTCAAGGAGTGAGCAGGTAAATTGAAATGGTTTGAAGCAGGTTTCTGTGTATCATGGAGCGGTTTCTTATGTCAAACGTGTGTCCATTGATGCGTTTTCTTAGAGAATGTCCTGTTTGTCCAATGTAGAGTGCAGACGGGTCTTGTGGGCAAAAGATGGCATAGATCATGTTGGTTGTGGAGCGGGTGAAGTTGCCCTTGATACTGTATGTGACATTGTTGGGTCCTGTGATTGTGTTGCCAGAGTAAATGTGTGTGCAGAGTTGGCATCGGGGTTTGTGGCAAGGTTTGGTCCCATTGTCCATGTTGCTGTTTTGTAATCTTGTGTGCCTAAGTATTTGTTTGAAGTTCAGAGGTTGTCTGTAGGCAAGCATGGGTCAACCGCCAAGAGCTTTGGAGAGTGACGTGTTCTTGTCAAGGGTGGGATCATTTAAGATGTGTGTGAGTAGTCTCACTTGTGGACAACCAGTGGTGTTCTGTCATTTGGCCCTTTGGATCTGTCTTGTAGCAAGTATGTGTCTTGCTTTGTTGATTTGTTTCTTAATCATGTGAGGTGGGTACTGTAGTCTGAGGAAAGCATTTTGTAGATGTCTGAGTTTGGAGTCTCTATCCTGTGGGTCAGAGCAGATGCGGTTGTATCTAAGGGCTTGGCTATATACAATGTATTTTGTTGTGTGTTGAAGAGGGAAGCTTGGAGAATGCAGTGAGGTATATCGGTTGGTTGGTTTTTGGTACAGTGTGGCACTAAGATGCCCATGTTGGAGTTTCACAGTGGTGTCCAGAAAGCTCACCTGCTATGTGGATTGTTCCAGGGTGAGGTTGATGTTTGGGTGAAAACTATTGAAGTCCTGGAAGAATATTTTTAGGGATTCTCCATGGGTCCAGATCAGAAAAATGTCATTTATGTATCTCAAATAGAGAAGTGGTTTCTGGATGCAGTGGTAAAGAAAGCGTTGTTCCAGGTCAGACATGAATATGCTCGCGTATTGTAGGGCCATGTGAGTACCTATTGCGGTTCCATTGATCTGGAGGTAAGTTTTATTGTCAAAAGGCAGAAATAGATGTGTGTGAGTACAAAGTCACAGAAGGTGGTGATTATGTTGGATTCTTCCTTGTTTTGGATGGTTTTTGTCATATCTTGTAGTCCTTTTCTGTGTTGGTAAAGAGAGCCCAGTGACCAGGGTTACCTTGTTCATGTATTGTTGGTAGGAGATAGAAGGTTGCTGGTTGAGGTTCTTGTGGTGTAGTCTGTATTTTCCCATTCTCTCCCCCTCTCTTCAACTGCCCCACCCACCCTGCTCTGATCTGATGTCTGGTTTCTGTCTCTGGAAGAATTTACCACAGAGCCATAAAACAACACCAAATCAATAAACAACATGAGACCCTGGGCAAATCTGTATAACCCCCTCCTCCTCTTCCCCCTCCCCTATCCACTGTTTCTATAGGAACCGGGCTGACATGCAAATACAGATACTAGTGCGGCCCACAACTCCCTTCGAGGGAGGAAAAGAGCCATGAGCCGCAGCGGGGGGGGGGGGGGGAGTGGGGGGGGCACAGCTGCCACCGCTGGGTCCAGAGGGCTGTATTCACTCTATAAGATGCACAGATATTTCCCCTTAC
The DNA here is from genome assembly GCA_037367245.1 of Phrynocephalus guinanensis. Lineage (NCBI taxonomy): Eukaryota > Metazoa > Chordata > Lepidosauria > Squamata > Agamidae > Phrynocephalus > Phrynocephalus guinanensis. The sequence goes on from CM074741.1 coordinate 3,170,049, forward strand.
TTTTGAGGGGGGTGTTTCATAGAGCAAAAACTACAGTAAGCAGCACACTTTGCTTATGCTTTGTTATTTCCTGCAAAGGGTAAGCAGCACTTCCAATTTTCAGGCTGGTGGTAAGAGTTCGGGTTGACAGAGGTATGTATAAGGTTTGGTGTACCTAAAATAAGCGGGTGTATGGTTTATGGACTCCTTTAGAGTAAATTCATTACTGGTAACCTGGCTCTTCTACTCTCTTTGGGCCAACTCTGTTCCTGGGTGTGATCCTGGGCTAAAAAGAGTTCCCAACCTTGGACACTATGGGTTATCCAGAGTTATCCTAGGCCTACAGGAATTCTTTGACTGCAATTTCAGAAATCCAGGCAAGCACTGCTTGTAGTCAAGGCTTCTGCAAGAACATCCCAGTGCTTCAAAGGGTTTCTATACAGCAGTTGGAGAAGCTTAGCACCTTTGCATATGGGTACACAGAGAACTACTAGAAGAACATGGTCGCATGAATAAATCAAAGTAAATTGGAAACCATAAAGCAAGAAGTGGGAGGGATAACAACTACACCAGAAGACACTATCAGGATTCAAGCAATTGGGAAAAGAATTGAAAACCTGGAGATTTTCAGAGAACATTGGTCTTGGATTTCCTGTTATCAGAAGATTACTGGGCTAGATTACCTTCTAGTTATACAGTTCTGTGATTTTTTTTTTAAAAAGGGCATGACCCATTCTTTCAAACAGAACTGGAATGACTGTTCTGAAATATTGCCAGGTTCTGACCAAACACTAGAAAGTCAGTTACCTATGACCGTCACCTTTATTATAAGTAGGTAAATGTTCAGACCTTCTGGAAACAGAAATGGAATACCAATTAAAATATGTGATAATGTATCTTTATCAACTAACAAATAATCATGCAATACACCACCTTTAGTCGATTAAAAAAACCTCTTCAACAGATGTGTGCCAGTGTGGAGAACTGTAACATTTATGCCGAAATAGATTTTGCCAGGGAAGTTACTCTTATTTGATATAAGGCACAAGTTTTTTGCCAAGATGGATTTCACCAGGCATGTCTGGTAGCTGTTTCATGGTTATGGGTGAGGCAGCTCTGGAATGAGTGCATCAACTATTTTTGCATTAGTATTTTATTGTGTTTGGACCACAGAGCTCCTGTTTATGTCAGTCAGAAATAGGGATTCCTTTGGAACTGAACTGAAGGGTGGTGCCTATTCTAAACTCTAATCTAACGTGACCCCCTTCTCCAAAGCTCTCCAGTTTCCAGAACAACTTTCTCTGTGCTTGTCATCCCTACGTGCAATTAAAACAGACTGAACATATCCTTAGCTCCAGCTTTATAGCCATGTAAATGCAGAATGAATTCTCAAGAAAGGTGGGTTTGGTTGCTGATTGTAGAGACTTCTCCAAGAACTGAGTTTGATAGCCTTATAAGCTAAACGTGGTGTCAGTAGCTTGTCCTTGTATCTTCACACCAATCATGGAATATCCTTCCATCACTCTTAGTCCTCAGTCCATCCACTTTTTCAGAGGCTTTATCTTGCAGCAAACTCTTCTCTTTTCACTGCACGGTTCATCCATCCAACAATTATGTGGAGGTCCGCAGTATTTCTTGTGAGTGAGACAGTGGGGGTTTGCTGTTGATGGACTTTCCTTCATACTTGGTTTACCAGATGCCCAGTAGCTGAAAAGAAGACCAGCACTCATCAGTTTGGAGGGGATGTCGTTCTGAATACATATTGTGCCAATAACATTTTTTGTACTGCCCCCCCCTCCCTGATTTTTTTCTTATGCAAGCAGTGCTACCCATCCACCTCTCCATCTTGTCACCGGATAGTTCTGGGGTTGTTTTGTGCCTTTTATCCGATCAGACCATTTCAGAGCCATTATGGGGTGTAGATCATTCAGGCCAATCTCTTAGGGAGGACGAAGTTGGAGTGGAATGTATCTGATCCTGCAATGTCCTTAGCAAAGGCAAAACACTAAGCAGCACACCACCCGCTTGGGGAGAGGGGCAGATAAACTCTCCCCTTTGGAGACTCAGAACTGATTCTACTGAGAGCAGCCCTCACAGTTTGCTGGGTAGGTGGGACAAAGGCTCATTGCAGAAGGGAGGAGGGCAGAACTGGCAGAAAGCACTCTTTAAATATCTCATAGAATCCTAGAGTTGGAAGAGAGCTCAAGGAGCACCTAGTCCAACCCCCTGCCATTCAGGAATCCCCATCACAGTACTCCCAACAGATGGTAATCCACTCTCTGCTTTAAAAACCTCCAAAGAAGGAGATTCCACCACCCTCCATGGCAACATATTCCACTGCCAAACAGCTCTAATTGTCATGAAGTTCTTCCTAATGTTCAAATGGAATCTCTTTTCCTTTACTATAAGACCATTTCTCCATGTCCTAGTCTCTGAAGCCATGGAAAACAAACCAGTCCCTTCTTCAATCTCCATGTCTCGTCACGTCAATTCTGATGGATGGCGACCCTTTTCAGGACTCCCCTGGTAGAGAATTCTCAAGGGTGGCTTAGCCTATTCAGCTTGCCCAGGGCTACACAGGCTGACTGTGCAGGCAAAGCAGGGAATGGAATCCCAGCCTCTCTCTCGGCAGCCAGATAGTGCAAACAATGAACTGTCCAGCCCGCCTTCTGTGCTTGTTTGGTGCCTCTGCCTGTCCTGGCCTGTCCCTCCTCCCCCAGACGGTCAGCTGCTTCTTCCTCACCCTCCTCTTCCTGGAGCCCATGATATGCTCACCCATTCTTGTGCTCAGGGCCGGATTTATGTATAGGCTAAGAAGGCTGAAGCCTAGGGACCTCCCACCCCCCCCCAACCCCGTGGGGATTCTCCCCTCTCCTAAAATTGCAAACCCCCACTTCATGCGCAAGCAGAGTAATTCGGGGCCAGCAACTACGAGGCTCAGGGCAGGTGGGGTCTTTTTGGCAGGTGGCTCTTTTAAAAGGGTAGTATTGATTGGAAAAATGGAGACTGGGGTTTGCTGCTGCTGGAATTATTAGATGAGAAGTTAACATTAATTATTAACCTATGTTTTCGCATCATTTTCAAGCTTCCTGACTGCATATAAATTTCTTTTTTTAGTGCTCCTCTCTAAAGTCTGTTTCTCTCCCCGGTCTGAGAAGAAAGGTACCTTCACCCAAATAGGAAGAGGTGTGTCCTGATAACTGCTGAGAGCAAAAAGTTGCAGCTATACGTTCGAAGGGGTGGAAAAACTGACTTTGCCCCCGGGCACTCCAAACCCTAGCTATGCCTGTGCAGAACCTCTGGGACTCGAGCTCTACATAACAGAGATTGACATGGAGAGAGGAAACAACAGAAAATTCCAAATTTTAAAAAAAAACAAACGCCCCTGATTAGCATGCTACTGCTGTCAGATCTGATAGTTTTTAAATAACTAATAATATTCTTCCATTGAACATACAGTACTAAAAAATCAACATTAAAGCCCGATAGTGTGTCAGCTAAATTTTGTGCAAGATTCTCCAGTGAATATATGCAAAAAAGCAGGAAAAATACTCTGTGAAAAGGAAAAGCAAATCTTTTAAAGTTTCTCCAAAAAAACTAGTCATAGAAAAATAATCCTAACTCACGTGGTCGTCACTTTAGTGTTGTCAGCCGTCCATATCCAATCTTTAGAATATTTATATGCTCCAAGCCAATAGGTGTTAAAGCTGCTACGGACGTTGGATTGTACGAATTCCTTTAACAAGAGTAATCAGAAGGTCTTGATTACAAAGGCGGAGGTATATGTCCATCACACTAGAAAACGTCTTTTTCAACCAGCCAGCCAGCCAGCAAGATATGAAGCACATGTGTGTAAAGATGATGTGTATATTTGAGAGAGAGAGAGCTTGTCACTGTGGTGCTAAAAGCAACAAAAGTGATCCACATTGCATTGTGGGGATACCTGTAGCTGCTGGATGATCAGGTGGGCAAGAGGCACAGATAAATGGCATACCTTGTGGCTCAGTGGGATAGAGAGGAATAGCCACTTCAGCCAAAGGCATGGCAGGGAGTTGGACTGGATGGCCCTTGAGGTCACTTCCAACTCTATGATTCTATGATTCTATGAATGGGACAGGAACACTAAGAACACCAAAATTCTTCTCAACTACAGAAAGCTCTCCATACGCTATGCAAAAACTTCATATAGATGTCTGTGAAGATTCTCATTCTTCCAAGTGAGTATATCTGGAAGTTGAGTCATGGCAACTGGACTTTTTTTAAAGTTTTCTTGAAACATTTCGCTGCTCATCCAAGCAGCTCCATCAGTCTGAAGAAAGTTAGTGGTGAGTTCTCCATTTGATAGTTCACCTTGATTTCTCATCACCCTAGTCTGAATAGACTCTTAAGCTGGACAATGACCTGAATAGGCTCATTAGATGGACAATGTCCTATGCAACCTTTCCCAACACTCATTAATTATGGGTCATTAGCTGTGGCCTTGCTAGTGGAGGTGTGAAGTGCTTCTGATTTGACTAGGGACTGATGAAAGAACAGTATGATAAGTGGCAGGTAGATTGTGTCTGAGTCCCCCACGTCTCTTGAGAGAGGGGTTTTCTATACACACATGAATAGCTTCCCTGACCCCTCTCTCAAACCTCCTGTGTTCTCTGTCTAATATATGTATGTCCTCATCTTCAAATGAGTCCAGAGATTCCTCCACCCAAAGGACCCGACAACAAGCAACACAGTATATGTGGTCCAATTCTGTGAGGAGTGTGCAGACTTTTACATTAGAGAAACTAAATAGCCATTAAACAGATGAATGGCCAACATAGGAGGGGTAACAGCTCAGGAACAGATTGCTAGGGAGACTGATCGGCAAAACAGTGGGAAATCCCTACTGAAAAGGCCACGGACGACACAGGAGAAAGGGTTGACCATGGCAGTTACCATGGCAATGGTTTGGCAGGAGAAGAGACATGGGCAACCATCAAGAGGGAGAGTTCTCTATCAAGTGTGAGAAAATGGTAGCTGTTGGACAACCCCCCACCCCGCAACATGGAAAACCTTTCTCTCCCCACGCAAGTCATTTTTGATAGCTCCTTAGTTGGGTGAGTGTCCTCCCGCCATTCTCCATCGGCAGGTGGTATGGGACAGTGGGGAAAGGTGTACTGGAACAGCCCTGACTTACTTTCAGCCATAACTTGCCTCCTGAGAGCAGATGCTGCTTCACGGGCAAGAATAGCCACCTCCGGAAGGTGCTCCATGGAATGGTACTAGGGCAGGATTTGGACTTTCTTCTGAAGGAGGTCAGAGAAAGGTGGGGCCGAATTACACAGCACTCGCTGAGCTTGCATTTTCGTTGAACAAAAGGCATCTCTTTGCCCTAAGCCAGTGGTTCCCTACCTGGGGGTTGGGACGCCTCTGGGGGTTGAACAACCATTTCACAGGGGTCGCCATGAGACACTGAAGAAAAGGGGGGAGGAATGGGGAAGAGTGAGTTACAGCTTGACAGGTTGGAGGGGATGCCAGTCAATGGCACCAGAGGCTGAGGGTGCCTGTAGAGGGAAGTTGTCCATGGCACCTGTGGCAGTGGCCTGCCTGCCAAAGGAAGCTTGTGGCCTACTTCCAAGCAGGGCAAGGGGGTCACCACAACATGAGGAACTGTATTAAAGGGTCGCGGCATTAGGAAGGTTGAGAACCACTGCCCTAACCTAACCCTTTCTTAGTTCTACATCTGGCTTATTTTTCCATCTATAAGACACAGTACCACCCAAAATTACAGTTTTGCAACCCTGCGTTTCTCTCCTTGGCTTACTTCTGTGTGTAAGATGACCCTAACAGAGCTCATAATACAACACACGTTCTTATGCATTTCACCCTTATTGGAGCAGAGCGCCTGGAAAGCCATCCTTCTGCTTTAGGAAGGAAAGAGTGCAAAGATTAATTGAAAACGGTACAAAGGCATCCAAATTAGGGGCAAAGGATCTTTGGGCTACCAAGGTTGTTGTTCTCACCATCTCAGCTTTGCTTTCAATCTTTACCATTGTAGCTTTCTCGCTCTTACAAAAGTTGATTGCTTCCTTCAAATTCCTTCCTCCTTTGTTAAATGTATAGAGTGCGTTTTTATGTGCCATCCAGTCATGATTCAGTTTGTACTGAATTTCGGCTTTGACCCAAGAGAGGTTATGGAAACAAAGAGAGGAGAGGAGGGATTTAGTAGTTATCTGTTTGTATATCTCTGAAGATGATACAAATTAAAGTTTTTCTTAGACAAGAGCTCAAACCACAAAACCAGGTCATGCCTCATTGGGGTTGGTGGACTGAGGCTACTTCTTCAAGAGTCATGCTATCTGTCAGCAGAAGACGTGCTGCATCTCCCCAATGGTGGACCTGTGACATACTCTATACCAGTGTTGGCGAACCTATGGCGCGGGTGCCAAAGGTGGCACTCGGAGTCCTTTCTGTGGGCACCTGACATCGCCCCTTCATAGCCACAGGTATTCAGGTTAAATTGCTGTATTGGCACTTTTTGCGAAAAATTAGTGGGTTTTGAATCGCAGTTTGGGCACTCGGTCTCTAAAAGGGTCGCCATCACTGCTCTATTCCATTCCATTCCATAAACCTTTAATGGCATTAAAACAAATGAAGTACACAAATAAAGACTAAACAGTTACACAGAGCAATATAAAATAAATCTCGCCAATGGTCTAACTAAAGTTCACAGAAGGTTGCTCTTTTTTCTTTTTTTAAATACAGGTGTTAGAAATTCAGCCACCCGAGCTGCAGGGATATACTGGTTGCTGCTATTATAATGGAAGTGGGCGACTGCATTTAGGTGAAGCGTTCTTAGTGATATTGCTGAATTTCTATGTAAAGTCCAATCAAGACGATGGTGGAAAATTATCGCTAGATGTTTAAATGGTTTAACTTGTTCAATGGGGCTATCATTGTTACTCCAGGGTACTGGGTTCCAGGATTTTGAAAAGACCAATATTTTAGTTTTCTCTGAACTGATTATCAAATCATTGGAGTGTGACATACTCAATGTTCCTCCCTACCCAGATCCTTTTCTACAGAAAGGGAGGCAGTAGCAGCCCAGAAGGTGCGCTTGGACTCTGATTCTCCTGGTCCACTCCCCTTGGTTTTTCTGGGTCATGCTGATGGGAGGTGCAGTTCAAGAACAACTGGAGGCCCCCAGAGATACTTAATCCTCCAGGAGACAAGGGAACACAAAAAACACTTCAGTTGTGGAAGTGTGAATTCCCCCCACAACTGTGACATTGAGATTAATTTGCATGACTATCATAAAATAACTCACCTATTTCTGTCTCCAGTTCATTAAGCTTTACGGCCACTACTGCTAATTCTTCTGCAACCTTGTTAGCGTCAAAAACTGTCTCAACATCTAAAATAAATTGCAGTAATTCAAGTCAGGGGAACTTGTGTTGAGCAGCTGTCCTGAAAGCTATTCCCTCAGTTTACTGTAATGTTTGTGTAGTCTGGGAGTGTGTGTGTACAGACATGTCCATGTGTGCACTCATATGCACATGGTTTGATTTGTTGGGAGTGGGGGGTTTACCTATTCGGAAGGGTTGTCTGTTTTTCAGGGGTGAGGGAAGAGTGATTGTGACACGGGTGAGTGTTGTTCCCTGAAGCAAGCCTTTTCACTTCCTCAGTTGTTTGGTATTATTAGATGCTCCAACTCAACCATATCTTGGATATTATTGACACCCGGGGATGGGAGAACTGTTGTCTCACCAATTCAATAAAAGAGCTGCACTATCAACTTTTGGAGGTTTAAAATACTGGTGGTTCAGGAAATTTCGTGACGCATTGGATATTTAGCAAATAGACTTTTCTATGGATGTAAAGAACTGGATCACTATAATTAAAATAAACAAGTGACTATAAATTGCTGATGCACAAGGGATTGTCTGACAGATTAAGTATGTCTGGGAAAGAATGATAAAGCAAAATCCAATTCTAGTACCATTGGGAAGGTTGGTATGTTTAGTGGTAACTTCACAAGAACAAGAGCCCAATCTAGAAAATATAGACATTATTGGTTTTTAAAAGATTTAAGAAGCTATCAGCTGGAGACTGAAGGCTGTGAGTGAGAATACAGAAAAGGCAACAGACAAAGTAACTGTAACTGAACAGAAAATGATTAATATTATGGATCAATCATTAGGGAACGTGGGTCAGAACATTCTTGGTTTAGATAAAAGGATATAGAATATGGAGGTAAAAGTGACATGTCTGAAAAAGGAATATAAAAAAATATTCACAACATGTGAGAAGGAAGTTAAAGAAAATGAAGGGGGGTTGAAAATGCACAGAGAGTCATCTTAAATGTTGCTCAGAATGGTTGCCTGACCAGGAGATTGTAAGTGTGGATTTGAGATATCAAACGATAGCAGCCCAGTTTTGCAAGATGCCAGAACTTGAGGATCAAAGGAGTAAGAGACTTGGGCTCAGAAGAGAAAAACCTACCAGAGAAAATACTTGATTGGCTCAAAGTTGCTCCAAATATCCCACTTGATTTTTATGACCCGGAGAGAATCCATAGTTCTGGTCCAAGAATGAAAGAAGTTTCAAGACACATTTTGGTACAATTTCAGAATTTTGGGGAAAAACATGAATTGAAATGGAGAGAGAAATCAGAGAACTTAAAAGTTAACATATTCATTACTATAATGAAACTATGGCCTTCAGAAGATAAATGAAAGACATAACAGAGAAACTGACGTTAATTTGTTCTGCCAGAATTTATGTTTCTGCTTGTTGTCCTCGTTTGGACAAGCCTTCCACCCCGAACAGCTCCTGTAAGCCACATCAGATTCCTCTTGGACCTGGCAGTGCCATTTTCCCTTTTGTGTATGCATTCCAATTAGGCCTCTGTTATTGTTTTTGTGAACAACCTCCATGCCTCATGCGTCCTTTTTACTAGTTTTCTCATCTTTGGGAAATTGCCTTTTTGAAAATTTAAGGTCTCTGTGTTTATCAGTGATTGGCAGTCTATGGTTTATTCAAAAGTAATTGTCTTGTGGTCACTGTGGTCACCATATTGGATCGAATCATGACATACTTTATGGTTTTCAGCACCTTCGGACTCTGTTCACCTTATGGTTATTGAGACTGTTGTTTATCTAATGAGCCTATTCAGGCCATTGTTCATCTTATGAGCCTATTTCAGACAAGGGTGACAAGAGGTCAAAGCAGACTATGAGATGGAGGACTCGCAACTAGCTTTCTTCAGACTGACAGAGCTGCTTGGATGAGCAGTGAAACATTTCAGTCTCTCAAGAAAAAGATGTCCACTTGCCATGACTCAACTTCCAGATAAACTCACCTGGATGACTGACAATCTTCACAGGCAAAACCCACTAATTTTTCGCAAAAAATACAGCAATTTAACCTGAATACAGGTGGCTGTGAAGGGACAAGGTTGGGTACCCACAGAAAGGGCTATGAGCATCACCTTTCGTACCTGTGCCATAGGTTCGCCAACACTGCCCTAGTGGGTGCCTGGAATAGGGAGGCTGCTCGGGCTTTGGACAGGATTGCACCTGTGTGACCTGTCTTGCCCCACTCAACCCAACACTCCCCATGGTACAACGGAAGAGTTGAGGGATCTGAAAAGGGTTAAGAGACATCTAGAGCGACGCTGGAGGAAGACAAAGTTGGAACATATGCTAGAGCTGCTATTCAGGCCTACCTAGTCGTGGTAAGGGCAGCGAAATGTTAATATTTCTCTGCTCTTATTGCATCCACAGAGTGCTGTCCGAGGGTCCTATTTAAGACCACCTGTTCCCTTCTAGGGAAGGTGGGCCCATGGCCCTACCTACAGGGCCAGGCAAATGAGTTTTCAGAGCATCTGCACGATAAAATCATTCCGAGGATTCATTCTGAGCTGGAATCCAGGTTTGACACATGGTCTGGGGAGATACCGAGGGCACGTACTTACCCGGTTATCTGGGAGCAATTTGAACCTGTTGGACCTGAGGAAGTGGATAGAATCCTCCGGACTGTCAGTGCCACCACCTGTTGTTTAGATCCACGCCCCACCTGGCTTGTTAAGGCAGGTCAGGAAGGGACATGTGGGTGGTCCAGGTGATTGTGGATGAATCCTTGAGAGAGGAGGTGTTCCCAGGTGCTTTCAAAGATGCACTGGTGCACCCCCTCCTCTAGAAGCCATCGCTGGACTCCATCATTCTGGACAATTTTCATCCAGTCTCCCAACTGCCTTTTATGGGGAAGCTGATTGAGAAGGTGGAGACACTGCAACTCCAGAGGATCCTGGAAGAAATGGATTATCTAGACCCCTTTTGGTCAGGTTTCAGGCCCAGATGTGGGAAAGAAATGGCATCAGTCGCACTCATGGATCATCTTTGGCGGGAGCAGCATGGTGGAAGTGCACCCTTCTTTGCTCTTCTTGACCTCTCAGTGGCTTTTGATACTATTGACCATAGTATCCTTTTGGGACAGCTCAGGGTGTTGGGAGTGGCAGTGTAGTTCTGTGCTGGTTCACTTCCTTCCTCCAGGACTGGTCCCAGCTGGTGGTGATAGGGAGCAAGAGTTCTGACCCTCAGCCCCTCCTTTGTGGGATGCCACAGGGTTCGGTACTCTCTCTGCTCCTGTTCAACATCAACATGGGTGAGATTATCTGTCACCATGGGGTGAGGTATCATCAGTATGCTGACGATACTCAGCTATACATCTCCATCCCTGGTGAGATAGGTGGTGCACAACCTGGGGGTTCTCCTGGACTCACAGCTCTTGCTTGAAGAGCAAGTGGCAGCTGTGCCCAAGAGGACCTTTGCAATGAAGGAAAACTAAAAAAAAAAGGGAGATTAATAGAAATAGGTGAAGATGATGTTAAGAGCAATATGCAATCGGATAGGGCTAATACAGCATTTAAGCAATACGCTTAAATAGAAATGTAACAAAAACTATGACTATATTGTACTCTTCTCCCTTCCCCCATTTTCTGAATTAATAATAATAATAATAATAATAATAATAATAATAATAATAATAATAATAATAATAATAATAATAATAATAATAATAATAATAATAATAATAATAATAATAATCCAAAGGGTCAGAAAAGTATTAAAAAGTAAACTGAATGGTGGTAACACCATCAATGCCATTAATAGCTCAGCCATACCGGTCACCAGGTATACCACTGGCATTATAAAATGGACTCAGATGGAGCTCGATAGTCTGGATAGGAAAACAAGAAAACTTATGACCATTCACTATGCATTACATCCACGCAGTGATGTTGACAGGCTGTATTTACCTAGAAAATTATGTGGTAGAGGTCTTTTGCAAGTGAAGCGGACAGTTGAAGAAGAGAAGCATGTGTTGGCAGATTTTGTAAAAAAATAGTACAGAGCCAGCATTACTGGACGTTAAGAACAAGGAGGTGTTTAAAGCAAACAAAGGGTCAATACAGGAAAACAATGATGCAAATATGAGTTAACAGCTGGCATAATAAAGCATTGAATGGGCAGTTCCTCAAAAAAAATCAAAGGACAAGTAGATGAGGAAAAGACTTGGTTATGGCTCACCAATGGAACACTGAAAAAAGAGAAAGAAGCCCTGATTTTCGCAGCTCAAGAACAAGCTAACAGAACAAATGCAGTTAAGGCTAGAATAGAAAAATCAGTACCCCACATGCAGACTCTGTAAAGAGGCATTTGAAACTATTGACCATATATTGAGTTGTTGCAAGAAAATTGCTCAGACTGATTACAAACAGCGTTATAATGTAGTTGCTCAAATGGTCCACTGGAATTTGTGTCAGAACTATCATCTGCCCGTAGCAAAGAACTGGTGGGATCATAAGCCTGAAGAAGTGATTGAAAATGAGCATGCAAAATTACTTTGGGACTTCCGAATACAAGCAGACAGGGTTTTGGAGCATAATACCCTGGATATTGTGATTGTGGAGAAGAAAAAAATGTGTATCATTGATGTTGCTATACCAGGTGATAGTAGAGTCACCGAGAAACAAGCCCTTTCTGTGGATACCCGCCATCGCCCCTTCACAGCCACCTGTATTCAGGTTAAATTGCTGTATTGGCACTTTGCAAAAAAAAAAAATGGATTTTGAATAGCAGTTTCGGCACTTGGTCTCCAAAAGGTTTGTCATCACTGACCTAGGCATTACACTCTGCATGATGGCCTCCTGGCATATGCATGAACTTAAGGTAAGGGCAAAGTTGTTGAAGGGGATCAATCCAAGGAAGGCTACGGGGCCAGATGGAGTTGCCGGAAGGGTATTGAAGGATTGTGCAGATCAATTAGCAGGAGCTTTCACTGGGATTTTGAATCGATCCCTATCCCAAGCTATTGTGCCGTCATGCCTAAAATCTGCCATTATTGTTGCGATACCAAAAAAAACCAAATCCGGAAAACTTGAATGACCTGTAATCATGAAGTGCTTTGAAAAGTTGGTAAGGAACTATGATATTGCCTGTTTACCAGAGGGATTGGACACATTCCAATTTGCTTATAAAAAGAAGAGCTCAACAGAGGATGCTGTGGTGTGTGCTCTTCATGCTGTTTTTGAACATCTGGAGCAGAGGGGGGCTATGCTAGATTGCTCTTTGTGGATTTTAGCTCGGCTTTTAACACCATTCTTCCATGACGTTTGATCTCTAAACTGGAAGGTCTAGGGCTTCCACCATCACTTTGTGGATGGATCTTGGATTTTCTGTCAGAACATTCTCAGGGGGTCCGGTTGGGCTCTTACACCTCTAATACTCTTAGTACCAACATTGGAACACCTCAGATATGTGTACTTAGCCCACTCCTTTATATTCTTTACACGTTTGATTGTGTCTCTGCCTATCCTAGCAATAGGGTCATTAAGTTTGCTGATGACACAACTGTGATTGGGCTCATCTCTGGCAAGGAGAGTGAGATGGCAAGGAGGCCCCGGGGCTGGATGTGAGATGCCCCTACAGAGATGCAAAGCCTCCGCAAGAAGTTGGACTGTTTGAAAACTTTGAGGACCCCTGCAGAGATGACTAAGTGGTGCTGAATAAATAACTTGCACCTAAACATAAAGAAAACAAAGGAACTTGTGGTGGATTTCAGGAGGCAGAAAACTGATATTCCACCACTGGTGATTGATGGGACTGGTGTGGAGAGGGTTACAGGTTTTAGATTTTTGGGCATTGAGTTACAGGAGGATCTGTCCTGGAGTATCAACACAAGGGGGCTTGCAAAGAAGGCTCAGCAGAGACTATTTTTCTTGAGAACTTTAAGGAAAAACCGTCTTCCACAAAAGCTGCTGCTGGCCTTCTATCGTTGTGCAATTGAGAGTGTACTTACTTATGGGTTATGTGTGTGGTATGGAAGTTGTACCCACCGGGATAGGACAGTGTTGCACAGAATCATAAGAACTGCAGAGAGTATTGTGGGCTGTTCACTCCCCACCCTAGAACAAAATTTATACTACCAGGTGCCACTGTAAAGCATTAGATATATTAAGAGATCCATCACATCCTGGTAATCGCCTCTTCAAGTTGCTGCCATCAGGACGGGGATATAGAGTACTGAGGGCGAGAACAAACTGTCTCAAAAATAGCTTCTTTTTTAGACAATATTGGCCTTAAATGGAAATTCTGGACTTTGAAGTCAGCTTATTTTATATGTCATATTTTAGTCATTTTATATGTCATATTATTATGTGTTGTACCTGTTTTTAAATCTTTGTGAAATATTTTAAATGAGTTGAATATAGCAACCACAAACTTTCGTTGTTCCTGCAAGGGGGCAATGACAATAAAGATTCCTATTCCTATTCCTATTACAGTACTTACCGTCCCTGTTGTCATAGCTTGGATCTCTGGAAATCATAAACTTCTTAACGAGATACATTGCACGTCGTAGGTCAGCTGTTTTGTTCCATTCTTTAAGACCTAATGGAGAAGGTTCAGATTTCTTAACATAATACTTGATCCTATGGATTCCCAAGAAACTTATGTGGGGACCTTTAACCTAGGAGGATCAATTATAGGGGACTTCATCAAAAAGAAAGAAAGAAAGAAAGAAAGAAAGAAAGAAAGAAAGAAAGAAAGAAAGAAAGAAAGAAAGAAAGAAAGAAAGAAAAGAAAGAAAGAAAGAAAGAAAAGAAAAAAAAGTTTTTTGTTGCCTTTTTAATTTTGTTTTCTAAATGCCAACATTTATTGCTCTACATCACCAGTACATTTTGGAAAATATTAAGAATTCTTTTGCTGCTCATTACTGCAACAAGGACCTTGTTCCATGACTTATACTTTAAAAGAGAAGTTATGTCCTTGCTCCAACAATTCTGTGTTCCGTGTGAAATCACAGATGATTCTGTATAACATTACCTCCACCATTACAGCAGCTTAGAATCATGGAATCATAGTATCATAGAATTGGAAGAGACCTCGAGGGCCATCCAAGTCCAACCCCCTGCCATGCAGGAACCCTCACCAAACTACTCCTGACAGGTGGCCATCCAGCCTCTGCTTAAAAACCTCCAAAGAAGGAGACTCCACCACCCTCCTTTGTGGCAGCATCTTCCACTGCCGGACAACTTTAACCATCAGGAAGTTTGTTCTACTGTTCAAAGGGAATCTCTTTTCCTGTACTTTGAATCCATTGCTCCGAGTCCTAGTCCCTGAAGCCATGGAAAACAAACCAGTCCCCTCTTCGATATGACATATTTTGTATTTAAACATGGCTATCATATCCCCTTTCAACCTACTTTTTGGAAGGCTAAACATCCCCAGATCCCTAAGCTCCTCCTCAAAAGACATATGTTCCAGACCTTCAACCATCTTGGTCGCCCTCCTCTGGACCCATTCAAGGTTGTCAACATCCTTTTAAAATTGATTTGCACAGAACTGGACACAGTACTCCAGGTGGGGTCTGACTAGAGCAGAATAGAGTGGTACTATCGCTTTCCTTGATCTGGACACTATGCTTCTGTTGATGACGCCATTCAGTTTCTGGGCACAATTCAAAGCTCTGGTCCTAACCTGTAAACCCCTAGTCTAGGGGTGTCCAAACTTTGTCCCTCAAGATGTTTTGGACCACAACTCACATAATTCCAAGCCTGTATTGCCGATGATAAAAGACTATGGGAGTTGTGGTCCAAAACATCTGAAGGGCCAAAGTTTGGACACCATCAGTTTCAGTCCAATGCATCTCAAGTCATCTTTGTGGTCCTTCTGCAAGCAGACAAGACCTTTCTCTTCAGGCAGGCTTATTCTTTGTATGAGAGGGGGCTTAAAATAGGATGGTTTTTATTTTTGTTGATGTTAAACCTGTTTTAGTAATGTTTTCATCTAGCACTTTAGGTGTAATCTTTATTTAATTCTTTCAAAATAATTTACACCTCACAGCTTTTAGCTTTCAAACGTTGTTTAAAACATTTAGCTTTCAATTAGGTAAGTCGCCTTGGGTGTTTTTAAAGGAGAAAAGTGGAGCGAAAATACCGGTATATAAATAAGGTGGAATAAATAAATAAATAAACACACTTACACAGAATGATGCATACTATTGCGGCAAGAAAAAGGATGACGGTGATCACTGTGACCAAATATAAACCCTTGGGACTTTCAAAAAATTCTTTAATTTTCTCCAATGGTGTTTTTTCTGGAAAGATAAAAGGAGAACAAATGCTTTAGTATATAGGCATTATGTTTACCTATTCAGAACCTTGGGTGGGCGAGAGGATAACTCATAACCCCATCTCCACTTTTTCAAGACCAAACAACACGTGGGTGGGTGACTCTTATTTAATCCAAAGGGGGTATCATGAATCCTGGAAGCCTCAAAGAATAAAAGTTTGTACTTCTGTACTCTTTGGATGAACCTTTTCTACAAATTATGAATTTCATATTAGCAAAATATTTCTGTTATTTCTGTTTACATGTTGTAAATAAAAAGAACCCATGAAAATGATTAAAAACCAATGGAATAATAAGGTGGACGGTGCATACAGTCGTCACCTGCCATTTCATGTTTCATATACTGTGGCCCTGGTATATCGCGGGACCACAGTATATGAAGGCAAGGGTCCCTGGGGCAAGCTGCATGGGCCTGTTTGAGGCCTCCTGCACTTGCCACAGGCCAGGCCCTGCCCTGAATGCACCTCCAATGGGCTTCCTGGGTCTGTCTGAGGCCCCAGAAGTGGTTTCTGGGCAAACTGGAAGTCACTTTCAGAAAACCGGAAGGGACTTCTGGATCACACAAAACCACTACCGGGGCCTCTGACAGGCCTGGGAAGCCTATCAAAGGCCCTTTCAGGGCAGCACCAGACCTCAGGTAAGTTTAGGAGGCCCCTGATAGGCCCCTCAGTCCCGACCTGACCCATCATCCGCATATTGTGGATTTTCCATTATCACATGTCGGCTCGGGTCCCTAAAACCCACAATAGGCGAGGGGTTACTGTATTTACATTAGAGAAAGACATTAAGCTCTCCATTGCACTTCGTGGAAATTCATATGTTGGCAACAACGCAGCTGATGCATGAAATCTCCCCCTCAACCCCTGCCAGCTGTCTCACTCCGAATTCTGCATGGACGGCCTGGGTTCTCCTTCTATGGGAACAGACCAACCCAGGCAGGAGCTCAAGCTGCCTTTCCCCACCTCCCCAAGCAGCTGACCACTCAAACAAGGATGATGGGAAGGAGATTCTCACTGCCCTGCTGGTGAGTAGTGGGCTGTCTGAGGAGACAGGGAAGGGCAGCCCAGGCTCCCGCCTTGATTGAAATCCCCAAACACCAGCACGGCTTCGACAGAAAAGAAGGAAGTCTAAAAACCAACAAGCCCTGGCTCCCAGTAGTGAAAACCACAGCCTGCAAAAGACCAGTGATCCTCACTCAGCCACAAGCACCAGTGATCACTTCTTCACACAATAGAACAGCTAACGACACCCACCAGCCACAGAGATGGATCAGCCCTCCCTTATGACCTCCACGTCAAAATACAATGATACACACCTAGTTTCCTGAACAGGACAAGTTTCCCCTTTCCCACAACTATTAAAAAAACACAATTGCACTCTCTACCCAGAGCACAGAGAGAACTCCTAGCTCCCTGAGCATCTGTCTACTGAAGATGCTGGCCACAGAGACTGGCAAAACATCAGGAATGAAAACTTCCAGAACACGGCCAAACAGCCCGAAAAACCTACCACTGTCATCCTGCCTGGATTGTGGCTTTCCATGTGATGTTCTTTCCCTTGTTATCTTTATGGGTGTTGTTGATACCTTCATCTCTTCTGCATCAATAATCAATAATCCTTTCTGCACAAAACTGAGTTCCAATGGCCGGGTGCACCAAGAACGTCCTAGAGAGATTCGGCTAGCAGAGTCCCTGCCAGCTTTTAGGAAGGCCCTAAAACATGGCTTTATAAAGAAAATTTTGCTGATCGCTGATTGTGATTGTTTTTGTAGCTGTTCCTATGTTGGTTTGCCCACCTGTTTGCCCGCCTTCTTGCCATGCCAGAACTATCCATATTGTTTTGTTTTAATTGTGTTGATTTTTCTATTGGTTTTCTATTTTGCATCTTATATTTATTTGTTATACACCGCCCAGAGTTCCCTTTGGGAAAGTTGGTGCGGTTAATAAATAAATAAATAAATAAATAAATAAATAAATAAATAAATAAATAAGTGCTTGTAACGCTAAATCTCACAGGCTGCCCCTGTGACGGTACTGCCACCGTTTTGACTAAAAGTTTACAAAGCCTAGAAAACTCAAGGCCTGTAAAATAAGGGCTCTGGCAGATCAAGATACTGCAACATGCTTTATCACTAAGATAGTACAGTTAGAAAGAGTGACAGTTATAAAACCTGCAGGTGCCACCTTTTGTCCTACTAATATTTTTCAATATACAGTAAATATTTATGTCACTGGTTTCAGTTTTCTCCCTTGGCCTAATTGTTACCCATTAAAATAATGTCTTTTACTAAGTAGCATTTATTGCTACTATTTATTTGCATTCATGTAAACAGCTCAGCGTCCTGCTTGGGAAATCGGCGTGGTCTAAAAATGCAATAAATAAATAAATAAATAAATAAATAAATAAATAAATAAATAAATAAATTTATGTACAGTACAATGATCTTGTTTGTCTGGAGAGATGACTCCCTTGTGACGACTTTAGTAACCTCATTTCCATTTTTATTTCTTTGTTTGTTTGTTTATTAGACTTTTATACCGTACCATCTGGCAACAAAGGCCACTCTGAGAGGTTTACAGGGTTAAACAAATAGATACAAGCATTAAACATAATAATATATTAAAAATTTACAGTACGGTATAAAACAAAGCAATCAAAACCAATAAGAGCATAGAATGATCAGAATACACAAGAACGTAAATGAGCAGGAAGACATAACAGGTGAAACTAATAACCAGGGAAAGCTTTCCTAAATAGCCATGTCTTAAGATGTTTCTTAAAAACAGACAGTGAGGGGGCTAAACAGATCTCAGGAGGAAGCTGATTCCAAAGTTGAGGGCTGCCACTGAGAAAGCCCAGTTCCTCATCAATGGCCGTTACTTCACGAACCTCTCGCTGCGCGGCGAGCCGTGATTTCTGCGCGAATCGGTCGGTTTTGTCCGCACGATCCTCCATTTTGGATGCGGCGCCACCCCGACCACGCCCCGACCACGCCCCTAAACCGTGCTCCAAGCGGGGCGAGAGATTCCCCTGCCGGAGGCCGGGAATCTCCCTCGCTTCGCATCCCGCTTCGTATCCAAATTCACGTGTGACCAGTTAAAAAGTATATTTATTTATTTTTTAACTTACTTTTTCTCCGAAATGCCGATGCATAGATATTTCGGTTAACCCGTTCTTTTGATCTTGCCTTCTGTAAACGGGGCAGGGGCAACAGAGGGGGGGCAAGCGTCCCCGGGTGACGTGAGCAGAGCCCCTCCGCTGGCAAGGGATGGCGAAGGGCTGCGCAGAGGGAGGGGGGATGGGGTGTCGGTGCCGCCGCCGCAAGACACCCCCGCGCGCGCCCACCCAGAGAGCGGCGGCGGGGCACACAGGGCGATGAAGCTGAGAGAAGCCTCTCCCCCCCCCGCCCCCCCCCCCAAAAAAAAAACCAACCCAGCAGCTCTGCTTCAGGGAAACACGATGGCCGCCCACAAGTCCTCTGACCGCAAATGACAGCCAGGTATTGATGCATCGATACGCCGTGGTAATTTTCTTAAAAAAATAAAAGAAAGAAAGCAGAAACCGGACGTTGCAAGTAAGCTTCCGAATGCGAAGGGAGCACGTGAAGTACTACTGGATTCGACCCTAAAACCTCGCCCGGTGAGGACACGGAAAGAGGGGTGGGGGCGAATGGAGACCACGTGACTACCACGTGACCGCCTTCGAATTCATAGCGAAGGCAATCACGCTGCGAAGAGAAGTTCTTCGTGAAGTGACGGCCAATGATTTACAAGCCACCTTCAGCGATGGCACCTTCAAATGTCCTGTGTGAAAGAATTGGTTACAACGGGCAATACTCTGCAGTAGGAGCGGCTCCAACTGAACACAAGATCCCAACCCATTTAGGACTTTGTATGTCATCATTAGAACCTTGAAGTTGATGCAGTAACAGATCAGCAGCCAGTGCAGAGCAGCCAGTGTGGGAGTAATATGTTGGAATTTACTTAAACCAATAACTAATCTGGCTGCTGAATTCTGCACTAGCTGGAGCCTCCACATCAACCTCCAAGGCAGCCTCACGTAGACAGCATTGCAGTAGTCTAGTCTTGAGACTATGAGTGCATGGACCAACGTAGCAAGAGCACTGGGGTCCAGGAAGACATGGAGCTGCGCGATCAGACTAAGCTGATAATGTGCGGAATGGACCACTGACACTACCTGGGATTCCAGGGGAAAGTGCCAGGTCCAGCATTATACCCAAACTCTGCACCTCATCCTGAGTGGGGAGAGTCCCCCCCCCCAAAAAAAAAATTGAGGGAGCCTCCTAACCAGCTAACACCCAGCGGCCCCACCTGGAGGACCTCCGTCTTGCCGGGTTCAACCTCAGTCTATTTGCCCCCGTTTAACCCAGTATAGCCCCCAGGCGCAGATCCAGGGATGGAATGGCATCCACTGCATATGGAAAATAGGAGATATAGAGCTGGGTGTCATCAGTGTACTGATGACACAGAACCTCATACCTCCTGATGACCTCCCCCAGTGGCCTCATATAGATGTTAAAGAGCATGGGGGAGATGACTGACCTCTGTGGCACCCCACAATCGAGGGGCCATGGGGTGGGGGCCATCTACTCCAGATGTACTCTCTGGGGGGGGGGGTGCCCCAAGAAGGAATGGAACCACTACAAAGCAGTGCCCCCGATCCCCAACCCGGAGAGCCTCCCCAGGAGGATACCATGGTTGACGGTATCAAAGGCCGCTGTGAGATCAGCCTCCCTCAACAGGTCATCATTCAGGCCGACCAATGCCGATTCCATCCCATGGCGTGGCCTGAAGCCCAACTGTAATGGATTGTGGCAGCCCCTGAAGTTGATCCGCTACCACGCTTTAAAAAAAGAACTCTCATTTTCAAGGCTGCTTTTCCTTCACACACCACTTGAGTATTTTAACATTCACCATGCTCAACTCTTACAAACCCATAGCTGTGGCTCCCTTTATGGAGTGAATCTGTCTTCCATTGAGTTTTTCCCCTTCCTTGCTTCCTCCCACATTTCTAAACACCATTATATTTTCTGACCTTTATTTTCTCTTGATAGCCCTAATTCATGCCAAAGCAAGTCTACAAGATGGAAGAACATAGCACATAATGCTCTTCTTTTCTCTTCCTACTGCTTTCCATTCTTCTAAGTGATATCATCTTTAATTAAGGGAATTTCATCCTCCAGATTCTCAGTCAATCCAAGCATTCCAGAAGGGAGGCACAGTCTAAGTTTAACTGACATGGTGTTTTTACAACTTGCTGGCTGGAATGTCATTTCCTTGATCCACCATTAGTGGCATCATCAGCCACGTCAGGTTTTTCCAAAATATTCCCCCTGAAAGTCCCAGGGCTGCCCCTGGGGATCCCTGTCATTGAGGGAAACTGAAGGGTGGTGGTGTAGGGTTGAGGGAAGTCTTTAATTTCTGAACATCAGTACCACTGGGATGATTTTACTGCTAAAGGTTATTTATTTATTTATTCCATCATCATCATCATCATCATCATCATCATCATCATCATCCCATGTCAGAGAGCCCAGATCCCTCGGGTCTTGTTTCACACTCTCTCTCTCTCTCTCTCTCTCTCTCTGTGTGTGTGTGTGTGTGTTTGTGTGTGTGCGTGCGTGCCACTTCCTTACTTTTTTCTTTGTCATCTTCAGGCTTGGACTCATCATTCTTCTTGGCATCTTTTTTTCCTGGTAGGGATATAAAAGAATATGATTTCTATAGGTAAAATCATTTAATTATTAAATATTTATTTATTAAAATATTTATTTAAAAAAGCAAAAAGCAAAGCAAAGTGGTCTGCTTATATTTATTTTATTTATTTATTTACAAGATTTTTTAGCTGCTCCACTATCAAGAGGTCTCTGGGCGGCAAACAAGTATTAAAAACTCTAAAACAATAAAATTATTAAAACTATAAAATACAACACAGTTAAAACCTATACAGTACAAATTATAAATTATAAAATATTGATGCTCATGTGTCCAATCAAATAATTTAATTAAAATGCTGGCCAAACAGGAAGGTCTATATATATTATATCTATTATATACCTCCCTATACCACTTCAAGTAGTCTCTGAGTGGTTTACAGTTTTAATTTTAATAAAACATATTTTACATGTTACTTTCCACCCCACTTAATGGATTTTTCTTTTCCTTTTGCATGCTCCTTATAGCTCTAATGATACCTGGGAATCTTCTAAGATGCCTCTTCAAACTCCCTGTTCTTAACTTGAATATGTATTAAATGTTCTGGACTGCGTATTGTCCCTTATTATTGTAAGCCACCTTGGGTCACTTCCAAGGAGAAAGGTGGAGTAAAAATATTCAAAATGAATAAATACATATTTTTGATTTATTAAAATCATGCTAAAATTATTGATAACGGTGCCCTTAGAGGAGCTCCCAGAAGGAGCAGTGGACCATTGGGTTGGGGCCTCTTTCATCTTCCAAACCTGGCTGGTGGAAGGGCCTCTTTCAAAATCAGAATTGACCAGAACATCATTTCTTAAGATGGATGGGTACAGTCCTTAAAAACCGCCCCCCACACACACACAAACCGGCTCACTCTGCCACCCTTGTCTCCTAAAGCAACCCATGGGTCAAGTCTCCCAAAGACCTTTCCCTTCTCCCTCCTTCTCATGGCCCATCTCCCCTCCTGACAGGAGATCGATGGAGGTAAAGAGATCCAGGAGGTAACAGAGGAGAGCTTGTCTTGATGTCAAGACACCATATTTCTGACTCCCACCCCTCTTTCCTCTTCTTCTGGGGACAAAGGATGCCATCAGACACAGGATTCAGATCACTGCAGATCAGGGGCGTGGCGTGGGGAGGGCAAGGGGGCAGGGCGCCCCGAGCGCAGCAATTAGGGGGAACCAAATCACCTACTGGCCCCCACCATCCCCATCATCTCCGATTACTCCTGAGTAAAGGTGCGGATGCGCCTGGACCGCCCCTCACTGCGTTCGGCCTTCCTTCCCCAAACCTTGCAACTGCCTTGGCTGCAGGGGTGGCCTGGTTTGGCACCCCGTCTGCCCAGCAGCACGTGAATGGCCCCGAGGGTGCTGGGGGCGCCGCCCCCGCTGTTGTGCTGGGTCATGAAGGGGGAACAGGGGGCACACCGCCTGGGGCTGCCGCTGCTGGAGGCTTGGAGCAGCCTGGAGAGGGGATGGGCTTGGTGGGGCGACCTGGCCGAGCCCAGTGGCCTGCTTGCCGGGGGGGTGTGCCACTGCCATGCCCTGCTCCGTTCGAGGTGGTGGTGGGGTTGGACTGGTGCTGTAGGAGGTGGGAATGCCCTTCGGGCAGCTTGGGCCGGCTGAGAGGGAGTGGGGGTGGGTGGGAGTGGGGGGCTCGCTCTTCTGTGTGTTGACCTGGGGGCACGCAAAAACTGACTTTGGCCCCGGGCTCTGGAAGCCCTTGCTACGCCTGTGCTGCAGATCCTGATGAGGTTTTAGGTAAGAATGTCAGTAACTTGGGGCATTGGCATCCCATATTGCTCTATAATCCTGAGATTCTGTATTTTGAAGCCATTACACTGCAAGGAAGTGGAGGAATGGAGAATTAAATCTTTGTTCTCTTCTTCGCTCCCACCCTTTCGGAGCTGAAAGAAGCCAAGAAAACCCTTCCAGGAGGGAAGCCTGGAGAGTTTCTGAATGCCTGCAGAGGGATTAAAACAAGAGGGGCAGCCACTTGCCTGCTTTTTTGGGTGCCATTTTATCTTCTTTGTGTCAGCAGCCTTTCCTTCCACATTCTGTCTGTGAAGCTGTATGTAGGAGAGAGAAGAAGGTTCAGAAGGGATGAAAGCAGGAAAGAATGGAGCTAACCTTTCCAATAGCAAAGTCTGGAGGAGCCAGGGAGGGAACACAGGGTGGGATAAACGGAAGGGAAGATCACACACAGAGTTCAAGTATTGCTGCCAGCAGTTGCAGTTCCCCTCGTCTCAAGTGGCCAAATTGTGTTTGGTCCTAATGTGGTTTCATTCTGTAGGTGCATCGGGTGGGAGGGAACTGAGGTGTGAGAGGAGATGATGGATCTCCGTGTGGAATATGCCACCTTCCCAAAATGCCATCCGAGGGGACTAAAAAGCCCCTTGCAGGGACTCAACCTGCTAAGAGAACCCAGGGCTCACCTTGGGCACAGCTTTCCCCTTGAGTGCCACTTATTAAATGTAAAAAGAAAAGTGTTCTACTTATATACTGCCCCCATAGCACTTAAAGCACCCTCTGGGCGGTTTACAATTTTTAATTATGCAGGCTACACATTGCCCCCCCCCCGCAGATTCGGTTGGGTCTGATGATGACTGCACAATCCAGGAAAGCCAGCCTGTTGTCTTGGGTGTCTTCCCTAGTGAACTTAATACAGTATTAGGGTACATAGAATTGATGACCCGACAGAAGAACCTGGTCATTCCCTACATGGCTGGAGTGTCTGAGAAGCTTAAAAGGATTTTTGGCAAACAGCACATCCCTGTTTATTTCAAACCCACAAACACACTAAGGCAGAGACTTGTCCACTCAAAGGACCTGATACCAAAACACAAAAGGAGCAATATCGTATATGCGGTCCAATGCAGTGTGCAGACCTCTGCACACTGCGTTGGACCGCACAAAGGAGTGTGCAGACCTCTACATTGGAGAAACTAAACAGCCATTAAACAGAAGGATGGCCCAACATAGGAGGGGTAACAGCTCAGGTCCAGAATCAGCAGTACACCTCCATATGAAGGACAAAGGGCACTCTTTCAAAGATGAGGATGTACACATATTAGACAAAGAAGATAGGTGGTTTGAGAGAGGGGTCAGGGAAGCCATTCATGTGAGCATTGAAACCCCCTCCCTCAACAGAAGTGACGGCCTCAGGCATAGTCTATCTGCTACTTATCAGGGTGTGCTCTCAACAATACCCAAACAAATCAAAAAGCCTTCACCGCCAAGGCCATAGCTAATGAAGGACCCATACTTTATGGGCTTCAGCACCTTAGGTCGTTGTTCACCTTACGGTTATTGAGACTATTGTTTATCTAACATGCCTATTCAGGCCATTGTTCATCTTATGAGCCTATTTCAGACCAAGGTGACAAGAGGTCAAAACTGACTAAATTAGATAGAGGACTTGCAACTAGCTTTCTTCAGACTGATGAAGTTGTTTGGATGAGCAGCGAGACATTTCTATCTCTCAAGAAAAAGAAGTACAGTTGCTACGAGTCAACTTCCAGATAAATTAACCTGGATGACTGAGATTCTTCCCAGAGAAACCCCAATTACGTTTATAAACTGATGGGGTCTGAACTCTCTGCAACAAACCAGGAAAGGGACCTTGGTGTCCTGGTGGACAGCTCAATGAAAGTGTTAGTGTGCCGCAGCAGTGAAAAGAGCAAACTCAGTGCTAGGGATAAATAGGAAAGGTGTAGAAAATGTCAGTAAATGTCATGTTGCCTCTTTATAAATCTATGGTGAGGTTATGAGGAATATTATGTACAGTTTGGGTCACCATACTTCCAGAAGGATATTGTGGAAATGGAAAAAGTGCAGAGGAGGGCAACCAGGATGATTAGGGGAGTGGAACACCTTCCTTACTCTCTGAGGCTGCAATGGCTGGGCCTCTTCACTCTTGAATGATGGCGCCTAAGAGGTGACCTGATTGAAATTTATAAAATCATACACGGTGTGGACAAAGCAGATAAGGAAAAACTGTTTTCCCTATCACACAACACTAGTACCAGGCACTCCATGAAACTTTTGGGTGCTAGATCTCAAACAAATAAGAGAAAGTACTTTTTCACCCAGAGGAGCACTGGTCCCTGGAACTCCCTGCCCAAAGAAGTGGTGACAGTGGTCAGCCTTGACAGCTTTAAGAAAGGATTAGACAAGTTCACGGAGGACAAGGGTATCAATGGCTTTCATTCTGGATGCCTAAGGACAACCTCTGGGGTGGAGAGGCAGGATATATCTCAATGCCATTTGCAGGGAATCATAAGGAGGTGAAGACATCTGCTTGGGAATGCCCTGAAGCAAATGGTGAGCCATTGTGTGAGAATAAATCCTGGACCGGATGGGCTATGGCCTGCTCCAGCAAGGCTGTTCTTATGTTATTATGTAAAAGGTGTCACCTGAGCCCTTCCTGTATTTTGAAGAGAAATGTTTGCAACTGTTTTGAGCGTTGGAGTAGCATACGAGGAACATCATTTACCTTGTGTATTTTGGTCTATCTCTGTTCTTACTGATTTTTCTTGATTTAGTGTTATTTTGTTTATTATATTGTATTGTAAACTTTTAATATATTATTATGTTTCATGGAGGTATAGTTGTCGTGAGTTTTTTTGGGCTGTTTGGCTGTGTTCTGGAAGATTTTCTTCCTGACGTCTCACCAGACTCTGTGGCCGGCATCCTCAGAGGGCAGGGAGCTAGGAGCTCTCCCTCTGCTCTGGGTCACCAAGTGAGAGAGACTGGGTTTTTTAAGTTGTGGGAAAAAGGAAACCTGTGGATGAAGGAAAATAGGTGTTAATCATTGTATTGTGATGAAGGGATTAAGAACTTTCAATGCAATCAGGGGTAGCAACTATCCTTGATGGGTGTCATTAGCTGTTCTATTGTGTGAACTGATCACTTTTGCTTCCATAACACAACCAAGCAGCCTGAAAAACTCACATCTTTCAAATCCCAGCCCTGAAAGCCTCTGAGAATACAATGGATCTATATTTGTTTAACTCTGTAAATCACCCAGAGTGGCCTTTGTTGCTAGATGATAGCACTATACAAGTCTAATAAATAAATAGATAGATAGATAGATAGATAGATAGATAGATAGATAGATAGATAGATAGATAGATAGATAGATAGATAGACAGATAGATAGATAGATAGATAGATAGATAGACAAGGAAGGAAGGAAGGAAGGAAGGAAGGAAGGAATAGATAGATAGATAGATAGATAGATAGATAGATAGATAGATAGATAGATAGATAGATAGATAGATAGATCTTTCACCTCCAAGGTAATATAAAATCACTGGAATGGATTGTTCTCCGTTCATAAGCAGGGAGTTCTAACATGCTTTCAGCCATGATTAGTTAGGAGCTATCTGGAACGTCTGTTTCTGGCCTCAGAGCAAGGGAGGAATTGCAAATCATATTTTCACACCCGCTACTGATCTCTTTTTTTATTATTTCCCTTCATTGAGCAAATTTCTCTTCTCCATACCTCTGTGTCTCCCTGCTGTTGCACCTTCTTTCAAACGTTGCCACCATCTTCCTTTATGATGTCAAGCACTAACTCCAGAGTTCCTTCTGCTCAGCCCCTGCTGTGCAGCCCTCCGATTGGTTAAGAACATAAGAACATGAGACGAGCCCTGCTGGATCAGGTCAAAGTCCCATCTAGTCAGCTTCCTGTATCTCACAGGGGCCCCACCAAATGCCTCTGGGAGCCCACGAGACTACATATCTGTCTCCTGAAAGCACTCCCCTGCCTCTGGTCCTTGAAGTAACTTGCTTTTTTAAGTCTGGAGATGACACATCTCCATCGTGGTTGTAACCTGTGATGGACTTTTCCTCCAGGAATCTGTCCAATCCCCTTTTGAAGGCATCCAGGCCAGATGCCATCACCACCTCCTTTGGCAGGTGTGAGATCCAAAATATATATCCATGCTTGCTGATGAGCCTATTGATACAACATATAATCAATAGCTATCTTGTGATGGTAAAAAGCTATCTTGTAATTGTAATTCTAAGAGAAGAAAGTGTATTGTGAGATGCTGTGGTTTCCTGTTGGTGTTCAAACTACTGCTGAACGGAAGCGTGTGATAACTGCAAGCTGCAGAGGCTACTGAGCCGAAAAGAGGAAGTGCTATGAGCTTATGAAGCCTTGGAGGTAATGGGAGGTGTAGTGAATGATAGACAGATGTTGGGTGGTGTTGAAGGTGTGGCTGTCTGAAGAAGGGTGTGGAAGGGGTCTGAAATGGTACAAACCCCCCGGGAAAAGTGTGTTCGAGGTCCCTTCTTGACTGTGAGGGGGGACCCTTTTGCGTCTGTCCGCAAAAGGCTCTCTGTTCTGTACTTTGCTTCTGCTAAATAAACTCAGCGCTGAGAAATCCTCCTTTCTGTCTGACTTAGTCTCAATTCTTGGGAAATCTCAAACTTGCCTCATCTCACATCTTTGACTTAGTCTCATCT
Organism: Phrynocephalus guinanensis; assembly: GCA_037367245.1. NCBI lineage: Eukaryota > Metazoa > Chordata > Lepidosauria > Squamata > Agamidae > Phrynocephalus > Phrynocephalus guinanensis. The sequence continues at coordinate 3,197,892 of CM074741.1, forward strand.
CTGAGCTTTTCTGACTTAGTCTATTTTTGAGCACTGAACCACAAGATTACATTGGTGCATTTTGGCCCACGGGTGCTGGGACTCGGTCTTGTGCTCACTCAATTGGGCACTTGCTCCGAACCACCAGTCTCGAACTCGGTTCTCCTTATTTTCATCATTTTTCCTTTTTTTCTATTTTCCTTGCTTTTCACTTTTGAGTCCATTGGCCTATGGGTTAGTCTGACAATCAGACTTGTGCCTCCTCATTTGGGTGTGGCACTTGCTCCGAGCCCCGGACTCTGAGCCCCGGCCTCTTCTCCTTTTCATTTTTCTCCTTTTCATTCATTTTATTTTTCTTATTTCTTCTCATTTTTGCCCCTTCTTTTCCCCTTATTTTTTCAATTTTCCTTTCTTTTCATTTTTGAGATTTCCCTTGAGGCTTTGATCCCCTTACGTTTTTGTTCCTCTTCGTCGTTTGAGTGGCTGACTTTGGTAAGTATGGCAAACCATTCTTTTCTGTTGCTTGAAGTCGTGGCTGGTCCAACTTCTGCTAAATTGTGAGAAAGTGGGGAACAGCCATGCGGTGGCCGGCTGGCTGGTAGGCAGGGGTGGAGGGCAAGTACGAAGTTGTGCTACCTAAGGAGGTTCCTACGCTACCAGGACAGCTGCTAGGTGACATTGGAACCCTAGCTGGGCAAATTAGAGAGAAGGATTTGCTCCGTGAGGTCTGATCAACCTCACAGGATCGGGAAAACGCGCTGGGGAGCTGGGCTTGCCCAGATTGTTGTTGTTCTTAGGTCCTTTTAAGTTGGGGACGCTAGAGTAGGTGCTCTTCTTTTATTTCAGCTTTGACATATTTTTCAAATATTGGCCCTCTAGCACGAAGGTCCTTTGCCCCCATTGAGGGTTTCCAAATTTTAATTTTTGCTAAGCTCCCCGCTATTGCCTGTTTCTACATTCTTGTTTTAAGTTTTTTTTAATGCCTCCAGATCTGAACCCATCTCTATTTTGCCTTCTGTGGGTTCTGTCATTGTCTTTACCATTGAAGCTGGATGATTTTTCTCCTCCAAGATCTCATAACCATCCCCTTTGCAGATTTCACTGACTCCCCATCTGTAACCTCGAAGATTTGCCTACAGTTTATATTTTGCCCTTAGGGCACACTGAGTAAACTGGATGATTGAAAATTTCTTTTTTCTTTCTAAGGAGCTCCTCTTCCTCTCCTCTTCCTCTCCTCTTCCTCTCCTCTCTCTCTCTCTCTCTCTCTTTTTCTTTCTTCTCATTTCTTGTCCTTCTGATTATTATTTAATTGTGTGTGTGTGTTGTGTGTTCTTTGTTGTCTGTCTAGCTTGTTGGGTGTTGCGTGGTGTAACATTTGTTCATTCCCGTGTTGTTTGTGCGTGGTCTGTTCTCAGTGTGTGTGAATTTCTTCTGAGTACTCTAGTCACAAGAGACAGCTATAGACACAATGCCATATGGTAACTGTGTGGTAAGTCTCTATGCTATTATTTGGAGTGAAGGTGAAAGCCTCACCCGGGAATCCCTGGGGGTGGCAAAGGTCCTGTCCTAGGATTATTCCTTTGGCAGATGACACATCTGTGTGAAATATTTGAAGCCAGCTGCCGAAGCTTAGCTATGTATAAATGAGGACTCAAATGTTTGAATGCTACTTCAGGACCCTGATGTGTACTGTCATGATGATTCTGGACCACTTGACGAGCTATGCTTTCCGGAACCCATAATTGCCCACTTGGGAGTTTGTACCAGCCCTCTGGTGTCCTGTCAAACTCCTGCTCTTCTGCAAACTCATCTTCAGCTAACGAATACCTGGGTGGATCTGGAGGTAAAATGTCTATTGGAATGAGACTAAGCTGCATTTCAGTTGCACCCTGGGCTGCTTGTTTGGCAATGCGATCTGCCAATCTGTTCCCTCGTGCTACAAGTCCCGGACCAACTTTATGACCATGGCAATGAATAACTGCCACCTTTCTCGGCTTCCAGACAGCATCTAAAAGTTGTAGCAAAACTTCAGGGTGCGCTACCGATGTGCCTTCAGAAGTGAGCAGACCTCGCTCCTTCCAGAGTGCTCCATGCGCATGAAGTGTAAGAAATGCATACTTAGAGTCTGTGTATATATTAATGCTTTCTCTTTCTGACAGTTCTAGTGCCCTAGTGAGAGCTATCAATTCAGCCACTTGAGCTGACGTTCCAGGGGGTAACCGTCTGGCTTCCACCACAATGTCTTCCAATTCCACTATGGCATATCCTGCCTGTCTTTTTCCCTCAATCATTGAACTACTGCCATCCACAAACCATGTTCTCCACTGTGGTTGAGGGGTGTCCAAAAGATCTGGCCGTGATGAGTACACTTCATCCAATGTTTGTATACAATCATGGATGGCCGGTTGATCACTAATTGGAAGGATGGTGGCCGGGTTCAAGCCCTCCGTTGTTTGGAAAGTAAGACCGGCTCTTGAAAACAGTTTTTGACACTTCATCATGGCAGTTTGAGACAAGTGGTACCCTCCTTTGGCATCTAATAGGGGCAAAACTGCATGCTTGGTGATACATTTTGTGTCCTGTCCGAAGGTAAATTTATCTGCTTTCTTTAAGAGGGCAGCCAGTGCCACTACTCCTCGCATGCAAGACGGAAGTCCTTGCTCCGTTGGGGTTAATACTTCTGACAGATAAGCCACCGGTTGCTGCCAGCTTCCTAATTTCTGACACAAAACTCCCTTCGCCACTCCATTTTCTTCATCCACATACAAATTAAAGGATTTATTCGGGTTGGGGAGTCCCAGAGCTGGCGCTTCAATCAAAGCCTGCTTAATTGCCTTGAAGCTCTCCTTCTGTTCCGGACCCCACAGGAACTCATCACTCTCTTTGCCTCTTGTTGCCAAATGTAGGGGCTTCGCTAGAAGACTGTAATTTGGAATCCAAATGCGACAGAAGCCTGCTGCCCCCAAAAAGCCTCTGAGCTCTCTCCTATTCCTGGGCTCGGGAATCTGGACAATTGAATGCTTCCTCTCATCTCGAAGTTGGCGCCTTTGTTGGGAAATGTCAAACCCCAGATATCTCACTGTTTTCTGACAAATTTGGGCTTTCTTCCTGGTCACCCTGTATCCTGCTGCTGCCAGATGATTTAAAAGATCAATTGTGAGCTGCTCACAACCTTCCTTGGTTTCTGCTCCCGCCAAAATGTCATCTACATATTGCAGGACTATTTGGCCAGGTTTTCGGGGGAAATTGGCAAGATCTGATGTCAGGGCACCCCCAAATAATGTACTGGAATTTCGGAACCCCTGTGGCAAACGGGTCCATCTGAATTGAGTTTTTTTGTACCAGTTTTGGGTCCTCCTCCCATTGAAAGGCAAAGATGTGCTGACTCTGAGGCGCTATCCGGCAACAAAAATATGCATCTTTCAGATCTAAAACGGTGAAATAAGCCACTTCCGGCGGAATCAAGGCCAGAATCGTATAAGGGTTCGGCACATTCTGATGAAGAGGTTCGGTGGCCTCATTCACCAAACGGAGATCCTGAACTGGGCGAAAAGTTCCATCAGGTTTGCGAACCGGGAGAAGGGGAGTATTCCATTGTGATTGGCAGGGGACAAGAATACCATGATCTATTAGTCTTTTAAGGTGGACCCAAATCCCTTCTGCTGCAGCCTTCCCAATGGGGTATTGCGGGACTGAGACTGGTCCTGCAAAGGGCTTAAGTTGAACCACTATAGGAGGGATGTTCCGTGCCATGCCTGGGGGATTATCTTATGCCCACACCTCGGGGTTAACTTTATTCAGGAAATCTTGGGACAGCTGCACTGGTTCCTCTTCCACCACCATCAAGTGCCATCTCTCCCTTAAAGGGTATTCTAAGCACACTTCTCCCTTCGGACCTGTGCTGTCAGTTGTCAGATGAATCTCTCCCTTGGGGGTAAAGGTGATCTGCGCCCCCAGTTTGAACAGGAGATCGCGCCCCAGTAGAGGGATCGGGCAATCTGGCATATGTAGGAATTTGTGTTGGACAACCTGTCCCCCCAACTTGCATTGTACTGGTTGCATGAAGTAAGCACGCTGTGCTTTTCCCGTGGCACCCATCACACTAATCGAAAAGGTCTTGTCTATTGGCTTTACAAGCTGTGGAATCACTGAATGGCTGGCTCCTGTATCCACAAGAAATCTGACAGATTCGTTCCCGGTTTGGACACTGACTAAGGGCTCCCGAGAACCAAAGCCCTGTCCCTTTCAATACGGGGCGTCTTCCTCCAAAGCCATCATGTTCTGGTACGGTGGGGTCCAGGCTGGACCTTGCCCTCTCTGGGTTGCCTGCTGAACTTGAGCTGACTGCACTTGGCTCTGACCTGCGGGCTGAAATTGGCTGCCTTGTCCTTGATTAACCTGAGGGTTCCTCTGTTGTTGAAAGTTAAAGGGACCGGGCGCCGAATATCTCTCAAATGCCGGTGGCTGCCAGGGGCGTCGTGGACCTTGATTAAAGCTTCCACGCCTTTGATTTTCGGGGTTCCTGAAACAGTCTCTGCGCCAATGTCCTGTCTGACCACAGAGTGCACATTGATTTCTTGTTAATGGTCCTCTCCTATTCCCTGGGGCATTGACATTTCGTGGCTCGGGGACTTGGTTGAGAGCCATCACCTTCCTGGCTTGTCCTCTGCTTTTTGGGCTTTGATCCTCATCCCTGTTATTAAATTTCGTTTGTGCCAGCTGGAGCATCCACTGTAAGGTTTGCCCCATAAAATTGGCCTCTTTTTGGATTCTCTTTCATATGTCAGGAGCAGATTGAGCCACAAAAACTGTTTTCACAATATTCTCCATGCCAGGGTCCTCAGGGTTAATCGGGGTAAATTTTCTAAATGCTTGATATAATCTGTCTAAAAAGGCTCCAGGGGATTCATCCAGTTTTTGAACCACATCATTAACTTTTGACATATTTATTTTCTTCCTGCCAGCAGCCCTAATGCCCTGAAGTATCGCTGCATGGTAGTTTCTCAGAGCAGTGCATCCTGCATCTGCATTGTAATCCCAATCGGGTGGCGTGGTAGTTGGGACGGCTGCCTCTGCTTGGGCGGGAGTGTCTCCTGCTGCTAAACGGGACTTTCTAGCTCCTCGAAAATCTTCCGCGTTTCCTCTGCATTAAATAACCCTTTCACTAAATGTTGGACATCTTCAAAGGTGGGCATATATACATTGAAGATACTAGACATAGTCTCAAAATTTTTATCTGGGTCTTCCTCCAAGCTTGGAAGGGTGTTTTTCCAGTTTATAATATCGCTTGAAGTAAAAGGGACATGTTGCATTGTATATGTACGGGGACCTTGTTGATTTTGGGGCAGAGGGTCATACACTCTTCTGAGGGGCATGACTTTTGCCTGCTCTTCAATTTTCCTATTTTCAAGAAATTCCTCATGTCTCCTTGCTGCATCATACGCCCTTAGGAGAAATCTCTGTCTGTTCGCCCAATTTCGCTCTCCTGCCGCCTCTAATGCAAAGTTTCCCACTTCCATCACTGAGTCTCTGTGTTTTTTAATTAAATCGGCCACTCTTTGATGGTCCGCTTCTCCCCATTCTATATTTCCTTTTATCCTATGACGAAATTCCTCTTCACTCTCATCTTCCTCCTCATCCTCATCTCTCTTAGGGGCCCCTTTCTCCGTTTCTTGTTCATCTTTGGGAAGTTTACTTATTGGTCCTGGTTGGGGAAGGTCTTTTGGTACGGGGTGTCCACCATCCTTTGGGGGAGAAGAAGCGGGTGCTGGACCTGGCAGAGGCTGCATTGGAGGGGGGGCCACTGGATTCCCTGGAGGGATGGCCGCCAGATAAGGAGGTGGCGGAAAAAAGACATCGTAATCTTCGGGGCGGCTTTCTAAAACCGCCTCCTTTTTCTTCAGAGCCAACAATTTGGCTTGAGGTGGCAATTCTCTACATATTTGAATCCATGAAGGATTTTTCTTTACGTTTCCTTTCCATACTTCAATGTAGGGGATGTGTTCGGGACAGTTTTTAAGAATTTTCAGCCACAGTTGTCTGATGATACTTTCATTAAAAGTCCCCTGGGGTGGCCAATCGATCTGTATAACGGGCCATTCAAGTTGACATAAAGTCTCCATTCTCTCTTTCTTCATCTTGATCCCAAAATCATAATTTTTGACAGCCGCATGCCAATTTAAAAGGAAGCACTCAAGTGGAGTTGAGGGCTTGCTGGTGTTGTGGCCCATGATTTTTGGTTATTTTATTTAAGCTATGTTCCTATATTTCTCCCACACACTGCCACTGGACCCGCTCCTAAATTTTCACACAATTCTCACGCACACACCAATTGATACTGGCTACGACCTGTACGGTCGCCCGTAATCAGGAACTGCGTAGCCCACTTCCACTCGGCCAGAAGGAACGCTAAGCCTTGACCTTCCACGCACTCACAGATTCACTGGGTCAGTGGCCACTCAAATCACCCACATTTCAAACCACCTCCCCACCTAGTCTGGATCCCCCTACCTAATAAAAACCTTTTTTCCGCTAGTCTACTTTGACAGCCGAGAGCTCCTTCCCGCTGCCCATACCAAACAACATTTGTTTGCTTCACAAGGGATGTTAGGACATATACACACTGCCCTTCTCCTCCCACAAATACAGAACCGTCATCCGTTACCCTTTTACACACTTCAGAGGCTCACCCCCAAAGTTCCCACTCTGGACCGGTCCGATATTTTACCAAATATCCCACGAGACGTCTCCTCCTTCTGGCCAGAGTTTTTCTCCCCGAGCGAAAGCCGTCTCCGCCACCACGTTGAACGAAAAAACCCCTTTTCAAGTGGAAAGGTGTGCACCGGTTCATCGTCCACCGCTGGCTGTTCGGATTTCGCCTGGCTTGACCCCTCGCCCCCCAAAAAGGGGAGGAATCCCGGATGAGCCCCCAGATGAAAGCCTCACCCGGGAATCCCTGTGCCGCCTCTACGGGGGGTCGAGGGTTGAAAAGACACGTCAAAGATCAAGGATCGGAGAAAAACTGTTTTATTTTGCTGCAGCAAAAGGCGCCCAGCCGAGGCTGTCGGAAATCTGGGGCAAGGAGCTCGAATTCATACATAGTTTTTATAGCAAACCGTTCCCCAACACCCCCTTTCTCTATCAGAAAAAACAGGACACATCTGGGCGCTGTAGAACGCCCACAATGGACAAAAGAAACTTCAAAGAAAGCTGGCGTGTGCACATTGTTATCACCCACTCAACACCACTTATCACATACTTGAGATAGATACATTCAGCGGACGCAATTAATCTTGTTCTTCAGCGCCCTCTAGTCTAGTACTGCAGGCAGCTTGACGTGCGCTTTCCGGGAAGCGCTGAGAGCGGGCTTTTGACAGCTGAATGGGGCCGCTTTTGACAGTTAGATTCTGCCGTTCCGATAAGCGGAAGGCTGGCTATCTTAGGGACAGGGCGCACATTGTTCGTCCGCCCTTTCCCAGATAATGTTTGTTCGCTGCCTGTATCCTGTTTATCTCACAGGACAGGCAGCAAAGCGGGAAGCGGGGAATCGTGTAGTGCTTTGCTCAACAGTTTCTGTGAAGGGGGCTGAGGTGAATCAAGGGACAGAGAGGGTTTTATAGAGAAATAGAGAGCCTGCCATTTTATCTACAATGGCGGCTTATATAAAACATGAAATATAGAATATACTAATTGATTATGTCCCCTACAATGGGAGTTAACAGTTAAGGCTTTCTAGACGGGTTGTGGTCTGTGGGTTGTCATCTCTATATACAGGAAGACGGCTGGCTCGCCACCAAAAGTTTTATAGACGACAGAGAGTTCTGTCAGCCAGTTAATCACCAAAAAAATTTCTGGGTGGTTTCCTCCTTTCTCTGCAGGCTAGAGTAGTGAAATCTTAAAATAATGCTAACAGGAGAAGCCCTGAATGGGTGACACAGTCATAATTACTTTTGATATGAAGTATTGATTAATGTGGCAATTGGCTGGTGCCGCTGGTTGCTATATTAATCAGAATTTTTAAAACAACACGCTGGGAGAAGAGTGTCCCCCTATCCACTTTACTCATGCCCTGCATTATTTTGTATGTCTCGATCATTTCTCCCCCAGGCGCCTTTCTTCTAGACTAAAGAGCCCCAAATGTTTTTAGCCTTTCCTCATAAGGGAGGTTCCCCAGGCCAGTAATCATTTTAGTTGCTCTCTTCTGCACCTTTTCCAGTTCGACTACGTCTTTTTTGAGATGCGGTGACCAGAATTGTACATAATACTCCAGGTGTGGCCTTACTATCGTTTTGCACAATGGCACTATAATGTTGCCTGTTTTATTTTAAATCATATTGATTTTGATTGATTTACGCTTCTGCTTGAGTAGGGGAAACTTCATGCCATTTGTTCTGCACAATTTTCACATCTTTGATATTTTTTTGCAATATGCTTCTCAGCCACATTCTAGAGGAGTGATGTACTGAAATCCAAGGTAGCATTTTAAGTTGCATATGGTTCGTGAAGAATCTGCAGCCTCATCCCACTAGGCCACCGCTGGAATTATAGATGCAGTCCCTTGGGAATAAAACGGGTTTTCTAATTGAGGCCGAGTTCAGTAGGCACTCACCAAACCCAAGGAAGGGCACACCACAGCTTCACCAGTGCAATCCTGTATCCTTTGATACAGGATTGCACCACAGCCCACTCCTGTCAGTTGTGGGGCGCCAGAGGCAACAAAGGACCCGGGCCCAAAACCTCCCATCAGTGGCGGCGGCTGGTGGCAGTCGTGTGCCCCGGGTCTCCTTCCGACCTCTCAGTTGGCGACCTGAGCCGACTCACATTCCCCATCTCCCTCCCTGCCAAGTGATCCTGTTCTTGTTGCTCTCATGGGCTCTGCGTGGCTTGCAGGCAGTGGGGGGGGGGACTTGAGGAGGTTCGTTCAGCTTGGCGGACATGGTGTGTGTATGTGTGTGTGCATGTTTATGAGACTGAAATCCTCCCGCGCTTCCTCCTCTTCCGCCCAGCTGTGTGTGGGCAGGAGAAGCTGGTTCCTCCCGTCTGGTGTTTTAAAAGGAAACAGAGGGGCATGCATGGGGGGGGGGCAACTGCAAACTCATGGTAATTGGGCTCGAAGGGTCTTCCTTGGCCTATACACCTTCCACATTTTAGGACAGGATGGAGGTGGAGGTGGTGGTAGAGGACGCTCGGCCCTTTAAGGGACTGATGGCGACTAGTGCAGCTGTCAGGAGAGGCAGTTGGTGTGTGGCCACCTAGTACTTGGCAATGTGGCCAACAGCTAATCAGCCACAGCGGAAGCATCCCGTGGTGGCCACCACTCCAGAAGCCTCTGGTGCGGCCCACAGCTCCCTTCGAGGGAGGAAAGGAGCCATGAGCCGCAGCTGGGGGGGCACAGCTTCCACCGCTGGGTCCAGAGGGCTGTATTCACTCTATAAGATGCACAGATATTTCCCCTTACTTTTGAGGGGGGTGTTTCATAGAGCAAAAACTACAGTAAGCAGCACACTTTGCTTATGCTTTGTTATTTGCTGCAAAGGGTAAGCACTTCCAATTTTCAGGCTGGTGGTAAGAGTTCGGGTTGACAGAGGTACGTATAAGGTTTGGTGTACCTAAAAGAAGCGGATGTATGGTGTATGGACTCCTTTAGAGTAAATTCATTACTGGTAACCTGGCTCTTCTACTCTCTTTGGGCCAACTCTGTTCCTGGGTGTGATCCTGGGCTAAAAAGAGTTCCCAACCTTGGACACTATGGGTTATCCAGAGTTATCCTAGGCCTACAGGAATTCTTTGACTGCAATTTCAGAAATCCAGGCAAGCACTGCTTGTAGTCAAGGCTTCTGCAAGAACATCCCAGTGCTTCAAAGGGTTCCTATACAGCAGTTGGAGAAGCTTAGCACCTTTGCATATGGGTACACAGAGAACTACTAGAAGAACATGGTCGCATGAATAAATCAAAGTAAATTGGAAACCATAAAGCAAGAAGTGGGAGGGATAACAACTACATCAGAAGACACTATCAGGATTCAAGCAATTGGGAAAAGAATTGAAAACCTGGAGATTTTCAGAGAAAATTGGTCTTGGATTTCCTGTTATCAGAAGATTACTGGGCTAGATTACCTTCTAGTTATACAGTTCTGTGATTTTTTTTTTAAAAAGGGCATGACCCATTCTTTCAAACAGAACTGGAATGACTGTTCTGAAATATTGCCAGGTTCTGACCAAACACTAGAAAGTCAGTTACCTATGACCGTCACCTTTATTATAAGTAGGTAAATGTTCAGACCTTCTGGAAACAGAAATGGAATACCAATTAAAAATATGTGATAATGTATCTTTATCAACTAACAAATAATCATGCAATATGCCACCTTTAGTCGATTAAAAAAAACTTCTTCAACAGATGTGTGCCAGTGTGGAGAACTGTAACATTTATGCCGAAATAGATTTTGCCAGGGAAGTTACTCTTATTCGATATAAGGCACAAGTTTTTTTGCCAAGATGGATTTCACCAGGCATGTCTGGTAGCTGTTTCATGGTTATGGGTGAGGCAGCTCTGGAATGAGTGCATCAACTATTTTTGCATTAGTATTTTATTGTGTTTGGACCACAGAGCTCCTGTTTATGTCAGTCAGAAATAGGGATTCCTTTGGAACTGAACTGAAGGGTGGTGCCTATTCTAAACTCTAATCTAACGTGACCCCCTTCTCCAAAGCTCTCCAGTTTCCAGAACAACTTTCTCTGTGCTTGTCATCCCTACGTGCAATTAAAACAGACTGAACATATCCTTAGCTCCAGCTTTATAGCCATGTAAATGCAGAATGAATTCTCAAGAAAGGTGGGTTTGGTTGCTGATTGTAGAGACTTCTCCAAGAACTGAGTTTGATAGCCTTGTAAGCTGAACGTGGTGTCAGTAGCTTGTCCTTGTATCTTCACACCAATCACGGAATATCCTTCCATCACTCTTAGTCCTCAGTCCATCCACTTTTTCAGAGGCTTTATCTTGCAGCAAACTCTTCTCTTTTCACTGCACGGTTCATCCATCCAACAATTATGTGGAGGTCCGCAGTATTTCTTGTGAGTGAGACAGTGGGGTTTTGCTGTTGATGGAGTTTCTGTCATACCTGGTTTACCAGATGCCCAGTAGCTGAAAAGAAGACCAGCACTCATCAGTTTGGAGGGGATGTTGTTCTGAATACATATTGTGCCAATAACATTTTTTGTACTGCCCCCCCTCCCTGATTTTTTTTCTTATGCAAGCAGTGCTACCCATCCACCTCTCCATCTTGTCACCAGAAAGTTCTGGAGTTGTTTTGTGCCTTTTATCCGATCAGACCATTTCAGAGCCATTATGGGGGTGTAGATCATTCAGGCCAATCTCTTAGGGAGGACAAGGTTGTGGTGGAATGTATCGATCTTACAATGTCCTTAGCAAAGGCAAAACAGTAAGCAGCACACCACCCGCTTGGGGAGAGGGGCAGATAAACTCTCCCCTTTGGAGACTCAGAACTGATTCTTCCGAGAGCAGCCCTCACAGGTTGCTGGGTAGGTGGGACAAAGGCTCACTGCAGAAGGGAGGAAGGCAGAACTGGCAGAAAGCCCTCTTTAAATATCTCATAGAATCCTAGAGTTGGAAGAGAGCTCAAGGAGCACCTAGTCCAACCCCCTGCCATTCAGGAATCCCCATCACAGTACTCCCAACAGATGGTAATCCACCCTCTGCTTTAAAAACCTCCAAAGAAGGAGATTCCACCACCCTCCATGGCAACATATTCCACTGCCAAACAGCTCTAATTGTCATGAAGTTCTTCCTAATGTTTAAATTGAATCTCTTTTCCTTTAGTATAAGACCATTTCTCTGTGTCCTAGCCTCCGAAGCCATGGAAAACAAACCAGTCCCTTCTTCAATCTCCATGTCTCGTCACGTCAATTCTGATGGATGGCGACCCTTTTCAGGACTCCCCTGGTAGAGAATTCTCAAGGGTGGCTTAGCCTATTCAGCTTGCCCAGGGCTACACAGGCTGGCTAGGCAGGCAAAGCAGAGAATGGAATCCCAGCCTCTCTCTCGGCAGCCAGATAGTGCAAACAATGAACTGTCCAGCCCGCCTTCTGTGCTTGTTTGGTGCCTCTGCCTGTCCTGGCCTGTCCCTCCTCCCCCAGACGGTCAGCTGCTTCTTCCTCACCCTCCTCTTCCTGGAGCCCATGATATGCTCACCCATTCTTGTGCTCAGGGACGGATTTATGTATAGGCTAAGAAGGCTGAAGCCTAGGGGCCTCCCCCCGCCCCGCCCCCCGTGGGGATTCTCCCCTCTCCTAAAATTGCAAACCCCCACTTCATGCGCAAGCAGAGTAATTCGGGGCCAGCAACTACGAGGCTCAGGGCAGGTGGGGTCTTTTTGGCAGGTGGCTCTTTTAAAAGGGTAGTATTGATTGGAAGAATGGAGACTGGGGTTTGCTGCTGCTGGAATTATTAGATGAGAAGTTAAAATTAATTATTAACCTATGTTTTCGCATCATTTTCAAGCTTCCTGACTGCATATAAATTTCTTTTTTTAGTGCTCCTCTCTAAAGTCTGTTTCTCTCCCCGGTCTGAGAAGAAAGGTACCTTCACCCAAATAGGAAGAGGTGTGTCCTGATAACTGCTGAGAGCAAAAAGTTGCAGCTATACGTTCAAAGGGGTGGAAGAAGTGACTTTGCCCCCGGGCGCTCCAAACCCTAGCTATGCCTGTGCAGAACCTCTGGGACTCGAGCTCTACATAACAGAGATTGACATGGAGAGAGGAAACAACAGAAAATTCCAAATTTTAAAAAAAACAAACGCCCCTGATTAGCATGCTACTGCTGTCAGATCTGATAGTTTTTAAATAACTAATAATATTCTTCCATTGAACATACTGTACTAAAAAATCAACATTAAAGGCCAGATACTCTGTCAGCTAAATTTTGTGCAAGATTCTCCAGTGAATATATGCAAAAAAGCAGGAAAAATACTCTGTGAAAAGGAAAAGCAAATCTGTTAAAGTTTCTCAAAAAAAAAAAACTAGTCATAGAAAAATAATCCTAACTCACAAGGTCGTCACTTTAGTGTTGTCAGCCGTCCATATCCAATCTTTAGAAGAATATTTATATGCTCCAAGCCAATAGGTGTTAAAGCTGCTACGGACATTGGATTGTACGAATTCCTTTAACAAGAGTAATCAGAAGGTCTTGATTAGAAAGGCGGAGGTATATGTCCATCACACTAGAAAATGTCTTTTTCAACCAGCTAGCCAGCCAGCCAGCAAGATATGAAGCACATGTGTGTAAAGATGATGTGTATATTTGAGAGAGAGAGCTTGTCACTGTGGTGCTAAAAGCAACAAAAGTGATCCACATTGCATTGTGGGAATACCTGTAGCTGCTGGATGATCAGGTGGGCAAGAGGCACAGATAAATGGCATACCTTGTGGCTCAGTGGGATAGAGAGGAATAGCCCCTTCAGCCAAAGGCATGGCAGGGGGTCGGACTGGATGGCCCTTGAGGTCACTTCCAACTCTATGATTCTATGATTCTATGAATGGGAGAGGAACACTAAGAACACCAAAATTCTTCTCAACTACAGAAAGCTCTCCATACGCTATGCAAAAACTTCATATAGATGTCTGTGAAGATTCTCATTCTTCCAAGTGAGTCATGGCAACTGGACTTTTTTTTTAAGTTTTCTTCAAACGTTTCGCTGCTCATCCAAGCAGCTCCATCAGTCTGAAGAAAGTTAGTGGTGAGTTCTCCATTTGATAGTTCACCTTGATTTCTCATCACCCTGGTCTGAATAGACAAGCTGGACAGTGGCCTGAATAGGCTCATTAGATGGACAATGTCCTATGCAACCTTTCCCAACACTCATTAATTATGGGTCATTAGCTGTGGCCTTGCTGGTGGAGGTGTGAAGTGCTTCTGATTTGACTAGGGACTGATGAAAGAACAGTATGATAAGTGGCAGGTAGATTGTGTCTGAGTCCCCCACGTCTCTTGAGAGAGGGGTTTTCTATACACACATGAATAGCTTCCCTGACCCCTCTCTCAAACCTCCTGTGTTCTCTGTCTAATATATGTATGTCCTCATCTTCAAATGAGTCCAGAGATTCCTCCACCCAAAGGACCCGACAACAAGCAACACAGTATATGTGGTCCAATGCTGTGAGGAGTGTGCAGACTTTTACATTAGAGAAACTAAATAGCCATTAAATAGATGAATGGCCAACATAGGAGGGGTAACAGCTCAGGACCAGATTCAGCAGCATGCCTTCATTTTTTGGACAAAGGGCACTCACTCATTCAAAGATGAGGATGAGTAACAAAACGTTTCAACCTCTCAAGAAAAGAAGTCCAGTTGCCATGACTCAACTTCCAGATTCACTATATCTACAAAGTGTGTGCAAACCGGTCAGCTGATAGTGGAGCTGGTATAATGGATGAGATGGCCTAAGAGGTTGCTCGATTGCTAGAGAGACTGATGGGCAAAACAGGGGGAAATCCCTACTGAAAAGGCCACGGATGACACAGGAGAAAGGGTTGACCATGGCAGTTACCATGGCAATGGTTTGGCAGGAGAAGAGACATGGGCAACCATCAAGAGGGAGAGTTCTCTATCAAGTGTGAGAAAATGGTAGCTGTTGGACAACCCCCCACCCCGCAACATGGAAAACCTTCTCTCCCCACGCAAGTCATTTTTGATAGCTCCTTAGTTGGGTGAGTGTCCTCCCGCCATTCTGCATCGGCAGGTGGTATGGGACAGTGGAGAAAGGTGTACTGGAACAGCCCTGAGTTACTTTCAGCCATAACTTGCCTCCTGAGAGCAGATGCTGCTTCACGGGCAAGAATAGCCACCTCCGGAAGGTGCTCCATGGAATGGTGCTAGGGCAGGATTTGGACTTTCTTCTGAAGGAGGTCAGAGAAAGGTGGGGCCGAATTACACAGCACTCGCTGAGCTTGCATTTTCGTTGAACAAAAGGCATCTCTTTGCCCTAAGCCAGTGGTTCCCTACCTGGGGGTTGGGACGCCTCTGGGGTTCGAACAACCATTTCACAGGGGTCGCCATGAGACACTGAAGAAAAGGGGGGAGGAATGGGGAAGAGTGAGTTACAGCTTGATAGGTTGGAGGGGATGCCAGTCAATGGCACCAGAGGCTGAGGGTGCCTGTAGAGGGAAGTTGTCCATGGCACCTGTGGCAGTGGCCTGCCTGCCAAAGGAAGCTTGTGGCCTACTTCCAAGCAGGGCAAGGGGGTCACCACAACATGAGGAACTGTATTAAAGGGTCGCGGGATTAGGAAGGTTGAGAACCACTGCCCTAACCTAACCCTTTCTTAGTTCTACATCTGGCTTATTTTTCCATCTATAAGACGACCCCATACATAAGACGACCCCCCACAGTACCACCCAAAATTACAGTTTTGCAACCCTGCGTTTCTCTCCTTGGCTTACTTCTGTGTGTAAGATTACCCTAACAGAGCTCATAATATAACACACGTTCTTATGCATTTCACCCTTATTGGAGCAGAGCGCCTGGAAAGCCACCCTTCTGCTTTAGGAAGGAAAGAGTGCAAAGATTAATTGAAAACGGTACGAAGGCATCCAAATTAGGGGCAAGGGATCTTTGGGCTACCAAGGTTGTTCTTCTCACCATTTCAGCTTTGTTTTCAATCTTTACCATTGTAGCTTTCTCGCTCTTACAAAAGTCGATTGCTTCCTTCAAATTCCTTCCTCGTTTGTTAAATGTATAGAGTGCGTTTTTATGTGCCATCCAGTCATGATTCAGTTTGTACTGAATTTCGGCTTTGACCCAAGAGAGGTTATGGGAACAAAGAGAGGAGAGGAGGGATTTAGTAGTTATCTGTTTGTATCTCTCTCAAGATGTTACAAATTAAAAGTTTTGCTTAGATCTGAGCATGAACTACAAAACGAGCCGTTTGTGCTCTTTCCTCTTGCCACAAAACAGGCATTTGGTGATTCCCAGTGCCGCTGTCTCTGGTAGGTGCCCACACAGAACCTGAAACAGGAAAGTCAGGGAAGCTGGGGTGCTACCTCTGAATGGGCACTAGTAAGAGGACACAGCGGTGGGAAGGATCAAAGGTTCTTTGGCTGAAAAATGAACCAGATCATATACAGACTGATTTTTCATAACTGCAAAATAAAGGGCATAGAACCTAGGATGCAACAAGATACCCTGGAGCACATCTGCTATTGCTACCAAAAGAGGCAATCGCACGTCCCAGAAAAAAATAGACATAAGTGGGATCAATTAGGAAAAAAACTAGCTCCATTTAGATGAATCAAAAGAAACAAATGGCTATGATTTACAATTAGCTCTATGTCTTGTAAATTGCTAGGAAAGACATTAAGTCTCATTGTTTCAGTACCAGCACAAAAATGTGAAGTACCTATCACCACAAACCAGAGGTAGATACAAAAGCATAAAACAGACACAAATCCTGTTGAGCAAATTGTGCTTGTGTCAGGGTGATGATGTCATCCACAGAAGGAGTTTGCTGCTCTTGTATCAATCTCTTGGTGGGCTTACAGCCTTACCTACAAGTCACTGTCATTCCATCTGATTGCGGGTGAGTTGGTCCAGCTCAAGGATAAAAGCAGAAAGTCTTTAATTACTGACAGTTCCTCTCCTGGACCATGTTACTGGCAGAGGCAGAGTGCTGCTTGTTTTAAATTTAAACTCTACCTTAGGTATATTAAGGCATAACTTTGGCCAGGACTGCCCCATCTCTGCTGGCTTTCTGGAAGCAGGCAAAGACCTTCCTCTTCAGGCAAGCTTTCCCGGAATAAATATGTGACTTTACTCTATATCAGTGTTTCTCGATCTGTGGGTCCCCATATGTTCCTGGACTGCAACTCCCAGAAGCCTCCACCACTTGCTATGCTGGAAAGAATTTCTGGGAGTTGCAGTCTAGGAACATCTGGGGACCCACAGGTCGAGAACCACTGCTGTATATGGATTGCCATACATCAGGCATGTCCAGACTTCGGCCCTCCTGATGTTTTGGACCACAACTCCCAGAATTCCAAGTCTGTATTTTCAATGCCAAAGGACTGATGGAGTTGCAGTCCAAAACATCTGGGGGGCCGAAGTTTGGACATGCCTGCCATACATGATTGCATTGATTGATTTCATAAGAACACCAGTATTTTCCATGTCAGTTTCCACCCCTCATAATGGATTTTTCTTTTCTTTTTGTGTGCTCTTTGTAGCTCTAATGTTACCTTTTAATGTTCTAAAGTGCCTTCTCTAATTCCCTGTTCTTAACTTGAATATGTCTTAAATCAGGCCTGCCCAAAGTCCGGCCCGGGGGCCAAATCAGGCCCGTCAGGCCATTCTGAGTGGCCCGCGGCTGGCTGGCCCACCCCTCCCTCCCCCTCCTTCGCCCCATGTTTTTTTTTTAAACAGGCTCCCGGTGCTTTCTTTGGTCCCCACCTTCCTTCCTCCCTCCCTTCCTTGTTCCCCACTTTCCTTCCTTCCTCTTTTGGTTTCCACCTCCCTCCCTCCCTCCCTTGGTCCCCCCGCCTTCCTTCCTGCAGGTGGGGTTGCAAGGAGTCAGTGGGTGGGGCTTATGGGTCAGTGGGTGGGGCTTGCAGTGGGGTGGCAGGGTCGGGGAGCAACTGGCCTCTGACACATTCTCAGCCACCAAATCTGGCCCTCCTTACAAAACGTTTGGGCACCCCTGCCTTAAATGTTCTGGGCTGTATATTGTACCTCAGTATTGTAAACCACCTTGGGTCCCTTTCCCTTGCAGTTCAATAACATCTGGAGGGCTACAGGGAGCCGTTGTAGAGTTTCCTGGCATGAATTCCACCCCGCACACCTGCAGCTCTAAGGTTAATTTGCATGACTCTCATAAAATAACTCACCTATTTCCTCCTCCAGTTCATTAAGCTTTGTGGCCACTAAAGCTAAATCTTGCGCAATCTTGTCAGCGTCAGAAATTATATCAACATCTAAAATAAATTGCAGTAATTCAAGTCAGGAGAACTTGTGTTGAGCAGCTGTCCTGAAAGCTATTCCCTCAATTTACTGTAATGTTTTGCATAGTCTGGGAGTGTGTATGTACATACATGTCCATGCGAGCACTCGTATGCACACGGTGTGATTTGTCACGTGTGGGTTTTTTTTTACCTATTTCGAAGGGTTGCCTTTTTCAGAGGTAAGGGAAAAGTGTTTGTGACATGGGTGACGGTTCTTTCCAGAACCATCCTTTGCACTTTCTCAGGGCCTTTTTACACAACCCCTAAGATCCGCTGGCCACTTAAATTCGGACCAGAGATCTTAGGGGTTCGTTGCTCTTCCTCTGTCTTCCTCTGTCCCCACCCCCCTCCGCACTTCCTGGTTGCTGGCTGCCTGAGGGAGGGAGAAAAAAGAAAGAAAAGACTGCCGGTTTACCTCCGTTCTGTTCCTGGTAGCATTCAGATCTCTTAAAGGGGCGGGGCGCAAAAAAAGAATAAACGGAAGCCAGGAGAGCCCCGCACTCACTATCCTTACACCGGATGAAATATTTGTCACCATCAAAGACCAGGTACAAGAAAACTGCTGTTTGGTCGTGCTAAAGTGGGCGGGGTCACACTTAATTGTCTGCAAAGTCCGGAGCTGGTGGGTAAACATTTTTAAGGTCCGGACCTTGCAGCCATTTGCGGCGGAGCTTAGGGGTCGTGTATAAACGCCCTCAGTGGTTTGATATTAGATGCTCCAACTCAACCACTTCAAAGACTTCTTTGGATGCTTCTTTTGGGGACGCCAGTTCCCAGAATCTCCCAGATAGGCAGTAATTGTTAAAAGTAGCATTTCTAGGGTCTGATCCAAACACTGAAGGAGGCCCAAGAACCATGTTTTCTGTGTCTGCATTAATTTTGAATGCTATCTAATTTATACGCTTTGGAAAATACATGTGGAAAATATGCAGCGGGCCAGCTAACGCTCTAAGATGAAATAGCCCCACCTTCACATAGCTTGCACAACAAACCCACAGAGTATAATCAATTGCAATAGCACAATTGAACAGAGATGGGTAAAATCCGTCTAGCTCTCCTGTCAGATTCCTTTTTAAGAAAAAAAAATATTTACCAAAGAGGACAACGGAGAGAAGAGGGGGAAAGAAAAGAAAATATGTGCTGAGATTGGGTTTAAGGGTGGGGTAGGGGGTTAGAAGATGGTGGGTTGTTTTTATACACTAAATTTGGGACTAAGAAATTTTAAATGAAAAGAAAATAATGGTTAAAAAACTTAAGATTATGACTTGGAACATAAAAGACATGGGTTCAGTTGTAAAAATGGCTAGAGTTCAAGCCGTGTTGAACAAAGGTGAAGCAGATACAGTTTTCTTGGAAGAAACCGATCAGAATAAAGGTGGGATTAATGAATTTAAATGTAAATGGGCTGGTGTGTATGAAAAAAAAATCATTCGGCACATCCAAGTCTAGAGGCGTTGCTACACTGAAATCCAAAAGCTGTGAATATGAAATATTAAAAGTAGAAAAGGATAATCAGGGTAGGATGTGGTAACATTGTGTATGCCCAATGAGAACCATGAACTTATTTTGAGAGAAGTGTTAGATAAATTCAGATAAAGAAAGGATCTGGAAGTGGAGTCATGGCAACTGGACTTCTTTTCTTGTGAGATGGAAACATTTCACTACTAGAGATGGGCATGAAACAAAAATATTGCATTTTGTTTTGTTTCTTCTTTCATTTTGTAACGAAATTTTAAAGAATGTTTGGAATGAAACAAAACAAAATGATTTGTTAATGGATCCCCTGGTCCTAGAGGTACCAAAATTGCAGGGTCACTTCTTTGGACTCTTCCCTGTAAGCCCCCCAAATTTGGAGAGGTTTGGGTTTAAGGGGGAAGAGTTATTAAACTCCAAAAAGGGTCTCCCAGGAGCAAATAATTTCTAATTGAGACTCAATTACAAATGATTTTGTCTCAGGGGACCCCATTTGGAGTTTAATAACTCAGCCCCCTAAACCTCTCCAAATTTGAGGGGGGGTTACATGGAATAGCTTTAGGAAGCTCCCCTGTGATTTCCATTTTGTTAGATGCATGGGATCACTATTTTCAAGTACATATTTTATGATAAAATGTGTCTTTTGTTTGGTGCCCATCTCTATTCACTACTTATCCAAGCAGCTTCGTTAATCTGAGGAAAGTTAGTGACAAGGCCACCAATATATTGTTCACCTTGATTTCACATTACCCTTATCTGAATAGGCTCATAAATTGGACAGTGGCCTGAACAGGCTTATTAGGTGCATAGTGGCTTGGGATGCGTGAAAGTCCCACGTACACAACTTTTCTCAACACTCATTAAGTATGGTTTGTTAGCTGTGGCCTTGCTGGTGGGGGTGTGAAGTGCTTCTGATTTGTCTGGTGATTGACAAAAGGACAGCATGATAAGTATCAGACAGAATGTGTCTGAGCCTCCTGCCTCTGCTGAGAGACGTGCTTTCAACACACGGGAAGTGTATTGAGGTAAAGCACAGGCTATGGATATTGCCCTGGCGTATAACACACTAAGGAGGGTTGGGATGGGGGAAGGAATGGCTGATTCTCAGAAGCAGGAGACCAGCTATGACGCTGGGCTGGATGCTGCGCTTTGTGGTCCCAATATATACCTGGCCACAACTACAAGGTATCTGGTATACTCCTGCAGTAGTGAGGGGGTTCCTTTTGTTCTTTGCTGACTGTAGCATCTGTTGTATTTTTTTGTGGTGGGTCTAAATACTGTTTGTAGGTTTTGTTTTTTCAACACTTTGCCCATGTGGTCCATGACTTCTTTGATACATGGCAGAAATACTTTGTTTGGGGGTGGCTGTTTTTTCTTCTTCAGTTTGGTGTTGTTTTTTTCGGTTTGATGGCTCTTTTGATTTCATTCTTGCAGTAGCCATTTGCATGTAGGGCCCAATTCAGGGTGCTGAGTTCGGTGCTGAGGAATTCAGCTTCACAGTTTTTGTTTGCGTGGTCTACCAGTGTTTTCATTATGCCTCTTTTTTGTCATGGGTGGTGGTTGGAGTTTTTATGTGTGAGTGGGTTTTCTGTAGACTTTGTGTCGTAATTGGAGGTCCACATTGCGTATGACTATGACATTTCTTATTATGGCTTGATTACAGTGGAACCTTGACTTGCGTCATTAATCCATTCCAGAGGTCTAGACATAAGTCAAACATGCCTTAAGTCAAATGAACTTTTCCCATAGAAAGTAATGGGAAAGTGGATTAATCCGTTCCAGATGATGAAAAAGACCCCCGAAAACAGCAATTTAACACAAATTTGACTGGGATAAGAGATTCCTTCCGGGGATGTAAATGAAATGTGTCTCTTCAAAGAGAGGAGGAGGCAGTGGAATTATAGTCCACAAGTTATACGCCTCCACTTTTTAATGTTCATAGCAGCAATGTCTAACAATTAAGTTTTACTGATTTTTAACCTGACGTTCCAAGTTCTGAACAACTCTATGCTTACTATTAGAGCCCCACAACTGTACAGCTCCCCAACTAAAATGCTTCCATTGTGGACCAGACTTCTGCAGCCAGATTTTTTACAAGACTGAGCCGACTGTCTAACCAGCGAGGCCAGCCCCGAGTCCAGGTGCTCGGAGCTGGCCTCGCCGAAGCCGCTGCTGCCGGAGGAGAGGAAGAAGGCAGGAGCAGTTCATAGAATCATAGAATCATAGAGTTGGAAGAGACCTCAAGGGCCATCTAGTCCAACCCCCTGCCATGCAGGAACCCCCATCACAATATTTCCGACAGATGGCCATCCAGCCTCTGCTTAAAAACCTCCAAAGTTTGGAGGTGGCAGCTGCGATGCTGGGTCGTGGCTGCCACCCGATTCCGGTGCCTTGCGCCGGGGCTCCAAGCTGTAAGTCAAAGCCTGCGACTCAAGTCAAACAGGCCCCTTCTTGCTGCAAGTCAAATATGCTGCAAGTCAAGCAGCATGTAAGTCAAGGTTCCACTGTATTTACTTCATGTTGGTCTGATTGATAATTTTTTAATTTACTATTTTAAGTTGTTTAATCTGTTTTTGTATTTTGCCTATGTATGTAAACAACCCAGAGTAGCTTTTTTTGCTAGATGGTTGCGGTATATAAATCATATAAATAAATAATAAATAATGGAAGGATGGGAGTTTCCCTTCTATTTCTTTTCCCATGGTGAATTGTATATTCCTTCAGGAAGACGGTGCAGTAAATAATCTTTAAAATAAAATAAATAAATAAATATTTGGGTGGATATTGTTGAGGTAGTTTAGAAGTTCTTCCAGTTTATCTTCAACGTGGCTCCAAATTACGAATGTGTCATCCACGTATCAGAACCAGACTGTGGGTGCAAAAGGTGCCACATCCAGAGCTTGTTTTTCAAAATATTCCATGTATAATTTGCTATTACCGGGCTGGGGGGGGGGGCTCCCCATGGCAACTCTATCTCTGTGCTCATTACCCCACTCGTCATTAAGCAATGTAGGAACAGGGCCTAACATCTTCTGGGAAAATTTGAACATAAGAACATAAGAAGAGCCATGCTGGATCAGGCCAAAGGCCCATCTAGTCCAGCTTCCTGTATCTCACAGCGGCCCCGCCAGATGTGTTTGGGAGCGCATGAGACTAGATATCTGTCTCCTGATACCACTCTCCTGCATCTGGCCCTTGAAGTACCCTGGTTTAAACCCTGGAGGTTACACATCTCCATCATGGTTTGTAACCTGTGATGGACTTTTCCTCCAGGAATCTGTCCAATCCCCTTTTGAAGGCATCCAGGTCAGATGCCATCACCACATTGTGTGGCAGGGAGTTCCATAGACTTACAACGCGCTGGGTGAAAAAATATTTTCTTTTGTCAGTTCTTACTCTCCCAGCCCTCAATTTGAGTGTATGTCCCCTAGTTCTGGTATTTTGGGAGAGGGAGAAGAGCTTCCCTCTATCCACTTTACTCATACCCTGCATTATTTTGTATGTCTCAATCATATCCCCCCTCAATCGCCTTTTTTCCAGACTAAAGAGGCCCAAATGTTTTAGCCTTTCTTCATAAGGGAGGTGCCCCAGCTGGATGAGTGTTAAAGTGTCCTTTATCGGTACCTTGGTGAAAAGGGATGCTAGACCAAAGCTGATCACTCTGTCCCTGTGATAGGTTTTAGGTGCTGATCTTGTTTATGAAATGTCCTGACTGAGTCCTTGATGTCAGATGAGGCCTGTCCAATGTGGGCCTGTAAGAGGGTTGCTAGGTGTTTTGCTAATTCATATGTCAGGGAGCCATGAAGAGATTTGAAGAGAGCTTGCAATGTCTCCCACATTGGGATGTCTCAACATTTTGAGAAAGCTTGCCAAAATCATGGGAAGCTATTGCAACATTGCTTGCTGCCCCTCAAAAGAGCAGCCTTTTAGCAGAGGCTTCTGTAAAACAAAAATAAAAACACAGCAACAACCGTATGTTCTAGGTGGAAAATGTGTGTGTGTTTTTGTGAAAAACTTGGAATTTGTGCAAAATACATGCATTTCTGAATGGAATAGGGTTTATTTGTTTGCACAAATGTGCTATTGTTGATTTTTCTGCAACAAAAAAGCCAAGATACCAAGATGTCAAAAAAGGGGAGAGAGAGAGAGTGAGAGAAAGGAAAAGAAAAGAAAAGAAAGAGAAAAAGAAAGAGAAAGAGAAAAAGAAAAAGAAAATTAATGTCTATTAATGCTGTAAGATGTTCCTCAACTCCCTGTTCACAAATACTTAAACATGTATTAATTGTACTGGACTGTATATTATCCCTCATTACTGTAAGCCACCATGAGTCCTTTTCCAAGGAGAAAGGCGTGACCCCCCGCCATTTCGTGGTTCCGGTATTGCGGTCCCACTACATCGCGGGACCGCAGTACCGGAACCATGGGGGGGGGGCAGGGGGGCGGGTTGCACTGCGCCCCCCCCCCCGCACCTCCGAGAAGCCTCCGGGGCACGTGGGAGGGCGATGGGGGGGATCCGGTCACTCCGTGCAGCCCTCCCACGCAGCCCCGAGAAGCCTCTGGGGTGTGCGGGCGGGCGGCGGTGGGCGAGCCGGTCGCTCCACGCAGCCCTTCCATGTACCCCCGAGAAGCCTCAGGGGGGCATGGGTGGGCGGTGGGGGGTGATCCGGTCACTCTGCGCGTCCCTCCCACGCACCCCCGAGAAAGAAGCGTCGGGGACGCGCGGGCGGGTGGTGGGCGATCCCGTCGCTCCGTGTGGCCCTCCCACGCACCCCCGAGAAAAAAGAAAAGGACACTCTTTCCTCTAGTAAAGGAGGGAAAGGAGAACGAAAAGCCCCTGACCACTTTCCCAGAGCAAATGCAAGCTCCAGCCCACCCTTTTTCCCCCTGAATTTATAGGTCTGATTCAGGCAAATGAGCCTTAAACAAACACCCGTGAAAACTTCTCCGTTCAAGATTTCGGTGGCCTGCAAACTGGCCTGTCCCTTTTAAGACATATTTCCAGGAACTCCTGCAGTGCTTTTTCTACGGTGGGCTTAAGCTAGAAGAGCTTCCCATGTTCCACTCCTTCCTCTACCAGAGGAGTCTTCAATCCCCTGGTTGTTTTCTGCACGTCTTACAGCTGTTCTTTCTGTCCCAACAGGAGAGTGAGGCTGTGGGGCCTAAGGAGTGTGATTTGCAGGGGACAGGGGAAATGTGGGATGATGCTAGGTCTTTCCTCTACTTCCCTTGGAACCCAGCTATGGCCTCAGGCTTTCTCTGAGCTGAACTAGGGATACAGTTCTGCTCCGTGGATGCATCCTGGGCAGAGTGGCCCCTTGGAAAGGACTGGGGGGGGGGGAATCAGGCTTGAAATCATTACTTACCACGTTTTTTTTCATAGCTTGGATCTCTTGAAATCATAAACCTCTTAACAAGATACATTGCATATCGTAGGTCAGCTGTTCTGTTCCACTCATTGAGACCTAATGGAGAAGAGTCAGCTTTCTTAACATAAGACTTTTTGGATACAGGATACTATGGATTCCCAAGAAGTTTATGTAGGGGCCTTTAACCATCAATTTTAAGGGACTTCAGTTAAAAAAAAGAGTTATGTTTTTTCTTTCCTTTCCTTTTCTTTCCTTTTTCTTTTTGTTTTCTAAGTGCCAAAGTTTACTGCTCAACATGGCCAATAAGTTTTGAAAAATATTGTGTATTTGCCACTAATACATCTAATGGTGACATGATAAAACTGCAATACTGCAGCCAGGTATCTGCTCAAAAACTGTGTTTGATCCTGATTGAACACCGTTGACGCAGCATTCCATCCTTTTGAGGTCAGTAAAAAGATTTTACCAGCTTCCGAAGGATGAGTACTGCCATTGGTGTGGTCAGTGTTCAAGCTGTCCTTTGCTATGTAAATCTTTGCATCCGTTTTGCACCTGGCAATGTAGGCACAATATTGTGCAGTAACAGTAGGACCCCTGTATCGATTGAGTCATTATCCATTGATTCAGTTATCCACGGGTGTCAGAGGAAAAACTTAAATAAATAATTCAGCGGCTGCAAAGCAAGCTACATTGGACCCTTGTATAACAAACAGCCTGTATAACATAAAATTTGTACAACATATAAAATTCTGGAGATAGGGGAAATTTGCTTAACATAATTGCCTATGGGGAGAATCCGTACAACATAAAAATGGGATCACTCCGTTTTCAATGTATTCCTATGGGAATTTGTATAAAGGAAAATTTGCTTAACATAATTTCATTTGGAACGAATTAATTCCTTTATGCAAGGTACCACTGTACTATCACAAACAGCAGCTGTAAAGCAAGCTACTATCACAAAACAGCAGTTTTTGGGGATTTGGGGGTGTTCTCTCTTATCCACAGTTTTTATTATCCACAGGAAAGCCTGGAACCAATCCCCAGCGGATACCGGTTCTTACTGTAGTCTCAGGACATCTCATGGATACAGAAGTAAAACATCCCACATTCATAAACTGGATTTTTTTGAAGAATTATATTTATATAAAAGTATAAATAATTTTATCATTTAGTAAGTCAGTAGCAAATGGCGAGGAGTTACCTAGATTCCTTCCTGTGAGAATGTACTGAATTAACAGGCATGGCCATTACCATCCGCAGTAAAATAATTCTGCTCCAGCTCATTACTGCAACAATAAATGTGTTCCAAAACATATACAGTGGTACCTTATATAAAGGAATTAATCAGTTCCAAATGAAATTCTGTTAAGCAAGTTTTCCTTTATACAGATTTCCCATAGGAATGCATTGAAAACAGAGTAATTCCTAATCACAACCATTTATATGTTGTATGCATTCGCCCCATAGGCGATTCTGTTAAGCAAATTTCCCCCATCTCCTGAATGTTTTATGTTGTACAGATTTTGTGTTATACAAACAGTTTGTTATATGAGGGTCCGCTGCACTTTGAAAAGAGAAGTTACTTCCTTACTCCAGCAGTTCTGTGACAAATCTCAGTTGATTCCACATAATATTACCTCTACCATTACAGCAGCTTGATTGGCACCATTCAAAGTGCTGGTCCTAACTAGTTGGGGCCCAAGTCGTCTTAGGGAGGGCATCTCCTTTTATGTGCCTGCTTGGGTTTTAAGAGAGTCCAGGGGGGGGGGCTTTGTCTTAGTCCCAATATATTTGTAGGCGTCTTTGATGGGGACACAGGAGAGGCCCTTCTCTGTGGCTTCTCCCAGACTCTGGAACTCCCTCCCACTGGAGGCATCTCTGACCTGTTTTTATGGTCCTTCTGCAAGCAGACAAACACCTTTCTGTTCAGGCAGGCTTATCCTTTGTATGAGACGGGTTTTAAAATAGAATGGTTTTTATTTTTGTTGAGTTTAAATCTGTCTTAGTAATGTTTTTTTTTTATCTAGCATTTTAGGTATAATGATCCCTGAATTATTTTAAAATATTTTGTAGCTTATTTTTTATTTTATTTTATTTATTCTTGGGCTTATATACCGCCCGTCTTCCCGGAGGAACTCCAGGCGGTTCACAACAAAGCAGGACAACAAACAATAAATACAACATACAGTATAAGCAAATAATAAAATCAATTGAAACACGTAGTGGAAAAAAACATGAGGGCAGATAGCGAGCAAAAAAAAAGCTTTCAGCTTTTATCTTTCAAATATTGTCTTTTCAATTAGCTAAGTTGCCTTGGGCCCTTTATTTAAGGTGAAGGATGGAGTACAAATATTTTACATAAATAAGTAAATAATAAACAAAGAAACTTACATGCAATGATGCATCCTATTGCCAAGGTAAATATGATGAGAGTGACCACTGCTGTCACGTACATACCCATGGTGGATTTAAAAAAATCTTTAATTTTTTTTTCCAAAAGCTTTTTTTCTGGAAGGAGGAAAGGAGAAAAAGTGCTTTAGCGATCAGCAACTAACATCCCGTAAGCATTATGTTCAGAATCTGAGATGGGGGAGGGGGCAGCTTATAACCCATCTGCCATATGTGTTCCCCTCCAGTTTTTCAAGATCAAACACAAGGGGTGTGTTTGATCTAAAAGGAGAATCATGGATCTTGGGAGCCTCAAAGAGCAGCAGTTTCGCTCTAAGGGCATGATTGCATATTGGTTTTCAATCTTTTTTTAACCCGTGAAAATCGCCTTTAACTTTACGTGCTGCACTTCCGATCGCTGTTTTGGCGGCGCTTGCTTAACAGGAGGAGGATGGGGCGGCGGCGGGGGGGGGGATTCTTTTGCCTCTAGATTAGTCCTTCCGAACCCTTTTTCACTTCTCTACCCCTTGGCAGGCCATTTCATATTCACAAAATGTTTGTAACTGATTTGCTTGCTGTTATTTCAAATGTGTGCATTGTAACTGTAAACAAATAACCCCCTAATGGGATTCAAAAGCAATGCAATTATATGGGTGTGGGTAAACAGGGGTTAACGGTTTCATAAGCTAGCTTGCAGCTACCATTATCAGCAAGGCTTGCCATGCCAAAGATGCTTATGTCATTGTTTACCGTGCGCATGCTCTAGGCATAAACAGTTCTATTGTTTTACTTATCTCTGGCTAACCAATGATAGCAGTTAAATGTGGCTTCATACACACGTATGGACCTGACCTACTTTGTACTCAATAAAATGATTGCCGTGGGGGGGGGGGGGCGCACGGCGTGAGAATTCTATCTTCATGCACCAGATATCAGTCTGCAGACTTCATTCTTTCTGACCGCACCCTTTGAGGGCTGGTTTCCCTTCATGTGGGGAATCGCCAGCATGTATATATTTACATCCAAACCTCAAAAGGTACAATGACGTCAAGGAAAGAATCACAGTCATCTCAGAAGAACTCAATCACTTGAACACTGCTGACAAGATCGGCCGGGCATACCCACTTATATACTGTATACACATTCATACTGGTGTGACAGCAGAGGCGAGTCAAAATTGAGCTTGTGGAGGGAGGGGTGGGAGCACTGCTGAGCATGCACACTGTACTGGCATGTTCCCAACATGTTGTTTAGGGATGGGCTTATCACCAATCACCGTAATAAATGAAGCGAGCAAACAGGATTTTTGTTAAGGTTAACCAACCAAGAAAACCTGCCCCACCATTCATCATCATAAACTCCTTTCATAACTTTTCACTTGTACCTTGCCTTAGCTTGCTGGTACATATGTCCTTTTTATATCCCCCTGAGTGTCCTGGTTTGTACTCGTGTGTGTGTGTGGGTGTGTGGGTGGGTGTGGGGGTGTGTGGGTGTGTGGGTGGGTATGTGTATCTCTAGCTCAGGAGGGGGGAACCACAACTCACAGAACGCCTAACCTATATTGCCAGTGATAAAGCACTCTGGCTGTTGTCATCCAAAACATCTGGTGGACCAAATGCCCCCTGCCCTTGCTCTAAGAGATAAGATAAGATAAGATATTAGATAAATCTTTATTGCCATTGTCCTATACAAAACAACAAAACTGAAAGAATCTACATCAGCTCAAAAACATCCATACAGAAAGCACACCACAACATCAAGGGATCAAGGGATGTTGTTCTCAAGTACAATGGACCCTCATATAACAAATGATTTCTATAACATAAAATCTGTACAACATAAAAAATTCTGGAGATAGGGGTAATTTGCTTAACAGAATTGCCTATGGGGTGAATCCGTAAAACATAAAAATGGTTGCGATTAGGCATTACTCTGTTTTCAATGCACTCTTATGGGAAATTTGTATAAAGGAAAATTTGCTTAACATAATTTCATTTGGAAGGTACCACTGTACTGTCAAGTTGCTTCTAGCTTATGGCAACCCTACCAATAAGTGATCTCCAAAATGTCCTGTCTGCTGCCTGAACATTCCCCAGGCATGAACATTATTTTCAGTGTTTACCCAACCAGGCCAATTGGAATCTATGGAGAGGAATCCACGTTATCCTCATTTGCTGCCAATTGTCCTGCTAAATCATTCTTTTTAGTATTCAATGTGTATTCTTGCCTTCTGTGTGATGCTCCTTCCCTGGCTGTCATTTGCACCTCTCTCTCTCCTTCATCAATTATCAATAATCTTTTCTGCACAATGTGGAGGTCCAATGGCTTGGTGCACCAGGAAAACTTTTAAAACAGGAACTTGTGTTGTGTTTGCACTTCCTGTAACTACAACTGCTTGTAGTAGTTAATTTTGTTTTCTGTTGTTACATACTGTATTTTTCCGCATATAAGACTGATTCTTATATGGCCAAGTGGACGCAGGCAATCCAACACAAAGTTAGATCCATTGGTATGCCCCTTGAGTCTATCTTACTATTTGGCCAACATCAGGCCTATCGAGCCTTAGCCAGTGACTTAATGATATTGAGAAGCAGGAATTGCTGCATTAGCAAATAGAACTTGCTCACCTAAGGTGCATGGTATCTTTCCAGGGTTTCGGAAGTCAGCAAACTATCTACACTAGGAACCCCCCAAGCCTGTACAGCATTTATCTTGGCAAGATTCAGTGTTCTTCCCTCAGCCCTACTTTGGGGTAGGTTCAATGGAATTCCACACCATGAACGTGTTTGCCCCTGTGGAGCTGGGGTACCTGAATTTTTATCACATATCCTTTATATTGTACTTTTTATAAAGAAATTAGGAGAGACTTGATTGACCCCCTAATTTATAAATTACAAGGGTATCCAGACAAATTGTTGGTTGCATACTGTCTTTCAGATCAGAATTCTTATGTAACAACCCAGGTGACCAAATTTTTCATGGCTGCTATCCATAGAAGGGCTGTTCTAGTGGCAGAAGATTGATCTAGGGATTTATTGTTTGCATTGCTAGGTCATAGATTCAAATTGTTGTATTGTTATGCTTTAAATTGTGTTTGGGTCAATTGACCGCAGTAAATGATTGGAGAGGGACCAAAAATTGAGGGTCATCTCATACATGGAAATAAGCTGAGGAGAGAAATGCGTGGTTCCAAAACTGTAATTTTGTGCTGAAAACATAAGAACATAAGAACATAAGAAGAGCCATGCTGGATCAGGCCAAAGGCCCATCTAGTCCAGCTTCCTGTATCTCACAGTGGCTCCACCAGATGCTTTTGGAAGCGCATGAGACTAGATATCTGTCTCCTGATACCACTCCCCTGCATCTGGCCCTTGAAGTACCCTGGTTTTAAGCCTGGAGATTACACATCTCCATCATGGTTTGTAACCTGTGATGGGCTTTTCCTCCAGGAATCTGTTCAGTCCCCTTTTGAAGGCATCCAAGCCAGATGTCATCACCACATCCTGTGGCAGGGAGTTCCATAGACTAACAACACGCTGGGTGAAAAAATATTTTCTTTTGTCTGTTCTTACTCTCCTAGCCCTCAATTTGAGTGCATGTCCCCTAGTTCTGGTATTTTGTGAGAGGGAAAAGAGCTTCCCTCTATCCACTTTACTCATGCCCTGCATTATTTTGTACGTCTCAGTCATATCCCCCCTCAGGCGCCTTTTTTCCAGACTAAAGAGCCCCAAATGTTTTAGCCTTTCCTCATAAGGGAGGTGCCCCAGCCCAGTAATCATTTTAGTCGCTCTCTTCTGCACCTTTTCCAGTTCCACTATGTCTTTCTTGAGATGCGGTGACCAGAATTGTACACAATACTCCAGATGCGGCCTTACTATTGTTTTGTATAATGGCATTATAATGTTGGCTGTTTTATTTTCAATCCCCTTTTTGATAATCCCTGTGAGGTTGTCTTAGACATGGGGGCGTCTTAAAGAGGGGGGGGGATGCTATATTAGTTGTGGTTATTTTATATTATGTACATTGTTTTATTAATTGTGAATGTTTTAAACTGCTCAGAGTGGCCTTTTCAGCCAGATGGGCAAGATAAATCAATAAATCAATAAACTCAAAATCTCACGGGCTACCCCTATGATGATAATGTCACTGTTGTGACTATAGGTTTGCAAAGAACTTATGGACTGAATATGTGCTTTTTCCTTACTCATCCCATGAGTATTTTAACACACCATATATTAAGAGCCACAGTCAACTCCTGGAAACCCAAAGGCTGCAGCTTTTTAAATGTAGTCTTGCGAGCAAGCCTTAAGCAAGGAAACAAGCAAATACCATCTTCAGAGTGATCTGTCTTCTCCCTCAAGTGAGAGGTGGTGGTGGCACTAAATTGACAGCATCAGTTGCACAGAGGCTGTCTAATAATACAGGAGAAGCCACAGGAGCAGACTGCAGACTTACGTTTTAGAATACAGTATAGCATTAATTTAAATAGCTTGGCTTGCTTTTCTTTTCACCCCTTGTCTCTTGTATATTGGCATTTTTTCCGAGAGAGAGAGAGACAGAGACAGAGACAGAGACAGAGAGAGAGAGAGTACCACTTCCATACTTTCTCCTTTGTCATCTGGCTTGGCATCATCAGGCTTCTTTTTGGCATCATCAGGCTTGTCTGCAGCGGATATAAAAGAATATGTTTCTTATAAGCATTAAAATCGTTATAAAGTAATAATCAATCAGGGTGCCCTTAAAATCCCCTAGAAGGTGCAGGGGCCATTTCAGGCCAATTTCATCTCCCAGACCTGGCTGGCGGGAGGGCTCTTCCCAAGTCAGAACATGCGGGGGGAGCATGGTCCACAGCCAGTTGAAGATCAGTTCTGCTCAATGCCCTGAGATAATAAGCAACTAGGTGTGGATATTTATAAACAGAGAGCAAAACATTCTGAGCTGCATAGATAGAAGGAAGCCAAAAAAGAAGCCATCAAAAGAAATCCTTTTGGAAATTGCTTGTTTCCTTAGACGAGGATGATCAGAGAATTTTGACTGGCTCGTCAGAGTCAGAGAGTGAGGCTGAACTCAGCACTAATTTTGAGATTACAGATAAGGATCTGAACATTGCCCATTATTTAGGGGGGAGGGAATGGCAGTGCATTTTAACGACAGCAAGGCACCCTGACCATGCCTCACCCTCACCCAACACAGGACTTGGACCTGGTGCAGGCCACTTTTTCGTACATACCTCCTCACTCCACACCTCGTGCAACCCACAGACATCTGGAAGCATGCCATGGGTGTAGTAAAACCTCCCAGACGCAAAGCGCCCTGGGAGAACCATTTTGCAAAAAAAAAAAAAAAAATTTTTTTTAACAAATGCATAAGTAGAGGTAACCACATCTAAAATGTGCAAGGTGGCAGTTAAAAATGCCACCGGTTTTCTGCTCGTAAGCAGAGCTTCTTGTAAGTAGCGACATTACTGTACAATAATACCTTGGTTTGCAAGCATAATTCGTTCCAGAAACCTGCTTGTAAACCAAAACACTCTTATTTCAAAGAAAGTTTCCCCATAGGAAACAATGAAGAAAATCAAATGATTTATTCTGGTGTCCCATAGACCACATACACATACACACAAAATGCCAAAACTCACAAAAGAAGTCGGCTAGAAGTCCACATCCACACCACGGTTTTGGTAACATGGATGCAGAATCTGCTCTGCTTGGGACTGGATTTTACTTTGTGTTTTTAATGCAACAATAATAAAATGCAATTTGTAGCCCGATACACACTTGACCAGCTGCCCCGTGACTAGAAATAGTTTGAAAAATAAGAAAGGATGTTGAAAAAAATTAAAGAAAAATATAAAGAAAAATAAAACAAGCCCCTAATCTACACTCCCCTGGCTGGTACAAGGGAGACCTCCATTCCTCTCTCCTTCCTCTACTCTGGAGGCTGCCTGAGACGTAACGTTCCAGGCAATCACCCACAATCCAGTGGAGAGGGGAGAAAACCACAATTGGCTCACTTGTGTTCATGTGACCTCCTCCAATTACTTGTATTGCAAGGCACTGCTTGTTGATCAAGGCAAAATTTAGAAGAAATGTTAGTTTGTCTTGTAAAGCACTCTTAAACCAAGTTACTCTTAAACTAAGGCATTACTGTAATGTCTTATAAGTGGGATAGGTTCACCAGTTAAAAGATACACGGTTATCAAGACTATTCAAACACTTGGAGCACATGCATTGCTGTTACAGGAGAACTATCAGAGGAATAATAATAATAATAATAATAATAATAATAATAATAATAATAATAATAATAATAATAATAATAATAATAATAATAATAAACAACTTTATTTTTATGCCGCCTTTCTCCCCAAAGGGACCCAATAAACGCATAACTGAGAGAGAGAGAGAGAGAGAGAGAGAGAGAGAGAGAGAGAGAGAGAGAGATTATAATATACATCCAGTGTTAGGTGATCAGTATATCTCAAATGGAACAAATAAAAAAAATATTTTTGTAAAAATAAAATCAAAATTTGAAGTGGTGAATCAGATGGAAGACCCTGATGGCAGTTGCATTGTAGTGAAAGGAAAATTGGAAAATAAATTATTGACCATAAACTCATATTATACCCCCTAACACAGGTTTAAAAGAAGTTATGCAGAATTCATGCCATTTTTATATCCTTCATCTAAGTTTCTAGCTCTTTTAAGGGAATTTCACCAATCAGATCCTCAGTCCACCCAAACCTTCCAGAAAGGAGTAACTTTTTCAGTTTAACTGACATGCTATCACAGCTTGCTAGCTGGAATCTCATTGCCTTAATCCAACATTGGTGGCATCATCAGCCACGTCAGGTTTCCCCCCGAAATATTCCCCCTGAAAGTCCCAGGGCTGCCCCTGGGGATCCCTGTCATTGAGGGAAACTGAAGGGTGGTGGTGTAGGGTTGAGGGAAGTCTTTAATTTCTGAACATCAGTACCACTGGGATGATTTTACTGCTAAAGGTTATTTATTTATTTATTCCATCATCATCATCATCATCATCATCATCATCATCATCATCATCATCATCATCATCATCATCATCCCATGTCAGAGAGCCCAGATCCCTCAGGTCTTGTTTCACTCTCTCTCTCTCTCTCTCTCTCTCTCTCTCTCTCTCTCTCTCTGTGTGTGTGTGTGTGTGTGTGTGTGTGTGTGTGTGTGTGTGTGTGTGTGTGTGTGTGTGTGTGTGTGTGTGTGTGTGTGTGTGTGTGTGTGCGTGCGTGCGTGCGTGCCACTTCCTTACTTTTTTCTTTGTCATCTTCAGGCTTGGACTCATCATTCTTCTTGGCATCTTTTTTTCCTGGTAGGGATATAAAAGAATATGATTTCTATAGGTAAAATCATTTAATTATTAAATATTTATTTATTAAAATATTTATTTAAAAAAGCAAAAAGCAAAGCAAAGTGGTCTGCTTATATTTATTTTATTTATTTATTTACAAGATTTTTTAGCTGCTCCACTATCAAGAGGTCTCTGGGCGGCAAACAACAAGTATTAAAAACTCTAAAACAATAAAATTATTAAAACTATAAAATACAACACAGTTAAAACCTATACAGTACAAATTATAAATTATAAAATATTGATGCTCATGTGTCCAATCAAATAATCTAATTAAAATGCTGGCCAAACAGGAAGGTCTATATATATTATATCTATTATATACCTCCCTATACCACTTCAAGTAGTCTCGGAGTGGTTTACAGTTTTAATTTTAATAAAACATATTTTACATGTTACTTTCCACCCCACTTAATGGATTTTTCTTTTCTTTTTGCATGCTCTTTATAGCTCTAATGATACCTGGGAATCTTCTAAGATGCCTCTTCAAACTCCCTGTTCTTAACTTGAATATGTATTAAATGTTCTGGACTGCGTATTGTCCCTTATTATTGTAAGCCACCTTGGGTCACTTCCAAGGAGAAAGGTGGAATAAAAATATTCAAAATGAATAAATACATATTTTTGATTTATTAAAATCATGCTAAAATTATTGATAACGGTGCCCTTAGAGGAGCTCCCAGAAGGAGCAGTGGACCATTGGGTTGGGGCCTCTTTCATCTTCCAAACCTGGCTGGTGGAAGGGCCTCTTTCAAAATCAGAATTGACCAGAACATCATTTCTTAAGATGGATGGGTACAGTCCTTAAAAACCGCCCCCCCCCCACACACAAACCAGCTCACTCTGCCACCCTTGTCTCCTAAAGCAACCCATGGGTCAAGTCTCCCAAAGACCTTTCCCTTTTCCCTCCTTCTCATGGCCCATCTCCCCTCCTGACAGGAGATCGATGGAGGTAAAGAGATCCAGGAGGTAACAGAGGAGAGCTTGTCTTGATGTCAAGACACCATATTTCTGACTCCCACCCCTCTTTCCTCTTCTTCTGGGGACAAAGGATGCCATCAGACACAGGATTCAGATCACTGCAGATCCTCATGAGGTTCTAGGTAAGAATGTGAGTAACTTGGGGCCTTTGGCACTCAATAGAGCTCTATATAGTAATTCTGTAATTCTGTATGTTGAAGCCATTGGACTGCAAGGAAGTGGAGGAACCAAGAATTAACTCTTTGTTCTCTTCCTCGCTGCCATCCTTCTGGAGCTGAAAGAAGCCAAGAAAACCCTTCCAGGAGGGAAGCCTGGAGAGTTTCTGAATGCCTGCAGAGGGAGGAAAAACAAGAGGGGCAGCCACTTGCCTTCTGGGGCTTTTTTGGGTGCCATTTTATCTTCTTTGTGTCAGCAGCCTTTCCTTCCACATTCTGTCTGTGAAGCTGTATGTAGGAGAGAAAAGAAGGTTCAGAAGGGATGAAAGCAGGAAAGAATGGAGCTAACTTTTCTTATGGCAAAGTCTGGAGGAGCCAGGGAGGGAACACAGGCTGGGATAAACGGAAGGAAAGTGGCAGCTGGATTCTGGGAGAGCATCATCTGCCACCCTTTGAAGTCTTCCGGATAGCTTAGGCTGCTATCACATGGTGTATTTTGGGTGCTTTTAAAAAAAAAATCTATTTTCTTTAAGAACTTTTTCTGGGGGTGGCGAAACTCCTGAACTCACCTTTAAAGCGAGGCTGGCCCGTTAAACTTTTACAGCACCGGCTGTCACTTCCCTACTTGGCGGGAGTGTTTATCTCCGCGTGCGTGCGCTTTCTGGTTTGGTCCTCCGCTGCCATTTCATCCTCGTAGGAGCGGTGGGCTCTTTCATTTCTTCTAGCTGCCACTCTCCCTGCCTGCCTGCCTGCCTGCCTGCTCCTTCTGTACTGCCGTTGGGTTGTGGCCTCGGCCCTGCGGAGCTCCAGGAACCCCCCCCCCTTCTCCTGCCCCTCTCCCTGCCTTTGCTTGGCAGGCTTTTTGAGTGCCGGCTCGCTGGCCGCCTTGCACTTGAGCGCAGCATTCACCTTCAACTTGATGCTAAAAAGGTGCCCTATTAAGAAAGTACAGTGGACCCTTGTATAACAAACAGCTTGTATAACATAAAATTCGTACAACATAAAAAAAAATTTCCGGAGACAGGGGACATTTGCTTAACATCATCGCCTATGGGGGAAATCTCTGTGCAACATAAAAATGGGATTACTCCATTTTCAATGCATTGCAATGGGAATTTGTATAAAGGAAAATTTGCTTGACATAATTTCATTTGGAACTAATTAATTCCTTTATACAAGGTGCCACTGTACAGCCCCCCCCCAGTGGTGGTTCCAAGAAAATTCGCTTAAATGGGCAAAAGTGGCCGTGGTCGACTCCCCCCCCCCCCCCGAAAAAGGTGACTACCCAGTAGGACATCAGAAATAGAAGCGTCTGTAATAGCGGGAAAGAGTATCCGAAATTTGCCGTGTGATAGCAGCCTTGGAGGACAGAGGAGTCGCCTTGGGCATAGTTTTCCCCGCCAGTACCACCTTACAAAGGAAGGACAGGGAATAAATCCAAAAACAGTATTCAATACTGCATCCTTTCTGCAGCATCCGAGGGGGGCAAACACTGGGACGCTCATGGGGTTCATTGAGCACTCCAGTTAGAAGATGCTCCTTTTGATCTCATTTTATTGGCACCCAGTTCTTCAACCAGCCAACTTCTCTTCTCCATACCTCTGTGTCTCCCTGCAGCTGCGCCTTCTTTCCGATGTTGCCACCATCTTCCTTTATGATGTCAAGCACTCCGGAGTTCCTTCTGCTCTGCTGCTGCTGCTGCTGCTGCTGCTGCAGCCCTCCGATTGGTCTCTTCATGTGCCCAATCAAGATGCCCCTCTTAGCATTCAGGTGCACGGATGAGTTTTATGCCAAAACACTGAGGGACTGGACTGCAGGTTGCAGCTACTCCTCGTGGAGGCATAATTTGATTGCGAATCAGATTGCAGTGGGTCCAGATCAGCTACCTGATTTGAGAGTGGGTTCTACAAGTGGGCGTATGCAACCACAGCTTCTCTAAACACTGCCGTAATTAATATTGTTTTTTCCGTTGTGGAGAAGCTGAGGTTTAGGGAAGTGACCACAACTATACCAGGAGGTGAGCAAGAGCTGGCATCCTAATATGAGTCATGAAGGTACCATACCTCTTGGTGGACACTAAGGCCCTTTGTACATGACCCCTAAACTCCGCAGCAAATGGCTGCCAGCTCCGGAGCTTACAATTGTTTCCCCACCAGCTCCGGAGTTTGCAGGAAATTAAGTGCGACCACGCCCACCTAAGCGCGTCCCAGTGCACTTTTCTTGTACCTGCTTTAGAAGGGTGAAAATCCCCAGGTCCGGCTTTAATCTAGTGAGTGCGGGCTCTCCTCGCTTCTGTTTGTTTTTTTTTTTTTTTGCCTCCCACCCCTTTAAGAGAAGGGGCGGGAGGCAAAAAAAAACCCCAAAAAACAGAAGAGAAGGAATCAGGACGACGGGGCTCCGGGCGGCTTCGGAGGTGAGCCTGCATTTTTTCCTCTCTTTCTTCCTCCCTCCCCTCACGCAGACAGGATCAAGGAAGTGCGGAGGGGTGGGGACGCAGGAAGAGCAACGAACCCTCCAGGATCTCTGGTCTGAATTTAAGTGGCCAGCGGATCTTAGGGGTCGTGTGAAAAGGCCTTGGAAATGGCTGCCATTAGTTGGAAATGGCTGCCATTAGTTGGACATAAGACAGCAAAGTGATTAAAGACAGTAAGCAAGGGAGGAAACACCTGTTGTATCTTTACAGGGGGACAGTGGATAGATTTTCTCTGGCATTCTGCTGATTGGTATTAGGGCTGCACTTAACTCAGAGAGAAAGACACCTTTTGGTTTAAGGCAACAAGTTAAAACGTTGATATCGTACCCTCCCAAAGCACGGAAATTCATGAACATGCCCAAAGTAATGTATCCTCCTAGTACGTCTGCTCGAAAGAAACATTACACCTTTACTTGTTCTGTCACACTGGCTGTCCTACACCCTGCATGATGCATAATTATTGATGCAGAAGATCAATAAATCAGGAAGAATTAGGCAGCAAATGGGCTGAAGGGATGTTGTTATCTGATGCCTCGGCTGACAGTGGTTTAATTTCTCATTTTTTTACAACTAAACAACCTATCTGCTCACTGATCTCTGTGTTCTGCCTCTGAAATGAATGGACAGAGTCTTGTCGATGCTTGTAGAGCATACATAGTCCACAGGGTTAGATTTCTGCAATTCTGCCAGCCATCCCTGGCTTGCAGTTACAGAAGTCCAGAGACTGCTGGGCTTATATTGTATCTGCTCAAGGTGGTGGTGAATTTCTATTTGTACAATTAGCAGAAGAAGTTAACAGGCAACAAATTTCAGTGTGCATAGCAAATTGTCATCAAGATTGGAGCCAATGCATTTGGGGTATATAAAAATGTATCCCGGGGTTGTGACTTAGGCATGGAATGCTCACCACTAGGAAGGTGCTGATCCGGGAGCCGCAGAAGGAGAATGGGAGGCCTTCTGGAATGCTCAGCATTAAAGGGAAGCAGGTTGGAGCTGAAAAAAGAAGGAAGATAGTCAGCAGGAGGCACCAGCATCTCCAGCAACAAAGCTCCTTCCTGGGGAAGAAAAGGGATACGGTTTGCAGCTTTTCTAGTTTTTCCCCGATTTTGAAGGTGACTGAAACACCCAGGATCAGGATGCTAGATGCTCTGAAAACAGTGCATAATCCTGAGTAGAGTTTTTCGTTTCATTCCATTCCGTTTTGTTTCATGTTTTTTTTACAATTTTTTAAAAAATCTTCATTTCATTTTTCGTTTTGTTTCATTTTTCTTTTCTTTTTTTTAAAAAGTATACTGTCTCTCTGTCTCTGTGTGTGTGTGTGTATATGAGTGAGTGTGTGAGTGTGATGGTTGTGCAACTCCCCCCATGGGGGGAAGTGCGGGCATTTAAAACTTTTCCCCCACCCAAAGCAAGCGCCAATCAGCAGGCACACAGGGCTTTGGGTGGAAAAAATGTTTTAAAAGCCCACAGGTTTCCCCCACCCAATCAGGCACACCCAGTGGGTGCTTACTAGAGATGGGCACAAACCGAAAAAATGGCAATTCATTTTGATTCAGTTCGTTTTAAGGTCCAGTTTGTTTCATTTTGTTTTTAATGAATTTTTTGAAATATTTGTTTTGTTGGTTTGTTTTGATTCATTATTCATTTTTTTCTTCTCAAGCGCCAACCGCGTGGCCCCGGGGCCAGGTTGGTGCTCTTTTTCATTTCATTTCATTTTATTTAGCTTTAAAAGTCCCCAGTGGGGGCTTTTTGAGATGCTGGCTTGGGGACAACGTCTCTTTTTTTTCCCAAGCATCGACTACGCGGCCCGCAGGGCCGGGTCGGCGCTGGTATTGTTTTTTTAAAAAAGATTTCTTTATTTTTGGGCGCTGACCTGGCCCAAAATTTGTTTGTTTGTTTGTTTGTTTGTTTACTGCCGACCATGGCCATAGGGTGCTTTTTTAGAATAAACCCTTCTGAAAGCATTATTCCGCTGGATGTTCCGCTGGAAGATGGGTGGTATAGAAATAATAATAATAATAATAATAATAATAATAATAATAATAATAATAATAATAATAATAATAATAATAATAATAATAATAACTACTGACAGAGCATTTGCCATGTTAAATATCTTTCTCTTATTCCTGATGAAGTGAACGTGTTTACAAAAGCTCACACTAAACAATAGAAACGTTAGTTTCTAAGGTGCCACCACATTTTTTGTCTTTTAATGATCTATACCATCTTGGGTCCTTCCTAAGGAGAAAGTTGAAGAAAATAAATAATTCTGGTTGGCGGCTCTCATAAAAGTTGAGTTTTGCAAACTTGAATTTTCACATCGTTTTAAAAGCAACTTTAAGCAAGGCCACCTTTGGCCATTAGATGGAGCCATTTCCTATATTTAAAGATAAACACATTTTTAGGGCTCATAAGCTGAACTGGATTCTCTTTCCTAGATGTAAGTCTTATTTAATGTCCCTGGTTCTTCCAATTATATCAGTGAGACATGGCAGTGCAGCAAGATATAGACTAAAACGGACCAAGAGCTGCCTGTAGGAAAGAAATCTACATATTCAGTTCTATAGGGCAAGGAACCTGTAGGGCGGTGCATCTTCTAGGTAAAAAGAATGAATTGCACAGTTATAGAACAGGAGACACCTGGCTGGAAAATAGTACCTGTGAAAGGGATCTGGGAATCTTGTTGGATCACAAATTTAACATGAGTCAGCAGTGTGATGCGGCGGCCAGGAAAGGGGATATGATAGCAGTGTTTAAATATTAAACAAAGATCAAATACTGAAGCCCTTAAATCAACTGAAATTAGAGGGCTATAAAACAACTTGGTGGAGCTATCAATAGATATATTCTCATTATAAAAACATAGTGAAAGAAACTGGTTTTATGGTAAATGAGATAGCCCTTGACAAAATATTCTTTTCCGATGCGAAGAAAGCGCTTAGTAAATTCTATAACTCTTTGTTAGACTTGAAAACTAATGAAATAATGGTTAAAGACTGTATGATTAGATGGGCAGAAAATTTCGGTTACTCAATACATCTGGATAAATGGGACTCTCTATGGAAAACAGTGAAACAGTTCAAAACTGTATCCTACAAAGAAAACTGTTATAAGATGTTCTACATATGGCACCTTTCTCCACACCGTCTGTCCAAAATGTATAACTCTGATGCAAGGTTTTGTTTTTAAAATCTATTTTTGACACTACTTAAGTGGTGACAAACTACTTAATATTGATTACTGCAATGCGCTCTACATGGGGCTGCCTTTGAAGACGGTTCGGTGATTACAACTGGTTCAGAATCGTGTGGCGCGGCTAGTAAATGGTGGAACCGCTAGGGATCACATCACGCCGATTCTACGTAGCCTACATTGGTTACCAGTTGCTGCCCGAGCCCAATTCAAAGTGCTTGTTTTGACATATAAAGCCCTAAATGGCTTAGGACCTGGATACCTGAAGGACCGCCTCCTTCCATATGAACCTACCCGGCAATGAAGATCAAGCCAGGGGGCCCTCTTGAAAGAGCCATCCCTCAAGGAGGTAAGAGGGATGGCTTGCAGACACAGGGCCTTCTCGGCAGCTGCCCCCAAGCTATGGAATGCCCTCCCAAGTGAGATCCGCCTGGCGCCAACACTGATGACATTTCGGCGCCAGGTAAAAACCTTCCTGTTCCAGAAGTTTTTTAATTGATACAATTTAGATTGTGGGTCTTCTGATGGCAATTTTAGTGTGATGTTTTAGTATAAGGTTTTTATTGTTGTTTTAATTATTTATTGTTGTTTGATGTTTTTAACTGTTTTAATTCCTGATTGTAAGCCGCCCAGAGACCTTTGGGTAGTGGGCGGCATATAAATTGTGTAAAAAAATAAATAAATAATAAATAAATAAGGTGTTGTAAGTGCAAAAAGAATCCGGGTACGTTTTATCACATGTGGTGGACATGTAAAGCGGTGGTCCCCAACCCCCGGTCCGCGGACCGGTGCCGGTCCGTGGACCGGTCGGCACCGGGCCGCCTGGGGAGGCCGGGGAGGCTCCTCCCCTTTTCCTCCGCCGCCCTCCTCCTCCTCCTCTTCTCTCCCGCGGCCGGCCGGTGGAGGAGGAAGGCTGGAGGAGCGCAGGAGGAGCCGCCGCCGCCGCCGCCGCCTTTGCCTCCCTCCTCCCCTCCCCTCCCCTCCCCTCCTCCCGGGACGGCCAGCCGGCGACTCCGCCCCCAAACGCTGGCGCCCCGGCGGCGTTGGCGGCGGCCGCTTGGGCTCCGCCAGGAGGGACGCGGCGGCGTTGGCGGCGGCGGCACTCACCGGCTTGGGGCGTCGGGCATGCCACTCCCCCCCACACACACACGGGCGGGGTGGGGGGGAACCTGGGGCTCCTGGGCAGGCGGGCCCCGCCTCCTCCTCTGGCGCCGGGAGCCGCGTGCGGCTCTCGCTGCTGGCGCCCCGCTTGCTCCTGCTGCTGCCGCCGCCGTGGGCCTCCTCCTCCGCCGGGGAAAGCGAGCGGGGCGCCAGCAGCGAGACCCGCGCGCGGCTCCTGGCCCCGGCGCCCCGCGCGTGGCACCCGCCCGGCCGCGCCGGGAAGCGCCCTCGCGGCACCGACGAGCCACCGCCGCCTCCTACTGCTCCTGCTCCGGTTCCTCCTCCTCCTCCTCCCGCCGCCGCCGAAGGAGCAGCAGCGAGGGCAATTGCGGAGGGGTGGTGGCGGCGGCGGCGGGACGGGGGCGATTGCGGGGGGGGGTGCTGCTGCTCCTCCGGCGGCGGCGGCGGGAGGAGGAGGAGGAGGAACAGTAGGAGGGGCGGCG
The DNA here is from genome assembly GCA_037367245.1 of Phrynocephalus guinanensis. NCBI lineage: Eukaryota > Metazoa > Chordata > Lepidosauria > Squamata > Agamidae > Phrynocephalus > Phrynocephalus guinanensis. The sequence goes on from CM074741.1 coordinate 3,240,898, forward strand.
GCTCGTCGGTGCCTCGAGGGCGCTTCCCGGCGCGGCCGGGCGGGTGCCGCGCGCGGGGCGCCGGGGCCAGGAGCTGCGCGCGGGTCTCGCTGCTGGCGCCCCGCTCGCTTTCCCCGGCGGAGGAGGAGGCCCACAGCGGCGGTGGCAGCAGGAGCAAGCGGGGCGCCAGCAGCGAGATCCGCACGCGGCTCCCGGCGCCGGAGAAGGAGGCGGGGCCCGCCTGCCCAGGAGCCCCGGGTTGCCCCCCCACCCCGCCCGTGTGTGTGTGTGGGGGAGTGGCATGCCCGACGCCCCAAGCCGGTGAGTGCGCCGCCGCCGCCGCTCTCGTGCCTCCCCCTCCTCCTTCCCTCCCATCCTTTGCTTTCACCCCCCCTTTTTGCCTCCCCGCCGGACCCCCCCTTTCGCATTCTCCCCCCCTCCCCACCCCCACCCCCAGCTTCGGGCCACAGAAAAATTTTCAAAAATTTCCCGGTCCGCGGGGACAAAAAGGTTGGGGAGCACTGATGTAAAGAAGCAACTATGTATTGGTCTAGGATAAAGAGTTTTATAGAGAGAGCATTAAAAACCCAATTAGATCTTAAACCAGAGTTATTTTTACTCAACATAGCAGATAGGGGCGTTTTACAGGACCAAAACTATGTAATACAACATATAATTGTAACTGCTAGGATCTTGTATGCACAGTTCTGGAAACAAGCTGAAATCCCAACACAGGAAGAGCTGTATTGTAAGATAAGAGACTGTATGGAAATCGATAAACTCGCTGGCTACCTGAAAGGAGATCGTGAAGAACTTTTTAAAAGAAGATGGCAAAGGGTAGCTGCTGAGCTTGACAACCGTTAAGCTGTATACACTTACCGATATATATAGTACTAGTTTGGCACTTGATAGTGTCTGGCCTTTGTTTTTCAGTCTGTATCCAATGTACCTATTGCTCCTTATTTTCCCTTTCCCCTCCCTTTTACCCCTTCCTCCTCCCCCCTTATCCATAAAGAAACCAATAAAACCTATAAAAATATTCGAAAGGATGTCACATTGAAGAAGGGACTGGTTTGTTTCCCATGGTTTCAGAGACTAGCACTCGGGCCAATAGTATCAAACTACAGGAAAAGAGATTCCATTTGAACATTAGGAAGAATTTCATGACGGTTAGAGCTGTTCGGCAGTGGAATAAGATGCTGCCCCAAAGGAGGGTGGTGGAGTCTCCCTCTTTGGAGGTTTTTAAGCAGAGCCTGGATGGCCATCTGTCGGGAGTCCTGTGATGGGGGTTCCTGCATGGCAGGGGGTTGGACTAGATGGCCCCTGAGGTCTCTTCCAACTCTATGATTCATTCTGTTTCCTTTTCCCATAGAAATGCATTGAAGCAAAATGCCCACGCCGTTCCCCCACAACACCCCCAATCGGATGGGGGAACAGTGCAGGTTTTTTTAAACTGTTTTTTTTTTTTGGGGGGGGGGCAACCAAAGGCCTGCATGCCAGCTGATTGGCACTTGCCCCCCCCCAACACGCTGCCGAAATCCTGCACACCAGCTGATCGGCACTTGGGGAGGCAGCCAGCAGGACCCCATGCACCACTTAAGTAGTGTCAAAAATAGATTTTAAAAACAAAAATGAAACGAATGAAAAACAAAAAGAATTTTTAAAAATTGTTTCAAATGAAACACAATGAAATGAAAACAAACAAAATGAAATGCCATTTTTGCATTTCTTGCCCATCTCGACTCTGGAGAAGTCTTTCCCAGAACCCCCAAAACACAGGTTGGCAACTTTGAATGGGCTAATAGTCAAATGTTTACACACACTCCAATAGTCCAGTGCTTGGAATTGCATTTTTGTTAAAAGCAAGGGCATGCTACCTCTTTTTTAAAAAACATGTCTGTCACTTATTCTGGCCTTAAATTCTGAAAACTGTAGTCTAAAAATGTGAGGCTTCCAAACACTGAAAATTTTCCAGCAAGTTCTACCAAGCCTGGAAACGGCTCCAAAATAGTGAAGGAGGAACTAATTTATATCTTATTCATTTTGTGTCCCAAAAAGTCCCTGGGACAATAACAGCTGAAACATCACCTTGGGTACGTCTGTGAAGATTCTCAGTCATCCAGGTGAGTTTATCTGGAAGTTGAGTCATGGCAACTGGACTTCTTGAGAGACTGAAACGTTTCACTGCTCATCCAAGCAGCTTCATCACCTGAGGTACAAACGCTACTCTTACCATTCTGATTGGGACAGATAGCCCTTCGACCTGGAAGACTTCGACTTGGAAGACTTTGGCAACCCTCGTGTTGTGCCTGAAAAAGCTAGATCTCCAGAACGTGACAAGAGGTAGAAAACATGGTCCCAACTTAAGGTGGCACCTGCCCTTGGAAATGACATTATTATTATTATTATTATTATTATTATTATTATTATTATTATTATTATTATTATTATTATTATTATTATTATTATTATTTATTTATTTATTTATTTATTTATTTATTTATTTATTTATTTATTTATTTATACTGGTTAAAATCACTGTACTAAAAAACCCCATTATTTAGTCAGCTGGCCTAGAGTGCCAAGCACACAGCAGGTATTCCCTTTATTATTATTATTATTATTATTATTATTATTATTATTATTATTATTATTATTATTATTATTATTAATTTCTATGCCCCCTTCTTCCCAAAGGGACCCAAGGCAGCTTACAACAATAATTCAATACAATATTACAAAAACAAACTATAAAATACAATGCAAAACAGTACTTATATCATAACTAAAAAATACTTATACAATGCAATGCTATAAAAAGGGGAAAAGAAAAACCAAAGTAATTTTGGGGGAGAACTTCTGGCTTCTTTCTGAAAGTGACCGCTGGGCTTCTTGAAAGGTGTGGGGGCAGCCCTCCTCTCCTGCTGGTGATCTGATCTGTAGCTTGGATCAGATCCCTAACCCTAACCCTAACCCTAACCCTAACCCTAACCCTGCAACCTCAGCTCCCCACGAGACTCAAGACTCTCTCTCCATTTTCTGCTCACTTTTCCTCCCCAGCCCATAATGGCCTGCAGGCAAAAGGACAGCTTCCGCTTTGTAGCCGGGCCTGGCAAACTCCCTAGCATTATTAAGCTCATCCATCAAATAATTACAAATCAGAAGAGCAAAGAGCTTTCTCCAAAGAGACAGAGAGCTTAACGGACTCTACATCTGGAATAGGAGAACCATCAGAAATATTAAATGGAGGTCCAGCCACCCCCCCCCTCTCCCTGGTCACGGGACACAAGAGATGTAGACTAGAGGCCAGGGGTGTCAGAAGTGGGAAACGTTTTGTTTGCTGGCGGTAGGATTCTGTGAGTTTAGTTCCAGAAAGGAAGGCAGATTCCTCATCTCTGGGACCAAGCTATGGATCTGATCACTCACAAGAGCCACGAGGGAATTTATGGAGGAATTTTTTTCCACCTCCACAGATGCAAGTCAAGGCAGCCTGGTCCTACAGATGGGGGTATGGGTCAATGGCAGTTGGCCATGGCAGGGCGTTGGACTAGATGGCCCTCGAGGTCTCTTCCAACTCTATGATTCTATGATTCTATGATATGGCATGAGAAAGTGATTCGGAAGAGGGGTGAAGCACCCAGCCCTTGGGGCTGCCCACCTTCTCTCTCAAAGCCAAATGTCAGCATTCGGGGTGGGGGTGAGGGTGGGGAGTCCATTCAAAGAGCCCTGAGTCGGAGTGAGACCAAGGGCCCATCAAGCCCCTCCTTTCGTCCCTGCAGTGTCCAGTCAGTTGCCTTTGGGAGGCGTGCCAGCAAGGCATGTGCCCTCTGTCTCATGTTCCACAGTGATTGGACACCCAAGAGCTGCTGGACTCAGATCCTGAAGCTGATATATTGCCGTCCTGACAAGGAGGCCCCGATGGGCCAACCCTCCAATATCCTTGATGGCCATCAGAGGGCAAAGAACTGGCCATGACCTGCTCCTTTCCCTGACCGGCCCACCCTAACCCCACCCACTCTCTGTGATGGCTTCTCCCAAGATCTCTGCCACACAATTGAGGCCACGTGTAATCCTGAGAGGCGGTCTAAGTGTTGCAGGCTCCTTGCAGTCCTGGATGGGTAAATCAGCCCATGCTGGGCCCGAGGTTTCGGGTCTTGAGGGGCTGGGAGGAAGGAGGAGGTAGAGGAAAGTGGCAGAGGCTGTCATATCTGAATAAGCTCAAGGAGCTCTGGAGGGCTGAAAGCCGCAGCTAGTTTCTAGCAGTTGAGCTGTGTAATTAAGCAGGTGTTGCTTCCAACATACCAATTCCCCAAAAGGTCTCTCTGGCCTCCCCATCTCACCAGATTCACAGGCTGGAGCCTCCTTCGAAGGAACGTGCTAGCATCAGCATCTCCAGGCCCCTGGTTTTTATCAATGCTATTTATGGTGAAACAGCTTGTGCTGCTATAGGTCTCCTTTCCCCGCTTATTCACTTTCAACCTCAAATGCAATAATAAACCAAAAATAAATAAACAAATTCAGGTGCACAGCTATATTTCTCTGAGCATTCAGCTCAGCTTCCTCTGTTAAAACACATGTAGGCTCAGTTCTGTAAGTGTGTTGTTATGGGCTCTTACAAGATGCACTCTCTCATCATTGTTAGCTTCTGCTCCTCAGCAAACTGAAGGAGATAAGTAACCCCCCTCACCCCAGCCCCTCCGTTCAGAGGAAGAACAGAGGGAGGGAAGATAATCTGATCTGACTACAGGGACACAAACACACCGTCATCACCTCCCATCTGGATTACTGTAACAGATGCTACATGGGTCCACCTTCAAAGACAGTCCAGAAAGTTCAACTGATGTGCAAGATGCCGCGGATAGAGTGCAGAGTGCGGCTGGTCACATGCACTGGCTGCCCTGATAGATAGATAGATAGATAGATAGATAGATAGATAGATAGATAGATAGATAGATAGATAGATAGATAGATAGATAGATAGATAGATAGATGACATGAAGCAAGGGGTGTAGAGAGAGATTGAGAGAGAGAGAGATTATTGTTGCAAATTCTGATAGACGGACAGACAGACAGACAGACAGACAGATTTCTCCTGTGTTTCACAATAGCATCTAATAGTTTTCATATGCTGTCAATTCAGTATCAAATTATAATGTTTCCTCACCCTGCCTTTAAGTTTTCATTGGTGTATCAAGTGCTCCTTGTGCTGGGACCCTGTGCCAAGGCCACACAAGTGGAAGGGCACAGAACCCCATCAGCTGCAAACTCTCTGAGTGATCTCAGTCCCTACCCACCCCCGCCACCCATCCACACCCACCCACCCACCCACCCCTTCCTAGTCATTGGTGTTCAAAAGCAGAGAGCTTGACCTATAACGTGTATCTAATCCCAACAATCACTTAATACCATTTACATGCGGCCATGTAATGCTAGCTTCTTCAACAGCCCTTCGGCATGCTGAATTCATGCCATCTGTACACCAGATTCAAGATGGACAGGCCTTTTTGAAATGACATCTGTTGCTCATCTGCTGAAATCCAGCTGCAATTATTCCTCTTTATCTTGTGCAGTTAAGTGTATATGTAACACACACACACACACACACACACACACACACACACACACACACACACACACACACACACACACACACACACACACACACACACACACACACAGAGAGAGAGGGGGGGGGGGGACATCTGCCCTGTGTGAGGCCTATTTGTCACCAGATTTTTTAAGTTTTCACAAGGTTGGTGTTTTTCAAATGGGCCCTTTAAAGCTCTAAACCCCTTTAATTTTTGATCAAAAACGTGATTTAAGCTGTTGTACTAAAAGCTTTCAATTGAAATGTACTTTTCTGACAAGTTATCTGCCTGCAACCTAAGTTTAATTTTCACATATTGTTAAGCATTTGTGCCCAAAGCTTTCTTCCCAATTGTGCCACATTTGTATTTTTTCCAATTTTATAGTATTTTGTGTTCCCAAAACATAGAAGCAACACAGATAAGCAAAGTTCTAGGCAACAGCTGCTTGTAGAATTAGGCAGGCAGATGTTGCCTGGAATCACTGCAACGATGAAAAGCTTTATAATCAGATGTGCATTGATATGATGGCCCCTGTTTGTAAGGTTTCATTTAGATTTAATCCTGTTTTGGGATGAAATGGCAGCTGTGATGAACACAGGCTTCTGATTCTCCCCTGTGTGTGTATGTGTGTGTTGTGTCATTACAGTCGTGACCGCCTCTTCATGACTCCATGTCCATGGAGTTTTCTTGGCAGGAATACTGGAGTGGTTTGCCAGTTCCTTCCCCCTAGAGGCCTATAAAGCTCTGTAGGGCTCTTAGGGCTATGGCTCCCAACCCTGATGATCCAGGTGTTGTTGGACTACAATTCCCAGAAGCCCTGGGTGGCAGTGAAGTGTTCTGGGAATTGTAGGCCAATGACTCCTGGGTTACTCTTGTTTGGGAAAACCCCGTCTTAAGGGTACAAACAGGCATATGCACTTGGTCAGGAAGGGCAGATTGAAACACATGCTAGTAAGCACCTGAATACCCTGTTCACCAAGAACTGGCTCCCTCAGCTGGAAAAAAGTGGGGCCCAATGAGATCTGGACTGCCAAGACTACATCCCTCTTTCTCACATGCCTGCTCAGGTGAACACACAAAGTACTTTGTGAAAGAAGAAGAACCATAAGGGGAGAGGTCCACAGCTTATGTTGCTTCTCCACATCAAACCCTGTCTGGACGGCAGACTCAGAGGCTGCACAGGGGCACCTGCTCTTCCGTGTGCCCAGGGGAAGTTCACTTTTTGAAATATGTTCTGACTGCAAACTGTGTGTAATGTATGCAACTCTGTACCCACTGTCTTCTTCTTCTTCTTCTTCTTCTTCTTCTTCTTCTTCTTCTTCTTCATCATCATCATCATCATCATCATCATCATCATCATCATTATAAACAACAACAACAAGGAGGAGGTGTAGTGAAGAATCAAACTCTCCATCTCTGGCTCCATAGCCAAATACCTAAACCACTGGGCCATCCAGCAGTTGTTTTGGTAACCTATCTATCTGTCTGTCTGTGTCTGTCCGTCCGTCCGTCCTTGTGTATCTCCCTCTGTCCTTTGAAATCCATCCCTCTATTGCTGGGACAAAGCCCTTGGTGCATGTGGCAGCAACCATATTGTTTCCCTGCTGCGGTACTGGAAGGAAAGCTGAAATAGTGCCCCAAAGGAATGGAGCCATATGAAGAGAGTGCTCCTTTGAGGTCCCATGCAGTAGAAATATGGCATTCAAAGCACACACAACTTGTACGTGCTCTGGGTTGGCAGCTAAGTCCCAGATGAAGGCTCTGTCCAAAAGAGAAACAATTAATGAGCACACAGTAATGAAGGAGGCAGCTAATGAGGGATGTACCTGAGACTCATTTTGGAAAATTAAATTAAAAATGCACATGCACACACACACACACACACACACACACACACACACACACACACAAAGCAAGGTGGAAGCAAAAGAAGGGAAGCTGGTGGAAGAAGATCCTCCTGACAGATCCAATGCCACCTCCATGTAGATGAGTGTCCTGTTCCCAATGACAAACAGCCAGATGCTTCCTGGGAACTCACAAGGAAGGCCTGAAGGCAACAGGTACTCAGAGGTTTGTTTCTCAGACACTTGAGGCAACATAAAGCCATGGTGACTTGGGGGTGGTGATGTTAAAGAAACCTACTAGTTGTTTTCTGTCTCCTTTCTGCTTAGAGCAGTGGTGGCTGATGACCTCAGGTTCACGGGTGTTGTGAATCCTCTCCTGTCAGGTATTAAGTGAGTGAAATATATGTATTAGACAGGATGTTCTCTATATATCTGATATGTATTTAATTAATTTAAAGATGGAGTCTGTATAAGTGCAAAGTCACAGTGACTCAATGTATAGTTTTTTCTAATGGAGTGCAGATGTTAAAAAATGAGCATAATGAATTTTGACTGATGCAAGGGGTTGCAATAGCTATGAGGTAATGTCATTCATGATTGGGCAGAGACATGTATAAAAATGTTTTGCAAATCATTGTACATTGGGCCTTCTGTGAATAGGGCACCCACTTTGTTTCTCTGCTATATATTCTGTCATATGTACTGAATGCTGTTATGCTGTTATGCTGTTGAACTTTGCATATGTTCTGTGAGGCTGTGATATATTTTTGTTCATATGTAATATAGGCGTTTGGTTTTAAGAAAACTCTGTCTCTGGCAAACTATTTATTCAATAAGTATTTGCTTCCGCTGGCTGACTAAATAGCACAAAACTCTGACAAAACTCCATATTTTACTTTGTACTCTAGGGGAGCTCTTTCAAGTACTGAACGTTGTGCCCAAAATTAGGTTTATCTTTAGCTCTTTGGAGAGCTCCTGTGCAATGCGGAGTCACACCTGAAGTGTCTCCCAGAATAACTTGGCCAGAAGAAGACAACCTGTGCCACCCGTGAGGTTTTGAGAATATAATTCCTGTCACTCCAAGGCAGCATGGTCTGTGATTGAGTTTTCACCCACAAACCCTTTTCCCTTGGATCTTCAGCCTTCTCTCCCTCCTCTGCTCTTTTCCATCTGTCCTTCTATCCTTCTGGACCCGTTTCAGCTTCTCATGATTTTGGGCCACCCAGAAGTGTCGGGTCAGGGAACCTTATGTCGGAACACCTCCCTAAGAATCTTGTAGTACTTTACATACCGCTAGGGGAAAAAAAACAGAAGCCTATGATTATCACCACTGGCATTTATCCCCAAGGGGTTAAATCCTGATGCAATAACCCCCCGCCGATCGCGGGGGTTAGGGACCCATTCCACCTGCGATCCATGAAAATCCGCAATATGCGGAAACAGGTGGGGGTGCTGGGGGCGGGGGGGATCGCAGAAGTCTTGGGGCGGTGCACACCGCCGACAGCAGGGGTATCTGACCTCCCACTGCCGCCCGCCTGCGCCGCCCGAGACTTCTTGTCCGGGCCGTCTCCATTGAAATGCATTGCCAATGCATTTCAATGGAGAAAATTTCCCGCATTGGAAAACATTGGCTCAATGCTTTCCAATGGGGAAAATTTCTCCATTGAAATCCATTGACAACGCATTTCAATAGAGATTGCGCCCCCCCGCTGCCCCCCCGCACGGCCCCGAGACTTCTCGGAGGGGCCTGGGGGGCGGCGTGGAGCAACCCGATTGCCCCCCGCCCCCCGCCCCTCCAGAAGCCTCGGAGCCGCGCAGGGGGCGGCAGGGGGGGCGATCGCATCGCTCCCCGGCACCCCCCCACCCGGCTCCAAGCCTTTTCGGAGGGGCCTGGGGGGGGGGCTGGGGGGAGCGATCCAATCGCTCCCCGCCGCCCCCCTGCACGGCTCCAAGGCTTCTGGAGGGGCAGGGGGCGGCGGGGGAAATCATATAATTCTTATATGATTGGGAATAACTAATTACCACAAGTCACCCCCCGCCATTTTGCGGTTCAGGTACAATGGTCCCACTACATCGTGGGATCACAGTACCTGCACCGCTAGGGGGGCGGGGGGGGCAATCGGGTCGCTCCGCGCCGCCCCCCCCGGACCCCTTCGAGAAGCCTCGGAGCCATGCAGGGGGCGGAGGGGGCAATCGGGTCGCTCCATGCCGCCCCCTGGGCCCCTCCGAGAAGCCTCGGGGGTGTGTGGGAGGGTGGCGGGGGGGGGTGATTGGATCGCTCCCTGCCGCCCCCCTGCACGGCTTTGAGGCTTCTGGGGGGGTGGGGGCAGCGCGGAGCGACCCAATCACCCTCCGCCGCCCTCCCATGCACCACCACCCCCGAGCAACATTAGAAATAAAAGGGAAGGTACTCCTTTAGTAAACCACTTTACAGAATATAAACATTCAGAAAAGGATCTTAAATTTTGGGCAATAGAGACTGTGAAAGATAATGAAAAAAATCCTAAAAAAAGAAATAGACTGGATCATTAAGTTAAACACCTTATCCCCTATAGGTTTAAATGAGGAAATAGACTTTTTACCATTGATATAAGTTTGGGTTAAAAATGCAGCTACAGATATATTTTACTTGCATGCTACATCAGCTGGGCAACTTTAATACAGAGCAATTATAAAAGTATTCAGCTGTGTAGCTAGTAACTGACTGAGAAGCAAGACATTAAGCTGTTTCCAGAGTTTCTTTGAGCACAGGTTGGTGGTGTGTATTATAATATTGCAATCATGTAAAATAAAAATAGTTTTTTTGTCCTATTAAACAGTGGATGATGAAGTGAGAATACTAAGAAAGATAAGAGAATGTTTGGTAACAAGTGGAATACACAGATAAATGACTGAAAATTTAGTTTCAAATAAGTTGTTTGGAAGTAGTTGTGGATAACATCCACAATCATATATGCAAGCATATGTATGCTACCTTATATGTGAAAGCAGTGGGGCAAACAGTTAAGAGGTTCTTGTATCTGCTATTATCACTCCTCCTCACAGACTAACTAGAGTAATACCTTTGAAGTTGTATAAAATATGTGCATGCCATGTTCAATATGATTGTTCCCTTAGAACAGCATAATTTGTAAAATGCCTAGAATGTTGTGAGTGCAAGTTAGTGGTCTGAGGCAGCAGGTCAGACTGCTTTTAAAGTGTCCCTATAATACTTAGTGATTTTTACATTGACCATTATGTATGCTGTTTTAGTATTCAAAGTGTTAACTGTGCATTTGATATGAAATATTTTTGTATGTTGTTCATGTATAGAATACTCTGACTATATGTCTTTTAAATGTTACCTTTTTCTATAGTGAAAAGTCCCTGAAGAAGGACATTTTTGGCCGAAACGCGTTGGGCTCTTTTAATAAACTTTTATTCAGCATCCTGAGAGTGCTCTCTCCTATACTGCCAATGAATATGTAAACAGAAATCCATCCTTACAAGTTGTGAAAAGTTGCAAGTGTTATAACTATGAGAAACTGAAAACAAAGTTGAATTCAAAAATAAAAAAATAAATTTTAGTCAGAAATAAAATCAGAAAAATATATATCTCACTTGTAAACTTTTAGTGATAAAAGTTGCAGGCTAGAATATACATTATGTTTGAATCCCAGAAGAGGAACATTGAAACATCAGGGAAAAGGTCTCTAAAACACCAAAGTTTATTTATTTATTTATTTATTTATTTATTTATTTATTTATTTATTTATTTATGGATTTATATCCCGCCCATCCCTGGCGGGAACTCTGGGCGGCTTATAAGTAAGAAGAATATATAAAGTTTGCCTCATAGTTTTGCCTCTGTGCATATTAAGAACACACAAAATAATTCTGAATGCTCATTCAACCAAACCAGTTTGAATCTATGGAGGAGAATCCATATTGAACTCATCTGTTACTATTGTTGTTGTGTAAGAGCCTCGTGGCGCAGTGGTTAAATGCCTGTACTGTAGCTAACACTGTGCTCACGACCTGGGGTTCCAATCCCAGGTAGCAGGCTCAAGGTTGACTCAGCCTTCCATCCTTCCGAGGTCGGTAAAATGAGTACCCAGCATGCTGGGGGGGGGCAATGTGTAGCCTGCATACTGTAATTAAAACTGTAAACCACCCAGAGACAACTTGTAGTGGTATGGGGCGGTATAATAAGCAGAACACTTTGCTTTCATAGTTCTCATTGGTATCTAATGTGTGTGGCACGGTGTGTTGATCAGTTGATTGATTTTGTTGTTTTCTCCTTCTTTCCCTGTATTTATAAAACCTCAGCTGGTGCTTTATAACCAGGAACCACATGTCAGGTTTGAGACTGAAATCTTGGAGGATGGAATAGTGCCCCACTAGCAGTGCTACATTTTGAGGTTTATGCTCATGGCTTCAGGATGTGCCCTTTAGACATGCTCAGAAGTATTCTCCACCCCTCCCTTTGTTATGAAGTAATGAAAGCAGTGCCCATACTTTGGAGCTGGTGCTGTTCCTACTGGAATTCACACATTGTCCTCTAAATCCATCAGGGAGTCCCTTCGTTTTATATCTGTCACTCACACATATGCCTTGAGCTGCAGCTGGAGAGAAAGAAGAGCCCTGACCCTTTCCGCATTCAGACGCAGGCCTTAGGAAGAGTGACCCTCGTGTTAGCACAACACCAGCCAAATTGGAAGGTTACTGACAAAGAGAAAGTCTGGGTCTTGAGAGAGCCTGCTGGTCTAATTTGTAGCTTGCTTTTCAGACAATTGCCTGCTGCTGTGCAGATCCTACTTCTTACACCAAGAGTGGGTTATTAAAGCCTGGCATTGCAGCTGCCTTAAACACAGGGACAAGTTTTATGTTTGTTTCCATTGCCCTGAGAATTGGCAGCAAAGGCCACCCTTTCCTTCCCCTTCTTGTCTTCTCTCTTCTGCAGCTGGCTGAGTCTCTTCCACCTCCGCTAGAAACCACAGCTCTGTGATTTTGGATCCTACTCAGACTTTTCTCCCCACGCCTATCCGCTTTCCATCTCATAAGCCCTGCTAGATCAGGCCAAGGGACCATCTACTATGTCCAGCTTTCTGGATCTCCCAGTGGCCCCACCAAATGCCTCTGGGAGCACATGAGACAACTAGATCCCTGTCTCCCAATGCTATTCCCTGCACCTGGATCTTTCAGGGACCCTCCTTTTTAAGCCAGGATGTAATATGTCTCTCCAACAGGGCTCGGTAAATTTAAAAGTGCAGGTGCTCATTGCAATATTTCCGAGAGTCCATCCTTGACTCCTAATGAAAGCCTTAAACCCCCAGACCTCTGAATGACTATTGAATGAAAAATATCATCATCATCATCATCATCATCATCATCATCATCATCATCTTAGAACTGTGGAATTGGACGGAATCCTATGGATCATCAACCCCTGTCAAGGAAGTACAGTGGGATTGGCTCTGTAGAGTTATCCAGAGGAGCTGTTCAAATCTTTTATATTACTTGCAGGGATTGCTTGTGACAGGACACTGTTTCGGTCCATTTATCTCTCAACCACTAGGACCTTTGTATCCGATCTTGGAGGCAACAGGAACATTGGGGGAGGCGGGCAGGGGTTGTTGCTGACTGAAGCTCTTGAGGGCATCTAGGTGTTGTTTTTGTCTCGCTGGAGTTCCCATGGACTTCCCATTTGCCCTCCATCAAAATTAAGAAAACGGTGGCTCTCATGCCCAAAATATCTTCTTTCCTCTTTTGTGAGCAAAAAGGGAAATTGTGCATTCCAGGTATCTGACATGCTGGGAATGCATTGAAATCACCTCTTGAGGTCTATGTGCTTGCATGTGGTTGTTATTATTTGTAGTTTGTTGCAACAGAGTTCTGTGACTAGGAACTCATTTCCTCTACCAGCATACAATATCACAACTGAGTCCATGCAGACCAAATCATCTCGTGTTCCGGAATGCTTCCTTCCTTCCTTCCTTCCTTCCTTCCTTCCTTCCTTCCTTCCTTCCTTCCTTCCTTCCTTCCTTCCTTCCTTCCTTTTTCTTTTTCTTTTTTTCCTTTCCTTTCCTTTTTTGTGCTTGTTCCATCTGCTCCTCTTTTAATGAGGAGGATCGTTTGGAAGGAACATTTCCAAAGTTGACCTTGACCATGTCATAATCTCTACTCGTCGGAAGATCTGGGACTTCTAACCTGTGAGCCTTGTGGCTCTATCACAGCAGGAGTCATTAGTTATGATAATCTGGCCAGATTCTTCCAAAAAATTATGAGTGGAGATTCCTGTTATTTCTTTGTAAGATCAGAGTGCATTTAAAGAGGCTCCAATCAGATTTGGTAGCCAGCAGCTTGAAAATATTATGAGTGCATGTGATACCACTTCTCAAGAGGGGGCCAATGTAGAGAACAGACATCCAGTTTGAGACTCCTTTGAGACAGCTGTGAGGTGTTGAGTCCCTAAACAGATTCCGAAAACACAGAGTGGAAAGCAACCGCTCAAGCCTTTCACCTGTTCGACAGAAAATGGCATGCAGATTGTTTTTTAAATGGTGGATTATTCCCCAGGTCCACAAAGGTATCATTCCAGCCCCCACCCCGACCCCATTTGGCTTATATTTTAGAATCCAAGAATCTCAAGTCCCCTGAGTGATTGTGCCATTATGCGTACACATGCCAAAATATGCACAACGAAATGTCCGTTTCAGTGCTTTTCCACTACACAGCTCTAAGCATACAAAACGAGGGGACATATAAAACACCATACAAAATATTATGGATTCTTAAAATTGCTTACAAAATTTTAAAGACCCTACAAACCAATCTCTTCGTATCTCAAGTGACCCCAAATGATGATGTGCCTTCCCTGAACACGTGACACATGTGCCGCCATTTTATTCCTCTCCCTTTCCCCATCCGAGCTGTGTCGTTTAGTCACCATCCTTTTGACTCCATAAATGGAGCTTTCTTGGCATTTACCGAGGGGACCTGCCGTCTGAGACATACCCTAATGCATCATTATGAGTAAAGGATTCTGACGGAAGCTCTTTAAGCTGGCAAAAAACAGAAAGGGGACCCACACCCAAATTGAGCTGGGAGTGTTCTATTTTGGCACCCTCATGTAAGTCTATGGAAGCCCTGCCAAATGATGGAAAGAGCCTTCAAAAAGATTGGACAGGAGGCTTTATGTGACATTAGTTTATTGTGATGGGGATTTTAATCGTCTCCCTTTAAACCTGATTCAGTTCAGATGCAGGGGAGTGGTATGTGTCGATATATAGTCATGCGCTCCCAAACGCATCTTCATGACTCCATGTCCATACAGGAAGTTAGATGGGCCTTGGCAGGAATAGCATGGATGTGGCTTTGTTCCAGTTCCTACTCCAGGTGCCTACAGCAACTGGCATTCCCTGGTGGTCTCCCATCCAAGTACTAACCAGGGCCCACCCTGCTTAGCTTCCCATACCAGGCGAGATCGGATGTGCTCAGGGCATCTAGGCAGCTCCCTGAAAGTGTAGCTGTTGTCAACGGCCCATGGTGCTCGTCGGCCAGAGGGGTGGTGCAGAAATCGAATCCATTCACCCATCGATAGCTGCTGCTCCAGTTGTCCCTGGAGGTCACTTACAGAGATGAGCACGGCGCAGAGGGACCGGCTCATGGCAGCGTCCCTTGCCACTGGAGCAAGTGATATGCTCAGGGCATCTAGGCAGCTCATGAGACACAGTAGCCTGTCAAAATGGGGAAATGTTGGACCCATAAAACTTGTTATGGTGACGAAGATGCTTCCCTTCTGGAATAAGTAACTCCTCACAGGAGCAGATCTAGAGTTACTTTTAAGAAATCCAGCCCCCAGGGTCATTGTTAGCCACCCCGAGAGTCTTTAAAGGAAAAGGCTGCATACAAGGCACCTGCTGTTAAACGGGCAGTAGAAGCAGTCAAGAACCCTAAGGGACTTCCCGGTAAAGGCATAGAGACCATAGTCTATCATTCTGGGAGCTGGTTCTCAAAGAGCAGGTTGGGCTCAGCTGGCCGTCCGCGTTCCTTGTGCTTCATCTCCAGCATCTCACAGGCAGTGATATACTGCCACTCTCCATGGAGGCTGAATAGATAACCGTCACTGCTAGCCACATGAACTTACCCAAACATTGCAAGTATGTTCTGGAGAGCACCAATACAAGTAGGGGGCTCCCTCCAGGTGTCACCAACTGGAACCAAGAGTGAATGGCTTCTCCCTTCAGGACCCCAGCTGATAAAAAATTGTCCCCAGGGAGATTCCCCTGGCATCAATGCTATTCTTTCTCCTCCATCCCTCCTCCCCCCCCCAGATGTCCACCTGGTTTTATTGACTCTGTTGGGTTTTAGCCCACTTCAAGGGCTTGATGATAGGTTTAACCCCAGAGTTTTGTGGCATTCTACCTTGCCACTGCAGCTGCTAGCCACCCTGAGAGTTTTTAACTTAAAGGACAAGTAACCATGGTTGGTTGCTGCCATCATTTTTTAAGTGGCACCCTTTGCAGCCCTCTTGTTAAAAGATTTCTCTTGTCAGTGCTTGGCTTGAGCTCCTCGGCCTTCCACATCCTTCTAGAAGGGCAGGGGAGAGGAATTAAAAATGAAATTAATAAATATATCCTAGCAATCCAAGCCTTTTCAACTTGGAACTACTCTAAGTCCTTCCAAGTTCAATGGGACTTATCCAAGGCAGGTGCATCACGAGCATACATATATTAGATCCCCCCCTTAGGAACTGTAAGAGTTAAATAACTGCAGTGACATACAACTACCCCTTATATATCTGTGAAGATTCTCAGTCATCCAGTTGAGTTTATCTGGAAGCTGGGTCATGGCAACTTCCAGATACCCCTTATATACTATTTTCTTTCTCTTCCAGGGGAAAACACACACACACACACACAAAGTATTCTGCTTATATACCGCCCCATACCACTTCAAGTAGTCTCTGGGTGGTTCACAGTTTTAATTACAGAGTGCAGGCTACACATTGCCCCCCCAGCAAGCTGGGTACTCATTTTACCGACCTCGGAAGGATGGAAGGCTGAGTGAACCTTGAGCCGGCTGCTACCTGGGATTGAACCCAGAGTTGTGAGCACAGTTTTACCTGCACTACCGGCATTTAACCACTGCGCTACGGGGCTTTGACACAGGCACACAGACACACACACACACACATACACACACACACACACACACACACACACACACACACACACACACACACACACACACACACACACACCTATTCCAGACGCATAATCTCTTGCTCCAATTTCCCCATATTTCAAAATATTCCCATTACTGGTGAGAAGGTAATCCTTTTTTCAGCTTTAAACACCAGAGAACAAAATAAAGCACCTTTTTAAAAGCCAACAAACAAATACATTTTCAACATGAACCATTTTTTTTAAAAAAAAATATTTTCTTCAGGACCCATCTGACTTCATGTTGTTCCAAGCAGGGGCTCCCCAAAAGGGCTGGTTGTGTTTTGTCTTCTGGGCAACAGGACGGAAGCAGCCAACCCCAAGTCTCTTGCAGCGGCAATCCTTGGTACACCAGAGCGATTCAAGTGCTGTCAAATAAAAACAAGGGAAATGTCACAAATTGGCCTTTGTTGGTGGATGGCAAGGCCGGGGGAAATTCCCATCTTGTCTCTTTTAAGTTTGTATGCGTCGATGATGAGGACAATAGACTGCGAAACATTAATCATAGAATCCTAGAGTTGGAAGAGACCTCGGGGGCCACCCAGTCCAACCCCTTGCCATGCAGGAACCCCCAACATTGGGGAATCTACAAATGAGAAATGAAAGAGATGGCACAAAGACTTCAGTCATTCTCATTTTTAAAAGGGATAAGTAGAGGGTGTTGAACCAGCAGACTCTGTGTTGGACTGCCAATTGCAAAAATTAATTGGGCACAGATCTGCATTTGGTGCCAACACTGATCTAGGCATAAGATGTAATGAGCTTCTGGTATCACATCAGCACAAGAATCGCAGGCTATGTGCTATGGCAATTAGTACAGTGTTTTGACACTCTTGCATGGGGTACTCAGATATAATGAGCTTGCTATACTGCACAGGCAAATTTTAAACACTAGGTGGCATCTTAAGGGCTCTCTATGCATCCATCTGCCAACGTTCTCATCTTGGAGATGAGGTCCAGGATACGCATCCTTGGCATACATGAGAGCAGTTTAGAAATCAGTTGATAAATTTTGGGGAACTGTCGTTCGGTTGAGGACACCTTATGCTTTCTTGTTTACAGGGAATGCTTCCGCGTTGGTGGAAGAGTAAAAAAGCCTAGGAGGACGAAGCTGAAAGAGGAAGTCACAGGTGTGGCTTTTGAAAGCCTGGCATTATAGTAGAAAATCAGGTAAGAAATCAGATTCAACATGGACAAAACAGTATTCGAGCTATTTTTGCATCAAGCTTTTTGAATCTTGTTTCTGTTGCAAGGTAATACATTATCATCAAGAGTCAGTTCTGGTCTCAGACTGATCCCTATCTGTTATCATCATCTGAGCATTTACAAGAGAGTGGATCTGTAGCTTGGGAAGAGGATTCGTAACAGCCTTAGCAGGCACTCCGAGTGGTACCTAAAAGGGCTGTGTGACGTCACCCCTTTCACAGACTGAGTTTTCAGAGGCACAACCGGGTTTATTTCAACTTCCCCACTGCTGTGCCACTAAATTGTGACGACACCTCCCTTTTACACACTGAATTGTGTTGGAAATGGTAATGCTGCCACCTTTTATTCACTTGGTAATGCTGCCACCTTTTAAAATCGTCGCCTCATGAATTGGGGCAGACTCAGATGTAAAATATCGAAACAATAATGAAGTTTATTGAGAAAATGATAAATATAACAATGTCTGAGGAAGGTATGTGTTGCCTTCAACATAGAATAGATTTAATCAACTCTACAAGCCTCCCTGTCTTTAATAACTAGTAAACAGTAAAGCCTTCACTGCCTGACAGAACTCCAACAGAGCAGTGCTCTCTCCCAGCACTCATTCTCAAAACCTTCAACTTAACTGAACTGCCTCAACTGACTAGGCTCCACTCTTTTTATATCATACCATCCTCAGACATTGTTATATTTATCATTTTCTCAATAAACTTCATTATTGTTTCGATATTTTACATCTGAGTCTGTCCCAATTCGTGTGGGCGACGATTTTAAAAGGTGGCAGCATTACCAAGTGAGTAAAAGGTGGCAGCATTACCATTTCCAACACAATTCAGTGTGTAAAAGGGAGGTGTCGTCACAATTTAGTGGCACAGCAGTGGGGAAGTTGAAATAAGCCCGGTTGTGCCTCTGAAAACTCAGTCTGTGAAAGGAGTGACGTCACCATTTGGTGGCAGCGGTGGGATGTCAAAATAAACCTGGTTGTGCCTTTGAAAACTCAGTCTGTGAAAGGTGTGACGTCACAGGCTGCCAGGGGAGGTCATATATGTTGAATTAAATTCCCAGGCTGGAGTTGGCAAAGGGGGAAGATGGCATACCTGGGAGTGATTTTCGCTCTCTAAAAATGTGCCACAAAACTTGGCCTTAAGAATCTGTGAAGATTCTCTGTCATCCAGGTGAGTTTATCTGGAAGTTGAATCATGGCAACTGGACCTTTTCTTGCAAGAAAACTATCCATCTTGTGTCTTTCAAGTCTGTATGCATTGATGAGGAGGACAGTAGACAGTGAAAGGTTAATCACAGAATCATAGAGTTTTCTTTTCTCAAGAAAAGACGTCCAGTGGCCATGACTCAATGTCCAGATTCACCTTAAGAGGAATGAATATCATGACCAACTCAAGTCATCTGTGGAAGAGTGCAGGGAGCATTCCAGGGAGGTGAGAGATGCTACCAAGTAGCCCCTTCTTCCATAAGTGCCAGCTTCAATGGGTTCTGGCTTCCCCAGGGATTTCAGGGGCAGGATTCTTCCCCAGCCCAACCAACAGATAATTGGAGCCGAACCTAGGACTTGTAGTATGCAATGTGTGAACTCAATGACTGAGCTCTTCTTCGCCACATCAAGGGGTTTTTGGGGGGGAGTCTTACATCCAAATGCTATCTATGAAGGCAGACCTGTTGAGCTTTTGAAGTCCAAAGGCAGCAACTCGTTCAGGAGATGGTGGAGTCTCCTAGCCACAGGTCATTCATGATCAGTTTCCTTATGTGACAGCGACACTCACTCTTTGTACTCATAAACATTCTAGCTGGACTCATTTCCAGGATCAAATTTATGCCGTGGCAGCATTTGTACCATTATGAACTTTGAGGAATAAGAAGAGAGACAGGCGTACAGTGGACCCTTGTATAACAAACAGGTTGTATAACATAAAATTTGTACAACATAAAAAGTTCCGGAGATAGGGGAAATTTGTTTAACATAATCGCCTATGGGGAAAATCCGTACAACATAAAAATGGGATTCCTCCATTTTCAATGCATTCCTATGGGAATTTGTATAAAGGAAAATTTGCTTAACATAATTTCATTTGGAACGAATTAATTCCTTTATACAAGGTACCACTGTATTTTGAATGTACTCTGCACGTGGCTTGAGCATATCAAACAAAGACAAGTGGGAACGACAGGGAAATGTTAGGGAAAGAGGAAGGCAGTAGCAAACAGGGAAGGCCTGACAAGAGATGGACTGATACAATAAACTAAGGAAGCCCTGGCTATTCATGACAAGTCCTTTGGAGGTCAGTAATGCAGGGTTCCCATAACTGTAAGCAATTTGAGGGCACATAACAATGACAAAATATTAAACTTGGGTAAATGAAGAGACCCCAGCAGGAAATCTGGAGAAGTTCAAGGGACCACTTGGCAACTTGCTCCGTGTTTGCCTGTGAAATTCACCACCAACAGATACAGTAGAGGTCATTCATGTTAGCTTTTTAAAAATATTTTTTAGAAGTGCAAGACATATTTACAGAGCTAAGTCTCCCAGGGGCTTTTTGCTGTTGTTAGATAAGAGTTGCCATCAGCCAAGCTGCCAGCACAATTCATTGGGACAGGTCATGGGAACTGCCCCAATAACATGGGTCTACAGCAGTGGTGGCGAATCTTCGGCACTCTGGATGTTTTGGACCACAATTCCCAGAATTCTGAGACTAGATTGCCAATGACAAAGGACTGTGGGAGTTGTGGTCCAAAACATCTGGTGTGCCAAAGGTTTGCCACCACTGGTCTAGGGTGAGTAGCAGCTGCCTGTCCTCGTTTTGGACCTCTGTCCTTATCCTTCCTGGAAACCGACTGAATGCAGGGCTTTCTGCATACACAGAACCTTTGAGAGTCTTACTTGTAGCCTTGTTGTCGTTATGGGCTGTCAAACTCTCAGCTCTTGCAAACTCACTGTGATCCTTATAAGGTTAAAGATTTCCCGCACATGCGTGCTGGTCGTGTCCGACTCTAAGGGCGATGCTCATCACCATTTTCAAGCCAAAGAGCCAGTGTTGTGCAAATCCGTGGCCATGTGGCTGGCATGGCTGCACGGAACACTGTCTACCTTCCCGCTTTTTACTGCAGTACCTATTTATCTACTCGCATTTACATGCTTTCAAACTGCTAGGTTGGCAGGAGCTGGGGTTATCAGCGGGAGCTCACTCCGCTGCGTGGCACCCGGGATTCGAGGTGCTGAATTTGCAGCCAACAGTTTCAGCACTCTAATGCCACCACACCCTTCTTTTAAAAGCATGCCAGGACTTAAAATGCACAGCCCTGCTCCAATCTTCTGGACTCAAGGCTAAGGCTTACTCTATGGAACCCATACATCTCATATTCAGATGTATGGACTACATGGCCCTTGAGGTCTCTTCCGACTCTATGATTCTATGATTCCTTTTTTCCTCCTGCCTTCTGCTATTCTTCACTGAAGCCCACTTTACTCAAACAGGAGCATCAGGGATTTCTGGCCTAAAACATCCCATAGAGACTTTTCCGAGCTCTGCTCAACATAAACAGCGGTCAAGGGCATTGTGCCGTAAACTGGTGGGTGCTACTAGTACATAAAGCAAGGAAGTACAAACACCTGTGGTTTGGTTTACATGCACATCAAGGATCCATTGGTCTCCGCTGACCTGTTACTCATTGGCTGCTCTGACCTGGGCCAAGTGTTCTGCTTACCCACTGAGAGGCTGAACGGAGCCAGCTTGGACATTCAGGGAGAAGCCCCACTGAGTTTTCACATTCCACCTTTCTCTTGGACTGGCCCTGCCAATTCCTCTGTAGCCCCTGGGCTATGGTTGGACATTTTAAACCCTGCAGACCAACCACATAGCAGCAGACACTGGCAATGCCTGGCAGAGCCCAAATTGTTACGGAAGGACCAGATAAAGCAGATGACCAGTTTCAAAGCTTTGACAAGCAGGATCAGGCGCCAACAGCAGCTTGGGTTGCCAGTTGAGATCCATGCAGGAACGCTCTGATCTTGGACCCGGAACAATAGGCGGAGGCCTCGTTTTTGTTTGTTTTGTTTTTAAAGCCATGTTGGTATCTTGGTAAAATATTCTCAGATTCCACAATGGAGAAAATATTAAAATCACCCTCTCCTTCTAACAGGAAAAACATCTCTTCTTTATTGAGCTCTTAGGGCGTTTATACACGACCCCTAAGCTCCGCCACAAATGGCTGCAAGGTCCGGACCTTAAAAATGTTTACCCACCAGCTCCGGACTTTGCAGACAATTAAGTGCGACCCCGCCCACTTTAGCAAGACCAAACAGCAGTTTTCTTGTACCTGCTTTTTGGAGGTGACAAATATTTGATCCGGTGTAAGGATAGTGAGTGCGGGGCTCTCCTGGCTTCTGTTTGTTCTTTTTTTGCGCCCCGCCCCTTTAAGAGATCTGAATGCTGTCCGGAACAAAACAGAGGTAAGAAGGCATTCTTTTCTTTCTTTTTTCTCCGTCCCTCAGGCAGCCAGCAACCAGGAAGTGCGGAGGGGGGTGGGGACAGAGGAAGAGCGAGGAACCCCTAAGATCTCTGGTCCGAATTTAAGTGGCCAGAGGATCTTAGGGGTCGTGTAAAAAGGCCCTAAGTTATCCAGTTGATCAAATAAATAAATTCTTAGACAGCTGACACAAGTTCTTTCCCATCTGTACATTTTCGCCCACTCAGAGACTGTCTCCTCAATAGGTGTAGAGACCTTCCTGGACGGAGTCATATCCATCAGATGAGTGCTGCGAGACCAAAGAAACAGGCCTGTCCCCTTCAAAACCATGGCGGAGGTCTGGAGGTCCCAAATGTCTCCAAAGCTGCCCTCTCATTAACAGCGTGAGAATATAACGCTTGAACATAGAACTATTTTGCACCAAGAGCCGATGTGTCACGTTGGTGATGTGTCAGCCCTTCCTTCTTTGCGCTCTCTCTTTGCAAACCCTCGGTAGCCAATCCTGTCTCTAGCCCATGCACAAATGCAGAGGATTTAAAATGCACCTGACAAACAAGGCTGGTGGGGGTGGAAATGAATAGAAAAATCTATCCCAGGATTCTTCCTGCATATGTGTGTGAGAGAGAGAATGAGTAAGTGAGTGAGTGGCTCTGTGTGTGTGTGTGTGTGTGTGTGTGTGTGTGTGTGTGTGTGTGTGTGTGTGTGTGTGTGTGTGTGTGTGTGTGAGAGAGAGAGAGAGAGAGAGAGAGAGAGAGAGAGAGAGAGAGGCAATACAAATCTATGGGTTTGATTTGGGTTTGTGTGTGTGTGTGTGTGTGTGTGTGGAAGGAGGCTACCGCAAGCTCCTGTTTCTTCTCTGTCCTTTACTGCCCCTTTTTGCTTTGGGGGCAGTTGGTGACTGGGGATGAGGTGGCATCCATCAGGAAGAGGAATCCATCCGTTCCTTTGTGAAGGAGGTGCCCACGGGAGGGCTGGCAGCAAAGGCCAGGCTAAAAGGGATACCTGTCGCCCGCAGGGAGCACTTTTCTTACTCCCCCGGTGCTGCCATTCTTCAGATTGGCCGGCACCAATCCCTGTTCTCACGACTGTGAAGTTCTGGGCTGTGGAGGGGGGGGGGGTAGAAAGAGACTGGGTCTGTCACTAGCTTATGAAGAAGGGAGGGAGCTGGGTTGGATCAGAGTCTCCACACGCTCCCCCTGTGTGGCTTCATTTTTGGATTTCAGCCCCCCCCCCCCAGGTTTTCATGGGTGGGAAGCAAGGACCACCAGAGGTCTCTGTGGTGGACCTGGGGGGGGGGTCGCATCTCCGGGGAATGGTCTGGAGCGTCCTTGGCCTTAGCTTTACTAGGAGAAGGGGATGAGACTACATCACCCCCTGCCGCCCCCGCCTTGGTTGGTGGAGGGGGGAGAGAGAGAGCAGAACTAAGGAAAGTTCTGGGGAGGGGCTTGAGCAAGATCACTGGGAGGTAAAAAAAAAAAACAGGCCCCTCCCGCAATGTCCCTGCCATCCCAGGCAGCGTCGCGGGCAAAGGAAGGTGTGTGCCTTGTCTCCTAAGGCAGTCTTCCCCACCACCACGGGGCTGGGGATGATGGAAGTTGTAGTCCCGCGCATCCGGAAAGCGCTGGGCTTGGGGGGGGGAAAGCTCTCCCGGGAAATCCCCCGGAGAGGGGGAGCTTCGGCAGGTCCAAGCCGCCGGGAGGGGAGCGGGGAGAAAGGCAACCCCCGCTTCCCCTCTCCTCCCCCCCCCCCGCCTCAGGGCCCGCTCTGGTGCTCCCAGGGCACCGGGTCGCTCTCTTCCCCCGCCGTGGTGTCCCTGCGGTCCTTCCAGAAGTGCTCCACGTCGGGGAGGACGCGCTCGGCCGCCTCCCGCGGCAGGTCCCCCAAGGCTTGGGGTCTCTCGCCGGGCTTGGTCCCGAGGCTTCCCCGTGAGACCCCGGCCGCCGCCTCTGCCTCCTGCTCTCCTCCTCCTCCTCCTCCTCCTCCTCCTTCCTGCCGGCATCGCAGCGCCCGTCGGAGGCTCTTCAACCCGTCCCGGACCTCCGGCGAGAGTCCGAGGAGCAGCGCGGGGCTGAGGGCGCCGTCGAGAAAGAGCAGACCCTCGGCGGCGAAGACCAGGTCCGGGGGCGGCGGGGGTCCCCGGGGTCCCGGGGCGCGGTGCCTCTCCCACAGCCAGGCCACCCACAGGGGCAGCCAGGTGGCGTGGAAGAGGAGGGCGAGCCCCCCGAGCAGCCCCGGCGGCCCCGGGCGGGGAGGAGGGCGGCCCCCGTGGCCCAGCCGGTTCTTTTTGGCCTTCTGGAGGCGGCGGCGGGCTCTCCAGGAGCAGGCGGCGGCGAAGGCGGCGGGGCCCAGGCAGGCGGCCAGCGGGTAGACCTTGCTGTAGACGGCCAGGAAGCCCGAGGCTCCGGGCGGGGGGCGGAAGAGGCAGCGCAGGAGTCCCCCGGGCGTCCCGCGGCCCTCCAGGCGGGCGAAGAGGAGGTGGGGCAGGGGCAGGAGCAAAGCCGCCGTCCAGGCGGAGGTCAGCAGCCCGGCCAGGCGCTTCCCGCCCCAGGCACGACCCGGGGAAGCCGGCGGGGAGGAGGCGGCCAGCTGCCGGGATCGGGCTTCCCCCACCGCCGCCCAGGTGAGGCTCTTGGCCACCAAGCAGCCCTGGAGGAGCCAGTCCGACGTCCGGCACAGGACGGCGCCCAGCGCCCACGACCGCCGGGCGTAAGTGGCGATGCGCGCCGGGAGGCAGGCGAGGGCCAGGACGAGGTCCGACGCGGCCAGGTTGATGAGGAGCGCGTGGCCGGGCGAGAGCCTCCCTCGCCGGAGCTGGTGCGCCAGGGCCGCCAGGAGCAGCAGGTTCCCCAGCGAGCTGGCCACGCACAGCCCGCCCAGGAGGACCGGCAGGAGCACCGGGAGCCCCGCGCCGCCGCCCGCCCACCAGCCTTGGGGGCCTCCGGCGAAGACCAGCGGCGCGGAGCTGTTCATGGTGCTGAAAGGAAGCGCCCTCCGACGGGCAGAGCCGCGCCGCCGGGACCGAGGAGGAGGAGGAGGAGGCGAGGGGGCAACCCGTCGGGTGGAAGGAGCGTCCCGAAAAGGAGATGGACCCAAACCTTCTCACGAGGAAGCCGCCCGACCTCTTGGCCCCGAAGTCCCGTCAAGGCGTCCCTCAACCAGCCTGGATGGCTGGAGCAGCTTCCCGGAGAATCTTGTCAGGGCGACTGAGCAGGTGAGCAAAGGAGCGCTCTGGAATTGGAGAAGGGGGAGGGAGGAGGGCGAGAGGGCCCGCCTTGGGCCCTCCCCATCCCAAACGACGCCTGCCAGGAAGCCAAAAGCGAAGGGGGGGGGGCGAGGAGAGACACTCGCTCTTCCTTCTTCCTTTGAGGGTTCCCAGCTTTTGGGGAGAGCGGTCGGGTGAGAAACCTGCCACCAGGGTAGCTGCTGCCTTCGCCTTCACCTGACCGACCAAGAGCCTGGTGGCACCTGGTGGACGGCGGAGTTGCGTCGGTTTGGAGGACTAGGCTCCACGTTTCTGAGGAATCGGGTTGCAGACTCTGAAAGCTTTTGCCGAACAAAACGTTTTCCTCTTCTAAGTTGCCACAGGTCTCCAGGTTCTGCGTGTGTTTTGTTTGCAATGCGGTCCGGAAGGCTTGCACCAGAACCCAACAAAAGCCTTCAAAAGTTGCCTTTTCTGACAACACCCCCCCACACACACACACCAAGAGAGTTGCAACCCCTGCAGGAACTTCCTCAGAGTCCCAGAAAATTCCTAGAAACAGTTGACTTGTATTTACTTATGTATTTAAAACATTTTACCCCGCCTTTCTTCTTCAAAATGACCCAGGGCGGTTTGTAACAACAAAAAGACAGCATTTAAAGGTGGATACAGTGATTCTTACCAGGGTGAGCTGTCCTCTTTTCTTCGCTTGAGAAGACCAGCCCTTGCAAAGCCGTGGCAAATTCGCTCTGGAGGTGGCACCTGAAAAACGAAAGAGGGTGGGGGGTGCTTGTGTGGGGAGGGGGGTAGCTTCCTTTTCCACAGGCACCCTGAAAGCTGTGCAGACTCGCATCCTTGGAATGCTTCTGCCACAGACAACTGGTCCGTCTTTTTCACTCCTTCTTCCTTTTGCCCTATTGGCAAACGGGGACATGCACCCAGGGACATTTTTCGGGCGGGGGGGGGGGGGGTGTTAAAGGCATCAAGAGAAAAGAAACGGGAGTCGTTCCTAGGCGGGAAGGGATGTTGTTGAAAAGAAGAGGAGCTGTCCGAAATCCGTGGTGCTGAAATGCAGGCGACTGGGCGCTTCTTTCCTTCGCCTTCCTGCTGCGGACTTCTGCCCGGAGGCGTCGGAAGTATGGGCGAGAGAGAGATGACCGATTTCTATTCCCGTCTGAAAAACACCGATGCCGTCCAGTGGATCCTGCGCTCCTCCTCGGTGTAGACCAGGAATGCCCCCCAACCTTAGAAAGAGACACCACCACCAAAGACGATTCTCCAAAAGGTTGCCAGGGCTTCTGCCCATCCCTCCCTAGTTTCCAGTCATTGCAGGGCTACCTGGTGGCAGGTGCTGCAGGGATCCACCAGGAGGGTGCAAGCCTCATGGAGAGCAGAGACTGCTTGCAAGGCATGGCTTGACTCTCAAGAGGAAAAAGATGGGAAGGGTGTTTTGTCATAGCCACTGTATTGTTATCAATAATACCATCCGCTCTGGTCATCTTTTTGCAACCTTTCTCCAATCTGGCTCTCTAAACATCTGGCTGCCTCTGGACTGGGAACATGGTAATCAGTTCTTTCTATAGGACAGCTTTCCACACAGTCCTCCATCTGCAGTCCCACCCAGACCAAAGAAACTAGTCATGAAACTCTGGGAAAGTTCCTCCTTTTTAAAACTACAATTCCCAGAATCCTGAGAGGATGTGTGTGTTTTCTGGGAGCTGTCATCGTTTTCCCCTTTGATCTCTCCCCCCCCACCACCACCACCATCAGTCTCTGCTAAAGTGATGTGTTACTGATTGTAGAGAGTCATGGACCAATCCTCCATGCATTGCACCACACTTCTTTGCATTGAATATTAGTGACAACAATGGCAGGGATGCCATCTTTAACAACAACAACACATATTATGGAACCTGTAAGGGGAACCATGGTGTTTCTGTGTGAGCTTTCATGGATTATGCTTCTTTAGACATGATCCACTAGTTTTCCTTCACTGTTGTTTGGACTGAAACAGACTAACGCACAGCTACCATTCTGAAAACTGCATTCAAATATCAACAACCACCAATCTACTCCAGCTGCTATGTATGGACTTAACTCCTAAGTTATGTGGCCACCAAACTCCATGAATTAAACTCCAAAATCTACACGGGGATAATTCTTTATTAGGCTAAACAAAATGACCCCCACAGGGTGCAAGCGTGCAAGATCACAGATCTCTTTCTTTCTGCAGGAAGTTACAAAGCAAACAAGGGGGAAAGAAAATTGAAAAACCCCAAGCCTTGAAAAAATTGAATAACCCTGATCCTTGAAGTCTACATACCCCTGCAGGTGGAATCCAGGACACGAATCCAGCAGATACTGAAGGGTGCCTTCTTTGGCAGGTCTAACCTGGGTTTTATCCTGGTGTCAAGTTTGGAATTTGTTTTAGGGCCAACCCAACTACCTCAGCTTTGCCTTGTCAATTAAACTACATGATGAGTGAAGAGCTACGTTCTGACTTCTGGATCTCTGGCTAGCTGCATTTCTTGGTTGATTTTAGTTCTGCTGAGTGGAAGAAAAAGAAGTATCTGCTCTTTCTCTCTACCCACTTCAGAGCATTGTAGATTTCCAGGATGCACCCGTTTCTCATCTTCTACGTCTTCTCAGTTGCACACCCAACTGGATTTTAAAGATTTGGAACTTTCTCCTTTACACAATAGAATGTGAAAGCAACATTGATTTAAGAAACAAATGTTTAAAAGAACTGTGTTGGTTCCTCTTCTCTTCCTGCCTACCATTTTTTTTGTTTTGTTTTGATAACCATCCCTTTTGCAGGAACGGTGTGGTTCTTGCTTATTGCAAAGAATCCCGTACATTCTGGATCCAAAACCAAACGGGCAGAAACTGCTATCAGAAGGCTTGTGAGGAAACCAGAAACCAAGACACTGGCTCTCTAAAGCTGTTTTCAAAAGAGGAGGCAGAATCAACAAACTCTCCTTTGGCATTTGCTTTATATGATGATTCAGGGAAGGAAGTCTTCTGTGGGAAATAAAACAAGATTTTGCTCAAGGCCTGTCTACTCATCAGAGCCTTGAAAAACATGGGAGCATGTTGTCTGGCTACTCTCCACCTCAAATGGCTCCATCATATCACCAGAGCTGACTCAACTTCAAACACATCAGCCACACCAACTAAGCCACCTGGCAAACCAGTGAGCCAAGCTGGATGGCAGCAGGGACTGGGGTGAGTGGGTGGTTACAGTGTTTCTGTTCAATAGAGGACACCATAGAATCTTAGACTCATAGAATGATAGAGTTGGAAGAGACCTCAAGGGCCATCCAGTCCAAACCCCTGCCACGCAGGAACCCCCCATCACAGGACTCCCGACAGGTGGCCATCCAGCCTCTGCTTAAAACCTCCAAAGAAGGAGACTCCGACACCTTCCTTCGTGGCAGCCCATTCCAGTGCCAAACAGCTATAACTGTCATGAATCTCTTCTCCTGTAGTTTGAGACCATTGCCCCGAGTCCTAGTCTCTGAAGCCATGGGTAACAAACCAGTCCCTTCTTCAATGTGACATCCTTTCAAGTAGTTAAACATAGCTATCATATCCCCTCTCAGCCTTCTTTTTGTAAGGCTTCCCAGCTCCCTAAGCCGTTCCTCGTAAGACATTTTCTCCAGACCCTCAATCATCTTAGGGCCTTTTTACACGACCCCTAAGATCCGCTGGCTACTTAAATTCGGACCAGAGATATTAGGGGTTCGTCGCTCTTCCTCTGTCCCCACCCCCCTCTGCACTTCCTGGTTGCTGGCTGCATGAGGGGAGGGAGAAAAAAAGAAAAGAATGCCAGTTTACCTCCGTTCTGTTCCCGGCAGCATTCAGATCTCTTAAAGGGGCGGGGGGGGGGGGGGCAGAAAAACAACAAACAGAAGCCAGGAGAGCCCCGCACTCACTATCCTTACACCGGATCAAATATTTTTCACATCCAAAAAGCAGGTACCTGAAAGCTGCGCTGGGACGTGCTAAAGTGGGCGGGGTCGCACTTAATTTCCTGTTAACTCCGAAGCTGGTGGGTAAACATTTTTAATCTCCGGAGCTGGGAGCCATTTGCCCCGGAGTTTAGGGGTCGTGTATAAACACCCTTGGTCACCCTCCTCTGGACCCATTCAAGATTGTCAACTTCCTATTTAAATTGAGGCGCACAGAACTGGACACAGTTATTCCAGATGTGGTCTGACCAGAACAGAATAGAGTGGTACTATCACTTCCCTTGATCTAGACACTATGCTTCTGTTGATGCAACCATGCAGTCATCCAGCAGCTAATTGTCAGCAGGGGCAGCTGAAGCCCATTGGGGTTGTTGGAAAAGGTGTAACAAGCTGTGGCAGACAGAGTTGGGGAAAGACTGGTTATTCCTGCACACAGGGAGAGGCATATTTGCACAACTGGTCACAGAGGCAAGCCTCGGGCAAGCAAGGCTTTATCAGATCCATGCACGCCGCAGTCGTCTTCCGGCTCTGGTGAGGAAGCAGGCTGGAGGGGAGTTCCTAGATGCAACCTGTGGTGGGGCAGTTCCCCACTTGCTCTATGAGTTAGCCACGACTGGTTGTAAGAAAAATCCACTGAAAGGATTGAAGCAGTTCTCTGTCACTGCCTGGGCAGAAACACTAGGGCAACTCCAGGAAAGGAGAGAGAGATGAAGAGGAAAGACCCTCCCTCCCTTTGTGAGCCTGCCCAGGTGTTAAGGCCATCAAGGGAGGCCTTTCTCCCCTTCCCACCACCTTCACAGGTGCGTCTGGTGGGTACACAAGAAAGGCCCTTCTCTGCGGCTGCTTCCAGACTCTGGAACTCCTTCCCACTGGAGGCCAGGCTGGCCCCATCTTTGCTGTCCATCTGGAAGGCCTTTCTCTACAGGCAAGCTTTCCTTTAAATGACTGGCTGACCAAGGGGATTTTCTTAAAGGGATTGTTTAATTTATATTATGAGTTATAATATATCTGTTTAATATTTTTAAAACATTATCATAATTTATTATTGGTTTTTAATTTTGCTTCCTTTACTACCATTAGCTCCTTTAGTTCCTCTGGGAGAAAGTGGCAAATAAGAGACAGACAGACAGACAGACAGACAGACAGACAGACAGATGATCCTACTTTAATCTGAACTGACCAACCAGCACTCTCCAGCAGCAAACCCAACGGGGCAGAAATTGCAGCTTACTCAGGCGAAAGAAGGAGCAGTTTTGCCCTCACATCTTTGTTAATAATATCTGCAGAAGATGGATATTATTAACTCACCCACTGCTCCCTCTCTTTCCTAATCAAGGTGCTTTTTCAGACAGTTTACTTTGACAGTTGTGAGGGAGAGGTTGGCGGAGGAGAGGCCTCCAAAAAGATTGAGCACCTCATCATATCCACCCACCCTACACTGTCCAGCAGATTGGAAACACTCCAGAGAAAAGTGACTCACCTCCTCTGATTTCCCATTAAGGCCCCCCACCCCTTGCTGTCACTTCACGCCACTCCACTCAGCCCCAGTGGAATGAAAAGAAACCAGCTGCAGCAGCAGCAACAATTATGATGATGATTGGGAAGCCCTCTTGAGCTGACATGAGGGCAGAAGTTGAGCAGAGGTTGGGAACAAGCGGGCAGGCCCTTGGGAGAAATGGCCAGGTTCAGCCAGAGGAGGGCTTTTGATTGCACGGGAGGTGAAAGGAAGGAAAGAAGGAGGGTCTCCTCTCAAACAGCTCAAGGAAATGGGTCAGCTGGCCCTGTTATTAGGCAGAGTGAGGGAGCCACCTTAGGAGAAAAGAATTACATCCCACGGAAAAGAGCCGCAGCTACTGGGTAACCTGCTTTTTTGCTTCTAAATTTCAGAGAGTCATAGTCTCTAGTGTCGTCCTGGTTTGAACTGCAGGCGGCTGGAGTAGGAACTGGCAAGGCACTCCAGTATTCCTGCCAAGAAAAACTCCATGGACATGGGGCCACAAAGAGTCAGTCACGACTGAAATGACACAACAACAAAAATATGTACTCTTCTTAGTTTTAAATATTGCCATTTAATGATGTACACTGCCTTGGGTCCCCCTGAAAGACAAAGGTGGGGTGAAGAAATTTTAAATTAAGTAAATAAATAAATAGTCTCTCCCTTGGTAGCAACCTGTGAACACAGAAGGATGCTTTCTCTCCCCAGTGAAAAATGAAAATGCCTCTGAATAGACCGAAGTAAATGGAATTCTGCAATCCCTGCAAACTCTGTGCTCCTTTGGAACCCACAAATAGAAAGAGGAAGCAGAAAACACTGTTGTTGGAACCCGCTAAGGGCCTTTTCACACGACCCCTAAGATCCGCTGGCCACTTAAATTCGGACCAGAGATCTTAGGGGTTCGTCGCTCTTCCTCTGTCCCCACCCCCTCCACACTTCCTGGTTGCTGGCTGCGTGAGGGAGGGAGAAAAAGAGAAAGAAAAGCATGCCGCTCACCTCGTTCTGCCTCTCGTCTCTGTAAAAGTAGCTCTTAAAGGGGCGGGAGCCAAAAAGCAGCAAACAGAAGCCAGGAGAGCCCCGCACTCACTATTGTTGCACCGCATCAAAGATTTTTCACCTCCAAAGAGAAGGTACAAGAAAAGTGCGCTGGGTCGCGCTAAAGTGGGCGGGGTCGCACTTAATTGTCTGCAAACTCCGGAGCTGGTGGGGAAACATTTTTAAGCTCCGGAGCTTGCAGCCATTTGCAGCGGAGCTTAGGCGTCGTGTATAAACGCCCTAAGATGGGAGGAAGTGGAAAATGCAGACAAGTCTGTTGTTCACCTGTCTATCTTCAGAATGAACCTTTGCAGGAGGTTAGACTGTGACGTAGGCAACAGTATCAAGATAAACAGGTATCCTCCAAGATAATGGTCTTCACCACCATATCATAGTCTGTGTCAAATGGCTATCTGGACAGAAAGTGTTATTCAGCCTGAGCTCTTAGGATATTGTAGACTGAAAATTAAATGCAATAAGATTGTAATTGTGGTCTCGTATTGTGGTTCTTTCTAAATCCAGCACTCATGGACTGATTGATTGACTGACTGATTGATTGGGCAAATGTATATCCCACTTTAAAACGTGTTTCTAAGTTCTCAAAGGAATTAATGACAGCGCCAGTGAAAAGCAGCATTGTATTTCAAGTACAAAAGGCAACACATTAATTCCTCCGGTAGCAGAGAAAACCAAGAGGGTATTAGCAATGAGATACATGGCATGTAATATGCTAGTGCAAACTGCAGTGTAAAAGTTATGTGCGTGTTAGGGGGGGAAAGTTCAGATGTTGCTGAAATTAAAAACATGCTGAAATTGCAACTCTCGCAAAATTGACTCTTGGCATCCGATTGTAAATCCATCCCCACCCCCTGGGGCATGAAAAGCAAACCCTCAACAACAACAACAGTGCCGTTCCACCCACCTTTTCTGGCATCTCTGCATGGTACAAATGTCTGCCTTGCATAATTTCCACATCTTGGCAACGCACTGCATTTTCAGGCCGCCTGGCCTTGACAGGCATACTGTGAAGCAATCAAACCCTTTGGTAATTGTTGACGGGTTTATCCTGACACCAAAGCCTTGATGCCTGGAAAACAGTTGTTGGCACAGAGGAGGCAGAAGAGCAGGGAGAACCTTTTCAGAAATCATTTTTTTTAATCCAAGGCCACCTTAACCACTCAATATCCAGGCTGGTGACCCTGTTAAAGTATATAACTCTATTATGCAGATAGGGATTGGCTATGTTCAAGGAAATATATAAACCACTAGCAGAGATTAGCGGCATTGTGGCAGAATAAATGCACTTAGGCCCTTTGTACACGACCCCTAAACTCCGCCGCAAATGGCTCCCAGCTCCGGAGCTTAAAATTGTTTCCCCACCAGCTCCGGAGTTTACAGATAATTAAGTGTGACCACGCCCACCCAAGCGCGTCCCAGCGCACTTTTCAGGTACCTGCTCTCGGAGCGTGAAAAATCCCAGATCCGGATGTAACCTAGAATGCCGGGCTCTCCTGGCTTCTGTTTGTTGGTTTTTTTGCCCCCCACCCCTTTAAGAGATCTGAATGCTGCCGGGAACAGAGCGAGACCGGCAGAACGGAGGTAAGCCGGCATTCTTTTCTTCCTGTTTTTTCTCCCTCCCCTCACCCAGCCAGCAGCCAGGAGTGCGGAGGGGGTGGGAACGCAGGAACAGCGACAAACCCCTAAGATCTCTGGTGTGAATTTAAGTGGCCAGCGGATCTTAGGGGTCATGTGAAAAGGCCCTGAGTGATTATGGAGGTAGGAGACAAATGAACAAGGCAATAGAACTTAGTACAAAACTTATATTACACAGGTACAGATGACAAAGAGTAATATACAATCACAATATACAAAGCACAGCACAACAGAGCGTGGGGAAAGCTGCCTCTCACCTTAGGCAGTCCCAATTTACACTGGTTTCCTTGATACCTTTATACACAAAGCAATCTGGTATAACCCAATCACACATTCCATGGGATGAGGTGATTTAGCTGCACCACCTGTGCCTAATCATCCTGACCTTCCAGTACTGATGATGATTCTTTACACCTGTGACCTAGACCGAATACACATAGCATTTTACACAGGATCCATTTTGTAATCTGTTAAGTATATATTACAGACATTTTTTCAAAAGTACAATCCTTGACAGATCCTTAAATGGGAGAGGAGCTGATGAGCTTTACACACCCACCCACGCACACCCACACCCACACCTGGTGAGACCACCTGGTGAAGATTCCTGGGAGACTGAGAGTAGACTGTGAAGAAGGATTTCTCCTTTTAAAACATTATTTCCGGAAGCTTTCCAACCATACATTGCTTTCACCTGGCAGAAGGATATTTGTCAAGGCAAGGAGGAAAAAGTTGCAAGGATTGCTATGTGAAGATTCTCAGTCCTCCAGGTGAGTCTATCTGCAAGTTGAGTCATGGCTACTGGACTTCTTTTTCTTGAGAGATTGAAATGTTTCGCTGCTCATCCAAATTGATGAAGCTGTTTGGATGAGCAGTGAAATGTTTCCATCTCTCAAGAAAAGAAGTCCAGTTGCCATGACTCAACTTGCAGAAGAAAGAGAGCTGTAAGAACTTGAGGGCACTTGGTCCCTTTGTAATTAGGCACTGATACAACACTTGGACAAGGGAGGAAGCCAGGGTCAGGGTGGCGGTGGCGGTTAGGATCAGTTTATTATTCCGAATGTGGTGCTGGAGGAGAGCTTTGTAAATGCCACCAATTCCCAAAGAAAGGCCAATGAGGGGGTTCTAAGTCAAAGCCAAGCTGAACTTTTCCTAAAAGCTAAAATTACTCACAATGAGGCCCTCCTAAGTTTGGAGCAGATTGTGAGAAGACTAGCATCCTTTGGAATGCTGGGAAAAGCAGAAGGCCAAAGACCGATGAATCGACTCCATAAAGTACTGGAGATCTTGAACAGGCTGTCAATTCTAGGATGTTTTGGAAGTCACACTACATCAGAAATGACTTGCACCACATAACACACACAGCACTCTACATTCTCCAAGGTTTTAAAATAAAAACTCATCTAATGTTTAAAAGGGGGGGGGTCGTCCTTTGCTTCAAGCTCTTGAAAGAGGAGGGGGGGAACAAGAGGCACAAGAGGGATAAGAAAGAGAGCCCTTTCCCCGTGGCCATCCACCACCACGGTGGTCCCTCACATCTAGCTCCCTCTTACATCTGCCAACTTCTCAGTTTAGGAAAACAAACAATGCCCAACCTCCTTTTGCACATTAAAGAACTGTCATTTCAAATTCCACATAAGATTCTGGTAGAAGAGGAACTGTGAGACCCAAAGGTGAACCCCGTGTGAATGAAGCTTTATCTGTATTCCATATGTTTAGTGTTGCATAATTACTGGTTGGAATCCTGTTACACAAATGGTGTGTTTTTTGGAAGTAAATCTCTAGGCATTCTCTGTTGCACGTCAAGTACCACAATTCAGTGGGCAACTCCAAACGCCTTCACTTCGGGAATTTTTGCACATTAAAACATAACAGTCTTTAATGTGCGGTAACATTTTTGGTCTTTTTTTATTTGTTCGTTTATTTTCATTTTGATTTGGCATGTAATGCTGCCAAAGTGACTCTGCTCGCCTAACTGCACAACAGGATTTCGCCCACTGAATTGGCACTCCATGAAGAAAGAAAAATGTCAGAGGCTCAATCAAACCTGATAGAATAAACATGTTTACTGATCTACACAAATTCATGTGAGGTTAGACAATTCTAAAGCTACAACTCTAAACCCTGCTCTCTCTCTCTCTCTCTCTCTCTCTCTCTCTCTCTCTCTCTCTCTCTCTCTCTCTCTCTCTCTCTCTCTCTCTCTCTCTCTCTCTCTCTCTCTCTGTGTGTGTATTTGTACCTGGGAAGTCCCTGGAACTTGTGGTTATTGTTTAAAACTCTTCAGTTGCCAGTGACATATAATGCCAACTTCTGTAAGGACTATGCAAAATTCACACATTAACAAACACACACAAAAAAACCCTCACAAAAACCAATAAAAGGAGCCTGAGATGCAAGAATGTCGCATCCTTGCAGGAAGGGATGAATAATAGACTGCTAGTAAGTGCAATAATATTCCCAGCTATATTTCCCCTGGTGCTTCAGGCCTGGCTTCCTTGTACCTGTCCACAGGTCGTGGAGTGGAGGGGAGTGTCTCGTTGCTCTGCCTGGGGGAGACACCTGTCCTCACCTTCCCTTGAAAACAGCCTGCCAAAGTCACCATAGCAATGGAACATGGAAGCCACATGGGCCAGGAAACCTTGGGGCTGCTTGTGTGAACCAGCAAGGATCAAAAAGATGCAGGGACCAGAGCTGACGGCTTCCCTTCCGCAGAGAAGGGACAACAAGGTAAATTCCCAGTGTGTTGTGTACACTGGCTAAAACTGGAATTCGTGGGAGTGGTCCAACATACCTAGTGGCCTGGTTGTGCTTTTCCGTGGAGACCCCCGGGTGGAACCAAGAACCCCTGGGTGCTTATGGGGGTGGGGTAGCCTCGTCCCCTCAGGGTCCCTCATATAAGTTTGTGAGATTGAAATGGGAAATGTAGCCAGCTGAGGGTGTATGTGCCAGGATTAAACACAGCAAGGGACCCGGTATCAAGTATATCAAGACCTCAGAGGAAAGACTGGTATCCAGGAAGAAGGAGACAGACCGGTATCCAGGAAGAAGGAGACAGATCGTTTCCACGGCCCACCCCACAGTGATGCCCAAGAAGACCCATCCTGCACACTCAGCGCACAGAGGAGCTGAGGAGGGTCTCTGAGTGACGCTACCAAGGTGTATCCATTCTTCTAGCCAGTCTTATCCCACGTCCCTTTAAATGCCATTTAAATTGCTAGATAAATTGTGTCCAAAAATGCCATCCCCACGGCCAGCGGGCTTTTTAAAAAAAGAAAAAAAGAAAACAAAAACCCGGTAATGCCCCCTTAAGCGAGGTTTCCAAGACTTACCGAAGAGGTAGGGAATTTTTTTGTCTTGCTTTAAAAATCCAGTTTTTAAGGAGGCACACATCATGGGACCATGCAGATGATCCAGGTTTCTTCTCTTTTTTTCTCATAGCACCGACTGGCTGTTCCTGGGGCTGATCGGCGCTGTTTTTTAATTTATTTTTTAATTTTCCCAACCCTTGGAGCACCAGGAAGCTCCATCTGGTGCTCTTTGTTTTAATTTCCCCCCAGCCAGATGGTCCTTTTTTAATGCTAGTGCCACCTGCTGGCCATAGGGTTGAGCTGCACTTTAAAATAATAATTAAAAAAAGCTTTGTATTGGGAACTGCTGTCCCACCAATTCAGTCATGTGACGGGACGAAGAGGAAGAAGCCAGACCTTCAGAAGATCAGGATCTTCCCCAGGTGAGATAGCAGAAGTTGCACTGGGCTCAGCTGCTGCTCAGATTTGCATCACTGTAGTACTCATAGCATTGTTCCCTCACATTTTCTCTGTTTGTTTCTTCTTAAGTTAGTTATTGCAATTGATTGCCGTTCTTTTCATTCATTTAAACAATTTCTATCTCACCTTCCTCCCTGAAAGGACCCAAGGCGAGTAGACTTGAGTGTGTACATGGAGGCTTGCTTGCTTTGACGGGCTTTGAGTAGTTAGGTCAGAATTTCACTTCAAGACATGAGGATCTGGCCTTTCCCTTGTTTTCCCATTTCATTCCACCTTTTCTTGTTGGCCTCATGGTGTCACTGCCAAAGTCCATTGTAACTGCCTCTTACTCTTAATTTTCTAGCATTCTCTGGACTGAGCATCCTGGAATAATTGTGGTGTTATACCAGCCCCAAGTTGTAACTGCTTATTTGCAAATATGTGGGGGTTTTTTGGGTTTTTTTTTACCCACTGGAGATTCGGTAACATGAATGTTGAGACTGATCAACATGGAGCCACAGTGACTTTGAAAAAGACCCCTTCTAGCAGGGAATCACACTTTGCAATAGCACTCCCCGCCAAGTACCCCTAAAACCTCTCACACATCTACCTCCAAAATTTCATTTAAAGGAAATGGCTCAGGTGGCCCTTTGGGCATTGAGAGAGGGGGAAAGTTTCAATTAAAAAACAATTCAATTAAAGAAAACATAGTTTTGGGTGAGCAAAATAAATCCACCCCTTCAGTAGCTCCTCTGCCTTGAAAGCTGCATTAAGATGCCTATAAGTTGAGTAAATAGAATAAGCAGGATAAATCTTATTTAGAGACCTGTTTATGAAAACTGTTAAGATCCGACTTGGTTGCATAGTTGCAGGCAGACCCTCCTGTGGGAGAAGGGATGGCTTTGGAGAACCTTACAGTGAGTGTCTCTACAGTTCCAGATTTACCACTATACCCCTACAACAAGCAAAGTGAGGGCAGACCCCGAGAAACCCCCCCCCATGTGACCTCCAAGAATGCGCCAAGCCATGCAGCTGGGAAAAACTTTGTGAGGTGCACTTAACAGCTAAGGGATGCCTGGTTCTCAAGTTTGCGGTGTCTTGATCCTCTGCTCAAATCAAGGCCGTGTGTGATCCGTTTCACCGTAGCTTCTCTTCTTCCAAAAACATCTGCATTTGCATAGCCCAGCCATCTCTGTCCACGGCTGTCACTCCCATCCTTCTTATTCAGTTCTTGGCAGCCACGTAGCAAGATTGATAACCATTTAATTTTCTCCCCTCACCCGCTTTCAGGCAGAAATTAGATCCAGTGTGGTAGCTCCAGCTGAGGCTGCCTGCCTTCTGGGACCCTCTTCTGCCAATGGAGACATCAGCTTGCTGTCATAGAATCATAGAGTTGGAAGAGACCTCAAGGGCCATCTAGTCTCCTTCCCCAGCTGCGCAAACCCCAACTAGGGTTCCCCTTCTTCCTCACGGCTCTAATTTTGGAGATTGGCTGCCAGAGATGTGCTTGCCACGTTCTCCTGGGACCCTACAAATGAGTGGCCTCCCAAAGGACCTATCTGGTCTTGTCAACTGTAGATTGTGGCTTCCTTTCCTGAGTCTTGCTATCCTGTGCTAGGGCATCCTCTTTTCCTACCATCTGGTATATTCTGTGGTTAGCTTCTCAACATTTAGCCATGTACCAAAATGTTTCCTATCCAGAAACTTTTTTGTTATGTGCCATCACATTGGAACCAACATAGCAAA
Source organism: Phrynocephalus guinanensis (assembly GCA_037367245.1). Classification (NCBI taxonomy): domain Eukaryota; kingdom Metazoa; phylum Chordata; class Lepidosauria; order Squamata; family Agamidae; genus Phrynocephalus; species Phrynocephalus guinanensis. Next base: position 3,280,045 of record CM074741.1, read on the forward strand.
GCTAATAAGGTTTTTAAGGTAAGTGAGCCTTTTTAATCCTCCCCACCCTATTCCAATTTCAGCACCTCCATTACATTCTTCCAATTGACTAGTTTCCGTAAGGAATCGTTTAGATCTGATCTTGGCACTGCATCCTTGAAGAGACACAGAGGTAGAAATCTGTAATCCCTGGAGGTATCCAAACCAAACAAGTGCCATTCAGCCCTCTTTTTTCACCATTTTGATATCAGACATTTGGACAAGTTATGAAATGGACCCATTTGAATCAGCTTTGATCTGTTGCAATCAGGGCAAAAGCAAACCTGGATTTATCTGAATTCTTCCCACCAAAAAAGAACATAATAACATAAGAAGAGCCATGCTGGATCAGGCCAAAGTCCCATCTAGTAGAGCTTCCTGTATCTCACAGTGGCCCCACCTGATGCGTCTGGGAGCACACAAGACTAGATCTCTGTCTCCTGATACCACTCCCCTGCATCTGGCCCTTGAAGTACCCCAGTTTTAAGCCTGGAAATAACACATCTCCATCATGGTTTGTAACCTGTGATGGACTTTTCCTCCAGGAATCTGTCCAATCCCTTTTTGAAGGCATCTAGGCCAGATGCCATCACCACCTCCTGTGGCAGGGAGTTCCACAGACTAACAAGGCGCTGGGTGAAAAAATATTTTCTTTTGTCTGTTCTTACTCTCCCAGCCCTCAGACTGAGTGCATGTCCCCTAGTTCTGGTATCTTGTAAGAGGGAGAAGAGCTTCCCTCTATCCACTTTACTCATGCCCTGCCTTATTTTGTATGTCTCATTCATATCCCCCGCCTCAGGTGCCTTTTTTCCAGACTAAAGAGCCCCAAATGCTGTAGTCTTTCCTCATAAGGTTTATGTCCCCCAGCCCAGTAATCACTCTAGTCGCTCTCTTCTGCACCTTTTCCAGTTCCACCATGTCTTTTTTGAGATGCGGTGACCAGAATTGTACACAATACTCCAGGTGTGGCCTTACTATCATTTTGTATAATGGCATTATAATGTCGGCTGTTTTATTTTCAACCCCCTTTTTGATAATCCCTAGCATGGAATTGGCCTTCTTCACCGCTGCCACACATTGGTTAGACACTTGACCTGTCCACCTACACACAAAGATCTCTTCCTGATCCGTCACGGATAGCTGAGCCCATGAGTTGAAGGGGGGGGGGGACACTTGAAATGGTAAAAGAAACCAGATGATGAATGTATTCTTAGGTGCTGTCAAGTCAGAACTGACTTATAATAACCCTAATAGGGCTTTCATGGTAAGCGAGGTATTTAAGGAACAGCTTTACCGGTTCTACTTCTCCCAATGAGTTTCCACGGTTTTCCGGGGATTTGAACCCTAGGTTTCCCAAGTACTAGTCCGCCACTTCATCCACACTCCTGTGCCTTTCAGGAAAAAAATGAGGAGGCCAATATATCCCCTGTGCCACAAATCCTGGTGGTAATGGAGGCAGTGGAGGTCTTCTAATACAGTGGACCCTCGTATAACAAACGGTTTGTATAACATAAAATCTGTACAACAGAGATAGGGGAAATTTGCTTAACAGAATCGCCTATGGGGCGAATCCGTACACCATAAGAATGGTCGCAACTAGGGATTACTCCGTTTTCAATGCCTTCCTATGGGAAATATGTATAAAGGAAAATTTGCTTAACATAATTTCATTTGGAACGAATGTATTCCTTTATACAAGGTACCAGTGTATTTATTTGAAGGAGGATAATATTCAGTATTTAATAAAATGAGGAGGAAGGATCTACACCGGCAAAAGAAAAGGGGGGGGGAACTTTTACAGGAAGGAATCGTGGGGAAACTGGCAGAAAGAAGTGTGATTTAGCGAACAATGAACAAAAGAAAGGAGGCCAGGGTTCTGGTTAGTAGGAATCATCCCAGCTCCCTGCAATAGATCTTTCTAAGGTGTTTTATTAATAGCAGCCACTGCCATCCTCTGCATGAAAGCTTGAGAATGTTCAAAGTGTTTTGCATACATTATCTCATTAAGCCTACAACAACCCAGTCAGGAGGCTCAGGGGTGTTATTCTTCTTGCACTGAGGCAGTAAGCCAGCCCTGAACGCAAACGACTGCCAGTCACTCCCTTCGCCACCAGACTGAAGAAGCTCCCAGCCCTTTTCAGTTAAAAGCTTCAGCCATTAAAACTATTCCAGCTGGTTTTATGGTATGGAAATTAAATATTTTGCAAAAGAACCCAGATGCTTTGCAAACCCACTTAGAATTTCCAAGGACATTGTTGCAGAGGTCTTTGTTTGGAGTGAATTATTATTATTATTATTATTATTATTATTATTATTATTATTATTATTATTATTATTATTATTATTATTATTATTATTTATTTGAAAGTCTACCTCTAGGAAATATCCTAGTGATATGAAAGTCCAACAGAATGTTTGCAATGCAAGTTTTAGAAGATGCAGCTGACCGTGTTAGTCTGTGCTAGGCAAAAACAAACATGAAGCAATAAAGAAGACCAAAAAAAACCCTTGTGGCACCTTTTAGCTGTTAGTCTTAAAGGTGCCCCATTTTTATCTTTCCCATTTTTTAAAAAAAAATGTCTTTTTGCCTGACAATACAATTTAAAGCAGCTAACTCAGTTCGATGGGGAGGGGTTAAGGGCACACAGATCATGTAAGAAGGCTCCTTGGGCTCTGTTTTCTGAATACAGTAGGACCCCCTGTATCCACTGATTCATTAACCACTGATTCAGTTATCCACAGTGGGCAGAGGGGAAAAATTAAATAAATAATCCAGCAGCCACAAAGCAAGCTACCGTCACAAAGAGCAGCTGTAAAGCAAGCTACGGTTAGAAAACAACAGTTTTGGGGGGTTTTTTTGGCGTTCTCTCTTATCCACGGTTTTGTTATCCACGGGAAGGCCTGGAGACAATCCCCAGCAGATACCGGAGTCCTGCTGTATGTAGAACTTGGTAGGTATGCACAGAAGACCTGATTAGCTTCACTTGCAAACGAGTTCTTCTCTCCATCATCCCACCATTATTTCCACAGAGGATGAAGGTGCAACTGTTCAGAGAGAGAGGTGCTCCTGGAAGCAGTGGCTGGTCTTTTAATTCTGTAGCATTCACCCCCCCACACACACACACACGAACAACATTCAGCACTCGCCGGATATAATTTGCCTTGGCCATTGATACTATGTTATTTTATCCACTATACTGTATATATATTCTTTTTAGTATTTGCTAGTAGTTTTTAATGGTACTTGGATATTTGATGTGTATTTGTTAGGTTTTGATGTTTATTTTCGCTGCAGCTGCCTCCCGCCTGGCTGGGTCTCTGCCCCTGCCTTGCCAGCCTGTTAATTACTTTGGGTTGCCTTTTCACAGGATGACAAAACTGATGGATTGCAGCGGTGAAGCTCAGTCAGGGAAGGCTGTCTTTTAATTCTCCAAGCACAGACTGGGTTGATGCCCCTGCCTGTTGCACTCCTCTGCCTTCCTCTCCTCCTCAGCTCTCCTCCCCCTGCGAGCTTGCTCAGGGTGTGAGCTAAGCCGGAAATGCCACACTTTGCTTCTGCAGTGTTAAAACCACACAGTCCCCCCCCTCTTTTCTGGAAACTACCATCATATGAGCCACCATTTCCACATGGGAAGGGAGGGAGATGGAGACCACAGTGGCTACGATGTGGCTTGGGGTGGGGTCAGAGCAATGCAAGCTGGTAGCTTTTGTCCCTGGAGAAAGCCTGCACTCTCTCTGTCTGGAGACAGCCTAGATCAGTGGTGGCAAACCTTCAGCACTCCAGATGTTTTGGACCACAACTCCCAGAATTCTGAACCCAAACTGTCAATGACAAAGGACTGTAGGAGTTGTGGCCCTAAACATCTGGAGTGCCAAAGGTTCACCATCCACTGGCCTAGGTTTTTTTTAAAGGTCTGTTCTTTAAAGATCTGTTCCAGAAGTACAAGCTGGATTTCGAAGGGGCAGAGGAACTAGAGATCAAATCGCCAACATGTGCTGGATTATGGAGAAAGCCAGAGAGTTCCAGAAAAACATCTACTTCTGCTTCATCGACTATGCCAAAGCCTTTGACTGTGTAGACCACAACAAACTATGGCAAGTCCTTAAAGGAATGGGAGTGCCTGACCACCTTCTCTGTCTCCTAAGAAATCTATATGTGGGACAAGCAGCAACCGTCAGAACTGGATATGGAACAACTGACTGGTTTAAAATTGGGAAAGGAGTACGACAAGGCTGTATACTGTCACCTTGCCTATTTAACTTATATGCAGAGTACATCATGAGAAAGGCAGGTCTGGATGAATCACAAGCTGGAATTAAGATTGCCGGAAGAAATATCAACAACCTCAGATACGGAGATGATACTACTCTAATAGCAGAGAGTGAGGAGGAATTAAAGAACCTCTTAATGAGGGTGAAAGAGGAGAGTGAAAAAAATGGACTGAAGCTCAACATAAAAAAACTAAGATCATGGCCACTGGTCCCATCACCTCCTGGCAAATAGAAGGGGAAGAAATGGAGGCAATGACAGAGTTTATTTTCTTGGGCTCCTTAATCACTGCAGATGGCGACTGCAGCAACGAAATAAAAAGACGCCTGCTTCTTGGGAGGAAAGCAATGGCAAACCTAGATAGCATCCTAAAGAGCAGAGACATCACTTTGCCAACTAAGGTCAGGATGGTTAAAGCTATGGTTTTTCCAGTAGTGATGTATGGAAGTGAGAGCTGGACTATAAAGAAGGCTGATCGCCGCAGAATTGATGCTTTTGAGCTGTGGTGCTGGAGGAGAGTCTTGAGAGTCCCCTGGACTGCAAAGAGATCAAACCTATCCATTCTGAAAGAAATCAACCCCGAATGTTCACTGGAAGGACAGATTTTGAAGCTGAGGCTCCAGTACTTTGGCCACCTCATGAGAAGAGAGGACTCCTTGGAAAAATCCCTGATGCTGGGAAAAATTGAAGGCAAAAGGAAAAGAGGACGACAGAGAATGAGATGGTTGGACGGTGTCATCAATGCAACCAAAATGAATTTGACAAAACTCCGGGAGGCAGTGGAGGATAGGAAGGCCTGGCGAGCTCTGGTCCATGGGGTCACAAAGAGTCGGACACGACTGAACGACTGAACAACAACAACAACAGGGTTGGCTCATGACATTTTGTTGTCCAAGATGGACTAAGGAATGGTGAATATGAGCTTATTTAAGACATATAGCATAAAAACTGAGCAACGTCTTTCTGGCACATAAGAGTTTAGTTAAGTGCTTACAATGCCTTTAACAATATAGTTAACACTTTGCTGTCCTCTCAGAATACCAGATGCTTGCTATCTGAACAGTCCCTCCCTCTGCCAGATTAGGCTGGTCCTAGTTATTATTCTTGGTTACAATTCCTTGTAACGATATCTATTTTGTGATTGATTTAAACTCACATCACAATATATATGTATAGTTTTTTTGTGGGGAACTGCCATTCGAATGCCTGCTCAGCCATGGAAACTCACTGGGGACGTGGGATTGGTAAAAACACTCACTTCTTTTTCTCTCGCCCTAAAAGTCCTTTCAGAATTGCTATAAATCGACACAACGACATGTACAGGTTTGTGCTGACCTCTAACATTAGTGAAACTGTGCCAGCTGTCCTGAGAATGATCTGAGTTATACATCCAATCACACATGCATCGTGGCGCAGTGGTTAAATGCATGTACTGCAAGTAAAACTGTGCTCACGACCTGGGTTCAATCCCCGGTAGCAGGCTCAAGGTTCACTCAGCCTTCCATCCTTCCAAGGTCGGTAAAATGAGTACCCAGCTTGCTGGGGGGGCAATGTGCAGCCTGCACTCTGTAATTAAAATTGTAAACCGCCCAGAGACTACTTGTAGTAGTATGGGGTGGTATATAAGCAGAACACTTTGCTTTTTGCTTTTGCATGTGTGCACACTCAGTCACGCACACAACTACTGTACACACAGGTGTCTGGCAGAAAAGAATTCTAATAATTTGGTGCCACCTGCTGCTCAAATAAAGACATGGCCATTTTATTTTTGTTGTTGAGAAACGACAGCTAACCTCCGGGATGAAAAGAACTGGATGCAGTTGATAAGAGTCATAGAATTTTAGGGTAGTCAAGTCCAATTCCTTGTCAAAGCAGAAAGTGTACAGCCTAAACCTCCTTGGTTGTTAACAGGCCCTCCAACCTTTCAAGGCAGTCCAGTTTTCCCTTAACTGTTCCCAAATCCTTTCAATTTTTTTTTAATTTTGGTTATTTGAATCTCTTCCTTTGGGTCATTCACTCTTCAGCCACAAATAACAGGGTTCTCCTCCAAATCTTTTAAGGCAGTGGTTCTCAACCTGTGAGTCCCCAGATGTTCCTGGACTGCAATTCCCAGAATCCTCTACCACTCACTGTGCTAGAAGAGATTTCTGGGAGTTGCAGTCCAGGAACATCTGGGGGACCCACAGGTTGAGAACCACTGATTTAGGGTCTTGCTAACCCTCCTCTGAATATATTCCAGTTTCTGAATCAACTTCTGAAGCCACTGTGTCCAGAACCGGGCAGAGCATATCCAATGAGAGGTCTGATTATAGATGTAAAATTTCTGGAAACTCTGGCGGGGGGGGGGGACCCTTTCCCCTAATTTTTCTATTTTTCTCCAAAGTCCTCCATGTCTTCAAAAGTTCTGGAGATTTTCCATCTCTAGGTCTAACTCAAGCAGCAGGACTATGATTTCCCTTGATCTGGACATGATGCTGGGGTCTTTCCAAGATCCACCTCATATATAACCAAACCCAAACGAGAAGCTTTACCAAAATCTCACACTGAAATGAATCGGTTTATTATAAAAAAATGCCTGACGCCTTTGCTTCCGAGTCTCCCCAAAAAAATGAATGTCTCCAAGGCCAGGTCTTTGGCTGCTCTCTTTCTTTAGAACTTAGTAAAAATAAGTGATAGACAAGAAAAAAAGAGGCCTCTGCCCTCGAGGAGCTTACATTCAGAATTGGGAGAGGGCAGACGGTGCCTTGGAGGGGCAGCAGTGAAGGATTTAGAAAAGATCATCTGGTGTAAGGAGGTGGCACAGGAGAGAGACAAAGTCCAAGTCCATTCACTCTCTTGTCTTCCCCACCGCCTTGAACGGGGGTGAAAGATGGGCAGTGAAGAAAGCTGACGGGAGAAGAATTGATTCGTTTGGAAAGTGGGGCTGGAGGACAGCTTTGGAGATGCCCTGGACTGCGAGAGAGACAAACAAATTGATGCCTCGGGATGTCTCCAGTGGCCAACATGTTGAAACTGTGCATATCCTACCAAGAGAAGAGCAGGATTCTCTGGAAAAGACAAGGATGCTGGTAAAGGCAGGATGCAGCAGGAAAGGAGGAAGAAAAATGTGGGATGGACTGACTCCGTAAAAGAACCACCGGCTTGAATTTGCACGAGGTGAGCTGGGATGTTGAAGGGCTGGACCTAGTTGATGAGGTGCCATTAGGTTTTTACTGTTTTTAAACTTATTGTTGTAATTACATTTGTTTATCTTGTACTTGTGTGGCTAACATAGCCCTTGTAAGCCGCTTAGAGTTCGTCTGAAGATAAGCGGGGTATAAATGCAAAAATAAAAATATATAAAAAAAGAGTCCTCTAGAGGGGCACCATATGGATGCATTCACTGATTTTTTTTAGTATTGTACACTCATTGCAACTACTTTAAATACTGTCTTTTAATTGTTGCAAGCTTCCTTTGGTCTTTTTTAGGAGGAAGGTCAGTAAAAATGTTTTGAGTGGGGGATGTTGAGGGCAGGACCTTTTGGAAACCACTCATTCATAAGGCTGCCATAAATCAGCAGCAGCAGCGACAAGAAGAAGAAGAAGAAGAAGAAGAAGAAGAAGAAGAAGAAGAAGAAGAAGAAGAAGAAGAAGAAGAAGAAGAAGAAGAAGAAGAAGAAGAAGAAGAAGAAGAAGAAATCAATCACTCAAAACCAAGCCTCCTTGGTGGCGGTCCCTACACTTTGGAACAAACTGCCAAATGAGATTCGCCTTGCACAGTCCCTGCAGGCATTTGGCGACCATTAGATTTTGTTTGTTTTGTTTTGTTATTTTTGTTCTTTTCCTTTTTTTTAATTGGTTGCCATGTTTTTCGTATTTTTAAGAATTGTTCTATGCAATCGTTGTACACCGCCTGGAGTTCTTTTGGGAAGTAGGGCGGTATAGAAATATATATATATATATACAGTATAAATAAATAAATAATAAATAAATAAATAAATAAATATAACAACAGAAAAGGGAAGACCTCCGCGAGATCCAAGATCCCCACCCCACACAATGCAGCAAACCCAGGGGGCTGGACGGGTGGGAGATTCTGGAAGGGGTGTGTGTGCGTGAGAAAAATCGTGGCCCCGCCCCCGGGCCCCCCTTTCCACGCCATCCCCCCGCCGCCGAGGCTTCGCACGGGAGCCGAAGGTGTCCCGCGTCCTTCTTCCCGATTTCCCTCTTTGGCGCCCCCGCCTGGCCGGCCGGCGGCTCCGGCGCCCTCACTCAAGATGGCGGCGAGGGCTTCCGCCGGCGCCACGTGGCCGCCGCGGGACGGCCGAAGGAGAGGGATCCGGCGCTGGGCGAAGGGCTGTGCCCTCAACCAAGATGGCCGCCGCGCCTTCGGTGGTAGTGGTGGTGGTGGTGGTGGGGATTCCGTTGAGCGGAGGGGCGGGGCGAGAAGGAAAGTGAAAGTTCGGCGCCTGGAAGAGGAGGAGGAGGAGGAGGAGGAGGAGGGCTCTCCTGGTAGGGAACACAGCCCCTCCCGGCCATCTCCTGCCCCCCCCCAACATTGAGGACCCCCCCTCCCCCGCTCTTCAGGCCCGGGCCTTCTCCTAAAGGGGAATACCCCCCCCCCAGCACTCCCGAGCACCCCCCCCTTTACTGGGGCTTTAATTATATTAATTCCTCCCTCCCACAAACCCCCAGCCAGGTCCCATTTCGTCTGCCTAAGCTCTCTCCCCCCCCACGACAACTTGGGGGGGGGCTCCATTTATGAGCCAGGTGCCCCCCACCCCGGACACACACCTGGTTCCTTGGACCCCCCCACCCCCACCCCCACCCCTGTTTTAGTCTACCTCCCCCCCCTACACACACTTTTCGGGGGGGGGGGAGGAAATATTGGCCACCCCCCCATACGCACTTTCCTTTCCTGAAATAAACACAACGCCTGACTCCTCACCCCTCAGATCCACCCCCCCTGCTTTGAAATTCTGACACCACCCCCCACACACCTTTCATTAAAAAAAAACCCACCCCAATCTTTTATCTGCCTTTTAAGAACCCCCACCCCCTGGGGGAGGGGGGAAGATCTGCCCTATTCCAGTTTCTGAACTTTTAGACCCACCCCCACCCCCACCCCAACCCCTGATTTTCCCTCTTTGAGCCACTCACTGTTGACTTGGTGTGAGTTTTTTGGGGGGTGGGGGGGTGGAGTGGGGTGGGGGAAGAAGACGACGACCTGCCCCTCTGTGTTCCCCCTGGCAGAGGGGGGGTCTTTCCAGGGGAGGGAGACCCCTTGCTGTGGCCCCAGTCCAGGGTTGGGGAGGGCGGGGTGAGAGGCAGGGAGAGGGGAGCAGGCCCCCCGAGTTTGGGGTCTACACACACACACACTCGCACACACACACTCGCACACACGCACACACACACACACTCACACACACACACACACACCCTAGCCAAAGAGGCCCCTCCGGCCATGGCCCCCACCTTGGAGAAGTTGGCCAACGTTGTCCTGCGGGTGCCCGGTCTGGTCCTCCTGGACCTTCTCTACCGCTGGGACGTCCAGGCCTTTGCTGAGCTCCTCAACCCCCGCTCTCCGGACGCCTACCTGTGGAAGCATCACCTGTGGGAGGTCTATTACGCAGGTAAACAGGAGGCCGGTAGGGGCCACGGCCAGTTACAATGAGAACAGAGGGGGAGCTGGCTGGCTGGTGGGGGGGCGGGGGGATGACCTGGAGGTGGGTGACATTGGCCAGGTTTGGTCCCTGCTGGCTAAGGGGTTCCCGGGACGACACCTCCGAGAGGTTTTTGGCCAGCATGGGTGCATTCCGGGTTGTCCTTTTTTAAGGACACTTTCCAAACTTCCCGAAACATCCCCTCCCCCAGGCAGAAGGAACAGTTTCTGACAGTTACGGTTCAGGAAAAAAAAAAAGCTGTTTCCCAAACTGTTGGTAAATAGATGAAAAGGCGCTGATGCAGGTGCTAGTCCCAACTAGAATAGAACTGCTACCTCTGTCCTCCTTGGAAGCAAATCCAATTCTGGTTGGATATTATGTGTCTTTTATATGAACCTAGGCTCACATAGACTTTGTGTTCATAACTACTTATAACCTTGTAGCTTTAATGTAATGTTATCTACAGTATTAATACAGTAAGATGTCCCTCGATTCCTTGTTCTCAAATACTTGAACATGTCTTAATTGTACTTGACTGTATATTGTCCCTCATTACTGTAAGCCCCCTTGGGTCCTTTCCAAGGAGAAAGGTGAGGTAAAAATACTCTTAAATAAATAAATAAATAAATAAATAAATAAATAAATAAATAAATAAATAAAGGCAAAAACATTCTACCTATAGCCAAAGAGGCTTACTGCTTTTTCCACAGCCACCCACCTCCCTTGTCTGACCATGCATTGGGCTGCAGTCCCTATGCTGCGGACGAGAATAGACTTCAGCTTGTTTTTAAAAATCTCCTTTGATACTGCATTATAATTTTTATTATCACCTGGTACGAGAGATGGGCACGAAACGAGCGATTTTTCGTTTTCGTTTTCAGTTTTTGTTTCGTTACGCAACGAAAACGAAACGAATTTTTTTAAAAACGAAAACGAAACGACCCAATTTGCCGTGTTTTTTTGTTTTCGTTGCAGCAGATGCATTGAACTAAAAAGAATGCTAACGAAACAGCAATTTTTCGTTTTCGTGTTTTCGTTTCGTTACCTAACGAAAACGAATTTTTTTTTTGCAAAAAATGTCACGAAAACAAACCAAAACGGACCCCTAAACGACCAAACGACAAACGAAACACCATTTTTTTGAGTCGTGCCCATCTCTACCTGGTACCTTGAGCCTGATAGGAAAAGGTGAAACAGTTGCCTTCTACACTTCATGAGACCTGACTCTAGGTTTTAAGTCAAGCGCAAGACGTCACCTATGATTATTAGCTGACGTGTTTGAGTGCAATCTAAGAAGGCGACTGCAATGCCTTTTTTTTTCTAAATTATTGGGAGTCCAGAGTATTTGAAGACCTAATGCAAATAATCCCACTGTCTTTCAGTAGCAATCCTTATTCCAATTTTACAACTGAAATAAATTGTATCAAATGAGGAAATGTTGCATGTCAATGATGACATCTTTTTCTGGATGTTCCAAAATTCAGGTTTCTGGGATGGATGTGGAAGCAAGTTTTCATCCAATTCGTGTGGGTGTTTTTGGAAACGTGCATTTTTAGAATGCATAAAAAATGTGTTTTAAAATGGTTTCTAATTGTTTCAATTATACAGTAAATTTAACTGCATTTTAACATGATTGCCTTTTATATGTAATTATCCATACCTCGTTTAAAGAACCTGTTTTAACCTTTATCTCTGACTCTTGTTGTGCTGTGTCTTAGATCCCAATTCTGGGAGAATGGTGGGATGTAAAAAAAAAAACATAAGTATGTAAATAAAAAGCATAGATGCCTGAGGCTATAAACTGGCAACAAGGGAAAACATAGCTTTCTGAAGGTCTTGGAGAAATCATTTTCAGATCAGTGTGTGTCAGAATAGTAATAGATGAATTGCACTTTGGAAAGGCTTAAGAATTTGAAAGTGTAAGCATGGGAAAGCAGTATGAGGCTGTTAAGAATCCTCAGCTGTGAATGAGATCTTGGTGGGATGATCTGAAATCCCCTCATTGAACCAGATTCGTAAACCTTTGATGGAGGGCTCCCAGGAATTTGACATGGCTTTCCCACAAAGAGAACACATTGGCCGAAATCTGTCTTAAATATTGGTCTCCCTCAACCTCTAGGTCACATGGTGTGTGTGGTGGTTTTGCTGCTCCCAGTCCGGTCCCTGGTGAAGCTGTACCTCTACATCTTGACAGTTTTGCTGCTTTATGTGAGCCACCAGACTGCCCGGTAAAAACTCTTAACACATCCCTTGGAGAACTGGAAGCACTTAATCTTGGTTTTCTAGAACGGGAGAGTTCAGAGGGTATGGTGTACCTAGGGATGCTATGGGAAAGGTCACACCCCATGTGATCATTTCCTTGGACAGCTGGAAGAGGCTGATCATAGAGTTGACTTCCTAGAGTAGAGTGTTCAAAGTGTGTGCACGGCTCCTGGTAGAGAGAATATTCACTCTTCAGAGGGTTTCCTTTTGCAACGGATTGAGGTCTCCTGGCTGTAGTTGCCAGTTTTTGCCCAAGTAGGCTGAAGGTGTCAGTACAGACCTTGCTGCCCCACTCTGAGAAGGTCTTTTGCTCAGATTCTTGCTTCCTTCTCACCACTGCCAGTGGGAATAAGGGCAGTGGAAGCAGGCAGGGAGTTGGCTGAGTTGAAACTGTGGGGTGGGCATGCGGTCAGCCTTGGATGCTGATGGTCAGGATATGGCCCAAACGTAGATTTTTTGAGAACGAGCCGGTTCTTTGCATTCATGGTCCTTTGTTGGTCTCCTGTTCCAGAGACTACATCCGCCATGAGATGGAACGTGATTTCCACGGTGCCGTGTACAGCGATCCGGTGGCCCTCAGCTGCTTTGCCACTGCGCTTACAAGTAAGGAGTGGGGGTGGCCATCAGCTCCTCCTCCCCCACCCCTGAAATTGCCATTGGTCATTGTCAGTGCAGGTTCGTTGCCCTCTGAAGGCAAGTCCATGGTGGAAAACAGACAGGTAGCTGTAACAATATTTGGACCCTAGTTTATAAAAGATGGTTAAATACGTACAGTACGAGGATGTTTAAAATATTTGCAGGGTTGTTTACATTCTCTGTCACGCACATGTATGGGTGCGCATTTGGTTTATAGTCACCTGGAAGCCCACAAATTAGTCTGGTCAAAGAATCAGGTTGGCAGAAAAGCAAGAGCTAAAACTCTACAGCTTGTGTGGGTCTAGTGCAGTGGTTCTCAACCTGGGGGTCAGGACCCCTTGGGGGGGGTCGAATGACCATTTCACAGGGGTCGCCATGAGCCAGTGAAGAAAAAGGCACAAACGGCTTGGGTCTGGAGGAGGAGGAGGGGGAGGAAGGGGGGGAGAGTGAGTTACAGCTTGATAGGTTGGAGGGGATGTCAGTCAATGGCACAGGAGGCTGCGATTGGCTGAGGGTGACTGTAGAAGGAAGTTCTCTATAGTACCTGCAGCAGTGGCCTGCCAAAGGAAGCTTGTGGCCTACTTCCAAGCAGGGCAAGGGGGTCACCCACAACATGAGGAACTGTATTAAACGGCCGCGACATTAGGAAGGTTGAGAACCAGTGGTCTAGTGGATAAAGAAAGCTTCCCCTGTTGATTTCCAGTCTGCCATGTTGTTATTCACAGTGGAAGAGCTATAGGCCTTAGGGACGGAAATGGAGGAACGGATGCCTGGGTGGTGCGGGAGGTCTGGACCTACGGTTGGGGCATGTGTGGCCCTCCAGATTGTTCTCAGATTGTTCTTTATCCCGGTGTAGGCAACCCGTTTTCCCACTCCTCCTGGTGCCCATTGTCCTAGATGGCCGTCTGCCGTCCTGATGGTGCCCTGCTTTCTTTCCCAGGCCAGGTCATCGTGGCTACCCTCTGTGGCCTCCTGCTGCGGACCAGGCGGGTGTGGCTCTTCTGTGCGCCCCTGCTCCCCCTGGCCGCCCGCCTGTGCGGCTTTCCACTCCAAACCCTGACGACGGTCAACACCTTCGCCGCCGTCCTCACGGCCATGGAGGCCACTTACGTCGCCGTGACTTCCTTGTCGGTGCCTTTCCATTTGGCTGCCACCGCCTGCAGAGAAATCACACAGGTCTTGAGAACAGGGTCGTGGTCGTTGTTACAGCTTCCTCCATTTGCACTTCTGGGGTTTAGCATTCTCTTCCCAGAGTCAACTATATGTGTCATTCACATTATATATAACCTCCCAGCATCCGATCTTCTTGGGTTTTTAAAAAGCAAAGTCGGGGAGAAGGAGGGTCAGGCACCTGGAACTAGCAGAATGGATCAAATGTTGGGGATGGACCATATTCTCCATCTCTCACTGCTGGGGAGGTAGCACAGCTCTGCTGCCTTATTGGCGGACTGTTGTTTTGCATTTTAGGCATGCTCTAAAGCAGGCCCAGCTGTCTTGGGGGAATCTTTTTTTTTTGGGGGGGGGGGGGTTGTCAAAATCTAGTTTTGCTTCATTGATGCAGAAGAGTAAGAAGAGCCCAGAGCTTGGGTCAGAACAAAATCCTCCTTCCTGGGGCAATGTTCCTGTCACCTAGTGACTGACCAGTTGCCAACTGGTACCCCGTCCTGAGGACAGGAGTGGTATCCCTTTGGCTTTTTGACTTTTCCCTTCTGCTTTGATTCTATGCAACGCTGAAAATCTTGCAACTCAGGATACGTTCCTATTTGTTAAAGAGCAATAATAAACTAGTACAAAATAGATGGATTCACGAAGGCCAAAAGAAACAGCTTTCTGAAGCTTCCGGGTGAAAAGTCTGGCTTGGCACTAGTTCACCAGTGGTGTCCTTTTTGTAATGCAAATTCTGACACTGGGAAAAGCCAGGCTGCCGTCACATGTCAAGGATGTCCCTTGCTTTTTCCTCTTGTCATCTCTATGAGATGGACAATCTCCTCTCTGTGAGGTGGACTGAGATTCTTCTGGGCTCTTTGGTGGGCATTTGGGAGTGCCATGCAGTGTTTTAAACACAATCCCCAACCTCTGTGTACAACGTTTATCCAGTCTCTCTCTCTCTCTCTGTCTCCTATTTCCTGGCAGGTGCTGGAGGTGTATCGGCTGGTCACCCTGGGGGTGTCCCTCTGGAGGCAGCTGGCTGTCCCCCTCCTGTTCCTGGTCTTCTGGCTTGCCCTGTTCACCCTGCAGATCTACGCCTTGGCCTCTTCCTCTGGCAGCCTTTTGTCCCAGCAAGGCGTCCTCTTCATCTTCCTCAGCAGGTAGGAAAGGACAGTGCAGCTGAAGGTGGAGAGCAGCGCTTTTGACGGGCAGTTCTCCGTGTTTCGCATCAGATGCACTTATTCCCCCAGCTGATGTTTCTGGGCTGGTTCACTTGTCCTGGTTCCCTTACGGGTTGTGCTGGGAACGGCCAGGGGGCAGAAGGGGCTGCTGTGAGACTCATCACCACAGCAGGATGTGGGGGAGAGCACATCAGTCTCCGTTCCAAACCCAAGGGCGCTTGCTCGCCTGACTGTAAATAGAACCCGCCTCCCTCCAATCAGGGTGCCTTGTGCCCAGAGTCAGCTGTGTTCTTGCGGCGCCCAAGGCAGAAGATTTCATCAACACCTCTCCTTATCCCTGACAATAAAAATAGCGTAGCCATGGCAAAGGGAGTGACAGTCTGTTTGTGACACTTACATGGAGGCCTGAATCTGCAAACCCGGGGTCGCTGCTTCGTTCCTTTGGACGTTGGAGGCAGCCCTGTTTGAATGCTAGCTGCAAGGATCACTCTTGCCAGCACAAAGGTCAACGCCGAAGTCGAGCTCTTAATGTGGTTGTGCACGGTCATCCGGTCTGCCGTCAGGGCAAGCAGGAGAGTAGCCAGGCTCGCAGGTGATGTCTTGTCATTCAGGGCACCCAGCGGTGGGCAGGCGGCAAGGAACCTTGTCAGCATCTCTCTTGACTCCGTGGAGGAGCCACGAAACGGCCGTGGAGAGATGAGTACAAGGAGCTGCCTCAGGGCCCTTTGCCCCCTCCAGCGGTCCAGACCCATCAGGTCATGAAATCCTCCACCGTGCCGTGCCCAGGGGACACCTGGGATGTGCTGCCACAAGCTGCCACAAGGGGGGGGGGCTTAGATGCGTACAGGATAGACCCACGAATAGCCATGAACGGTGAGACCAAAAACAGCATGCGCCATGAGGTGAGTTGCAGGGTTTAGCTACTGCTCGATGCATGAAGGAACAAGAATTTTATTGTTATGCTATTCTATGTTGTAAACCGCCCAGAGTAACCCTAGGGCTAGATGGGTGGTATAAAAAAATCGAATGAATGAATGAACGAATGAATGAATGAATGAATAAATAAATAAATAAATAAATAATAAAAGGCAGGGCTGATACAGACTGCACTAATACTCTCCCTCTCCCCTTCCCAGCGTGGCTGAGTGTTGCAGCACGCCCTACGCCCTCATCGGGCTCACCTTCACTATCTCCTACCTGGCCTTGGGGCTACTCAAACTCTGCAAGTTCTACCTGGCGGGCTATGGCGCCTTCCAGAACGGCAATGTGATGCACAGGTGAGACCAGCGTGCGGCTTAGAAAGCTTGCCATGATGCCACTGTCTCACGGGCAGATCTGGAACCCAGAATATCCGAGACTGACCTCAAAACCACTGTGCCTTCTTTGCAAGGTGGCTTCAGACCTCCTGCCCCTGTGCAAATCTGCAGTACAGTGATAACAGCAGTCATTTATCCCATAAGGAACTCAGAAGTGCTCTAGAAATGTTAAATATGATTATCTGAGGACAGGGGTGACAGCTAGGAGATTAGAGCACCTGTCCTGCACATAGTTGCCCCATCTACGGTCTGCATCTCACAGGGCCACAGGAAAGGAGAGAACCAAACGCGGCATGACAAGTGACAGGACCAAGGCTGGTTCATGCTGGCACTAGTCAGGCAAGGCAGAAGCATTGTCTCTGTTGATAAAGGCCATCTGTTCAGAGACACAGTGCCATTTACTAAGCCCAGAATCAGGCAAAATGCAGGATCATGCCATTTGTCATTCTTGCGGGGTGTTATCTTTAAGGCCAAGGTGGAAACCTGCAGACTTGGTGGCTGGATCCAGCCCTCCTCAGATCCCAGTGGTTCTCTCAGGTTTCCTCACTCTCCTTCATGTCACCCATGGCTGGAGGTTTTCCAGCGTTTGCGTGCCTTTCTTCTCATTATCAAATGTTGAAATGCCTCTTTTCAGACTTACGTACTCAAAGATAAAATTACCCTGACATTTTTTTATCATTCTCTTTTTTCTCTACAAGGCAGCTCGGGGAATTTCTCTAAAAGGAGGTTTAGCACTTGGCTTCTAGCTTTTGGGAAGGTTGATGCTCCACTCTCACTTTAAGGTCTAGTTATCTTCCTTCAGTATTTGACCAAAGGTATCTCTACCCTCGAACATCCTGTCCTTCTTGTATCCCCTCCCCCCCCGTTGCAATGTTGCAAAAGTGAAACCATACGGACTCACACATATCCAATAAAACAATCAACTTTGAATGTTGTCCCAAAGAATTAGGTATTTAAAAAGTCCTCTTCTTAATATTGTAAATGTAAGCAACACAAAAGGAAGCTGCCCCGTAGTGAATCAACCCCTTTTTTCCCCAACATAGCCCGGTCACCTCGAATTGAGAGCCATGGCTCTCTGGGTGTCTTTCCTCGGTGGCTTCCCTTTGACGTGCTGGCCAGGCTATGCCTGGCTTCTCTCCTAAAATGAGACACCGTTGATTGTGTGGATCACGGTGTAGGGATAGAAATAGGGGGTGGGGGAGAGAGGGGGGCTGAAATCCACTCCACAGAAGGAGTCCCGCGAATCGGTCTGGCGTGAGACTCCCAGCCAGAAGGGAAGCTGGACTCGGAAGCAGCCAAGGCTGGGAACATCCGAAACATCTTGTGCTTTGGGTGCTGTCTGCCCAAGAACCAAGAGACCCTCGGCCAGCCCTTGGCAAGCTGGTTTTGTATGCCCTTTAGCCGTACAGAACCTTGTTGGCCCACTGGCATTTGTTTTCCTTTCCTGATGTCAGGACCCACAGTTTATTCCCGTGCCTCCTCCTCCTCCTCCTCTTCCTCCTTCTTCCCTTTTTGTCCTGCAGGGGTGTCACGGAGGGCGTGACCTTACTCTTGCTGGCCATCCAGACGGGCCTGCTGGACCTGCAGCTTCTCCAGAGGACCTTCCTCCTCAGCATCATCCTCTTCATTGTGGTGACCTCCACCCTCCAGTCCATGATTGAAATCACGGACCCCATCGTCCTGGGTCTGGGGGCTTCGCGGAACAGGTAATGCCGCCGCCTCCACCCCTTCTGCCTGTGGCCTCTTGGGAATGATGAGCTTTCCTGAGCCAGGGCGCTTTGGGCAGGCAGCCTTTGCTGAAGGGTGGGAGGACAGTGCTGAGATCAGGGGTAGGGATGGGCATGAATCGTTTTGTAGGGCTCCATGCCCGTTTGTATCAGGCGGCACTGCTGGCCCCATGTATTCCATCCCTGTATTCCCTCCCTGGCTGCCGGTTGCCCAACTCGCAAACCTCAGCATGCCACCTAGGTTGTGCTGCATTGCCTGCTGTCCACCTTGAGCAGGAGACCGGGCTTCCCTTCCCCGCCTCCTCTGGCAGCCCACCACTCACCAGCTGTGCGGGGGGAATCCCTATCCTAGAGGTGCCCAAACTTTTTGTAAGGAGGGCCAGATTTAGTGGCTGAGAATGTGTCAGGGGCCGGTTGCTCCCTGACCCTGCCACCCCACTGCAAGCCCCACCCACTGACCCATAACCCCCACCCACTGACCCCTTACAACCCCACCTGCAGGAAGGAAGGCGGGGACCGAGGGAGGGAGGGAGGATGGTGGAAACTAAGAGAGGAAGGAAGGAAGGTGGGGACCAAGGGAAGCACAGGGAGCCATGGCCACCGCAGGGAAATATGTGGGTGAAGGAGGGGGAGGGAGGGGCGGGCCAGCCGCGGGCCACTCAGAATGGCCTGACGGGCCAGATTTGGCCCCCAGGCCGGACTTTGGGCAGGCCTGCCCTATCCCAACTCCTTATTTGATTGTTTGGCTGCCAAAGGAGGCGGGGAAGCAAAGCAAAGGGTGCTGCTTATAGGTTGCCCCATAGCTCTAAGAGCCCTCTCTGGGCGGTTTACAAGTAATTATGCAGGATACACAACCCCCCCCCCCCAATTTTACTGACCTCGGAAGGCTGGAAGGCTGAGTGAACCTTGAGCCTGCTACCTGGAATTGAACTCCAGTTCTGAGCACAGTTACAGCTGCAGGACAGCAGTTTAACCAATTCCTGCTGGGGCTGGACAATTGGCAATGGAGGACAACCCAGGCAGTGCACTGAGGCAGGAGAGTGAGGCAGCCGGCCAAGAAGAGGGGAAGGCACTGCACCAATGCACATGTCGTGCATACGAACCAGCAGTAAATGCTACGAAGCACTTTGTGCCCATCTCTGATCAGGAGTATTGCCACGTATAGGAGGAAGGGGGTAGCAGAGAAGCATGAAAGGGGAGGAAGCATAGCTGTGGTGCAGCCGGTACATTGCCTGTAGGCCAGGAGGGAACAAATGGCAGCCCAAGACATAGTAGCCATTCAAGGTTATTTTGGTGACCCTTGGATAGAGAAGTAAACTTTCCAGATTTGTTTTTTCCCAAACTGCAGGGGGGGGGGGGAGAACCCTGCCCCCCCATGTTCATTTTTTTAATTTTTAATTTACCGGTAATTTTTATTTTTTTGCAAAGTTTTTTACAATGGCTGCAACATTTCTGGAAATGTCACATCACTACCCCTGGATTATAAGTAAGGCAAAGCCAGGGGAAGGGGTGAATCTGGGTTGGGGGGCTATTGGAAATCTCCCGGATCCAGGGTTTTGCACTAAATGAGGCTCAGGGCCCCTTGAGGTTCTCTGCCTCTCCCCCACCCACCCCCACCCCCCGCGGCACGATGAGGCAGCAGCCGGTGACCCCTCAGCCTCCAAAAACCCGCTCACCCGCTGTTCTGTCCTTCCGGCCCCTCCTGCCTTCCCTTAGGAGTGTCTGGAAGCACTTCCGTGCGGTCAGCATGTGCCTCTTCCTCCTGATCTTCCCGGGCTTCATGGCCTACAGAATCGCCCACTTCTTCCACATGGACTTCTGGCTCCTGATCCTCGTCTCCAGCTGCATGTTGACCTCCCTCCAGGTACGGCCCGGACTCTCTTTGGCCCCACGCGGACTCCTCGTTCACGCCCTCTCAGGTGCTGCCTTTCTTGGAGCACAAGAGGAACGGCACGGCAAGAGGGGTGAGGAGCAGCCCATGGAGGGGAAGAGCAAAGCACCATGACACACACACACACACACACACACACACACACACCCTGTGTTTGTGTGTGTGTGTGGGGGGGTCTCTTTTTGAAAAGCATTGGGAAACTATTGGTCTAGATAGATCGGTGCTTCTCCACCTGTGGGTCCCCAGATGTTCCTGGACTGCAACTCCCAGAAATCCTAGCCAGCTCAGCTAGTGATGAAGACTTCTGGGAGTTGCAGTCCAGGAACATCTAGGGACCCACAGGTGGAGAACCCACTGGTCTAGATGTTATCAGAGAGTTTGCAGCATGCAGGGCAATCTTCCAAGAGCCCAAGGAGAGGTCCCTGCGACCCCTCCCTAAAATTGTAGGCAGACAAGGGGATCATGAGGGAGATGAGTAAGCAAGAATGGAAATACTTGGCTCAATGCTAACAAATTGGTACATGCCTTCAGGTCATTTCTGACGTATGGCAACCCTTCCCAGGGTTTTCCAGAGCTGGAGTATAGTGGTGCCCTGGGTGACAAATGACTCAGGTTATGTAATTTCCAGGTTATGTAACAAAGTCCTTCAGAAACAGTGCATCCGTTTAAGCCTTTTTAATGTAAAAAAAATCTGCATTTTTTTTGCAAAAAAAATCAACGGTTTACGATTCCCCCCCTCCCCCCTGAAGAATATCGTTTCCCAGGATGTATTGAACCCCATTTGCATCCGGTTTATGTAATTTCTGGGTTATGAAGCGTCGCGGGGAATGGATTAATTTCATAAAATGGGGGTACCACTGGACTCGGTTTGCCACTTCCTTCTTCCAGGGAGGTCTGAACTGGGCAACTGGCCCAAGACACATAAACAGAGTGCTCTTAAAGCCAGAACACACAGATCTTCTGTTTGGCTCACAGGATTTTTCACTAATTAAAAAAACTTTAATTTTCTACAAAACTGTCAAACCAAAACATGCAGAGAGAGAGAGAGAGAGAGAGAGAGAGAGAGAGAGAATGCAAATGGTAGTGGTCACTTCCGATTTGGAAAAACTGTCTTTGTTTATTTGGTCGTGTATGTGTGTGTGTTTAGGCAGTAGGCCTGTTTGGGCAGGGGGGAAGGGTATGGAGTCAGGTGCAGCTGGGGAGTGCGGAAGCCACCAGGTAAGGCACATGGTTATTTCTGGGGGCCCATGCACAGATACCACGAGGCCTGGAAGCCTGATGAAAAAAGCTCCGGCTGCACTCTGGGGGGGGGGAGACGGGGGGACGCAGCCTCTGACATCTTTCTCTGCCCCCTCCCTTGCAGGTGATGGGGACCCTCTTCCTCTACGCCCTCTTCATGATTGAGCTGGTCCAAGATTCCCCCATGGAGAAGATGGACGAGATCGTCTACTACGTCAACGCCATCAGCCGGGTGCTGGAGTTTCTGGTGGCCGTCTGCGTGGTGACGTACGGCACCTGGGAGTCCATCTTCGGGGAGTGGAGCTGGATGGGGGCCTCCGTCATCATCATCCACTGCTACTTCAACGTCTGGCTGAGGGCCCAGTCCGGCTGGAAGAGCTTCCTGCTCCGCCGAGAGGCGGCCAAGAAGATTGGCTCGTTGCCGGAGGCCACCCGAGAACAACTGGAGCATCACAGCGACGTCTGCGCCATTTGCTTCCAGGTGAGTGACACCCCCACCCCACCCCCAAGTTCAGCAAAACAGGTGGCCCTCCCCCCTTTTTTGGCCCACTCTACCCCCACACCATTTGGCCTGGTGGAGTTAACCGATTGTTGGAACCCTGGCCTCGAGTAGGAGCCAAATCCAGTTGTGGGTCTCAGATGGAGTAGACCCACTCAGTCATAGCAGGCACTCAGGAGGTGCCGTTTCTCCCTTCACATGTCTTTCGTTTCTCCCTTCGCACGTCTTTCCTGTTTTATCGGGCTCAAGGGAGGGGAACAGGCTTGTCTTAGGCCTCTTCGTAAGGAGCCTCGTGGCGCAGTGGTTAAATGCCTGTACTGCAGGTAAAACTGTGCTCACGACCTGGGGTTCAATCCCAATGAGCAGGCTCAAGGTTCACTCAGCCTTCCATCCTTCCGAGGTCGGTAAAATGAGTACCCGGCTTGCTTGGGGGCGGGGGGGGGCAATATGTAGCCTGCATTACTGTAATTAAAAACTGTAAACTGCCCAGAGACTACTTGAAGGGGTATGGGGCAGGTATATAAGCAGAACATATAACCTTGAAGTGTTAAAAAATGAGGTGTTAAACCCTCCTCTGAGCCCGGGGCCCCAGGAGGACCCTCAGCCCTCGACCCGACCTGAGCCCCTCAGGACTGAACTCAAGCCGTGAGCAGAGTCTCTACTGGAGTGCTGCGGTTTAATCACTGCGCCACTAGGGCTCCTACCAGCTGAATTCTGAACCCACCCCTGATATCTCACAACCTGCCTTGCCCCTTCCCAACCGCTGTGCATGGCCGCGGCTGGCTTTTGGGATCCTCGCAGGATGGACGGTCAGCACTGGGCTGGGAGACCACAAGGGATTGTCTGCAAGTAAGGCTACGAAGACGCCCTGCCCGGGACGAGCGGCTGACCGCCAGAGCTGGGAGTGCTGGGAGTCAGACAGACTCGGGGTCTCAGGCGGCTGCCTGCATGTCTTCCTCTCCTCACCCCACTCCTCCGGCACCTCTTACAGGAGATGAGCGTCGCTGTCCTCATGGCGTGTGGCCACCTGTTCCACGGGAACTGCCTGCGGAAGTGGTTCTACGTGCAGGACACCTGCCCTCTCTGCCACCAGCCGGTCACGGCCAGGACTGGCCAGGAGAGCCACCCACCCCAGAGGGGTGCTCAGGCAGCAGAGCCTGCGCCAGGGAGAGCGGAGGAAGAGGAGGAGGAGGAGGAGGCTCCCAGCCCTGGGGACGGAGAACCCACCGTACACAACTGTGCTGCTGAGAGCGTGAATGGCAGCAGGACCTCAGAGGCCGGCGACTCCGTCCAGGGGAACCCACAAGAGCCCCCACCATCAGGGCCACCTGGGAAAGAGCCGCCCCCTTTCCCCCGATCAGAAGAGCCTACGGAGAACGGTCCAGGGCATCGCACTCCCCTGAGCGAAGCCACGGAGCCCTCCTTTGCATCTGCGGAAAGTGGCCGAGGGCCTGTGACCCTTCCTCTCGAAAGTGCCGCGACACGGCACGATGGGGACCCCCTGGCCTGGCCAGAAGAGGCCAGGAGCCTCGAGCCGAACCCTCCTGGCCGGAGCTCCTTCCAAAGAGAGTCCGCCAGCCCCAGCTCCTGTGCATAGGGCGACCCTTCGCTCCCCACGGCTGTGGGAGATCTCCCCGGGGACCCTCTCGGAGGGCACGCACCCAGCCCGGCTCCTGGGGTAGCCGAAGGA
Source organism: Phrynocephalus guinanensis (assembly GCA_037367245.1). Lineage (NCBI taxonomy): Eukaryota > Metazoa > Chordata > Lepidosauria > Squamata > Agamidae > Phrynocephalus > Phrynocephalus guinanensis. The sequence goes on from CM074741.1 coordinate 3,303,565, forward strand.
GGAAAGGACTCCGCCAGAGGAGCCCAACAGCTCACCCTCGCTAGCGGCAGCCTTGAAGCCCCCCGCACGGTCAGATGACAAGCCGAAGGGCGCTCTGGACTCCTGCCCTTCCTTCTCTTAGCCTTGGTTTACCCTCTTCTTCCTTTCCACTCCGTCGGCTAAAAAAAAAAAACAAAAGAAACAACCCCAACCCCAACCCCATCCCACCCTGAAAGTATATCTCCCGACTGATTTTCCTGCTTCTAAAGAAATAGCCACAATTAGGGCAGATGGGGGTCCCACTTGTATTCTAGCGAAGGCCATGGGGTCTTACCCTGATTTAGGGCTGTGAGGGATGAAGCCGACCTTTCTGGAATCCAGAGGAGGTCTCCGCGGGTGCAGGCTTCCGTTTTAAGCCTCCCGCGCCCCTCGGGAGACATTTGGGCTGCTCCAATGGGAGCTGCAAGCTTTTTCTCAAAACGCACCAGCGCCCGCCTGCAAAGAGGGCCGCTGGCCGCAACCTGTCTGTGAAACCCTGGCATTTTGACAACGAGGGGCTGGGATCGGCGAGGGAAGCCGCCCCAACTTAAAGCAGTGGCAGGGGACTGGTGTTGCTACCTGGACAGAATCATTCTGGCAACACTCCACCCCACCCACCCCCCGGGCACCTCTGGGCTCGAACACGTGAGTGGGAGGTGGGGTGGTGGTCTTCGGTACGATGGGGAGAGAGGCCTCGCACGCTTTCCTGTCGCTGGTGCGAACACTTGAGAAGACAAGGGCTTCCTGCCGGCATTGACCCTTGGGGGGGGGCGGGGGTCAGCACCCGATCCATCGGCCAGTTGTGTGCCGAGGGGACCCGCCTAGCAGGACGTGCGCTCCCCCTGCGTTGGGGCCATCCTGAGGCAGAGCCTCTAGCTTGCTAGATGAATAAATGAAAGCTATGGCGTGCAGTCATTGTGTGCACTCTTTAAAATAAAGCACCAGTGAAGTCTGCTCTTGTCCAAGCTGGTTTACCTTCTGACACTCTGGAGCACAGCTCCGACCGGCGAGTGCCCCACGAGTGATGGGAGTTGTAGATCAGCGCAGCTGGAGGCCACCACCTTGAGGAACATAGCTGTAGAGCCTGCGGCCAAAAAAAATGATATGCAGGCAGGGCGCAGGGCAAAAATACCTTTAAGAGAATTCAGCAAAATATTTATTATTATTATTATTATTATTATTATTATTATTATTATTATTATTATTATTATTATTATTATTATTATTATTATTATTACAGTAATCCCCCACCTATTACGGGGGTTAGGGACCCGACCTGACCTGCTATAATGGAAAATCCGCAACATGCAGATGCTGGGTCGGGTCAGGATTGGGGGGGGGGGTTATCTGGGGCCTCCTATATTTACCCGAGGCCTGGCACTGCCCTCAACGGGCCTCCAGTGTGCTTCTTGGGTCTGTTGGAGTCCCCATAATTGGTTTTAGATGATCCGGAAGTCACTTCTGGTTTTCCAGAGTGACTTCTGATTCACCAGAAACCACTTCTGGGGCCTCTTAACAGGCCTGGGAAGCTTTTCAGAGGCCCATTTGGTGCAGCGCCAGGCATGGGGTAAGTGCAGGAGGCCCAAGCACCTTGCCCCAGGGGGCCTTGCATTTCATATACTATGGTCTAGCGATATACCGGGACCGCAGTATATGAAATGCGAAATGGCAGGGGACGACTGTATTATTATTATTATTATTATTATTATTATTATTATTATTATTATTATTATTATTATTATTATTATTATTATTATTGCTCTTCTCCCTGCTTTCCATTTGATTTTTTTTAATCAGAAGCCACTTTTTACGGGAGATGGTAAGTCTCAAGGGAGTCTATCTAAAATGCCAACTATAGTCTGCTCTTCAGTACAACAGAAGGCAGGAAGTTTTGCGAGGAAAGCATGTTTGGGGGGAGGGGGATGAGGCTCCCGACTCGTGTCCTTTAATTTTATCTTCTTGCCAAGGGCCCACAGCCTAGCAGACCCGTGTTTGAGCGGAACAGAAGCATTGTTGAGGAACTTGCCAGTTGAAGCTCTTCTTAAGGTTTTCTCTTTAGCAAGCTGTGCCCTGGGCACCTTTTTGGCCCTTTCTCAGTTCTGTGAGTTGGGAACGGCCATTGCACCTCGCGTTGGACATCTAGCATAATAGGTTTGGGCCCTGTCTACCCAAGCAAAACATAGGCATGCACCAACACAGGCACAGAGAGGATTTTTCTGGAGAGCTGGAGGTTCCCCCCCGATTATGCAGTCATAGACCTCCGTCTAGCAGTTGTCACAGCCGTACGTGTTGCCCATATGGCTGCTGATTGAGGGGGAAGAAATCGGGTTATTAAAAGGAGGCTCTGGGTCTTGGCTGTTTCCTCCCGCTAGATGGTGCAACAAACCTGTTCCGTGCCCTGTGCTTTATCTCGTGTTTGGTGCACAGCTCTGAAACTGGGTTCTTTCAAGGAATGGCCAGTCAAGTGCATACACCGGTTTACCTGGTAGGCATTGCACTACTCACACCACCCTGAGACTGAGACTGCCATGGCGTCTAGACTGCATTCCCCCCCCCCATGACATGTGCTGCTGCAAAAGGCACCTTTCAGATGCTGAGATTAAATGGAGGCAAAAAGGCTGAAAAAATAAAGAGATAAAGCACTAGAGTGACATTCCTAACTGTGTTTCACCCATCGGTCCAAATCCAGGCCAGTTTTATCTACTGCAAGATTCAAACAGCTTCTCTTGGCATTGTGCAGCCAAGGAAATGGTGATGCAAACTGATGGGGAGTCAAGTTACTTATTTATTGCTCTGATCATGTAACAGCTTTCTGCTGCTGCGTGGGTCAACCAACTGAGGACACACACACACACACACACACACACACACACACACACACACACACACACACACACACACACACACACACACACACACACACACACACACACACACACACACACACACACACACACACACACACACACACACACACACACACACACACACACACACACAGGCTTTCCTGAATGGATCTGCCTCTCCTGACGGCTCCTGGGTGAACTTTGTGGAAGGAGCTGAATTCAGTTCTGGAGCAGCTACATTCATATCATAAGAACATAAGAGGAGCCGTGCTGGATCAGGCCAAAGGCCCATCTAGTCCAGCTTCCTGTATCTCACAGTGGCCCCACCTGATGCATCCGGGAGCGCAATAAGACTAGATATCTGTCTCCTGATACCACTCCCCTGCCTCTGGCCCTTGAAGTACCCCGCTTTTAAGCCTGGAGATGACACATCTCCATCATGGTTTGTCACCTGTGATGGACTTTTCCTCCAGGAATCTGTCCAGTCTCCTTTTTTAGGCCTCCAGGCCAGATGCCATCACCACATCCTGTGGCAGGGAGTTCCACAGACTAACAACACGCTGGGTAAAAAAATATATTCTTTTGTCTGTTCTTTTGTCTGCCCTCAATTTGAGTGGATGTCCCCTAGGTCTGGTATTTTGTGAGGGAGAAGAGCGTCCCTCTATCCACTTGAATTGTCTCCTGAATGCTGATCATCCTTGCTCTTCCCTTGAGCTCCACTGTCCACAGGCTCTTTTAAGGACTGCAGTTTATACCATGTAGAGACTGAGGCAGAGGGCAGGCAGCCTCTGGCCCTCCAGGCATGGTTGAACCATTTCCTGGGCTGACTACGTCATGTCCATCTCATCGCTGTTCACGGTCCCGCTGGGTACCGGTACAAAGAAATCTAACCACACGTCCATTGCAGGACGAAGGGAGTTCATCCCAACCACACCCCCTGAACTGCGATTTAAGCGGGATGAGAGATTCCCCTCCCTGGCCTTGGGAATCTGCTCGTCACGCTTCTCATTCTGAGATGAGTGCCCGTGAGGTAAGGCTCGTCACGCAACGTGCCATTCTAGTGGCAGGAGTGCGAAGTGCCATTCGCCAGTACATTCCCTATGGAGTCAGCAACGCAGTGCAGAGAGATTAAAAGACAAATGCCTCAAACTTAGCTCCATAACGCATTGAAGGCAAGGCTTTGGAGAATCAAAACATCGAAAAATGGAGGGTCAGACCGGAAAAAAAATGGAGAACAAAGGCATGGAATTTCACATCTCATCACGGAACGAGGACGTGTGGTAACAGTCATGCCAGTATCATCCATCATGCCCATGTGTACACAGAAACAGGGACACAACGAGAAGAAGACCACGTGACCGCAACCGACATCAACACGCAACAAACTTCCTCCCGGGATGAGAATGGACGTGAAGTAACCGTCTGTGGTTCATATGACTTGCTTTCTCGCAACATCTGCAGGAGGGCCCTTGGCTCGGCTCCAGTCCCTGTTTCCCTTCCTGAGGGCCAGTTGCAAGTTAGGATCACGATGCAATTTAAAAACGGCACCACCCAGGTATAAGAAAGAAGGAGGCCTCAGCAAGGGGAGGGGCCTGAAAACCAAGGTGGGCACATCAATGTGAGGACAGAGTGCACTCTGCTGACGCAGCATATCAACATTTCTCTTGGAAGACTGGGAATGGACTTCTGTGTTGCAGAACAGGCCACAATAGATCAGCCTGAATGGTGCATAGCAGCACGTGGACTTCACACTGCAAGCTTCTGTTGCAGATCTTGCCTGCATAAATCTGCAAATGCTTGCCTTCCTGTCCTATAAGCCCTTAAAACAGGCATGTCCAAAGTCAGGTCTGGAGACCAAATGTGGCCCATTTTCAAATTTCGAGTGCCCCGCAGCCTCTTCTCCCCACCGTCTCAGCCTGTCACACATCCCTGCTAGCTTGCCCCTCCCCATACGGGACGGAGATGTCAGCTTGCAGTTTTACAGTTTGTCTGCCCCCCCTTGCCTCCGTCTGTCCCCCCAGCCACCTGCCCAGCCTACCCAAGCCCAGCTCTGTTGCTGCAGCATCCTCCCTGCCTCCTTGCATGTCCTAGAGCAGTGGTAGCGAACCTTTGGCACTCCAGATGTTTTTGACCACAACTCCCACAGTCCTTTGTCATTGGTAATCTAGGCTCAGAATTTGGGGAGTTGTAGTCCAAAACATGTGGAGTGCCGAAGGTTCGCTACCACAGTCCTAGAGGGTTGTCCAAAGTCCAGCCAGGGGGCCCAATGCGGCTGAATGGTCGGCCCCCACACATTTTCACCTCACCAAATCTGGCCCTCCTTGCAAAAAGTTTGGACACCCCTGCCTTAAAAAGATATTGGGGTGACTGTTTATCTGGTTGAAAACAAACACTGATTCTCTGCATGTCCAGAATGCAGTTTTCTCACCACTGATCATCTGCCGCCATTCTCGATCTGAAACACAATTTCCATGGGCACCAGAAGCAAGCATGTGATGCTTTGTAGGGTTTTGAGGGTTTTTTACCAGTTTCACCTCCACCAGTGAGTTTTCACAGCTGAGCGGGGAAATGAATCCGGGTCTCCTGAATCCTAAAATGTCCCTCGTTCCCCGACAAGACTGAGTTTCATCATTCTTGCATCCAGTCCGCTTTTCTCAACCAACCAGGCCCCTCATTTCTGGTGAATTCCCCCGTTAGGAAACATGATCATTATGTACCAATCCAGGAGACAGCACCCCTGTTCTAGCCAAGAAGGGCTCCAAGACAGGCAGAATGTTCTGTCTCCATAGAACAAAACTTTATAATGGTAGAGGTGGCTCTAGAAACTATGCTTCTGTTGATGCAACCAAGAATCGCATTGGCTTTCCTGGCCGCCACATCACACTGCTGGCTCATGTTCAATTTGTGGTCCATTCAGACTCCCAGATCCCTTTCACAGGTACTATTTTCCAGCCAGGTATCTCCCATCCTATATCTGTGCAATTCATTATTTTTACCTAGATACACCGCCCTACATTTCCCTCTGTTGAAACCCATTCCGTTAGCTTTGGCCTAGCATTTTGGATTTTCATCCTATCCACTAGGGAATTAGCAACCCCTCCCAATTTGGTATTATTTGCAAATTTAGTCAGTCTACTCTCTATTCCTTCATCCCTCTCGGCCCCTGTTCCTTGGATGCGGCAAGAGGCAGATCTGTGTTCAGCTTCTGTTCTTAGCCTTTTTTTAGGTATGCTGAAGAGAAAAGAAGACCTTTGTTCATTCCAAAATATCTCTATAAGAGCAGCGAGGAGAGCCTTGAAGGACTGCCCTCCAGTCTTGGCACAAAAAAATCAAAGCAGACGTGTCAGCCAGGTATTTCTGGACTGCAACTCCCATCAGCTCTAGTCAGCATGGTCAGTTTTGAGGGTCGATGGGAGTTGCAGTCTAAGAACACCCAGAGGACTGCACGTTGCCCACCCCTGAGTGAGGGATGTGCCATCCAGGTGTTTCTGGACTACAACTCCCATCAGCTCTAATCAGCATGGTCAGTTGTAAGGGTCGATGGGAGTTGCAGTCCAAGAACCCCCAGAGGACCGCACGTTGCCCACCCCAAGTGAGGGAAAGGCCACACCTCTGAGTCAACTGGTGCCTTTCTCCAAGTGTGATGTGTCCCAGGCGGTCAAGAGGAAAGCAGGGTCCTTCAGCCCAGGTCGTGGAAAAATCTATTGAGGTGTGTGTGTGTCTGTGACTCCCAAACACCTCGGCCAGCATGGGATTTGTAGTTCAAAAAGAGAAGATATCCAGGTTCAGCCACCTTCTGGCTACCTCCTGAGGTGCCCACACCAGACCTCTTTATCATACAATCACGGAACAGTGAAGTTGGAAGGGGCTCATAAGGCCACCAAGTCCAGCCCCCTCCTCACAGAATTTATCTTCCTCTTAATTCTGCATTATAATGCCATTATACAAAACGAGAGTAAGACCGCACCTGGAGTATTGTGTACAATTCTGGTCACCGCATCTCAAGAAAGACATAGTGGGACTGGAAAAGGTGCAGAAGAGAGCGACTAAAATGATTACTGGGCTGGGGCACCTCCCTTATGAGGAAAGGCTAAAACATTTGGGCCTCTTTAGTCTGGAAAAAAGGCGCCTGAGGGGGGATATGACTGAGACGTACAAAATAATGCAGGGCATGAGTAAAGTGGATAGAGGGAAGCTCTTCTCCCTCTCACAAAATACCAGAACTAGGGGACATCCACTCAAACTGAGGGCTGGGAGAGTAAGAACAGACAAAAGAAAATATTTTTTCACCCAGCGCGTTGTTAGTCTATGGAACTCCCTGCCACAGGAGGTAGTGATGGCATCTGGCCTAGATGCCTTCAAAAGGGGATTGGACAGATTCCTGGAGGAGAAGTCCATCACAGGTTACAAACCATGAGGGAGATGTATAATCTCCAGGCTTAAAACGGGGATACTTCAAGGGCCAGATGCAGGGGAGTGGTATCAGGAGACAGAGATCTAGTCTCATGCGCTCCCAAACGCATCTGGTGGGGCCGCTGTGAGATACAGGAAGCTGGACTAGATGGGCCTTTGGCCTGATCCAGCACGGCTCTTCTTATGTTCTTATGTTAGTTTCTACATCAAATCAAGCGTGACCTCACTACTAGCAGCCAAAATGTGTCCCCCCTGCAGCCCCTCCCCACATCTAAAAACTGTCTCAAAAAAAAAAAAAGACAGTGACGGTGGGGAAAGTGGAAGGAAGGAGGAAAAGAGGAAGACACTGAACACGAGATGGATCGACTTGGCAGAGGAAACCGCAACCTTGAGTTGGCAAGATCACTACCCCCAGACCTCCATCAGGCAGAAGAGGTTCCTTCCACCTGTGCCCTTCTGCCGCCGCCCACCCCCTGCTGTATCTCTCCACTTGCTAGCAGTTGCCAGCTTGCCAAGTGCCGACTGTGAGCGCATCTCTGCACCGGGCAAGGCAGTCACGGCTGCTGTCCAATCTGTTCTGCTCGGAGGCTGAATCCGGAATGGGTCTCCCCTGCGTGGCCTTCCATCGGGTGGCCCTGTTATGTGGCATGAAGAAGGCATCTCCATCACAAGGACCACCTGCTGTTTGTCGCCCAAGTCAACCTGTTGGGAGGGTTGGGAGCTCTTGCTCTAGGGGTCATCCTGCCCCTGCCAGGGTCCAGGGATGAGGTCACCCTGGCTGCCCAGCCCAGACCCTTCCAGTTAGGAAAAGGGGAGTCGCTATTCCGCAGGTGGGGGGGGGTCCTTACGGGGTGACCATGGAGTGCAGAAAGAAGGGGACAGACCACAAACCCAGGACTTCTTTCTACCTTAGGCAAACATCAGGCTGCAAACACCAGCCTTCAGAGGCTGGAGGCTGCAGGCCAGCACTGCCTTGAGGTCTAGCCCCTTGGCCGGTGGGATTCCCTTCAAAAGCTTCTCAAGGGAAATGATTTGGAGAAGCCCTTGAGATCTTATCAACGGTGGGGGGGGTGTCATCTTTTCTTTCTTTCTGCTTGGGTCTCCCTTAAACCTGGAGGTGGGATTGCAAGACACGGGGCAGGGAGATTTATTTTGAGGGTGGGTGGGTGTCCCCGCAGGAAAGTTTATTGGGGGGGGGTTAAATCCACTTTCCTGAGCTTTTTCTGGGGAGGGGGGGCAGGCGGGGGTTGGAAGGATGCTCTGGGAGGAATTGGGGGGGGGGGGAATCGGAGGGGCATGCAGGCGGGCGGGGGGGGGGAAGCTCTTGGAGGCCCCGATCCCAGGGCTCGCCCTCCTCCTCCTCCTGCGTGCCGCCGCCGCCGCCCCCTCCTCTCCTCCTCTCCCCTCGTCTCCGTCCGTCCGTCCGTCCGTCCCCTGGAGTCCGCTGCTCCTCCCCGGATGATGTCAGTCCGCCTGGCCCGGTGGTGGCTCCAGCCCCCTCCCCCTCCTCCCTCCCTGGGGAGGCGGAGGGAGGCGGCATGGCCCGGCTCGGCCCGGCCGGAGGAGGAAGAGGAGGAGGAGGAGGAGGAAGAGGAGGAGGACCCCCAGTCCCGGCGCCCCTCCCGGTCCCGCTGCGGCTGGGGCTGGGGGCAGCGGCTGGGGGGGATGGGGATGGGGATGGGGTTGGGGCCGGGCCCGCACAGCAGCAGCAGCAGCAGCAGCAGCACTGGCTGGCCCTGCTGATGGTGCTGCTCCCGGACGACGAGGAGGAGGAGGAGGAAGAAGAGGAGGAGGAGGGCGACCCGGAGGACACCGACGACGAGACAGCGGAGGGCGGCGGCGACCACCAGGCCGCCCGCCGGAGGTGGAGGAGGCAGCGGCGGAGGAGGAGGTGGAGGCGGCGGCGGAGGGAGCAGCAGCAGCAGCAGGAGCGGAGGTGGAGGCGGCGGGGGGGGCCGCCGTCGCCGAGCCCGGCCGGAGGAGGAGGAGGAGGAGGAGGCGCGGGGCTGCTCCCGGGGGACCCGCGCCGGAGGCTCCTCCTGCTGCTGCTGCCTTCGCCGCCGCCGCCGCCGCCGCTGCTGCTGGCGAATGGAGGCACCCCCGGAGGAGGAGGAGGAGGAGGAGGAGGCCCGCGATCCCCTCCCCCTGCCGCCACGGTAAAGCACCCCCCTCCCACGCGCGCACCCCCCCCCAGGCGAAGGGAGGGTGGAGAAAAGGGGGGGTGCAGCATGCAAGCGAAGCAGGAGCCCCCCATCGCCCCCCTCCTCCGGCCCGGCCGCCTCCAGCCTGCCAGCAGCACTCGCGGACCCCCCCCCCCCCGGACCCTCCTCCGTCCCGCCGCCTGTGCCCGTCCGTCCGTCCGTCCGTCCGTCCGCTCTTTCTTTCTTTCTTTCTTTCTTTCTTTCTTTCAACTACCTCTCCCAAAATCCCCAGGCACCTCTACCCCATGGTCGGTGGACCTGCTTCTTTCTTTCTTTCTTTCTTTCTTTCTTTCTTTCTTTCTTTCTTTCTTTCTTTCTTTCTTTCTTTCTTTCAACTACCTCTCCCAAAATCCCCAGGCACCTCTACCCCATGGTCGGTGGACCTGCTTCTTTCTTTCTTTCTTTCTTTCTTTCTTTCTTTCTTTCTTTCTTTCTTTCTTTCTTTCTTTCTTTCTTTCTTTCTTTCTTTCTTTCTTTCTTTCTTTCTTTCTTTCTTTCTTTCAACTACCTCTCCCAAAATCCCCAGGCACCTCTACCCCATGGTCGGTGGACCTGCTTCTTTCTTTCTTTCTTTCTTTCTTTCTTTCTTTCTTTCTTTCTTTCTTTCTTTCTTTCTTTCTTTCTTTCTTTCTTTCTCAGCTCTCCTCCTCCTCCTCCTCTTCCTCCTCCCGCTTCTCCCCACCGTCCGAAGGCTGGTGGCGAGTAGCCCGGCAGCAGCGCGCTCCCTCCGCGGGCTTCGAGCGAGGCGCCACTTCCCCGCCACCGCACGTGACAAATCTCTCCTCCCACCCCACCCCCACCCCAAAAATGACAAACACATTGGGAGGGGGCTCCCTCTCCCTCCCTCCCTCCCCCCCCACCACCACGGCATCGCCCCCCACTCCCGGAGGAGCCCGCCTTCCGCTCACTTGCCGCCCCCCATCGCCGCCCCCCCCCCGCACGCTCCGAAAGCCCCAGGCAGCAGGGTCAGCAGCAGCAGCATCCCTCCTGGGACACGATCCTCCCAGGCCGCCCCCCCAACACACACACACACACACACACACACACACACACACACACACACACACACACACACACACACACACACACACACACACACACACACACCATCCCGGCCAGGCTGGCCGTTCCGCCTACTTCGCCGGCCCTTGTCCTCCTCCTCCTCCTGCTGCTGCTCCTTCTCCCCGCTTCCATGCCTCCCGCCCCCGGGTCTTCCCCTCGGTGCCCTCCCCCCCCGGTGCCGATTCCCAGCCGGGGGGGGGTTGGTCGGACGGCCCTGGCCCGCCACCCGCGTCCCGCTCGGCGCCTCACCTCGCCCTCCTCCTTGCTCCGGCCTTCTTCGGGTCCTTCTCCTCCGGAGTCCCCTCCCTCCCAAGCCCCGGTCCCCACCCCCACCCCCCACACCCCCGGGCTCTGCATCACCCCGGGCAGCATCCTCTGCCTTGACCTCCTGGTCCAGCCACTCCTTCCTCCTTCCCTCCCTCCCTCCTCCTCATCTGGCTGCTTCTCATCCTCTCTCTGTCTGCCTGCCTTCCCCTCCCTCTGCTCCCCCCACCTTCCCTTCCTCCTCCTCCTCCTCCTCCTCCTCCCCTTCTGGGGTGGGGGTCTTCATCTCCTCTCAGCCCCCCCCCGCTTGCTCTGATTTACTCTCCCTCCCTCCCTCCCTCCCTCCCCACGTCCCCGCCCAAGCCGAACCACCCCTCCCAGCCACTTGGAAACAAACAAACCAGCCCAAAGCTGCCTGGGCACCTGGCTCGGATCCTGTCACCTCCCGGACACCGTGGAGCGGATAAGAGATCGCAGCAGCCCAGGGGCAGGTGGCGTTGGAAGCCCCCCTGGGCAAGCTGGGCCAGTTGAGAGGAGGGGGCAGCGGTGGCCACTGTACCAGATCAGGGGCGATTCTGCTCCCCCACCCTCTTCTCTGTTGTGGGTCCTTTGCAAACCAAAGCCGAGGGAACTCTAAACTTTTTTGAGCGCAGAAGCCCCCGATTGGGGGGATTCGAACTTCCTTTGGGGAGGTGGTCCTCACCCCCATCGGCTTCTTCCTCCACCGCCGCCTCCTTCCTCCGCTGCTGCCGCCCTGCTCCTTAAAAGGCTTTTTTGATGTTCTCCATCCAGGAGGGTCTCCCCCGAGGTGGGCTGATCATGAAAGAAGAGCCCTTGGCCGGAGGGCTATCAGCGGTCAGGTCGTGGATGCAAAGCACGGGCATTCTGGATGCCAGCACTGCAGCCCAAAGGTAAGCAGAAGCAGGAGGTGGAGGAGGAATTGCTTTCTCTAACTTCCAGAATTGACCCGGGCTCCTTTTTCTTTTGCAAAGGTGGAATTTGTTTCTTTTTATTCTCTCCCCCCCTCCCCCATCTCCCCCCTCTCTCCTTTTCAGAACTGCCAAGAATGGTCTGGGGTGCTTTTTTTGCAAGGTGTTAATTGTCCTCATTTCCCTGTGTTTTGAACATTAGTCCGATAACCTGCAAATGCTGCAGATTTATTATTCAGTTAGCAGAATAAACTGGGGGGGTCATTAGCTGAGGATGGTCACGGCCCAAGTCAGTAACGCTATCCAAGTCTTTAAAAACAAGATAATATTTTGCAGAGGTTATGATATTATTAATTATTTCTTGTTTGGGGCAGTGTAGAACTGCAGTCTTTTAGTTTCAGTCAATGCAGGCTACTGGTAGGATAACAGATCCAATATTAAGCAGGAAAGAAGTTATCACACATAATCATTTTGTGTTTTTTTTCTGCTACAAAGTTTCCTACAACCCATTAGATCGTTTCTGTTCTCAGATATATCTTTCAACAGAACCAAAAAGAGTTTAGGCTGGAACTGACAGGAGGTATCAGATAAGATTTATGTACATATATGTGCCCTGAAGCTGGTGTTACATTTCTTGTTCTCAAGCTGTTATACACTCTGCTGTTGTCGTTTAAAGATTTTTTAGAGTCAGTCAAACTTCAGCATTCCTCTCCTTTTTTCTCTCTGAGCTGTTGCCTCTTTGTCATTGGAGATTTCCACAAAACAAAAACAAAAACCCTCCCCTTTATCTCTCTCTCTCCCCTTTTTCTTCTGTCTTTTACAATTATTTCCTTTAGTCGATAACCTGGAATATATGAATCATTCCTTCCAGGGCTAGAAAGGTTTGGGAGTTTGCTCTTTGATTTAAATGGATTTTCTATCGATCTCACATGTTCCCTGACCTTTGACATTTGATCTTGCTTGACATTTATTTGAAGTGGGTTAAACAAAGGAAAGAGGAATTAGGTGCAGGTCAGGACAGATGAACTAGACCTTCTTCCCAGTCTGCCCTTCCTAGCCGGCTTTATTTTTCCACACCTTCGTTTGCATGAAATACCAACTGCATTTATATTAGCACCCTGCTCTCCTTCCCCTCCTCCTCTTCTAGCCTCCTCTCTCGCAATATTTAAGCCTGCTTGTGGGTTATGGGGCCAAGGTTGACAGAAACCCTTTTGGCGTTCCCTGCGATCTGAGTGCCCTGCCCGATCGGGCCCCTGAAAGTGTACCTGCAGTCATGCCTGCACCTGGAAACACAGATGCCCAGGCGTGCAATTGGTTGTAAAGCAGGGGGAAGGGGCTGCCCCAGATTCTCAGCCGTTGCCAAAGTCTGGTCTTTACTATTTGTGCCTCTTCCCCTCCCCAAAGTCAACACTGAGCAGCCTGAAATCAGGACCAGGCGATACTTGAATGGGACCACCCAAATAGCATAGGAATCCCAAAACTCTTTCTAGATCTGAAAGCTCTCATTTTGAATAATATTTTAAGGATCCAATAAAGCAGGGAGGTCCAACCTCACATGTGAGCCTGCAAGCAGATAAACCGATTGCTTTTGCCAAAAAGGTTGGGAACCACTGCAAGTAAGAGGGTGTATCTTTCTGGAATTTAGTTCATGGGCTATCCCCCCCCTCTATCTCTCTCTTTCTTTCTGCCCAAGCAATTCAGTTCATGCTGAAAGTGCCACATTCTCTCTCCAAGATCGGACATCTGAAGATTTCAGGGAAGACGCGATGGGGACCGTGCTGCTTGAGCATTGGGAGATGCTTAGAGTTGGCCATACAGGGCTTGATGTTCTGAGTCTGTGCACGGCAACCTCCTATCTTTGTGGCGATCATGTCTATATTTTCATCAGCCTGGAGGATCTGTTGCTCCACGTTTCCGTTTCCTGGGAAGGTCTTATCGGGTCCTCCCCGAAGTACTTTAGAATTCAGATCACGTTGTATACGCTCCCGGGAGCAGCAAGGATCAGATAAACCTAGAGACGGCGGAATTATTTTCCTAACACCATTCCATTTGCTGACTGGAGCATTCAGCCTGGGCTTCCCTTCCTGGGGTGTGACCCTCCAGTTAGACGTTCCTTTTGGATTTTGGAGGGTGGTCCCATGGCAGAAAGGCAGCCAGTCTCCTTGTAACATGAGTTCCCCACCCATGGATCAGTGCTGGATGGAAAGTTGACCGTGGGGCAAAGCCCATGTGTGTGTTTGTGTTGGGGGAGCACATGACAGGTTGAAAGTGCATAGGAGTTTTCCTGGTGACCCAAGGATGGAATAAAATGGTGCAATAAGGAGACGTAGGAAGGGGAAGTGGGCTGATAAACCTCTCTCAAGTCTGTGAGCTCTTTCACCTGCTGGATCATGGACAAGTGTTCATCCTGCTGCATTTCCCCACTGCCTCTCGGAATTGAAAAGTTCTTGTTCAGCTGATATAAAGGAAAGCAACATGTTCCATGAAGGACCATTGAGGAAACTGTGCAAATTGCCATGCATCCACTGTTTTCTCCTCCTTGGTACTGTTGAATCTGAATTCATATAGGGGCGGGCGGGCGGGCAGGATGCACAAGGATTTAGTTATTTTAAAAATGGTATTTTACTCCTCTTGGGACAATTGGCTTTTTACTAGACCGGTACTGTGCTGAACTACTTCTATCTTGAATCTGAATTTTAATGTAACCTAAGCTGTAGCTAACTGCCTTTTGCATCCTACCGTACTGATTTGTTGCACTGTTCCTTTAATATTTAGCCTTCCTTAATTTACAAAATTATTTACTGTAGGCATTTGACTCTGCCCCCCTCTTTCTTGAGATTAACATCCTATTTTAAATTGGGGAAGACATTCTCTCAGGTTGTCATTTTCCCTGTACATCTCTGTTTCCCTTAAGTGGCTGTTTGATTTTACCCAAATCCACTTTCCTCTGTCCCACCCATCTTCCATGCCTGTGGATCCACCCGTAAGATTGCAGCCTCCTTGGTTCCATTCTCAGTTTTGTTCTGTCACAGTGGTACCAAACTCAACAAGCTTTCACTGGGATTTACAGGATGTCATTAAATGGTGTTTGATTCCATTGTCCTTTTTGGGGGCCAGGATCCAAGGTGCAAAGGTTTAACTCGGTGTATTTCACCTCAAGGATATGATTAAGTCAGAAATAGGACTTTTTTTTTTACCCCCAGAAAACTTGAATACTTCAGTGCCGTTGAATTCCCTTGCTGAGATGCCAAGGGCTGTGTGTTCTCATAATTTTTGTGGCTGGTCCCGTGGCACAGTGGTTAAATGCCTGTACTGCAGGAAAAACTGTGCTCACAACCTGGGGTTCAATCCCAGGTAGCAGGCTCATGATTCACTCAGCCTTCCATCCTTCTGAGGTCGGTAAAATGAGTACCCAGCTTCCGGGGGGCGGGGAGGCAATGTGTAGCCTGCAAACTGTAAACCGACCAGAGACTACTTGAAGTGGCATGGGGCGGGATATAAGCAGAACACTTTGCTTTTTGCTTTGTTTTGTTTCTAACATCCCGATTCTCCTTTCCATTTCAAGCAGAACTTGGCAAAATTGGCGATTGTGGGAAATGATGGAAGGCTGGGTTTTTTTTTTTGTTTGCTTTTGCTCCTGTCTTTCTTAGGACCATTTTGCCATAAATGCCTTTTTCTCTTCCTGTAGTGTTCACGTGTTACTAATAACACCAGCCAGCGGTTTTATCTAATAATAAGTTATGTCTTTGGCACTCGAGGCCTAAATATCTTTCTGTGAGCAAGGCCCATGACTCGTAGAATAACAACTCTGAGACATACAGGTCTTCTTCAAAACGCAACACAAAAAAGAGTAGAGGTCCTAAGCCAGGCATGACCAAACTTCGGCCCTCCTACAGTTCAGTTTGCTGCTGAAATTGAGTGGAAGAATTTGCTGCCTCATTCTGACAGTGCGGCGGGATAAAGCTTGCAACTCTTGGGTGGGGGGGATCCTGAGAGGGACGTTCGCCCTGCAGACGTCGCCTGTCCCTCTTTTTACATCTTGATTGTGTTTGTGCCGGTGCCGTATCATGCTGTGTGACTCCAGATCATGTCACCTGCTTTGGGTGAACTTGTGATGACTTATGTGGCACAAATGATCGTAGCCAGAAAGGAAGTTAGTGTGGCTTGGGCCTCAGACTTTTGGCTCGTTCCTGTTCCTGGTTGAGTTTTCCTTTTATTTGGGTGTTAATTGGGTTTTGTGTTGCTGTTACCGGTGTATTTTTATTATTCAATTTGTTTTTCATGTTTTGACTTTGTGCACCTCCTTGTGTTGTTTATACAAGCTGTCGGTATATAAATTGTAAATAAAGTTCAGCATTTAGCATGTAGCTTCCGATAGTGGCCCGAGCACTTCTGAAATGACAGGCGAAAAACCTTCATGGATGAGATCCACTGTTGTGTCGCGGGCAGTGTGTCAGTCTATGACTCTAGAGGCGTGGGTTCAAATCTTCTCTCAGCCGTGGGAGCTCACTTGGGTGGTGGCAAGGGTAAGCCCACATCCTTGAGCACTTCAGATACCTTGGAGACAGACCCTTTTAGGGTCATCGTAGGTTGGATGGGGCGAAACAGCAGGAACGAGTTTCGCCAAACACAGAAGAAAACAAGCTTTGTTGAAATTTAGAAGGCAAAAGGAAGAGGCTGGTATTGAGGAATGAGTGAAAACCAACTTCTTGTTTCCCTTGGGTCCTTGGTTAGAAGTCAGCAGAAGTGGACAGATGCTGTGCAGAAAGGTGCTCGGGGTGTGTGTGCGGTACTCAGCCTCTCTGCTGCATTTTCATCCTGTGTCGTAGCCTGTAGATCCCCATCTTGTCAGATTGAAATATCCTTAAGCTTTTCTGGCACTGAACATCTTCCTTGCTTATCTGTTGTGGGAGATTCTGAGCCTTGGAAGAAAGCTGTCACCAGAGCATGCTTGTGGGGTTCAGAAGTTCTTTGGGTCTCTCTCTCTCTCTCTCTCTCTCTCTCTCTGTGTTTTGTTTGCAAAAGGCTGAGAATGGTGTCCAGAGATGGATGAAGGTAGCAGAGCTGTTGTAGAGGCTCTAAGAAGCCAGGGGTGTCCAAACGTTTTGCAAGGAGGGCCAGATTTGGCGAGGTGAAAATGTGTGGGGGGCCGACCATTCCGCAGCATTTGGCCCCCCCGAGCGAGACATTGGACAAGTCTCTATAACATGCAAGGAGGTAGGGAGGATGCTGCAGCAACAGAGCCGGTGGTGGGTAGGCTGGGAAGGTGGCTGGGTAGTAGTGGATGGAGGCAGGGAGGCTGGCAAAACATAAAACTGCAAGCTGATGCCTCTATCCGGTATAGGGAAGGGCCAGCTGGTGGGGATGCATGACAGGCTGAGCCAGCAGGGAGAAGAGGTTGCGGGCCACTCAAAATTTGTAAACAGGCTGCATTTGGCCCCTGGGCCTGACTTTGGACATGCCTGCTCTAAGCTCTCTTGGTGGCTTGATGTTGGAGGCTAAACTGCAGGAGGGCTCTCAGCTGACTCTGGGCCTTTTCACACGACCCCTCAGATCCGCTGGTCCCTTAAATTCGGACCAGCGATCTTGAGGGTTCCTTGCTGTTCCTCCGTCCCCATCCCCTCCGCACTTCCTTGTTCTGTCTGCGGGAGGGAAGGGAGGGGGGGAAAGCCTTAGACAGGGACAAAAGAAGAAACCCTTACCTCCCGTGCGTGGAAGCTTGCTCCGAGCCCCGGTTTTACTTCCTGGTTGCTCTTAAAGGGGCGGAGGCGAAAGAAAAACAACAAAAACTTCAAGGAGAGCCCAGGCACGCTCCGCATCAAATATTTTTCACCTCCCAAAAGCAAGTACAAGAAAGTGCAGCTGGGTCGCGCTTAGGTGGGCGGGGTCGCACTTAATTGTCTGCAAACTCCGGAGCTGGTGGGTAAACATTTTTAAGGTCCGGAGCTTGCAGCCATTTGCCGCGGAGCTTAGGGGTCGTGTATAAACGCCCTCTGACACCTTTCCCCCTCAAACCTTGGTGTGCTGGTTCCCTTGGCCTGTTCCCAGTCACGGAAAGGCAACTTTTCCTGCCAGAGCTCAGGTGCAGGTGGCATTCGAGTCCAGGCAAAAAGTCCTTAGTCACTATCAGGTCAGCCGGAACATCCATGATTTGAGCCTTGGGCAGCTGGGCAGATCCTGTCCCTTGATCATAACTCTTCTGACAAGAGCTTGGACCTTGGTGGCTCCTTGGTTCAAAAAGTCTGCCTGAGCTTTCCAGTTGGGATCTTCCATTTGGATGGATCCGATTGCTTTTGCTGCTGCATTCCAGGTCAAAGGCTTAGACCTGTTGAGAATCGGACTGTGTGGGCTTGCTTACAGGTCCCAACCCAAACATCTGGCCCATACTTTGCAAAGCTCTCCACAGGTGGGACATGCTGTGCAACTGAATATGGCTTCTCTTGTACAGTGGTACTTCTACTGACGAATTTAATCCGTTCCAAATGCATGCTCTTAAGTCAAACAACTCTTAAATAGAGGAGCCCTATCTAAAAAAATGAAAAATAAAATAAAATAAAATAAACATTTGTAAGTAGAGCCGACCACGTCTAACATTTTTAAGGCAGCAGTTAAAATGCCAACTTTCTCCTCTTAAGTCGAGCTGCTCTTAAGTAGAGGTACAACTGAATATTCCATTTCAAGTACTAGAGTTGCTTGATGAGACAGCCTTACACTTCCTTGCCTTTAATGACAAGAAGGATTAGAGAAGCATCCTCTCACAAAGCTTCTAAAGATTCCTGTTGTCTAGGGCAGGGCTGTCCAACTTTGAACAGGCTGAGGTCTACTTTTTCCGGACGAAAGTGCCTGAGGGCTACTACACTAAAACCTCTACTTAGGAATTGTATTTGTTCTGAGCACATGCTCATAAGTAAAAAACTTTTGTAAGTAGAGCAGCGGTTTACCATAGGAATGCATTGAAAATCAATTACAGTAATCTGTTCTGGAGGGAACAGATTTCAATGAGCCATGGCCCTTGAACTGCCCTGCTTGGCAGAGACAGTGGGCTGGCAGACCCAGAACTTTGCTGGGGCAGTGGTGGTCCTTGGGATGGGGGAGGGAGGGGTGGAGAACTTATCCCCTCACTATTTTTATTGATGACCGGTGGGCTACTTTTGAACCCTTCACGGGCTACCAGTAGCCCGCGGTCTACCTGTTGGGCAGGCCTGGTCTAGGGTGTTCTGAAAACTCCAGTCCCCTCCGAAATAACATCTTTGATATTTTCCCCTTGGGCCCTCCACTTATAGCATCTGTCCTTAGGAGCACCCTGGTTGCAATAAATCCCTCTTTCTTGAACATGCTTCGGTCTTTTGTGGGATTTTGTGGCTTAATGTTAGAAATGCAAACTTCACTGCTTTTTTGCATGCTTCAGGCATAAATAAAGCAGATAGTGGGATAAGTCAGCATGACCGGATGACCAGTGCAGAAGTCAAATAGAAAGACATAGAAGCAAAAGGTGAGGATACCAAACAAGGTGAGGAACAGATTGTAGTACAGACCATAAACTGTTGATTTAAACAAAAACAGAGTAAAGCTAAAGAAGAACACTAAAACAATCAGAGTGCTAAAGACAAATTTAAATGCACTTTCTGACAAATCAAAAGCTATTTAAATAATGGATTTGCATTTCTAAATTCAAAAAAGAGAAGTCTCTTCACACTCGTTTGTAGTGAGTCAGCGAATGGGCTGCAAATCAAGATGCCCAAATTGGAGGTTGGAGGGGGTCTCTCTCTTTTCTTTAAGCAGCTCACAGAATCCTAGAACCTTAAAAAATCCTTCTCTGCTCAAGAGACCCATGGATCCCGAGCTGCATCATGTCCTTTTGTGTGAGACAGATGTGCCACCTTTCTCTCTGAATGTGTGGCTTCCAAAAAGTCCTTTCATTGGCCACTCTGGTCAGGTTGGGCCAATGAAAATGTTGAGTGGCTTTGTCTCTTAGCCACGGCAGATGTCAAGAACGGAGGGGCCTTCTGCTCTCTCTGGCTCTGGGAATGCATCTGGCCTCTACCGCTGATCCACTGGGTGACGTTGGTCAACTTTCTGCCTTCTGTTCACAGTCTTTTCCCGCTTATGCTAGGCAGAGGCTGAAGCATGTGGGTTTCTTGTAGACATTACAGCAGAATAATGCACAGTGGAGGCATCATAGCAATGAGGAAGATAATGTAAACACCTGCTCTAGAAGCCCAATAAAATTGGGGACCTTCTGGATGTGTGGGACAAGCATGGTTCTGCACCCTCAAGTATCTGGAGAGGTCTGCTTCAGGGCATAAGAAGCTACTGTACAAGTCTTCTTTGTGAGTGCTATAAAGATGTGTCCTGCTGTCATGAGGCAGGTAGTTCCTCTGCCACAGCTGCTACAGGACGATTCATGTCTCAGAGGTTCTCGCTTCTAAAGGCTCTCCTCTTTTCCTCCTTCTGAATCTCCAGCTGAGATTTGTTGGCCGTGAACCGGGAGCCATTGGTCTGGCATCATCTTGAGCCCCGCTATTTAATGGCATTTTGAAACGACGTGCAAATGAGCAGAAAGTTGCTGCCAGCTAACTTTGTGTGGGATAAACATTCAAAATGGAAAAAGTGCAGAGGAGGGCATCCAGAATGATTAGGAGACTGGAACACCTTCCTTGCCATCTGAGGCTGCAACGGCTTGGCCTCTTCACTCTTGAACAACAGCACCTAAGAGGTGACCTGATTGAAGTTTATAAAATCATACACGGTGTGGACAAAGTAGAGAAGGAAAAGCTGTTTTCCCTCTCACACAACACTAGAACTAGGGGGCACTCCATGAAACTTTTGGGTGCTAGATCTCAAACAAATAATAGAAAGTCCTTTTTCACCCAGAGGATCACTGGTCTGTGGAACTCCCTGCCAGAAGAAGTGGTGACAGCTGTCAGCCTTGACAGCTTTAAGAAAGGATTGGACAAGTTCGTGGAGAAGAAGGGTATCCATGGCTATCATGATGGATGCCTAAGGACAACCTCCGTGTTGGAGAGAGAGGCAAGATATCTCTCAATGCCATTTGCAGGGAATCGTAAGCAGGCGAAAACTTCTGCTTGGAGATACCCTGAAGCAAATAGTGAGCCACTCTGTGGGACAGAATGCTGGACTGGATGGGCCTTTGGCCTGTCCCAGCAACAAGGCTGTTCTTAAATTCTTTTGTTCTTATAATAAGAGAGACAATCTTGTTCGTTTTTCTCTGCTCATTCCCATTTAATCCTGCCAGCTATTGATTCCCATAATACTTCCCCATCTTAAGGCAAGTTGAGGACCCCTGCCTTAAGACATAATGCCTCTTTATAAATCTATGGTGAGGCCCCATCTGGAGTATTGTGTCCAGTTCTGGTCACCATACTTCCAGAAGGATATTATGGAAATGGAAAAAGTGCAGAGGAGGGCAACCAGAACGATTAGGGGACTGGAACACCTTCCTTTTACCATCGGAGGCTGCAACGGCTGGGCCTCTTCACTCTTGAACGACGTCACCTAAGAGGCGACCTGACTGAAGTTTATAAAATCATACACGGTGTGGACAAAGTAGATAAGGAAAAACTACTTTCCCTATCGCACAACACTAGAGTTAGGGGACACTCCATGAAACTTTTGGGTGCTAGATCTCAAACAAATAATAGAAAGTCCTTTTTCACCCAGAGGGATCACAGGTCTGTGGAACTCCCTGCCAGAAGAAGTGGTGACAGCTGTCAGCCTTGACAGCTTTAAGAAAGGATTGGACAAGTTCATGGAGAACAAGGGTATCCATGGCTATCATTCTGGATGCCTAAGGACAACCTCTGGGTTGGAGAGATAGGCAGGATATCTCTCAGTGCCATTTGCAGGGAATCGTGAGCAGGTGAAGACATCTGCTTGGGAATGCCCTGAAAAAAATGGTGAGCCACTCTGTGGGACATAATGTTGGACTGGATGGGCTGTGGCCTGTTCCAGAAAAGCTGTTCTTATATTCTTAATAAACTGGTGTTCCCTGAATCAGGTGCTCTCCAGGTATGTCTTTCACTATTCCAAGGGGATGATAGATGTTGTGATCCAAAAAAATCAGAAGAGGACCGGATTGGAGGAAGGTCTTATAGGAGGGATGGGGGCTGCCCTGTCAGTCAGATATACAGAACAGGGAGGTGAGATAAAAACACAGGTGCCCCATCTAAACTGTCCTGGGGGCGGGGTGTCACCTACCCACCTCCCGGCTGCAATATACTTTGGCCAAGCACTTTGCAGCTACCTGGACATCTTAGTAGGTTGGATCGGCTGGGTTGAGAGCCAGATCACATATGATGCCTCCTTGGAGGAGAAACAGCCTGTGTGGCCATCGGCGAGCTGTATGGTTCTAGAGCGCCCTTCCCCGAAGAAGTGAGTGGAAAACCCCTCCTGAATAATCTGGGGTGGGGAAACCTTTGGCCCTCCAGGTGTTTCTGGACCACAACTCCCACAGTCCCTTCTGGTTTACAGTATAGGCTTGGAATTTTGGGAGTTGCGGTCCAGAACATCTGGAGGGGCGAAGGTTTCCCCACCCCTCCTTTACATAAAAGAAACCCTGGGAGGCATCCATTGGAATACATCTGAGGGGGGCATCATCCTCATGAGATATGCAGGTCTTCTTTCCATCGTTCTGCTCTGGTGAGGATGCTGCTGCTGCTGCTGAGGGCGGGCCACGTCAGCTGAGTGTGGGATTGTTGTTGTCAGAGAGCTTCATCCGGGTAGCCAGAACCGAGGAGGAGGAGGAAAAAGCTTGGGGGCGAAAAGGACCCCCTTCCCCCCCCCCAACCGTTGTGGTCTCAAAGCTCCAGTTGCCAGATGCTTGAATCTTCTGTCCTGAGTTTGAAAGCCGCTGAAGGGTGGTTTTATGCGAAAGGAAAGAGGTCTCAGTCGAGAGGACCAGTGTGTCGTCCGTCCGATGGGGATACCTGGAGGGCAGGATTTGACCCCAGGACACGAAGCCTCTCCACTAATGCTAAGGTTTGGGCCCTGGGGATACCCCGCTCACCCCGGGGGCCACCCCACTGGAAGGTTCCTGGCCGCCCAGCGCCTGAACCAGGTGGCTTTCCAGGAACAGCTGTCCGCTGGAGCCCTCTGCTAGGAAATGCTCCCGTTAGCTTTAATAATTCATAGGCGCTGAGCCCGGCTTCTCCGGCATCGGGGTGGGGTGGGGATGATGGGGAGGGCTGCCTTTACCAGCAGCTGTCTGGCCACATTCCCTCCCCTCCCCCCACCCCGCTGCCCCCACTTTCTCTCTCTCCTTCCCTCCCTCCTCTGGGCAAGGCTTGGGGAAAATAGGGATGGAATTAAATGCAGGTGGGTCTGCTTGGCTCCAGCAGACCAAGAAGAATTATAAGCTTTGGAGCTGAGAAGTTTCCGGCCTTGGGTGCTGCCGCTGCCTCCTCCTCCTCCTCCTCCTCCTCGTCCTCCTCCTCCTCCTCCTCCTCCTGGATTCTGCAGCACCGGTTTCTGGACAGGAGGAGAATCCGTCAGAATTCGGCCGGCTGCTGCAGCCAGAATCTTTGCAGTCAGCTGCCCTCGCCCCCTCCCTCCCCCGTGCACTGCCTGTGGCATCTGGCAGGATTCTGGGCACCGTAGTCCAGTCTCAGAAACGAAGGTTGCCAGATTCTGCTTCGGAAGAGCTGATGCAGAGGCAAATGTGGAAAGAAAGATGGGGGGAGAGAGAGATCAAGAGAGAGAGGAAAAGCAGTGTGAACGCCATTCTCTCTGGGTTTCCCCGGACACTTGGCTGTCCCCACTGGAAATAGGATGCATTCTGCAGTGGACATTTAGTCTTATCCACCAAAGAGCATCATATGTTGTTCTTGACTGTTTAACACCAGCCTGATAGTTGTCATCAGCCATAGGGTGCACAGGGATGCCAACCTGGCTATTTGGTTATCTCTCCTTGGAGTTCATGCCTAGATCCTTTTTCCATTTCTTTTAAAATGCAACAGCTATAATTGTTCTTCTCTTACTGGCCCTTCCTGCTCCCTACCTCTTTTAATAATCTGGATAATTTATTTTTCTCCTTTCCTTTAAGGTGTGTGTGTGTGTGTGTGTGTCCTCCTTTCTCTGCTTGTACACATTTGCATTTTCCTGCTTGTTTGTGATTTAAGCACAGTTGGGGGGGGGGGGGAAATGACGTTTTCTTAAAGCAGCTGCATGCTTTAAGTCATCATCACCTATCTCAGGAGTGGGGAACCCACAATCTCAAAGCTGGGTGTGCCACCACCCCTGAGACTCCTAACATGGCCCATCCGTTTCCTGCCCTTTCCTTATGATTTTCTGCACCTTTATCACTAGTTCTGGAAACCAGCTAAGCATCAAGGAAGTGTCTGAGTCTGGAGTCCCCCCACCACCACCACCACCACTGCCCCCCAATCTCTGGGCTCCAAAGCTGGTTTCCTACCCATAGCAGAGTGGTGGATGTCCACTAGGGAGACATGTGGACCCTCTATTACTTACCCTGAGATCACACACTGTTCCGTGGATGGAGTGTGAATTTGTGAACAATATGTGAGTAATTGCTTATGGGTGGGTGTGGAAACCTTGTCCCTTCCCATTATATCTATCTATCTATCTATCTATCTATCTATCTATCTATCTATCTATCTATCTATCTATCTATCTATCTATCTATCTATCTATCTATCTATCTATCTATCTATCTATCTATCTATTCCTTCCTTCCTTCCTTCCTTCCTTCCTTCCTTCCTTCCTTCCTTCCTTCCTTCCTTCCTGCTCTATCTATCTATCTATCTATCTATCTATCTATCTATCTATCTATCTATCTATCTATCTATCTATCTATCTATCTATCTCCTTTTCTTCTGCTTTCTATCTATCTATCTATCTATCTATCTATCTATCTATCTATCTATCTATCTATCTATCTATCTATCTCCCGCCATTCTCCTCAAAAGGGCCAGAAGGCCACTGATATCATTCAAAGACAATACTGAAGGCTAAAAACAATATGTATACAAAAGTTTAAAAGAGCTAACAAATACTGCACTGAGAAAAGGTTAAAAAAAATTTAAACAACTAAAAACACATTCAAAGCAGCAATGCATAAAAAGAACCTTTAAAAAGCTCCTGCTCAGGCATTTTCTGCTACTTATGGTGTCCAAGACAGTCAACTGTGGGAATGGAGCTCCTGTGAGGCAGTGCAAACTCCCCCTGCCCCCTGTTCCTCCATCTCTCAAGAATGTGCACAGTCTTTTACTTTATTTATTTAAAATATTTTTATCCCACCTTTCTCCTTAAAAGGAGCTAAGGCCTAAAGGAGATCAGCCGCCTGGTACTCTGTGCTGGCAAGAGATAAGGGGCTTCCTAAGGTACAAAGTGAAGGTTTCCCCCGCACATGCATGCTAGTTGTGTCTGACTCTAGGGGTGATGCTCGTCTCCGTTTCCAAGCCAAAGAGCCAGTATTATGCAAGTCCGTGGCTATGTGGCTGGCATGGCTGAACGCATTTCTGCGCACGGAACACCTTCCCGCTTTTTACGGCGGTTACCTATTTATCTACTTGCATTTCTTACATGCTTTTGAACTGCTAGGTTGGCAGGAGCTGGGGTTATCAGCGAGAGCTCACTCCGGTGCGTCGCACCCGGGATTCGAACCACTGAGCTGCCGACTTTGCAGCTGACAGTTTCAGCACTGTAGCCCACTGAGCCACCACACCCCATTATGGGTCTTCCTTGTGGTGTGCAAATTGTTATGGGAGTGTTTAGGGCATGATAGCTCAGTGGTTTTGGGTAGAGGTTGGAAGTTCTATTCCCCACTGGGCCTACCGGGAGATTATCCAGCCCGGGTGTCCTTGGGCCAGCTGCACAGTATTCCTAGGGCACCCCTAGAAAAAAGGAACAGGAAAGTTCTTCTGAGTATTCTGTGCTTGAAAAATTCAGGAAAGGATCGCCAGAAGTCAGAATTGACTTGACGGTACACGATGATTATTATTTAAATTTTAAAAAATAGATTCAGCCATGCGTGGCTCAAGCATGTTCAAGGGATGATAGCTTTGCTTCTCCATCAGGCTGCCTTCCCGTGTCTCTTGGGTCCTTCGAAAACCCCTCGAAGACAAATGGCAGCTCAGGATTCTCAAGGAATCCTGAAAAGTTAGTGGTCCGTAAAATGTTTCACTAGCTTGCTTGACCCCATGAGACCCGGACGAGTCACTTGGGAGGTTAACGGGAGGGAAGAAAATGAAGGAAGATGAGCAGCGGAACATTTCAGTCTCTCAAGAAGAAAAAAATCCCGTTGCCATGACTCAACTTCCAGATAAACTCACCTGGATGACTGAGAATCTTCACAGACAAGGAAGAACTTGTATCAAACCCCAGCACTGGTTCTCCTGCAATGCTTTGCACCTGCTGCAAACGTGCAGCTCTTTGTTTAAACTGGCCTATTATTTATTTTATTTATTTATTTTAGAGTATTTTTACCCTGCCTTTCTCCTTGGAAAAGGACCCAAGGTGGCTTACAGTAATGAGGGATAATATACTGTCCAGTACAATTAAGACATGTTCAAGTATTTGAGAACAAGGAATTGAGGGACATCTTACAGCATTAATAGACGACAGTACATTAAAGCTACAAGGCTTATTAGTAGTTATAAACACAAAGTCTATGACGTGAACCTATAGATTCATATGAAATACACATGGTAGTCCATCATTAAGGGAAAGCTTTCCTGAAGAGAAAGGTATTTGCCTATTTCCGGAAGGACAACAGAGATGAGGCAGTCCTGGCCTCCAGTGGGAGGGAGGTTCCATAGTCTGGGCGCAGCAGCCGAGAAAGCCCTTTCATGGGTTCCCACGAGACGAACCTGTGAGGATGGAAGGACGGAGAGAAGTGCCTCTCCTGATGCCAGGACCCTGCCTTGACACCTGATGATCTTAACACCCGAGTCGAGTCGGTTCATACTTTGAGATTCGATCTTTGAGGTAGCTAGGACCCAGGCCATGTTGTGCTTTGTAGGTCAAGGTCAGCACCTCGAATTGTGCCCGATAGCTGATTGGCAGCCAGTGGAGCTGCTTTAATAGGGGTGTAGTGGGATCTCTGTATCCTGCCCCACGCAGCAATCTGGTTGCTGCATTTTGGACCCGTTGAAGTTTCCTGAGACTTTTCATCGGTAGCCCCACATAGAGTGCATTACAGTAGTCTATCCCATTTCCACACCTTCACCTTCCACAAAGTGGTTTACAACAGGACCCAAGCTAACACAAATCCATTTTGAAGCCAGCATCATTGACAGCCCTCCTCCTCCTCCTCCTCCTCCTCCTCCTCCTCTTGTCCCACTGATTCTGATGTACGGCAACCAGATTCCAGGGTTTCCTGGGTAGAGAAAACTCTGCAGGTGTTGTCTCTACTTGCAGGAGGCCCGGTGGGGAATCAAACTCCCGACCTGTACCTCTTCCACCATCGCCAGGCTACCCAGCCAACCAAAGCCCTCCTAAGAGGGATTCAGAATATATGATGCAGGAAAATGGCCATTCTCACGACATCAGCGTTCTTCCCATCACAGGTTCGACTGTTAAAGATGACACACTTATCAATGGCATAAGGACCATGCTCACCTTTTGCAGGCAGGCATTCTGATAAGGACCATCATGTGTACACAACAATGCGGCAGAGCGACCTGTGGTCTGTTCAAGTGGGACTTTTATTAAAAATGTTCATAAACTCTTTCTAAAGCATTTAAACTCCCTTTAAAAGGCAGCTGACGAGGGGGCCAGACTCATAGGAACTGGGAAGTAGTACTAGAGGTGATTCCTTGGGGCCACCCCTGGAAAGGCCCACCATATCTGCTGGCCCTGGAGTGGAGAGCCAGTGGTTGGAGGTCCAGAGGCCGTGGGGCTGGCTGTGTTCGCCACTTCCCAAGAAGAGCTTGGGCCTTCCCTGTTAGAAAGAAGACCGGTGGGTAGCAGAGAGTAGGGATGGGCACCTTACGAATAATGAAATGCTGTCTCGTAAGCTTACGAAACACCAGGCAGCGTTTCGTAACAAAACAAAACTGCGTTGTTGTTTTTAAATGAACCGTTTTGTTACTATTTTAAATGGTTCCCCTGGGTCCAAATGTGGTGCCTCTAGGACCCATGGGACCCATTTTTGGGATTTACAAAACGGTTCTTTTTTTAGTTTCGTAACCATTTTTTTTCAAAAAAATTCGTTTGAAGCAATGAAACAGGCTAAAATGAAACGAAATGCAATTTTTTTTTTCATTTTGTGCCCTTCCCTAGTATTGAGACCAGCTTGGCATCACTTGCAGGCAGACAAAAAAGCATGCTTGTTTTTCCTCCTCTTCCACCCCCCCTTGTGTTACTTCTGTAGGGTTATGATTCTGCCAACAGGGAATGCCTTCCTTTTCTGGGTCAAAGTGGGCCCTAAAATTTGTGAGGTTCTTTATAACCCCATCAATGTGAAGAGTAACAAGAAGAAGAGCTCAATGTAAGGCTGTAGACCAGGCATGTCCAAACTCCGTCCCTCCCGATGTTTTGGACCACAATTCCCACAGTCCTTTGCCATTGGAAATACAGGCTTGGAATTCTGGGAGTTGTGGTCCAAAACATCGGGAGGGCCGAAGTTTGGACATGCCTGCTCTAGATGTTTTGGACCACAACTCCCAGAATTCCAATCCTGCATTGCCAATGAGAAAGGACTGTAGGAACTGTGGTCCCAAAAACTTCTGGAGGGCCGAAGTTTGGCCACCACTGCTGTAGACCTTCAGGTTCTGTAGTTAGCTATAAACCTGCTTCCTGAGCATTGGGGGACTCTTGAGTGCCAGACCCTGCTGAGCACTCAGACTCGTGGAGGTAGTGGGAACAGGGATTGTGGTGTTTTCCAGTTACAGACAGATGTTCCATGCCAGCCTTCATGCGATTTCCATTTGATGGTTCGACAACATCAGTCCCATTTCAAAATAGAAAGAGTAAAGATCCCTAGAGGTTGCTGAAATCGCACCGTTAGAATTGTCTGATTTCTCCATGTTTGCAGTGGCCTCACTGTAAGCACAGTTTCGACATTCCCCCCTGGCTGAGGCCTTCATTCGAACTCAGATCCTCAACAGGCACTTTTGGCTCTGCCAGAGGTCTTTTCCCCATCTCTTCTTCTTCTCCCGAACACCTGATCCTGTGAGATGGCTCTCTCATGGCAGGGCCCCAAAAGGCTGCTTTTAGATGAAATACAGCTTCTACCAAGTGCATTTTGAGTTGTTTCCTTAAAAGAGGAAGAAGAATTGTATCTTGAGACATCCGAGTTATTCCGATCTGGTTTCCTCCCCCTCTCCTTCAATCTTTGTTTCTGAGCTTTCCGTTGCCTGGAACTTTAGGAAGATGAAATATGAGCTTGCCATAATTCTAGCTGCCTGAAAACACTTAAATTCTGAGGTTCCTGAAAAAACGGGATTGGATTTCTCATCTCTTCACATTCCCTTGTGAGCCCTCTGTTGGTCTACCTTCTTGCTGGTTTTGGCTTAGGGTTCCTCTGGGGCTCCAGCAAGCCAGTCAGAAGGCTTCAGGGTTCCAAGTTCTGTTCTCTTTTGTTTCCTTCCTAGAAGGATCAGAACGAAGCAAGAAAGTCTGAGATGCATCGCTGTGCTTTATTCTGAAATGAAATCTTAATGGATCATAGCATTGTCATCATTGGCATCCTCTCCTCCTCTTCTCCCTCCCTCCGCCCTCTTCACTATTGACGCTCCTCTTTGGCCGTTAAGCCTCCCAGAACAGCTTGCAAAAAGGATCAACGTTATGGTGATCCCTACCCACTGGGGCTTTCGTTGTAAAATACATGGCATGGAAGAAAAGGGGTTGAGGAGGGGGGGAAAGCAAACTCAGGTTGGAGTCATCACTATAGCGGTGATGAACAAGAAGCAATTAAACCATCAAGGCATCCATTGCACAATTAATCCATTGGGTTGCACACAGTGCACACTTTGCATTGTTGCTGTTGTGTTGCCTCTAAAATGTCCTTCCCTGTTCGGCAATTGCAAACTCAAGCCCGTGGCCTTCCTTAGGGAATTAATCCGACTTGTATTGAGTCTTCCTCTTGCTCAAATGATGATGGTGTCATTCGTACATCCTGAATTGCTGGGGTTTCTTCCAACGATTTCCACCCGCCTTCCTTCTGAATCTAGTCCAGTTTTCCATATGAGATGTCCTGCATAGAGACTGAACAGATAGGGTGATTAAAATGCACCTTTGTCTGAAACATTTGCCTATAAGAAACAATAGGTTCTTGGGCACACTATTTATTTATTTATTTATTTATTTATTTATTTATTTGAGTATTTTTACCCTGCTTTTCTCTTTGGAAAAAGGACCCAAGGCGGCTTACAGTAATGACGGATAATATACAGCCCAGTGCAATTATGACATGTTCAAGTATTGAGAGCAGGGAATGGAGGGACATCTTACAGCATGGCTCTTCTTATGTTCTTATGTTCATTAATAGACAACATTAAAGCTAGTGTACAAGAGAATGCAAGCAGTTAAAGAAAGAGTAAAAATTCCATGTAATTATTTATTTTATTTTGTTATTTTATTTATTTTATTTTGAATATTTTTACCCCACTGATCTCCTTGGAAAAGCACCCAAAATGCCTTACAATAATCAGGGACGATATACAGCCCAGGACATTTAAGACATCGTCAAGCTTAAGGAGAGGGAATTAGAAAAGGCATCTTACCACATTAAAAGGCAACATTAGAACTGAAAAGAGCACATGAACAGTTAAAAGAAAAAAATGGCATAATTCAATTCCAAAATTCCGTATGCAGAGTGCCTCGTTTTTCTCTCTCTGCATATGGAATCTTGACACTGGACAATCACTTCCTTCCCCAGCCTCCTGTTGCCTTCAATGGGCACAGCCCCGGCCTCTTCTCCCCCCGCCCCTGGCTTTTGCCTTTGCTGTCCTTCAAATTCACTTACAACTTTGGCTGATACTTCACGTCCCTCTCGCTGCAGTTCGTGGCCCTGCTGGAGACCGGTTCCAAGGAACGTAACCTCACGTCCTTGTGGGGTCAATCCAAGTTCCAAGGAACGTAACCTCACGTTCTTGTGGGGTCAATCCGGGTTCGAAGGAACGGAACCTCACGTCCTTGTGGGGTCAATCCGGGTTCCAAGGAACGTAACCTCACGTCCTTGTGGGGTCAATCCGGGTTCCAAGGAATGGAACCTCACGTCCTTGTGGGGTCAATCCGAGTTCGAAGGAACGTAACCTCATGTCCTTGTGGGGTCAATCCGGGTTCCAAGGAACGTAACCTCACGTCCTTGTGGGGTCAATCTGGGTTCGAAGGAACGGAACCTCACGTCCTTGTGGGGTCAATCCGAGTTCGCCCCGACCACGCCCCCTGAACTGCGCTCCAAGCGGGGTGAGAGAGTCCCGTCCTGGAGCTCGGGAATCTTTTCAATCCACTTCTTGATCCGTGTTGAAAACCGATTTCAACACGGAGGCAAGTTCACCTCGGCTCGAGGAAGGACGTGAAGTAACCACCTTTGTGTTTGTATCTCCCTTGTGTGATTGCACTGACACCATGTTTTCAATGTTAGTCTCCATATCCCATAACTTTTGGATGGTCAACCCTGCATGATTGCATGGGATTTTTACTCTCTCCTTAAGTGCTCGCATTCTCTTTTAGCTTTAATGTTGTCCCTTTAATGCTGTAAGATACCCCTCCATTCCCTGTTCTCAATACATGAACATGTTTTAATTGTACTGGACTGTATATTGTCCCCCATTACTGCAAGCCTCCCTGGGTCCCCCTCCCAGGAGAAAGACGGGGTAAAAATACTCTAAACAAATGAAGACATAAAAAGGTAGACTGCACCCAAGCAATTATGCGTGGTAGAGCATCCAAAAGTTATGAGGGATGGAGACTAACATTGAAAACATAGTGTCAATGCAGTTCATCGGTTAGGGTTAGGGTTAGGGTTAGCGTTAGGGTTAGGGGTATCAATCAAGTGCCGAGTCACACCCTTTCAGAACAACCCATAGGTTCTTGTGATCCACACAATCAGAAGCTTTGCTGTAGTCTATAAAGAGCCTTGAGAGTCCCCTGGACTGCAAGGAGATCAAACCTATCCATCCTGAAAGAAATCAACCCCGAATGTTCACTGGAAGGACAGATTTTGAAGCTGAGGCTCCAGTACTTTGGCCACCTCATGAGGAGAGAGGACTCCTTGGAAAAGTCCCTGATGTTGGGAAAGATTGAAAGCAAAAGGAAAAGAGGACGGCAGAGAATGAGATGGTTGGACGTTGTCATCAATGCAACCAATATGGATTTGACCAAACTCCAGGAGGCAGTGGAAGGCAAGAAGGCCTGGCGAGCTCTGATCCGTGGGGTCATGAAGAGTCGGACACGACTGAACGACTGAACAACAACAACATAAAGCACACGCTGATCTTCTGAAATTCTTTGGTGCACTCCAATAGTCAGTGGGTGTTTGTAAGAGGAATATGAGTTCCCCGTTCTTTTCAGGATCCGGCTTGAACACCAGTCATTTCTCACTCCATGCAAGGTGAAAGCTTATGTCGAGACACCTTGAGCATCACTTCACTTTTTTTAAGGATTGTTGTTTCTTCATCCTTGGAGTCCTCCTCAAAGAAATCTGCCTTGAGAAAAGGTGACCGGGTAGAGTGGGAGGGAGATAGGGTCGCACACTTGAAAGGCAGGCCTACAGAGGAAGGGCAGGGTCTATTTCTCGAATCTCGATCATTCCAGACTGCAGGGCACTTAACAACAGGCTCAAGTTTCAGGAAGCCAGGTTTAGGCTGAATATGGGGGAGGGGGAGGACTTCCTAATGGCTAGAGAAGTACAACAAGGGAACCAATGACCTAGGGGTTTGGTGAGCACTTCAGTACTGGAGTCATTCAAGAGAAAATCGGATTTTCTATCGGCTGTTCTTTGATCTCCATTCTTGCACTGACCAGAGGGTTGATGGCCTTATTAGGCACCTTCCAGCCCCATTATCCTAAGTAGAGATGGGCACGACTTGAAAAAAAAAAATTTCGAGTTGTCGTTAGTCGGGCCGGTCCCGTTTCGGGTCGTCTCCGTTTTTCGCGAAAATTCGCAAAAATTAGTCGGTTTGTTTTTTTGTTTTCGTTTTCCTTAGTACTGTTTTTTTTTGGGGGGGGGAGCGGGCTCCTGGAGGCACCTCTCTGGGGTGGGTGCCTCCTCTGGCCCGCTATAAGGGAAAGTGGGCTCCTGGAGGCACCCGTGGGTGCCTCCTATCCTCACCCACTACAGGAAAGGGGAAGCAGGCTCCAAGAGACCCCTCAACATGGGGGTCTCCCCTCCTCACCTGCTGCTGCTGCAAAATGCTATGCAATAGCCATATGGATATTGCATAACAGAATGTGCAGACAGTGACTGTGAAGACTAGTGGATGGCACTGAACCCAGAGCCATAGTGAGATGCCTAACTAAGGCTCTCGCACCACCATGTCTCACACAGAAGGGAATTGTACTTGCTGTGTGTAGTGCAATGCAAGCAAGTAGATCTGGCTTTAAGGTGGCTTAGTGCAAGGGCTAGGGTTAGGCTAGTGACGGGTAAGGTTACGGTGGGCTAGTGGGTTGCACCTCTGGGTGCCTCTCTGACCCACTAAGAAGACAGTCTGTGACGTATGGGTACGGAGTCAAGGGTTAGGGTTAGGGTTAGGGGGGCTAGGGCAGGTTTTAGGGGCTTTTTGGCACATCCCAGAAGTCTCCATGGCCAAGTGGCCATGCGATTGGTGGGATGGCTCCAAAAATTTGCATGGTTGTCCACTCCCACATGGCTGGCCACTCGGCCAGCCCATCATTGCGCAGGTGTAAATAAAATAAAATAAAATAAAATCAATGGAGGACAGAGGAGGAGAGGAGAGACATTTTGTTGCAAGAAAAAACCCACTGCTACTGTGAAAAATCTGGCAGTTTATAAATTTTCACGTGTTTCTGTTGTGCTTGTGTGTTTTTGGACCACGATTTCAAAAACAATATTGCGTTCGCCGCCCCATTTTGGATCCCCCGCCCGCACCGCATGGCATGGCGATGGCGACTCGCGAGTCCGGCTGCCCAGGACAGGGGGGAGGCGGGACCCCCCCCTCCAGAAACCACCCCTCCGGTAGGTGCCCTGCGCCCTTAGTCAAGCAGGCATTTTTCCGCCTGCTTTTTTGGCCCGGGAATGGGTGGCGGGAGAGTTTAAAAGTTTTTTCCTGTGCCGTCCGTGCCGCTTGCTTGCGCTTTAATTGCGGCGGCCGGCGGCCGGCGAGACTGGGCTTTTTGCTGGCTGGCTGCGAGCCTGCGGCGAGTCCCACAGAGCAGCCCACAAGGACGGGGGATGGGGGGGGAGGCCGGGGACCTCCAGAAACAACCCCTCTGGTAGGTGCCCTGAGGCACGGCAGGCATTTTTCCGCCTGCTTTTCGGCTGGGAACCGGGTTTTTTTAACTTTTAAAAACTTTTTTTCTGTGCCGCGTGGCATCGCGCGATTGCGCGATGCAAGTAACGAGCACGACAAATCAGACCAAAATTGTTCGTTCGTCGGTTCGAGCTCGAAGTCTGGGGGAGTAATTCCCGTTACCGTTTCCGTAGAGTAACAGAAACGAGTAACGGAAACGGAAACGGGAATACCGCTAAGTCGTGCCCATCTCTAATCCTAAAATTCTATGAAAATAATGTGTCCTTTCCAGATTTTTAGGGTCTGCCATGCTTTAGTCCAGACTCTTTCCTAGCTCTCTTGAGATGCCTTGAGTTCAAATGTGGAGCCTTTTGGAAGTTCAAGTAATGAGTTACAGTTTCTAGGTCTTGACCCACCTGTGTGTTAGCAAGTGGAGAGAGAGAGAGAGAGAGAGAGAGAGAGAGAGAGAGAGAGAGAGAGAGAGAGAGATTTCAAAGGGAGACAAGTACTGTAAGTGAAACCAAGATTAAGTTTTTATTTCCTCTGATCTTTCTGTGTATGTAGTGTAACTGATTGCTCTTCTAAACCTTATTAATGCTTTTGTTATTCTCAGCCGGCATCTGCTAGGAAGGCATCCAGACATCTATGGCTCAGTTCAGAACGATGGGCATTTTAAAATGATTTAAGCAGACAGAGGAAATAACTTCCGATAAAGTATTTATTTAAACATCTACTTTTGTAGCAAATAGTACCAAGGGCTAAGGCCTTCGGGCAGCTGCTGTGACATTCATAGGTCAGAGACATTACTCTCCTAAGCTCTTCAAGGATATTCAACACCCCCCACTGAATTATTTGGGAGAGGATTGTGAAAGAATGCAGTTTTCGTGAGGTGATCTCTACCTGGGCCACAAACATCTCCAAATGCTACCGTTTCTTGAAAGCCATTTTATCTCACCTTCACTCCTATTCCCAAGGTTTCTCAGCCGCCCCTCTTTCAAATGCAGCTGTGGTCCTTCCCATTGTTGGGAAAGCATCATCCTTGTAATTGCTAATTAACTCTTGGTTCTGGATCTTGACATTTCTGAGACGCAGGCTGTACAATATTAAGCAAGCATTTCCCTGGATTTAATGAGGACGGCACGAAGGTAAATACGCCATGGTAATGAAACCGGCACCGACCTACCTCCAAACCATGTATTTCCACTACATTTTTGGCTTCTGTTATTTATTTCTCGAAAGCCGTTATAGCCTGGCTTTTTTGGGAAGTTCCAGCTAGCTAAGAAAGGGAAAGAAAAACAGGTACTGGATGAGTTTGGCGTTAGCCCCACTGAAATCAAGGGCTGTGGTCACATGTGAGTCAGTGTCAAGTAAGAACTGGGGTACGGGGAGGGGGGTTGGAAATAGAGATGCAGGTGGCAGACACTCCACCCTGCTGGGTCATCCTCCTCCCCAGTGGAGACCCTGTGATGCTCACAGCAAACACCTGTCCCTTTGAAAAAAGCCAAGGAGGAGGAAGGAGGAGGAGGGGATGCCCTGGCACAGTGGTTAAAACTGCAGTACTGCAGTCAAGACTCTAGTCATAACCTGAGTTCAATCCCAATAGACTCAGGGTTGACTCAGCCATCCATCCTTCTAAGTGGTCTAAGCCATCCATCCTTTTAAGTTAGTAAACTAACTACCCACCTGACTTGGGGTGGGGTGGGGGAAAGTGTAGCCTGCATGATGACATTGTAAACCTCCCAGAGAGTGTTTGGAGTGCTATGATGCGGGATATAGCTAGCACACTTGGTGAGTTGAGAAAATTACTTCACACATTTGTCCAAAAGGCTCAAAAAGCATCTTGCAAAATTTGAAATGGGAATGTATTGAGAGTTATTGAGAGGCTGATAGAAAACAGAGAAGATATCATAGTGTAGATATTAATGATGCCTGGTCTTCACCCTTCTATCGGCTTTCTGTGTTTCTCTCTCTCCCTCCCTCCCTCCCTCCCTCCTTCTATCGGCTTTCTGTGTTTCTCTCCCTCCCTCCCTCCCTCCCTCCCTCCTTGTGTTTGCATGCACCCAAGATTACTTAGAAGTAGAGTTTCCAAGTAGGAAGGGCCACCTGTTATAAAAGGTGTGGGCTTTGGAATTGGCAGACTTAACCTGGATGAGAAACACACATCTCCAGCATCCTGGCCAAGGGATGCCAAAACCCTGGTTGGAAAAGCTTGTTCTACAAGGCCTAAAAAGGCTCTGGAGCCAGGCTATATCTCAGTGATGGCGAACCGATGGCATGGGTGCCAAAGGTGGCACTCGGTGTCCTTTCTGTGGGCACCTGACATCGCCCCTTCACAGCCACCTGTATGCAGGTTAAACTGCTGTATTGGCACTTTGCAAAAAAATATTAGTGGGTCTTGAATCGCAGTTTGTGCACTCGGTCTCTAAAAGGTTCGCCATCACTGCTGTATCTGAACGCCGGCTTCCTTGCCTCTGCCCCTGCTCATACAAAAAGTCTGCTTCCTTGCCACCACCGCTCAAGGAAGGAGGCTTGGTTGAAATCAGGTCTTCCCTGCTGCAGAATTTCATCCCGGAGGCTGATGAATTGGCACTCCCCTTAGCTCAGTTTGAGGCCGAATGGGGAAGCATTTCTGTTTGGTGTGGATGGTAATGGTTTTCCGTTGCCGGCTGCTGATACTCTCCAGGATGTTTTATAGAACCGTTGTGAAGCTGGCTGTTTCTGTAAATTCGTTTTAATATGCTGTTAGGCGTGTTGCCTAGAGGGCAGAGAGGGTGTTTATAAATATTTTAATAAAACAAATCCCCATTAGTAAACCTTTGCATATCAAGAAAACAAAGGGTGGAAAAGACAAGGATGTCCTGGTGCCCCTAATACAGTGGTTACTTTTTTGCTGAAGAGAACCATTGTTTTATCTTACATTAGAATAGAGTTTTATTGTCATTATGCATATGCAAAATATGCACAACGAAATTAGAGTGCTGTTCCACTACACACTCTAAGCATACAAAACACATAAAACATATAAAACACCATACAAAATATTAAAAACTCTTAAAATTGCTTACAAAATTTAAAACACTACTTAAAACTGATTAAGATAGTGCTAAAACTGTCGCATTTAGCTTGGATACCGCTCTGTGATAAAAACTGTTCTTTAGTCTATTTGTCCTTGACCTAAGAGTCCTGTATCTCCTGCCAGACGGCAACAGTTCAAAAAATTGGTAGCCAGGATGCGAAGGGTCTCTCAAAATTCTAGATGTCTTCCTTGAGCATCTGGAGTTGTATAATTCTTCCAAAGGAGGAAGAGGACAGCCCACTATCCTCTCAGCAGTGTTTATGACCCTCTGGAGTGCCCTTCTATCTGCCACTGTGCAACTGGAAAACCAGACACAGAGGCAGTAAGTGATAGTGCTTTCTATAAAGCCCCGGTAGAAGGTTACCAACAGTTTCTTAGACAGTTGTTCCCTCCTGAGAAGTCTCAGAAGATATAATCTCTGTTGGGCCTTCTTAACCAGTGCTTCAGTGTTGGCACTCCAGGTCAAATCCTCCTGTAGAATAACTCCTAAGAACCTACTGTCCATCACCCGCTCTACACAAACTCCATCAATAATCAGGGGCTGAGTGTCTGATTTCCTTTTTCGATAGTCCACTATAAGTTCTTTGGTCTTGTTGATATTTATTATCAGATTGTTGGTTCTGCACCACCGTAGCAGCCGATGCACCTCCTCTCGGTAGGCTGACTCGTCTCCACCAGAGATGAGTCCCACTACTGTTGTGTCATCGGCAAACTTGATGATTTTATTTTCAGGATGAGTATGAGTGCAGTCAGAGGTGTAAATACTAAACAATAGTGGGCTCAACACACAGCCCTGTGGAGTACCCATGTTGAGAGTGAGGGCTGACGACATGTAGTCACCTAATCTGACCCTCTGGTTGATGTGGGACACTTTCTATCTGTTTCTTCTAGCAAAGAAACAGATACAATTAAAAAAAGATGTCTGAAACAGTAGGCATGGGTGATGTAATCAATATCATAGCTTTTTCTCACCATTTAATCTTCTCACCAATTCTACTAATTAACTCTCCCTCCTCTTCTTCCCCTCCTCCTCCCTCCCCTCCGCTATCTATATACTACAGCCAATGAATATCTGGTATGAAATGTATATCCCATCTCATATTATATTTCACAACTCATTCTGCTGCTATATGTCTGAAGAAGTGCACATGTGCACAAAACATTACATTAAAATATGAAAGTTAGTCTTTAAGGTGCCACATGTTTGTGTCTTTTGTTTTGTTTTGTTTTTCTTTGATTTTTGCCTGATGTTCTTGTGAGGGTCTAAAGCATGGGTCCTCAACCTAAGGCCCCGGGGCCGGATGCGGCCCCCCAAGGTCCTGAATCTGGCCCCCGGGACCTATTGCAACCCCCCCCCCCCCTGCTTTGCGAACAAGCCAGCCTCCGCAGCTGCTTCTATTGCTGAGGCAATTCAAAGCGGTGAGTTATGTCGCTTCTCCCACTCCCCCCAACTACCACCCAGATGATCAGCATGCTGATCTAGCATGCTGGCTAGTGGGGCATTCAAAGTGGGAGGGCTACAGCAAGGTCCCCCACTCCCTCCCCCCTTTTTTCCATGTTGGCCCCTTTTTTTGGACTCTGGTCCGGCCCCCAGTGGTGTCTAGGGTGAGGTGGATCGGCCCACTGTTTGAAAACTTTGAGGATCCCTGGTCTAAAGGTTAGCAATGTGGAAGGAACAGCTTACACAGAAATCGGCCTTCAAAATGTTAGAGTTTGATTTACAACCTTGCATGCTGTCTATAGTTTTAATGAAGGGGAGGGACTTCTCTTGCCTATCAAGCAAGCACTAACCAATCATTACTTCCAGCTGAGGCCGCTCTCCGGCTGCTGCTTCTGCTTGAGGCTAGTGTTCAGCTTCCTAATTCCCAACCTCCATCCTTAACGCTCTGTCTGATAGGGGCGTGGACCAAGGGTCCCTTGGAAAGGAGGGCCCCTTCAAACGCAGGGCTGTGTCCTCTGGAAATGATGACACACAACCCTCGTGCTTGTGGTTCCAATCGTCCATGGCAGGAAACGGTGGTGCCCATGGCCTGTTCCCAAGACAGGATGCCCACCCAAGAAACCACCAAGAAGATTATTTCCTCCCGTCTGTTTAGGAAGCAACTTAGAAATCTCTCTCCGCCCGTCGACAAGCATTTGAGCTAAAGACACGCACGCACACACAAACATATGCACACACAGAGAGAGAACATTGGAAGAGGGTGTGGGTGGAAGAGTAATTTACCTGGGAGATTATACTGAGGGGGAAGAGATTGTCTGTGGGCTGAAAGTTGGAAAAGAAATTTGTTCCGTCTCCAGCCAACATATGTTTTGTTTGGTTCCCCACCCCACCCCTTAGTACATTTTGGAATCTTCTCTCTCTCTCTCTCTCTCTCTCTCTCTCTCTCTCTCTCTCTCTCTCTCTCTCTCTCTCTCTCTCTCTCTCTCTCTCTCTCTCTGTGTGTGTGTGTGTGTGTGTGTGTGTGTGTGTGAATACAAGAGAGTTGTGGGGATGGACAGGACAGTGGTATCATAGTTGTCACTCACAACTGCTCTTCCAATCAGCAGGGAATCAGCACAGGATGTTTTTGGCCAGTATATTTTAGAGCCACACTTCAAAGGAGCACAACGTATCAAATGGATGTTTGGTATATGTGTGTGTCTCTCTCTCTCTGTGTGTGTGTGTGTGTTTGTGTGTGTGGGGGGGTGTTCCATGTTTTTGAGGCTTGGGTCGCTCTTGGGATTAGGGCTGAGAATGCCAACTCAGGGGGAACTGGTTGTGTGTTCATAGCAGCACTCGTAATCCAGTAAAGAACAATGCATACAATTAGGGCCAGTGAAAGCATTCACTGTTGATTAGGCGTGTTCCTTTTAAGTCACTGATTAAATTTGAATATATTTTCATATTCCTGGCTTCTCAAAGTACGTGCTTATGCTGTTGACAGAAACATAAGATCACGAATGGATCACACATGCGCGGGGGGGGGGATCAGTGCAGTCCTACATGTGTTTACTCAGGAGTAAGCTGCACTGAGTCACTGAGCTAAATATGACATCCTTATCAGTGGTTTTTAGGGGTACAGCTGCAAGACATGTTCATAACTGGAAGAAAACCTCACGTTTCTTCTTCTCATTCCCTATAAGAGCTTCAGAAAAGAAATTCTAATCTCCACCCGGTATCACCCCACTCCCATTCATCTTTAATTTCCTTCATTTTCGCGTGACTCTCCAGATCATAGAATTGTGAGGTTGGAAATGGGCTCTAAGGCCATCAAGTCCAACACACACACACACACACACACACACACACACACACACACACACACACACACACACACACACACACACACACACACACACACACACACACACACACACACACACACCGTCATGCAGGAATGCAAATCCAAGGATATCTGCCAGGTGATTCTCCAATGGTGTGGTGACCTAGTCCTCCCCAAACTTGGAAGGATTGCAGAGGGGAGTCATGGGAGGTCTCTCTAGGGGCCTGGGGGACACTTTCCTTGGGGGGGGAGGGGAGACCCTCTTGGGGAGTGTATAACTCAGAGTTCCAAAATAGAAACTTCACTTAACATGCAGGTCTTGTAGAGTCATGGGAAACTTCCCTGCAATTTTGGTAAGATCTGGTGTCTTTGAGATCATTTTATAGGATTTCGAAAAATTATGAATGTATAAATTGATTCCATGACTGGTCAGGAAAAAAAATTATACATTTTTTGGTGATTCGTTGACCTTGACAAATCAAGAATCAAAACGAATCACCATTTTTTCTGATTCGTTCCCATCTTTAACCACAACACATGTACAGTTAGCGTACAGACCCCACTGGTACAAGAGCGCCTGAAGACAGCCAGCTTGGCCCGGGCTGTCATTAGTCGGAGTGAGGCAACCACCCCAGGCAGTTCCATGCTGGGTATCACAGTGGCCCGGGGTGGCTGTAGAACGGAGTAACCTGGCTTGCTCTTCTTCAACTTGACAGTTCCCCTTGTTTTGGAGGTCAACGCCCAGAACTATGCTGGCTGGGGGATAATTGTGGGTTATTATCCCCCACCCCCACCCCCAAAAAGGGAGCTTCCCCAGGCACCGAGTGTGGAGAACGGATGTTGTTTACAGATGACGGCGACAAAGCCAAAAGCAAAGTGTTTTTATATATCGCCCCATAGCGCTTCATTACTGAGCGGTATACAAGCACACTCTGAGCGGTTTACAATTTAATTATGCAGGCTACACATTGCCCCCCCCCAGCAAGCTGGGTACTCATTTTATTGACCTTTGAATGATGGAAGACTGAGTGAACCTTGAGCCGGCGACCTGGGATTGAACCCCAGGTCATGAGCACAGTTTTAGCTGCAGCGCAGGCATTTAACCACTGCACCACAAGGCTCTCAAGTTTCAGTCCAGTTGTTCTATTGTACTTCACCCCAGGCAGGAAAAGGTATTGGGTCACCCCTGCCTGGGATGAGACATTGAGTGAGGAATCCTGACGTGGCATAATGAGCTGTACCACATTACGTGGGGCTGTGGGAGGGCATCTCCCACATGGATTACTCCAAGCACAGCATTGCCTCTAATTTTGCATCTTTACCTGTAAATCAACCCCCCCCCCAAAAAAAATTGTGTGTGTTTGTGTGAGTTGATGCAGAAATAGGCAGCTGAAAGAAGGCTTCTTAGAAACTGTGAACTGTATAATTGTTTCCACGAACAAGAAACAGGCATGGCAATTTTGCCTTCTTATTTTTGGTTTAATTTTGCTTCAATTCCTTGAGCTGTGCAGCAGTGGTGCAGGGATTCACGGAGCAATTGCATCAATTGGCACTTACAATCTCCATGACTCATTCTGAGACATTTGGAAGAGAAAGGAGTAAATTGTTTCATTTATTGGCACCGGACAGGTTGCTAAAAAACAACAACCCATGACTGTTGTGAGCAGTAGGCCTTAACAGACTACGATGCTTCCAACAGATTTAAGAGAGGTGAAGGAGGCAGAGGAGAGAGGCTGGGCCCTCTTGGGATGAGGAGAAG
Source organism: Phrynocephalus guinanensis (assembly GCA_037367245.1). Taxonomy (NCBI): domain Eukaryota; kingdom Metazoa; phylum Chordata; class Lepidosauria; order Squamata; family Agamidae; genus Phrynocephalus; species Phrynocephalus guinanensis. The sequence goes on from CM074741.1 coordinate 3,345,790, forward strand.
GGAAGGGGCTATTGGTTAATTCTGTTCGTGATTGACAGTCACCCCTCCCAGCCACACCTATTAGAGGCTGCATGCAAAGTTGTAATACCTCCAACATTTATGTCAGGGGTAGACAGCCTTTGGCACTCCAGATGTTTCAGACCACAACTCCCGGAATTCCGAGCTTCTATTGCCAGTGACAAAGGACTATGGGAGATGTGGTCCAAAACATCTGGAGTACCTAAACCCTCTCCCTTAAACTACGCATTGGTAAATCCTAACTCGCATCCAGTGAGTTAAACCTGTTTCAGTGGCAAACCAGCGTATCTGCCATGAGCCTCCCTGAATGGGAAAGGACAATGGAGAGGGGGTGCCATCTTAAGAACATAAGAACATAAGAAGAGCCATGCTGGATCAGGCCAAAGGCCCATCTAGTCCAGCTTCCTGTATCTCACAGCGGCCCCACCAGATGCGTTTGGGAGCGCATGAGACTAGATATCTGTCTCCTGATACCACTCCCCTGCATCTGGCCCTTGAAGTACCCTGGTTTAAAGCCTAGAGATTACACATCTCCATCATGGTTTGTAACCCGTGATGGACTTTTCCTCTAGGAATCTGTCCAATCCCCTTTTGAAGGCATCCAGGCCAGATGCCATCACCACATCCTGTGGCAGGGAGTTCCATAGACTTACAACACGCTGGGTGAAAAAATATTTTCTTTTGTCAGTTCTTACTCTCCCAGCACTCAATTTGAGTGTATGTCCCCTAGTTCTGGTATTTTGAGAGAGGGAGAAGAGCTTCCCTCTATCCACTTTACTCATACCCTGCATTATTTTGTATGTCTCAATCATATCCCCCCTCAAGCGCCTTTTTTCCAGACTAAAGAGGCCCAATTGTTTTAGCCTTTCTTCATAAGGGAGGTGCCCCCAGCCCAGTAATCATTTTAGTCGCTCTCTTCTGCACCTTTTCCAGTTCCACTATGTCTTTCTTGAGATGCGGTGACCAGAATTGTACACAATACTCCAGGTGGGGCCTTACTATTGTTTTATATAACGGCATTATAATGTTGGCTGTTTTATTTTCAATCCCCTTTTTGATAATCCCTAGCATGGAATTGGCCTTCTTCACTGCTGCCACACATTGGGGAGACACCTTCATGGAGCTGTCCACCAACACACCAAGATCTCTTTCCTGATCCGTCACGGATAACTCAGAGCCCATGAGTTGATAGATGAAGTTTGGATTTTTTTGCCCCAATATGCATTACTTTACATTTGGTTACATTAAAACGCATTTGCCATTTCTCAGCCCACTCCCCCAGTTTGGAGAGATCCTTTTGGAGCGCTTCACAATCTTCTCTGGTTTTTACCACATGGAAAAGTTTTGTGTCATCTGCAAACTTGGCCACCTCACTGTTTATCCCTGTCTCCAGGTCATTTATGAACAGATTGAAAAGCACCGGTCCCAGGACCGAGCCCTGGGGCACACCGCTTTTCACTTCTCTCCATTGTGAAAATTTCCCATTGACACCTACTCTTTGTTTCCGGGATCTCAACCAGTTCTCAATCCATAAGAGGACCTGCCCTCTTATCCCCTGACTATGCAATTTTCTCAGCAGCCTTTGGTGAGGGACTGTGTCAAAAGCCTTTTGAAAATCCAGATAGACTATATCCACCGGTTCACCCAAATCCACGTGCCTGTTGACCTTTTCAAAAAATTCTAAAAGGTTTGTAAGACAAGATGTACCCTTACAGAAGCCATGCTGATTTTCTCTCAGCAAGGTTTGTTCTTTTATGTGTTTTAAGATTTTCTCTTGGATGAGGCCTTCCACCATCTTCCCTGGGACAGATGTAAGGCTAACCGGCCTGTAGTTTCCTGGGTCCCCCCTCCTTCCTTTTTTAAAAATTGGTGTGACATCTGCTATCCTCCAGTCCTCTGGCACTGTGGCCGTTTTAAGAGACAAGTTGCATATAACCGTTAAGAGATCTGCAATTTCATTTCTCAGTTCCCTAATAACCCTTGGGTGGATGCCATCTGGGCCCGGTGACTTGTTAATCCTCAATTTATCAATTAGTCCTAAAACTTCCTCTCTTTTAACCTGTATTTGATTTAATTCTTTAGTCAAGAGGGGCGGCTCAGGCAGCGGAATCCGCTCAAGGTCCTCTTTCGTGAAGACAGACGCAAAGAACTCGTTCAATTTCTCTGCAATGTCCAAGTCCTCCTTAAACCTCCCCTTTTCCTCCCTCACCATCCAGAGGCCCAATTGGTTCTCTGGCAGGTTTTCTACTTCTAACATATTTAAAGAAGCTTTTATTATTACCCTTTATATTGCTAGCCATGCATTCCTCAAAGTCTTTCTTTGCCTCCCTTATCATCTTTTTACATTTCTTTTGCCAGAGTTTGTGTTCCTTTTTATTTTCCTCATTTGGGGAGGATTTCCATTTACAGAAGGACCTCTCCTTGTGCTTTAGAGCCTCTCTAACTCCACTCGTTAACCATGCCGGTGTCCTCTTGGACTTAAATGAGCTCTTCTTTCTTTGTGGTATGCACTTGTGCTGGGCCTCTATTATTGTTGTTTTAAACAGGCTCCATGCACACTGAAGAGATTGGATTCTTCTAACCCTCCCCTTCAGTTTCTCTCTAACTAGTTTCCTCATCTGAGGGAAGTTTGCCCTTCGAAAATCAAGGGTTTTTATGTCTGATTTGGTTGACACTCTTCCTCCGACATGCATGGCAAAGGTAATTGCAGCATGGTCACTGTTCCCCAGAGGCTCAGTGACATTCACATCCCTGACGAGGTCCTGAGTATCACACAATATTAGATCTAGAGTTGCCTGTTCTCGGGTGGGCTCCATGACAAGTTGCTCTAAGGCACAGTCATTCAGCAAGTCGAGAAACCCAGTTTCTCTTTCTTGCCCGGAGCTCGCATTGGCCCAGTCAATGTGGGGATAATTAAAGTCCCCCATGATTACTATCCTATCCCTCTTAGCCACCTCCATGATTTCTCTCCTCATTTCAAGGTCCCCCTCAAGTTTTTGATCTGGTGGACGATAGAATACTCCAACTATCACATCACTCTTTGGACCTGGTAGTTTAACCCACAGTGATTCTATGGCGGAGTCAGACCCTCTGTCAATCTCCATTCTGCTGGATTTTATGCCTTCTTTGACATAGATGGCCACTCCTCCTCCAACCCGCCCCTCTCTATCCCTTCTATAGAGTTTATAGCCTGGGATTGCTGTGTCCCACTGGTTCTCCACATTCCACCAGGTTTCTGTTATGGCTATTATATCAATGTTATCCCTAGCTGCCAGATGTTCAAGTTCTCCCATCTTTGCTCGGAGGCTTCGAGCATTGGCGTAGAAGCACTTGTACAGTGGGTCCCGCAACAGCTGCTGCCTTGTTCTTCTCCCCCCACAGCTTTTATTTTCAGTAGACGAACTGTCACATTCCGCTATTCTGCCAGTGTTAATACTTGCTATGTCATCTCTATGTGATTCTCTACCCTCTCCAACCTCATTCCCCGAGGATGAGGTGTTCCGAACCGGATGCCACACAGCTCCTGTCGGCTTTCCCCCAGTTATCAGTTTAAAAGCTGCTCTGCTGCCTTTTTGAGGTTGAGTGCCAGCAATCTGGTCCCATCATGATTCAAGTGCAACCCATCCCTCCTGAACAGGTTTGGCTTGTCCCAAAATGTTCTCCAGTTCCTGACAAATCTAAAGCCCTCCTCTCGACACCATCGCCTCATCCACGCATTGAGGCTTCTGAGTTCTGCCTGCCTGGTGGGACCTGCACGAGGAACAGGTAGCACTTCTGAAAATGCTACCTTGGAAGCCCGGGACTTCAATCTTCTACCTAGCAACCTGAATTTGGCTTCCAAGACTGACCGCTTGGCCTTCCCGACATCGTTGGTACCGACATGTACCATGATCACTGGCTCCTTCCCAGTTCTCTCTAACAAGCTATCTATATTTCTGGTGATGTCTGCAACCTTTGCACCCGGCAGGCAAGTGACCATCCGGTTATCATGCTCCTCACAAATCCATCCCTCCGTATTTCTAATGATAGAATCCCCTAGCACAATGAGCTTCTCTCCTGCAGCCTGGTCATCAACATGTACCTGATCTTGTATCTCATCAATAGTGATGAGGGAGAGATCCTCCGGTGGAACCACTTCTTCCTCTATGTGTGCCTCATGAGGTGTGCTGAGGGAAAGAGCTTCAAATTGATTGTGCAAGATGAGACTCTCTGAGCGATGCCTTGGCCTTCTACTCCTTTGAGTCACATTCCTCCACCCATCCACCTCCTGAGTTGGGGGAGTGACTTCCTCCTCTGAAGTGTGCCCTGTCTCTTCTTGGACCTGGATAGTCTCTTCCGCTCTGTCCAGGAACTGCTCAAGCTCCTTAATATGTTGCTGGTCCACTATGCGAGCCTCTAGCTGCTGGACCTTCTCTTCCAATAGCGCTACCAGCTTGCACTTGCAGCAGATGTAGTTCTGCTCACGCTCTGTCAAGATAACAAACATAGCACAAGTACTGCAGGTAACTACAGCTGCTCCTGCAACTCCATTTTAACTATTACAATAAAATGTATTCAAGGTCTAAAAAATGTAAACTTGCACTTTTTTTTTTAATCTAGTAAGACTCTTTACTTCTTTTATTGTTTAGTCAAAATCTAACAGTGTAGGGGCCGCTAAAGCACCTCTACTCCAACTGCAAGCACGTCAGGAAGTGTAGGACCTCCTGAGGAGTTGCTTGGCTTGGGAACTCAATTAAACCCAGATTTTTTTTTTATTTTTTTTTTTAGTTTGCACGCGCCGTAAGGCGCGTGCTGCTGGTAGCAGCTATTTAAAGCTAAAACTCCGCCCCTTGCTCCTGCAAAAAGAAGAAGTTAGCTCTGCCCTTTGGCCGTGTGCTCCTCTGACCAGCTCCTTCCTCTCTGCTGCTCTGCCAGAAAAGGACTGAGAGACTGCTGGTAGCAGCTATTTAAAGCTAAAACTCCGCCCCTTGCTCCTGCAAAAAGAAGTTAGCTCTGCCCTTTGGCCGTGTGCTCCTCTGACCAGCTCCTTCCTCTCTGCTGCTCTGCCAGAAAAGGACTGAGAGACTGCTGGTAGCAGCTATTTAAAGCTAAAACTCCGCCCCTTGCTCCTGCAAAAAGAAGAAGTTAGCTCTGCCCTTTGGCCGTGTGCTCCTCTGACCAGCTCCTTCCTCTCTGCTGCTCTGCCAGTTAAGGGTCCCCCTCCCTCAGCAGGGAATTCCAGAGCCTGGGACTGGCCACCAAGAACACCCTCCTTCCTCCAGTAGTAGCAGGACCGAAAAAAGGGCCTCCCTCAAAGATCTTAAAACACAAGCAGGCTTCACTCTAGGTTTGTATCTCTACCGTCCAATCAGCATGACCCAAGGCAGCTCACAGTAATGAGGGACAATATATAGTCCAGTACAATTAAGACATATTCAAGTATTGAGAACAGGGAATTGAGGGACATCTTACAGCATTAAAAGAGAACATTAAAGCTAAATGAGAATGCAAGTGGTTAAGAAAAGAGTATAAATTCCATGTAATCATGTACGGAAGACCATCTAAAAGTTATGAGGGATGGGAACTAACAATTGATAACACAGTGTCAATGTAATCACAAAGGGAGAGATACGAGCACAAAGTTATAAATGGTTATAAACACAAGTCTGTGTAGCAAGGTATGATAGTCTATAATTCAGGAAAAGCTTGCCTGAATAGAATGGTCTTTGCCTGTTTCCAGAAAGACAGCAGAGATGAGGCAGTTCTGGTGTCCAACGGGAGGGAGTTACAGAGTCTGAGCACAGCCGCCGAGAAGGCTCTTCCATGTGTTCCTATGAGACGTACCTGTGAGGGCAGCGGGATGGAGAGAAAGGCCTCTCCTGGTGACCTTAGCACCTGAGTCGGTTCATACTGTGAGATTCGATCTTTGAAGTAGCTTGGATCCAGGTCGTACAGTGCTTTGTAGGTTAAGTTTGAATTGTGTCCGATATCTGATTGGCAGCCAGTGGAGCTGCTTTGATAGGGTTGTATTCTTTCCTCTGTGTGTGTGTGTGTGTGTGTGTGTGTGTGTGTGTGTGTGTGTGTGTGTGTGTGCGCGCGTGCACGCGCGCATTTCCTTTTTTTGGATGATGTGTGGTTGCCATCCATGTAGGAAAGTGCTGCTGGACAGAGGTGAATGTTTCAGCTGTGCCCCTTCAGAAGTCGGCAGACCTTTACTAGCTGAGCACGGAGCTGGTTCAGAGGGCAAATGTGCTGACCAGACCTGGAGGGATTTGAGCAGGCACTGAAAGGGGGGGGGCGGATGTTGTCGGTGCTCAGCAAGGCCTTTTTTTGATTCTGTCATCTCTGTCGGCATGATAAAAGCTAGAAAGCCCAGGCAACTCTGTTACACGGCAGGCCAGATTTTATTACAAGCTGGTTGGAGCTTTGAGCAGACAATCTCCCGGGAAACAACCTGAAGGGATGGTGTTTCCTTCTGAAAACTACTGCCCTACACACACACACACACACACACACACACACCTGGAGACACCACTGCCATTGCTGTGAAAGGGAATCCAGCATTCAAAACCGAAGACAGGTTGCAATATCCAATATCCAGCTTTTGGGATGAAACTGAAGAACCGGGAGAGGCCCCTTTTCTCCCAAAAAAATATGAAAATCTCAAAGATCCAGCTTTGGTGTTAGGAGTCAAAGTTATATGCAAGATTTTAGGGACCCAGAATCCCAGAAGGTGTCATTTCTTCCAGGAAGAGGTGCCGGGGATTGTTGTGAGGTGTATGTGCCAGACTCATCCGGGGAACACCAGATTTGAGTAGGAAGGTGTGCAGGACCGAATCCCACCACCTTCAACACCTCCCTTTCCCCCACAAAGGATCTTGAGATCTGCCAGGTGAGGTTACTTAAAACCAGGGTACTTCAAGGGCCAGATGCAGGGGAGTGGCATCAGGAGACAGATATCTAGTCTCGTGCACTCCCAGAGGCATTTGGTGGGGCCGCTCGAGATACAGGAAGTTGGACTAGATGGGCCTTTGGCCTGATCCAGCAGGGCTCTTCTTATGTTCTTATGAACTCCCTGCCAGAAGAAGTGGTGGCAGTTGTCAGCCTTGACAGCTTTAAGAAAGAATTGGACAAGTTCATGGAGAACAAGGGTATCCATGGCTATCATGATGGATGCCTAAGGACAACCTCTGGGTTGGAGAGAGAGGCAGGATATCTCTCAATGCCATTTGTGGGGAATCGTAAGCAGGTGAAGACATCTGCTTGGGAATACCCTGAAGCAAATGGTGAGCCGCTGTGTGAGACAAAACGCTGGACTGGAGGGGCTGTGGCCTGTTCTAGAGGGGTTGTTCTTATATTCCTCTGCTCAGAGCATGCCACTGTGCTCCGTGCAGAGATCCGGACGAAGGGGGGCAGCGGATTGTGGGCTCGTTTGTAGCCCCAGTTTACTGTCTAGCCACACCACTCTGGGCAACCCAAATGCTATGTGGCTGGACAGTAAACGGGGGCCAAGAAGGAGCCCACAAACCGCTGTCCCCCTTCACCCAGTTCTCTACACAGAGCCGTTTCAGTGGCCTCGAAATGAAGTAATTCAAAAACCTGCTCTTTGATCCTTGCTTTCCCGAAGGGTAGCACCCAACACATTTGTAACTCGAGATACCACTGTATGCAGGTTAAATGGCTGTGTTGGCACTTTGCGAAAACATAAGTGGGTTTTGAATTGCAGTTTGAGCCCTCAGTCTCTGAAAGGTTCACCATCACTGTCCTTTCAGAACGAAGGAGTTGCACTCCAGGAAAAATCACTTTTCCAAGCTTCAAGTGTGAAGTTTAGCAATAGCATCATGGACTACGAAGGAATGTGGCGTTAAAATGGAAGATCTATAGCTCTTCTACTTGCATCAGTCAATACTTTAAAGGCTCCTCCTGGGTTTTAACATGGCTGTGGGCGTTGGGGTATCATGCATCTGGAAAAGTAACTTTTTCCCATCTCAAACCGAATTGCTTCAGAACTAGGACCGTGTGTGCCCTTTGGTTTGGAAGTTGGACTATCCATGTGCACAGAGATGGCTGTGTCATAGCAGATCTCAGCTCTGGCTACTAAAGTGCTCAAGTACATGACACATACGGCTTTGGCTGTCAATGAAGTTCATATTCGCAGAAACGCGGGATCCAAAAATGATCCCGGCATGAGATCATGCCACCTGGATCCGGCTGGGGTGGTGGTTCCCTGCATCCGTCTACATTGGAAGAAACCCCGGCAAACTGAACGGAATGCACTTTGGGGGAGGAAAGCTCGTGATCCTGGACAACAACTGCCACCATGTCTCACCACTGGCTGTGCCTGATGCAAATTAAAGTCCAAGACCGTCTCCGCCTATCCCACAGAGCTGAATTCTCTGCTGGACTAATTCAGACTGCTTGTTCTGACATGTCATAGTCGATCTTTTAAATCTGTAGGGAATATTCTCTCTCTCTGGGCGCTTTTACACGACCTCTAAAATCCGGTGTCAACTTAAATTCGGACCAGAGATCATGGGGGGGGGGTTGTCGCTCTTCCTGTGTTCCCACCCCTCCGCACTCTATTGTTCCTGTCTGTGTGAGGGGAGAAAAAAAATGCAGGCTCACCTCTTTCTGCTGGTGGAAGCAGCGCCCGAAACAGCCCCATAGGGATTCCTGTCTCTTAAAGGGGCGGCGGGGACAAAAAAACAAACAGAAGGTGAGGGAGCCCGGCATTCACAGCTTTACAATGCGCATCGGAAGATTTTTTTACCTCCTGGAGGCCAGGTACTGGAAAAGTGCGCTGGGACGCGCTTAGGTGGGCGTGGTCGTACTTAATTTTTTTTTAAGTCCGGAGCTGGTGGGAAAACATTTTTAAGCTCCAGATCTGGGAGCCTTTTGCCTCGGATTTTAGGGGTCGTGTAAAAGCGCCCTAAGTCTCTTTCTCCTGCGTGTCCCCAACCCAGGTTTTAAGGAAAACCAACCGTAATCTGCTTTAGACACTATTATCTTTAGAAGTTAGATTAATCCGCAGAAGGATCAAGGACTTTTCTGTGATGGCCCAACATGGGTGGAATGTGTTCCCCTTGTTCAAAGGGCCTGAGTGGCATTCTTTTGTTTTGTTTGTTTTTTTCATAGCCTGCCTTTCAATAATGGGACCCATTACCTGTCATTTCCATTTCAAGACATGCTGTATGTACATATACATTCTCCCAAGTTTGCAGGAGCTGATTATTTGGTCTTTAAGTTATATTTCTGCCCCTCCTGCTGCTTTCAGGTTGATTGGTTTATTATAGCTTAACATGTATAGCAGCATATGTCAGCTCACTACCTAAAAATCGTATTGTGGCTTGGGAATTTATCACTGAAAGACAGTAGAGAAATACCAGAAATACCAGAAATAAAATGAATTCCAGTGAATGCATTATATATGAAATGCCCATGAAATGCCCCGGGCTCGTTCAACCCAGCTCTTGGGTTTTATCGAGAAATATTCTTAACACTCACTTTGTGGCATAGTTCATGTAGCATTGAAATTAACTTGAACTGCTGGAATTTGCTAAAAAAAAACAATCTAGGTAGCAAGTGACCTGAACCAGTGGAGATAAGGGAGAGGTAGAATAAGCAGATACTATAGGTATATCTAATATGTTTCCCCCTCGTGTCTTTTATGTTGTTAAGTCTTGAATTTTTCATTAAATTCATTTTTGGCTATGCCGCAGAAGTACAGAAATCCACAGAGGAGAATAGCTACAAATTATTCAGACTCCACTCTCTTCACGTAAAAGTCTCAACAACTCACTCTGAGACATTAGTAGGAAAACATTTCTTTACTTACAGTTGCTTGAAAATATGGACTACACCACTTCTTTCTTGATTGCACACATACTAGGAACCAATCAAATAGAACAACAACAAAGAACTACCAACAACGTGTGAAAGAGAAAGATAGAACATTCAGCAGAGCGAGGCAGGGCTCTCTCTTTGAATGCAAAGTCGGGAAGGATAGTTAGTGGTTAGTGCTCACTTGATAGACAATCACACCAGCCGAGAAATGTCCCTCCAGTTCATTCAAACTACAGACAGCATGCAAGGATGTGCATAAAACTCCCAACATTATGAAGGCCTATTTCTGTGTAAGCTGATTCTTCCACAATCCTAACCTTTAGACCAGTGTTTCTCAACCTGTGGGTCACCAGATGTTTCTTGACTACAACTCCCAGTAGTCTTCCTCACTAGCTGAGCTGGCCAGGATTTCTGGGAGTTGCAGTCCAGGAACATCTGGGAACCCACAGGTTGAGAACCACTGCTTTAGACCCTTACAAGAAGAGCTGTGCTATTGATTACACCTCTGTTTCACTCTTTTTTATTGTATCTGTTCCTTTGCTAAAAAGTGTCCCACATCAACCATGCATGTAATTTATAATGAAAACAATGGTTGCCTTCAGCAAAAAAAAGAAACACCTCTATTATGGGCACCACAGGACACCCTAGTATTTTCCACCCTTTATTTTATTTATATGTAAAGATTTACCAATGGATAACCCAACCACCTCTCTGCCTTCCTCGTGCGAGGGTATAAATAATACTCCAGCATTTTCTAGTTCTCTGTGTAGATTCTTTCTCTCATTCCTTCTTGCCTCTCAGAAATAACTCCCTTCTTCTCTTTCAAAGCTGGAGCATAGCAGTATAGCAGGTTTCTGTTGCCCCCATTTAGAAGCCTTTTTCTCCTGAAGTGTATTTCCTAAGTTCAGATCTAGTATGCCTTCCTTCCTGCCCCATCTTCAGGGTTATGATTTCTTTTTTTAGCTGTCACAGGCTCAGCGTTCAGATGCTGAAGTCTTTCTTGGCTGGTCAGCACCAAAGAAACCAAACCGAGCAGAGCCAATTTTGCAGACAAGGTGTCCAGCTGTTGAATCTTCCTCCTAGCACCTTGCCTTGCTCTTTCTCCATCCTTTTTCACTTCTCCGAACTGTAGGGACAGAATATAATTCCCTCCCAGTGGTTGATGTTCTTGGTTTTCTGCCGGTCGCATGACAGCAGATGGTGGTGACATCTGGTGTGTATTGTGGGTGCGAGAGTGACCCTAAGTCCTGCATGGTGATTTTGTTTGCATGCATCGGGGTCGGATTTTGGTCCCAAACGGAAGGAATCCTCCTCCTGTAGTAGGCAAAAAGACCAACAGGTGGCATTGTTTTATCAAGCGTTCCTGGAAAGAAAGCAGTGGGCTGTTGATTTTATTTCACTCCCGTTTTCTGAGTCCTTGAGGAAAAGCTTGCAAGTAGAGATGGGCACGAAACGAGCGATTTTTTGTTTTTGTTTTCGTTTTTTCGTTTCGTTACGCAACGAAAACGAAATGAAATTTTTTAAAAAACAAAACGAAAACGAAATGACCAAATTTGCCGTGTTTTTTGTTTTCGTTGCAGCAGATGCATTGAACTAAAAAGAATGCTAACGAAACAGCAATTTTTTGTTTTTGTTTTCGTTTTTCGTTTTGTTACCTAACGAAACGAAAATGATTTTTTTTCCAAAAAAGTCACGAAAACGAACCGAAACAGACCCCTAAACGACCAAACGACAAACGAAACACCATTTTTTTGAGTCGTGCCCATCTCTACTTGCAAGCTATTAATAAAAAAAAAGTAAAGTGAAACCCAGACTTTTGCATCCTCAGGTGATGGGCTTTGAAATCATGGGTCCTAAAAACTAGATTTTAGATCTCCCGTATGGGGTAGATCTAGTTTGATTTTCATTAAAAAAAACTTATCTGAATAAAATAAGAATAGCAATAATAAGCTTGGTGGGAACTACATGAAATTTTGGGGAAAAAAGAATGCAAATGAAAGCAAAAGTGGCAGATCCATTCAACCCCCCTCCCCGATCGGCTCAAGCAGGGTGGGTGGGGGGCGGGGGGCTTTTAGCAAAAAAATGGGGAAGTGGGGGGGACAGCAACTAAAATGTATACTGGGCTGGGGCACCTCCCTTATGAGGAAAGGCTAAAACATTTGGGGCTCTTTAGTCTGGAAAAAGGCGCCTGGGGGGATATGATTGAAACGTACAAAATAATGCAAGGCATGAGTAAAGTGGACAGAGGGACACTCTTCTCCCTCTCACAAAATAACAAAACTAGGGGACATCCACTCAAACTGAGGGCTAGGAGAGTGAGAACAGATAAAAGAAAATATTTTTTTTTACCCAGCATGTTCTTAGTCTGTGGAACTCCCTGCCACAGGATGTGGTGATGGCATCTGGCCTGGATGCCTTCAAAAGGGGATTGGACAGATTCCTGGAGGAAAAATCCATCACAGGTGACAAACCATGAGGGAGATGTGTCATCTACAGGCTTAAAACCAGGGTGCTTCAAGGGCCAGATGCAGGGGGTGGTATCAGCAGACAGAGATCTAGTCTCGTGCACTCCCATAGGCATTTGGTGGGGCCACTGTGTTATACAAGAAGCTGGACTAGATGGGCCTTTGGCCTGATCCAGCATGGCTCTTATGTTCTTATAACACCCCCCTCCCCATTTTCTTTCCTCAAAGTTTCTTGAAATTTTACATCCCTAGTTAATTAATTCCTTTGTTGTGTTATTTTGTGTTTCTTTCCCCTTGCCCTGAGAAGAGTGAGGCTGGGTTCCAACTGCTCCCTCTCCATGTAGCTTCAAGTCTTGTTAGGTTTGATGTTTTCCCTAGATTCTGTTGAAAATAAGAGGCACGCCCACTTTCACTGATCACTCATCTCGTGGCTGAGTCTTCAGCCTATAGAGGGGATGATGTAGGCGGGGCGGGGGGGAAGCAGGCTGGGTTCAGCACTCCCCTGTCTGCTTGGACAGCTGCCAACATCTCCTCCGACATCCTGTCTTCAGCGCCGGATAGTTCCGAATCATTTGGTGCAAAAAGCACAATGAAATTCACGGTAATCATAAACCAAACCAAAGCAAACCCAAGCAAAGCAATGATCCTCTCTGTGGTTCCAGACTCACGGTGTGAGGTTCATTCTTTGCTAATTTAATAGTGACATGCATGTCCTGCTTACAAGGGTCTATAATATTACAAGTCTATAATAGGTACGCAGGTACCTATTACGTGTCTTTTATATGAATCTACCGCACATTATCACATAGACTTTGTGTTTATAAGCACTTATAACCTTGTGTGCTTGCATTGACACTATGTTTTCAATGTTAGTGTCCCTCCCTCATAACTTTTACATGGAATTTTTACTCTCTTTAACTGCTTGCGTTCCTTTTGGTTTTAATGTTGTCTTTTAATGCTGTAAGATGTCCCTTCATTCCCTGTTCTCAACACTTGAATATATGTTAATTGTACTGGACTGCATATTGACCCTCATTACTGTAAGCCGCCTTGGGTCCTTTTTTCGAAGGAAAAAGGTGGGATAAAATTACTCAAAAATAAAATAAAATAAAATAAAATAAAATATTGCCTGAAAAGCTCTGTGATGTCAGACACAGAGAAGTAAAGAGGGGGGGCAGACGAAGGGTCCAGATCCCTCAGGGTACTTCTTGACTTGTTGGGGACTTGATTCCATGTCTTACAAGACATACTCCATCACCTGGAAGTTGAGTCATGGTTACTGGACTTCTTTTTCTTGAGAGATAGAAACATCTCGCTGCTCATCCAAAAGTTTCATCAGTCTGAATAAAGCTAGTTGCAAGTCCTCCTTTAGTCAGCTTTGACCTCTTGTCAACTTCCAGGTAAACTCACCTGGAGAGTCTTCACAGGCATACTCCATCACCTCAAATGCTGCAACCCTCCGGGGGTACAGCTCAGCACATGTCTCTTGGCTGCTGATTTTACCCTCCTCCCTGATCCTCCTAGAGTTGCCCAATTGGAGACCAAAGGACTGGCAGTTCTTGAACAGTTTTGGTGCCGTGGAGGAGATACGCTCAGCCTCATCACTGACCTGGGAAGCATCCAATGTGTGGATCCATCATCTCTCTCTCCACTGCTCTCCCCTGTGTAAAGACTCCTTTTCAGGGACCTGTTCACGACAGATGGCAAGATCTTCAAAACAAATCCAACACCCCATTCAATATAACACTTCTATACTACCATTTTTTTCTTTGTCTCTTTCTTTTCTCCATTACCTACAAACCCAGCTTCCACTACAGGACCCTAGGCAAAAACTGCCTGCAACTCCCTTTCCTCCCATCATCTCTTAAACTTTCCCATTCCCTCAACCTCAAATGAACCCTCCTTCTTATAAGAACATAAGAAGAGCCCTGCTGGATCAGGCCAAAGGCCCATCAAGTCCAGCTTCCTGTATCTCACAGTGACCCCACCAAATGCCTCTGGGAGCGCACGAGACATGATATCTGTCTCCTGATACCACTCCCCTGCATCTGGCCCTTAAGTACCCCGGTTTTAAGCCTGGAGATGACACACCTCCATCATGGTTTGTCACCTGTGATGGACTTTTCCTCCAGGAATCTGTCCAATCCCCTTTTGAAGGTATCCAGGCCAGATGCCATCACCACATCTTGTGGCAGGGAGTTCCACAGACTTCCTCTTCTCCCTCCACTCTCCACCTTCACCCAGGTCTGGTGTCTGTTTTCTGTCTCTTAAGGATTTTTTACGACAGAGCTGGCATGCAAATATACCCACATACAACAGCCAATGAATATTTGGTATGAAACGTATATTCCATTACATATTATATTACACACCTCATTCTGCTGCTAAATGTCTGAAGAAGTGGATGTGTCCACGAAATGTTACATTAAAATAAGAAAGTTAGTCTTTACGGTGGCACATGTTTTGTGTTTTGTGTTTTGTTTTGTTTTTCTTTGATTTTTCCCTGGAATTCTTGCACAGGCTAACCCGGCAAACCTTCTCCAAAATTTCTCTAAAACAAATCGGTTTCCCCTCTCAACTTTCCTTATTGTCCAACTTTCACACCCACCCATGGTGACACATACTCACGCATATTTATTTATCCTACTTAAAATATTTTGGCCTCGCCTTTCTTCATGGAAAGGACTCAAGTTGGTTCCCCTCATTGAAGGGCAATATTTCAAGTTGAAGACAGCAAGTATACAATGGTTGTTAACAACACTGAAGGCAATATTTGAAGCTAAGAACCATGAGAGTGAAAAAGACTCTTACATCATTAAAAAGGCATTATTAAAGCTAAGAATGATAAGTAAATAAATATAAGAGGGGAAATGCTTATAAATGGAAACCCCAAGTAGTACTACAAATCCAGCCCAAGTAGAAATGCATGGAAGTCCCATCTAAAAATCACACAGCAGGTAGCTACTTACGTACTACAAGAAGGCTTGCCTGAAGAGGAAAGTCTTTGCCTGCTTCTGGAAAGACATCAAAGATGGGGCCAGGTGAGCCTTCAGTGGGAGGGAGTTCCAAAGTCTGGGAGCAGCAACAACAGAGAAGGCCCTCTCCTGTATATCCTCATCAAATGCACCTCTGAGGGTGGTGGGACTGACAGAAAGGCCTCCCCTGATGACCTTAGCACCCAAGCTGGTTCATACTGGGAGTCACAGTCTTTGAGAACAATTGGACCCAGGCCATTTCGGGCTTTATAATCAATACTTGGAATTGTACATGGAAATGGATCGGTGGCCAGTGGAGCTAGGTGATATATTTTTTAATTCCTTCATTCTTGTCCTTTCGGCCGTTCTTCTGATTTCCCCCCCCCCCTTTGCACTGCATTTAGATTGATGCTTAAGCCAACGTATAGAAAACATTTCACTATTTTAATTTCTTCGCTCTCCAAGTTGCTTAGTGTCTTCTGTAGTCATGATTTTTGTCGTCATATTCAACTGCCATCCGGCTTTGACACTTCCTTCTTTCACTTCCACTAAAAGTAATTTCAGGAATTTTGTCCAGCTGATCAGGGGATGGAATGTCAGCCTGATGGCTTTGCATAAAGGAAACCATTCTGTTTCTCCATATTATGTCCTAACAGTAGCTTCTTGGACACAATACCGGTTCCAGATCAATGTAATACTTGTTAATCTAGCCAAAATAGTATTCTCTCTCTCTCTCTCTCTCTCTCTCTTACATTCATGTCACACAGTTGGCCCATCTTCAGCCTGTAATCCTTCTCATTTGTAGTATTATTGACCAAGCATCACACAACTTGTGCCTGTGCATTTAGCCCCCCACCCCCCAGCCTTGTAGGTGTAGAACTTATCACTGCTAAATTTCATTCTCTTGTTTTTATCCCAGTGCTTGAGCCTGTCAAGATCATTTTGAATTTTATTCCTGTCTTCCATGGTATTAGCTATTATCCCATCCAATGTTGGGCCATCCGCAAAGTGGATAAGTAGTCCGTGTGCAACCCTTATCCCAAGTCAGTTACAAAAACGTTGAAGAACAGGAGACCCAGGAGTGAGCCTTGTGGTACCTCACTTTTCACATTCTCTCACTTTGAGAAGGAGCCATGAATCATCACCCTCTCTGAGTACGATTGCTTAGCCAGCTATGAATCTACCGCACACTTGTTCTAACCAGCCTATACCTAGTCAGCTTTCTGATCAGAGTATCAAGGGGCGATTAGTCGGAAGCTTTGCTGAAGTCAAGATCTATTATGTCTACAGCATTCCCACTATCTCCCGGCTGTATTCTTCCCATCATACGCCAACCTCCCAATAGGGCAACGTCACAACAGAGCTCCTAGAACTGAAGTGTTGCATACTTTTCCTTTTGGCTTTTGAATCCAACATGGGTGTCGCAGTACTTTAGGGCGACATGCCACCGAATGCCTCTGAGACCCTGGCCAAAAGGGTGTAAACCCTTTGACCCAGATCTCAGAAGGTCTTATGTATGCAGTTTCCTGTTTGTTTTGGCTTACAGGTGGCGATGACAGCTGGGATCCTAGGGTCCGGAAGGAGATCGTGGCTTGCTTCTCGAGGCGCAACTAGACCTCCCCATGTCCTGCTAAATGGCCCTTTTTTTTCATCCTCTTTCCCTCCCAGTGGCGTTGGGCTGGCTCGGGCCCACTTTGAGAAACAGCCGCCGTCCAACCTCAGGAAGTCCAATTTCTTCCACTTTGTGCTGGCCATGTACGACCGGCACGGGCAACCCGTGGAGATTGAGAGGACCTCTTTCATCGACTTTGTGGAGAAGGACAAAGTAAGTGCCCGGCAGGATCCTACTGCTGTGATCTCTGAGCTTCCAAGCCCCGTCCAGGGAATGCCCAGTCACCTGGGACACCCTTGAAGATAAAGCTGGAGGTGGACGGGCCTCAGGAGAAGAGCTCTTCCCAAAACGTGGCCCCAAATCATTCTGTGTGTCCCGAAGGAGGAGGCCAACAAAGGCTCCTTGCACCATCCTTGCTGGGTGGGTGGGTGAGTTGTATTCCTGTACCCACGTTTTTGGAGTTATATCAGTGAGGTGCGAGTGATTTCAGAGTAGTTGGGGAGGATGGCTGAGCCATGGTTTCCTAGGAAGATTTTTAAGGCCGAGCAGGGATTTTGGGATCCGGGGCTCCCCAGACCATGGAGACACCGGGTCAGGAGACAGGTTTTCATGGTTTTCCCACCTTCTTTCAGGAGCAGAATGGAGAGAAAACCAACAACGGCATCCACTACCGGTTACAACTGTTGTACAGCAATGGTGAGTCTATGTCGCTTTGCTACTCGCTTAAACCCCTGCGTTGGGCCGGAGGGGGAGATCCGCCATGGTGCTGCCGAAGACACCGGGTGGATTTCAGAGCCTGTGTGGTGGTGGTGGTGGCGGCTGTGGTGTCAGGAGCTGTATGGGGGAAGAAGGGAACACCAGGCTCTTGCAGTAGGACAACTAGACCATCATTTTTCAGATTCTGTGTTGCGGTGCTCTGGAGGAACCAGATATGGAAGGTGTTTGGGTTTATCATCATTCTAATCATAGCCTTGGCTAGGAAGCTCCGCCTGTTTCCTGTAGTCACTTACTGAAGCCATCTTGTTCCTCATTCGTCTCCAGAGTTGAGACCTGTCTCCACTGAAAAGGCTGATGGCCCCAGTTAAACTTCTCCAACAAATTCACCTTCTTTTGTTTCCTGGGGGACAGGAGGAGGCCTGGTGGGGAAATCAGGCAGGGCCGTTCCCGGGAACCCTGCAGGTTAAGACTCCCAATGTGCGCCTTGGGTGCTGGGGAACGGTCAGTCTCATGGAGCGGCAAAAATCTTGAGTCACGCTGGGCACCAGCCTTTCCCGACCCCTAACCATATGGAGGCAGCAGACTCAAGGTCCCATCATCCATTCCAGCATGGCAAATGATGGGAAGTCTGTCTTGGAAGGTACCATTTGAGGGAGGGCAGTTCACCATAAAGTGCAATTTGTGATATTTTTTGCAGCTCGGAAAGGGGAGGGAAGCCAGGAGAGTTTACGTGGGATAGGATAAGTTTTCCTTCACAGTGCCAAAATCACTGGATCGCTGGTAGATCCCCTTCTACTGGTGATTTATTATTTATTATTTATTTATTATTTACGCTTATATACCGCTCTATTTCCCACAAAGGGAATCCCCACTGTTGATGACTTCCCTGCCTTTCCAAACAACGAGTGTCCACCAAGGGTGAGGACAACAACAACAACAACAACAAGTTGTTGCAAATAATAATAATAATAATAATAATAATAATAATAATAATAATAATAATAATAATAATAATAATAATAATAATAAAAGCCTGAAAAAGTGACTGAAAATGAGCATGCAAAATTACTTTGGGACTTCCAAATACAGACAGACAGGGTTTTGGAGCATAATACCCTGGATTTTGTGATTGTGGAGAAGAAAAAAAGTGTGGATCATTGATGTTGCTATGCCAGGTGATAGTAGAGTCATCGAGAAACAACGTGAAAAAATTACCCGATACCAGGATCTGAAAATTGAACTTCAGAGACTCTGGCATAAACCAGTACAGGTGGTCCCAGTGGTAATCGGCACGCTGGGTGCAGTGCCTAAAGAGCTAAGCAAGTATTTAGAAGAAATTGGAGTTGACAAAGTCACCATCCGTCAGCTGCAGAAAGCCGCCTTGCTGGGATCTGCTCACATAATTCGCCGATACATCACATAATCCTAAACACTTGGGAAGCGTTCGACTAGTGATTTGTGTTACAAAATCCAGCATAGTTAGCTGTATGGTTAATAACAATAACAACAACAACAACTTTATTTCTATGCTGCCTTTCTCCCCAAAGGGGACCAAGGTGGCTTACAAGAAAAATTCAATACAATAAAAAATTACAATCGCAAATAAATTAAAAAAAACTCACAGTCACAACATAAAATATTAAAAATAACAAAAATCAATGTTTAAAAACCAGTAATAAAAACACTATAAACAAGGGGTGGGTGTGTTTCTCAATGACTTGGACTCGGCCCGCAACTCAGAACCTACCCACCCACCCTCCCTCTCTTCCAGGAAAAAAAGCTTGATTTTGATGGGGACTCAGGCTTAAAACTTTTGTCCGACTGACCTGGACATGGGACAAGGGACCCAATGACTGGGCAGCCTCCCAGTTGCTTGCCTGTGCCAGAGCCTAGATAACTGAAATATGGTGGACCACCTCTCCCGTAATATCCCAGGCGGCTGTGTTATTCTGGGAGTTTGTGGTCCATTTGCGGCAGTGGGGAAGTAACGTTCTTCCCGGTCCCTGACGGCTCCTCCCCCTCTGCTTCCCCCGCAGGCCTTCGGACGGAGCAGGATCTCTACGTCCGGCTGATTGACTCCATGTCCAAGCAGGTAACGGCGTCCAGTGCTGGAGGCGGGATGGGATGTGGGTGGGTGTGGTGGGGAGATGCTCCATTAATGTGGCCCCACCAGAGAGGACAAAAAGGGGGGTCGATAGGTCAGTGGTTTAGGTCTCTGGCCGCAGAGCCAGAGGTTAAGAGTTCGATTCCCCACGGGGGCCCCAGGGAACAGAACCAGCCTGTTTAGCCCTGGGCAAAAGCTGCAGAGCCCCAGGGCACCCTTGGAAAAAGGGAACAGCAAACAACTTCTGACTATTCAGTAGCTGGATAAGCCTGAATTATGTGTGATTATGACTAGAGAGGGCAAAAACACATGTCGAGGTGGAGAACTACGGGCCCAAAGTTCAATGGTTGGAGAAGACCTTGCTGTGAGGGATTACAGACAACATAATCCCCCAGTTGGCACAGCCACCCCTGCTGTCTCTCCCTTTATTTGAACGGAAAGTTTTAGAATTCTCCGGGTGGCCCTGGGAGAGGTCCATTGGCCTTCGTAAAGATGGGACCGTATAGTTATGCCAAGAATAAATCAGAACAAATATTTTGGCCATTTACCCGAATGAGGGATGGAGTTTGAGGACAGAGGAAAGGAAAAAAATGTTCCTTCACAGCACATATTTAAACTGTGGAACTCACTGCCCCAGGAAGCAGCCATGACCCCTCCCCCCGTCAAACTGGAGAGCTTTGGACAGGAACCAGACACATTTGGAGAAGAGGGGGCTTTTGCTGGCTACTGGTGGCCAGCGCTAGACCCAGGACCACTGGTGGGAGGGTGCCATTACCCTGTCTGTCCCACCTATGGGGTGCCCAGAGCCAAGACCTGGGCTGTGTGTGGACTAAATACAAGACCCGATAAAACGTGGCTCTGATGTAACACTTCCTAGGCTGCGGGTCTCCAGTGCTGTCTCTGCAAAGGTGTAATATTTGGACCTTCTTGTTACAACCTTGCTCCGGCATGCTGTGCAGATGCAGGGACCAACCTGGACGGCAGCCCCATATAAAGCTTGCTGCAGTAGTCTAGTCCAGAAGGCACCCGTGCCCATTCCACAGCCACCAAGCTCTCCTGGGCCAGGAGTGCCTAACAGCCAACGCTTTTTGCCCCGAAGCAGGCAGGATCGGTGTGGGAATGGCTGAGTTTCTTGTGCTTCTAAACCCTGTCCCCCTGAGGCCAAAGCCAGAGGGAAACAACTCCTCTCTTGCAAATAACAAGAAAAACATTCATTAAGCTTCACCATAATTAATCAACACCGTTAATGATTCTAGCGGGGCATGTGGGAGGCTTCTGCTGTTTAATACCTACTTAACACCAAGGAAAGGCCAGCCTCTGTGTGGGAAGCAGGAACACCACAGGGTGACCCCAGAGGGCCTGGCGCTCAGGTGAGTCTCTGTGCCAGCTTTTAAAACCACCACTGCTGTCATCATCTTTCTCTTCTGCATCCCCATCCAAATGTTCATTAAAAAAAATGAACCTGTTCCTGAAAAACAGTCTAGCTTAATATTCTCCCTGAGTTTTCGGAGGCCCAAGGAATGTTTTGAGTGGAAGAATGTCCTATCTCAGGGGATGATGTCTTCAGATCTTCTGATGTTGCACCTTGAAAATATAAATATACAAAAGGCAAAATAGAAGAATACATCTCTGGCTGCTTCCGACTGAGAAGAGACTGGCGTAACCTGAAAGCTACTTGTCAAATGACTCTGAAAGCTCTTTGAATTGCCCTTAAGTGGGAAATTGGGAAATAAATGTTACTCCGCCTTCCTGAGTGACTTAGGTGTTACTTGTAAACCAGAGAGTAACTTTGTAACGTACTGTTACAGTACAGGACTCCAAAGTAACTAGTGGCTGGGGTTACCAGTCCGGAGTGCAAGAGTTGGGGGTGTCTTTATACCGTACTTTGGTGTGCAGCTATGTTCTCAGTTGGTCTTCTTGAACACTACATATGAGAAGGTCTTGTAATTGTTACAGACACCAAGCTGAACATGAATCAACAGTGTGATGTGGCTGCCAAAAAAACAACAACAACGTTCTGCTACTAGATGTCTGAAGAAGTGGACGTGTCCACGAAAGCTTACGTTAAAATATAATAGTTAGTCTTTAAGGTGTCACATGTTTTTGTCTTTTATTTTGTTTTGTTTTGATTTTTGCCTGGAATTCTTGCACAGACTAACACTTTATTTTATTTGCAATTTATAATACTGCCAGCTTGTATAAACAACTCTAGGCGGTGCTGCACGGCTACCTCTCATAAAACTACAACTATTAACAGAAGTATAGTCTTAGATCTCATGAAGAACTACTCCCTTTCTATCCAGCTCTGGTTAGGCTCTCTCTTCAAATCCTTGAAAGGGTATCCTACAGGAGGGCCAGAATTTGTCCTTGATGTGCTCATAGGATCAGTTTGTTGGGGTGAATGTTAATAAGGTGCTGGAAATGTTGATAACCTGCTGGATCAGCCAGAGCTCAAAACATTACATTTAAAACGGGTACACGGCATTATTGCTCATTACTTTTAGTTACTAATTAGCAGCCATTGCCATGTCCCTGATTGCATAAGTTTGGAGCATTCCATGTTATTAATTAGTTGTGCTGCCATTTCCAAAAGGCCAGGGAAAAATGGGAAATATTATTTGTTTTCCTCTAGTGGCCACTTCTGATGTTGCACCTTGAAAATATAAAAATACAAAAGGCAAAATAGAAGAATACATCTCTGGCTGCTTCCGACTGATAAGAGACTGGTGCTGACCTGAAAACTACTTGTCAAAGGACTCTGAAAGATCTTTGAAATGCCCTCAAATGGAAAATTGGAAAATAACTGTTACTCCGCCTTCCTGAGTGACTTAGGTGTTACTTGTAAACTGGAGAGTAACTTTATAACTAACTGTTACAGTACTCCAAAGTAACTAGTGGCTGGGGTTAGTCCGGAGTACAATTTCCTTCATATCTGGAACAGAGATATGCATTATCTCATGCATTAAGGCTCAAGAAATGCAGATGGCTGATTTTGGAAGTGCAAAACATTGACAGGGCTGATAAACTCTTAGATAAGTATCTGCAAGTTATTATTCTTAGGATTATTATTATTTTGGAATCTGGAGGGAACTTAAACTTGAGGAATAGGGTTTAAATTCCTTTTTAAAAATTATTTCTTGTTGGTACTGTGGAAAACGTTGGATGTATTGAACTCCCAAACACCACAGCTCACCTTAAACTGCTTTCACTCTCCCCCCCCCTGCCAATTTGCTTCCAGGCAATTATTTACGAAGGACAAGACAAGAACCCTGAGATGTGCCGTGTGCTGTTGACGCATGAAATCATGTGCAGGTGAGTCCAGCTGCCAAGCAGGCCCATCCATCCACTCCATAGCGGAGAGATCTAGAATATTTCTAATCCAGCATATATCCTTCGCTGACTTTGAATGAGCGAACCTGGAGCTAAGAAGAGTTACTAAAACAAAAACTAACAGATACAAGTATAATGTGCATTGAGTACAGCTGACTCTTAAGGAGACAAATTTCATGAGATAATTATTATGATTATAACCCTAACCCTAATGTGCACATATATAAAAATCCTCTTAAAGGAGATAGGGAGAAGTACCTTAACAGAATCTCCTATGGGGCGAATCCGTACAACAGAAAAACGGTTGCAATTAGGGATTAATCCATTTTCAATGCATTCCTATGGGTAATTTGTACAAAGGAAAAGTTGCTTCACAGATTTTCATTTGAAACAAATTAATTATTTTATACAAGGTACAGAGTGCATATATTTATATACATTTGTATGTATTGAAATATCAAGGTACCATTCCTTGCCTGCTGTTGATCTGCATTGTTTGTTTCTGATCTGTTGATCATAGTAATAAAATTTCAGAGTTTACTAACATTTAAGGAGAGGATTTGGAGTGAACCACTGTGTTCTGGTCGCCCCGCCTTGAGAAAGGATACCCGAGCAGGTGGCAAAATGTCAGCCAAAGTGGTTTAAAGGTGGAACAGCATCTGTGAGGGGAATAGGGTGCAAGTGTGAGATAAAGTGTGAGATAAAGAAGGAACAAGGAATATTTTGGGAGGTGGAGGTTAAGTCTTCCTGCATCGGCACCAATAAGCACACAGCCTAGTAGTATCTCCACTCGGTAATCAGACATCACACCATTTTCCCTATCGCACAACACTAGAACTAGGGGGCACTCCATGAAACTTTTGGGTGCTAGATTTCAAACAAAGAAGAGAAAGTCCTTTTTCCACCCAGAGGATCACTGGTCTGTGGAACTCCCTGCCAGAAGAAGTGGTGACAGCTGTCAGCCTTGAAATGATTGGACAAGTTCATGGAGAACAAGGGTATCCATGGCTATCATGATGGATGCCTCAGGACAACCTCCGGGTTGGAGAGAGAGGCAGGATATTTCTCAGTGCCATTTGCAGGGAATCGTAAGCAGGTGAAGACATCTGCTTGGGAATACCCTGAAGCCAATGGTGAGCCGCTGTGTGAGACAGAACGCTGGACTGGATGGGCTGTGGCCTGTTCCAGCAAGGCTGTTCTTATGAGTTATTTCCCTACTCCTGTGCTGGCATAAATATAAAGTGGGATCCTGGCCCCTGTAGATTCTTGCCATATAATATGCTCCTCTGACTGTGTTATCTGGCAGTTATTTACTCAACGGTATGATACCAGGTGCTGTAGGTATCATTGATCAGGGATAGATCTCAGAAGATCTACCCATCCCTACCAGAAGATCTCCCTGCAGAAGATCTCCCTGCCCAGAAGAAGTGGCGACAGTTGTCAGCCATGACAGCTTTAAGAAAGGATCGGACAAGTTCATGGAGAACAAGGGTATCCATGGCTATCATTCTGGATGCCTAAGGACAACCTCCGGGTTGGAGAGAGAGGCAGGATATCTCTCAATGCCATTTGTGGGGAATCATAAGCAGGCGAAGACAGTCTTGCAGTTCTGGACAATGTGCATCTGAGTTCCAGACTACCAGTTCAGCCTTGTTTCACCCATTTCCCTCTTATTCATGGCTGGGAATCCTATTTGGAGGACTGGCCTTTGTTTTTGAAGCGGTCTCCTGAGTTTTGCCCGTTGCTCAGGAGCTGCTGGGCTGTCCACCCTCGTAGCCTCCTCCTCTGTTTCTGCCGAGCTCCAGGCCCCAGGCCGAGTCAAGGGGACCAAGGGTGAGTTGGTGTTCCTTCATTCCTCATCCTGGGTCTCCCTGGTGCCCCATTAACGCCTGCCTTGTTTACGACACTCCAGCTCGGTGTTTGTGCAAATTAGCACGGCTGCCTCAGAGTCAACTTTCGGAGCTAATTGATCTCCAGGAACCTTGCTAACGATCCTGGGGGCTCAGGGAATAGATGGTGGAGGGGAGCAAAGCTGGGGTAGGGGGGTAGGGGAGGCAAAGTGTCTCAGACGCCCTCGGGTTATGTTTACCAAACCATGGGTGGAACAGCAGCTCTCTCTCTCTCTCTCTCCTTGTCAACAGGGTGAATTTAGAGCTGCTCTCAGACGTTCACCCGATTGCTTATTAATTGCATTTAACATCAGCAGTGGCACCGGGTTGGGATTGGGTAGGAACCCCAGGCATCATCATCTCTTAAGTAGGAGGCATCCTAAAATTGAAACGGGTCTTTCAAGGAAAAGCAAAATGGGTCCCTCCGCTCTCCTGGCTCACGTTACCCCAAGGATCCACTTTGAAATGTCCGTGGCTTGGTAGTAACAGCCATCCTCCACAGCGGAGTTTGGACATTTTCTTTCTTCTTCTTTTTTAATTGAAACAGCTGGTCGCACAGGGAAAGTCTGTTGGACTTGAAGTAGAAGTTCTCGGGAGCTCAGAAAGAACTCTGCACCCTGCCCTCATGACAAATTTTCGACCCCAGCCATTTGGGCCAGCAGCCATTGCGAACATCAAAGCAAAAAAAGCAAAGTGTTCTGCTTACATATCTTCAAGTAGTCTCTGGGCGGTTTACAGTTTAATTATGCAGGCTACACATTCAACCCCCCCCCCCCAACAGGCTGGGTACTCATTTTACCGACCTCGGAAGGATGGAAGGCTGAGTCAACCATGAGCCGGCTACCTGGGATTGAACCCCAGGTTGTGAGCACAGTTTTTCCCGCAGTACAGACATTTAACCACTGTGCCCCCCCCATCTAACAAAGAGATCTACCAAAAAGAAAATGGAGAGGATGATGGGGACGCTAAATGTGAAGGTTTTAATAGGAAAGACCTTTGGCGCACACGCTGTAGAAGGAAATTTTAACTGGGTAGGTGCTGCAGTTTAATGCTGATGTTAACCTGGCAGCTTCCTACACAAGGTGAAGTGGTGAACTCCGAAAGGTCCTGCCTTGAACTGCCCATGCAAAGCCCTGCATCAAATCTTTGGCCACATGCTTTTTCTGGTTTGTTTTTTTTAAATCTGTTTTTAGAGCACCATTTACATTAGATGCTTTGAGGGGAATTTTTGACAGAAAAGTGACACGTGAAGCAAAGGATTGGAGAAAGCCAAAGGACACTGCCAGGTGAAAGGAAACCCATAAAATTCTGCCAAAGTCAGGAATCTTACATTTATTATAAATTAGTTTTTCTCACATAGACCAAGGGTACCCTGGTGGAAAGATGGTGTAGTTGGGTAGTTGGGAGAGAAAATCAAACACACACACACACACACACACACACACACACACACACACACACACACACACACACACACACACACACACACACACACACACACACACACACACACACACACACACACACACACACAGAGCACTCCATTTGAGTGGGTATGTCTGGGTCAGAGGCCTGTTTGCACATGCAGAGTATAAGGAACTACATGTTTCAAATACATGTTTGATCCTTTTTGTATACTCACCGTTGTCAGCTTTAAATGCTGTCTTTTAATGATATCTCTGGAAGAGCTGCCTAGATGCCCTAAGCATATCTGATCTCGGAAGCTAAGCAGGGTCATAGTTGTGAGCGTCAGTACCTGGGGATCCTCCCCTCACTGGCCACCCAAGAAGGAACTCTTGCCGTGGTTGAAAAACATCAGTCCAGTCTGCACTTTTATAAGCTGCACGGGGGCTTCTTGTGTCACGAAGAACAACAGCGTGGGTACTCCCTGAAAGTGTAGCTGTTGTCAACGGCCCATGGTGCTCGTCGGCCAGAGGGGTGGAGCAGAAATCGAATCCATCCACCCATCGATAGCTGCTGCTCCAGTTGTCCCTGGAGGTCACTTACAGAGATGAGCATGGTGCAGAGGGACCAGCTCGTGGCAGGGTCTCTTGCCACTGGAGCAAGCAACTGGTTTGTTTTCCGTGGCTTCAGAGACTAAGACTCGGGGCAGTGGTTTCAAACTGCAGGAACTGAGATTCTGTTTTGAACATTAGGGAGAACTTCACGACGGTTAGAGCTGTTCGGCGGTGGAATAATATGCTGTCCCAAAGGAGGGTGGTGGAGTCTCCTTCTTTGGAGGTTTTTAAGCAGAGGCTGGATGGCCATCTG
This sequence comes from Phrynocephalus guinanensis, assembly GCA_037367245.1. Classification (NCBI taxonomy): domain Eukaryota; kingdom Metazoa; phylum Chordata; class Lepidosauria; order Squamata; family Agamidae; genus Phrynocephalus; species Phrynocephalus guinanensis. The sequence goes on from CM074741.1 coordinate 3,372,993, forward strand.
TCGGGAGCACTGTGATTGGGGTTCCTGCATGGCAGGGGGTTGGACTGGATGGCCCTCGAGGTCTCTTCCAACTCTAGGATTCCATGGAGGCATCTTGCTTGGAAGACAGACAGAGCCCACAAATGGTGGTTCTTTGCATGTAGAACAAAATCAGAGGAGGGTAGATGTGAACCGCCTCTGAACTGAGCCCCAAGTGCCTCATTCCACAACCATCCGAGCTGCTGCTCTGGAATTTAGGTGTGGCATCTTCTCCGTTAATTCCTGGCCAGTCCTTCCAGAACAGGGATTTCGTATCTAGAGAGATATTTTCTGTTTGCCTTTGTTTTTGTTATTCTGTAAGATATTCCAGCACAGCCTGGAAAACCTTTGCACTTCCTCTCTTCTTGTTCTGCTCAGTGTGCTGAGGGACTGTCAGAATAGATCCTGTTGTTGTTTATTAGGACTCCATAAAGTTCGGTTTAAATGGGAAAGTAACAATGGGAGTGTTCCCTAGTTTGAGGACAAAAAATAAATAAAATGAAATGAAACCAGAAGTTGAGTGTTTCATTCTTAATTTTTACCCACATGCTCCTTTTTCATGCTTTGGGTAGCAAAGACGATTATAAATTAAAGTGGGTCCGTACTATATATAGTTGAAGCTGTTTGATAGCCCTTGAACTGCTCTGGAGCCTCATGGCACAGAGGCTAAACTGCAGAAAAAATCTGCTCATGATCTGGGTTCAATCCATGGTAAGCAGCTTGAGGTTCACTCAGCCTTCCATCTTTTCTGAGGTCAAGTTAATAGAGTGCCAAGCTTGCACTGGGCAACACGTAGCCTGCATAATTAAATCGGGAACTGCCCAGAAAAAGGCTTTAAGCCCTATGGGACAGTATATAAAGATCACTCTTTGCTTTATGTTTTTGTTTTTTCCTGGCTTCAGTCTTTCAGCTCCTGGCAGGTGTAGTTGAGTGAAGCACTGAGCATAGTCGGTCGGAGTGCTGCAATGCCCTCCTCTGAAATACAGGAGGAATCAGGCTGTTATGGATACCCAACATAGATGACTGTAATGCTAGTATACTCTTTTTGCTGATGGGTCTTTCTGGGCTTCAGAGTATCTATGGCCCCAGTCTCACTACCGTTATCTGCACATCTTAATATGATGTGTACTATTTTTTCAGGCAGTTACGTGACGTTTGATGCGCAGTTAGCACCCCGACGACAGGGGAGCATTTTACTTCTCTGCGTCCGTCCCGGCTTGCTTATTGCACATCTTTTCCCTGTTTTTTCCCTTGTGGCGAATACCTGCGTTGCAGCCAGATAGCAGTTTTTCTTCTTAAAATCGATTGTTATTGCAGTGATGAAAAGCCAGTAAAAATTGTGCCGGCATGCCGGTATGCCACCTATTCAGTAGCATAAACGATTACCGAGGCAGAACTACAGGAAGTGGCAGGAAAGGGGGTACGAATCTAATTGGTGCAAATCTTCTGGGGTGACACCTCATTTGAGGCGTTAAAAAGCGCACATCATTAACAGAAGTATTTTAACACAATCCCTAGTGGTGGTACAAAATGCTGCAGTTAAGTGTGCTTCCGGGGGCGTGGTCAGCCAGGGTACCAAAATACTGCTTTTCCGAGTGAAGGCATGACCTTTTGCTGCACAGCAAAAAGAGCAGCAAAATCGTCGTGAGACCGGGGCAATAGGGCTGTTGTTGGGAATCTGGGCTTCTGAACATAAGAACATAAGAAGAGCCATGCTGGACAGGCTAAAGGCCCATCTAGTCCAGCTTCCTGTATCTCACAGTGGCCCCACCAGATGCCTATGGGAGTGCATGAGACTAGATATCTGTCTCCTGATACCACTCCCCTGCATCTGGCCCTTGAAGTACCCCCGTTTTAAGCCTGGAGATGACACATCTCCCTCATGGTTTGTAACCTGTGATGAAGTTTTCCTCCAGGAATCTGTCCAATCCCCTTTTGAAGGCATCCAGGCCAGATGCCATCACCCCATCCTGTGGCAGGGAGTTCCACAGACTAACAACATGCTGGGTGAAAAAATATTTTCTTTTTGTCTGTTCTTACTCTCCCAGCCCACAATTTGAGTGCCTGGACACCTATTAGGCCACCCAAGCCTAATGAGGGCTGCTGTGTAGCTTTATTGACACCACCTCTTCACTTTGTTTGCACACACTTCAAGTGTGTTTTGGTGACGACCACTAAGACCTAGCAGCAGCATCCTGCTCTCTGCCTCTGGACTGTATTCAGGATCAGACCCCGAGAAAGATGGAGCAAGCATGGGAGAGGGGAAAAGAGCATTGCTGCTTGTATCCTGTCCCGCTGCACTTAAAGCACTCTCTGGTTGGTTTACTCTTGAATTATGCCTGCTGCAAACTCCCTCTCCCCCCCCCCACCTGTGAATTGGGTACTCGATTTACTGACCTCGGAAGGATGGAAGGCTGAGTGAATCTTGAGCGACCTGAGATTGAACCTCCAGGGTCATGAGCAGAGTGTGGCTTCAGGACAGCAGTTGAACCACAGTGACGCAAGACTCCCAAGGTGTCAGTGGCAAAGGCAGAGGTGGGGGAAGTTCCTATTTTGGATGGGATTTGTCAGGGATCCCACAAGGCCATGTTGGCTGTAAGCCTTCAGAGAATCAGAGATCAGAAAAAAATAGTAAGTTTCCCTGTCTCTGGGCAGACAGGAGAGGAACCACTCAAGGAAGGGGGATACTGGGGTCATATTTTACAAACAAGCAAAAAAAAAGTAACTTTTCCAATTGCTGATGGAATCCTCTCCCACTAATAAGTAGGAGGGCACTTGAATCCACCCCCACCTCCATCGCCCTCTATGGGCCTTTTTACATGACCCCTAAGATCCGCTGGCCACTTAAATTCGGACCAGAGATCTTAGGGGTTCGTCGCTCTTCCTCTGTCCCCACCCCCCTCCGCACTTCCTGGCTGCTGGCTGCGTGAGGGAGGGAGAAAAAGAGAAAGAAAGAAAAGCATGCCGCTCACCTCGTTCTGCCTCTCGTCTCTGTAAAAGTAGCTCTTAAAGGGGCGGGAGCCAAAAAGCAGCAAACAGAAGCGAGGAGAGCCCCGCACTCACTATCGTTGCACCGCATCAAAGATTTTTCACCTCCAAAGAGAAGGTACAAGAAAAGTGTGCTGGGTCACGCTAAAGTGGGCGGGGTCGCACTTAATTGTCTGCAAACTCTGGAGCTGGTGGGTAAACATTTTAAAGCTCCGGAGCTTGCAGCCATTTGCAGCGGAGCTTAGGGGTCGTGTATAAACACCCTATGTTGCATTTTAAAAGAAGCAGGTAAAGAAAATACAGTATTTGATACATTTATACTGGTGCTTTTGGAATCTTTGGTGACCTTTTCTTTTCATTCAGAAGAAAGTGCATTGCGCTGATGTTGTGGCGAGGGAAGACTGAAAGGCTCCAAAAGAACTCATGGGCTTTGTGGTTCTTCCTGATGACCTCTCTTGTTACAGAGTGTTGAGTTTTGGTTTAATTTTCTAGCTGCACAGCAGATTGCCAGAGCTTCACGGAGCAGAAAAGCTTCAAGTTTTGCAGAGTAGTCCACAGCTTTTATTTTTTCATTAACTGGCACTTACAGTCTCAATCACGCACTCTGAGACATTTATAGGAGAAAGACCGGGAGGTTTCGTTTACTTAAAAAGTTCACCAGAACAAACAGGAAACTGACAAAACATGATTGCTTTCAGCCACAAACTCCAAGAGACTCAAGAGAGGCGGGAGTACTGAGCAGAGAGGCGGGGTTGTCTTTGAAATCAGGGGCAGGAAACAAATGATTGGTCACTGCTGGGTAGATTGACAGTCACCTCAGCCCTCCCAGCCAAGCCTACCAGAAGCAGCATGCAAGGTTGCAAAAAAAAAAATTAAAATCTACAAGCAAACTCCAGCTTTTCTCTCTCTTTTGTCCTTTCAGCCGTTGTTGTGACAAGAAAAGCTGTGGGAACCGCAACGAAACACCCTCTGACCCCGTCATCATTGACAGGTAAGGTGCACAAGAAGCAGCCAGGTTTATCATGGGGAAACAGTGTTTTTGCAGAAATCCGTGGCATTCTGATCCGATCCTGGGAAGCCATCATGTGGGATAAGAGGAAGACGGAGGCCTTGAGCTGTATTCTCTCTCTCTCTCTCTCTCTCTCTCTCTCTCTCTCTCTCTCTCTCTCTCTGTATATGTGTGTGTTTATGTGTACATTGTTGACACCAGAGGCCTTGACTGCAACCACTAGGTAAAACTGCTTCTTTTTAATCTGGCCCCAATTGACTACACCTAGTGAGTTTTACTAAATTTTGCCAAATGGAGTACATGTTTGTTTGTTTGCATCTACCTTCCCCTCACCCCCTCCGCCCAGCAGGGACTATGGTCTCGATAGAGCCAAATGGAGAGACGGGGGGGGGGGAGGTTGGGTGAGCATGGCCTTTGTCCCTTTGTTTGGAGAGCTGGGGTTTGAAACCCATCCCTGGACTCTGACACAGTTTTAACACCAGCCTTACGTCCTGTCCCATCAGAAAAGCACCTGGCTGATATCATCTGGCCACGAAGAATCTCAGCGCCTGGCAAACTACAACTTTTGCCAAGAATGTACTCTTGGTACAATGCTTGGACAAAGATGGCTTTGCTGTCGAAAGCTCAGCTTGCATTTGTTTTGTTTTGTTTTATTAGTGACCTATAAAGGTATCACCTAGCCTAGTTGGGGGGGCAGGGGCGCACACACACACACACACACACACACACACACACACACACACACACACACACACACACACACACACACACACACACACACAGAGGAGTAGGAGTAAAGTGGATAGAGGGATGCTCTCCTTCTCACAAAATACCAGAACTAGGGGACATACACTCAAACTGAGGGTTGGGAGAGTGAGAACAGACATTTTTTTACCCAGCGTGTTGTTAGTCTGTGGAACTCCCTGCCACAGGAGGTGGTGATGGCATCTAGCCTGGATGCCTTCAAAAGGGGTTAGACAGATTCCAGGAGGAAAGTCCATCACAGGTTACAAACCATGATGGAGATGTGTCATCTCCAGGCTTAAAACCAGGGTACTTCAAGCGCCAAAGGCAGGGGAGTGGTATCAGGAAACAAATATTTAGTCTCGTGCACTCCCGGACAAATTTGTTGGGGCCACTATGAGATACAGGAAGCTGGACTAGATGGGCCTTTGGCCTGATCCCACATAGCTCTTCTTATGTTCTTAGGAGGGCTGGAATTGGGGAGGAAATCAGGGCTTGGAGAAATAGCCTTTTGGGACATGGCCCGTGGCCAAGGTCACTGAGGAAAAGGGGACGTGCATGTTCTCCGGCTCTGGCCAAAGAACCTGCACTGTTGCTCGTAGATCCAGCTCTCCTGCGGTGGCACCAGAGATGTCACCTCAGTGTGCCCGATTTGGACACCCCGTACACCGACTTCCAGAGGATGCCTGGAAACTCTGGCTATCCGCCAGATCCAGCGTGGTGCAATGGTTAGAGAGCTGAGGGAGGGCTGAGAGAACCTGAGTGTAAATCCTGAGCCAGCTGCGAAACACAATGTGTCACTTTTGTGGAATTCGCCGCCCGGGGGTAGCCGTGAGGGTAAACGTGAGAGGCGGGAGCCCCGTAGGGAGCCCCGAGCAGCTCATTTGGATGGAAAAGTCAGATATAAATCTAATAGTTAATTTCTGGTGCACATTAGGAGAAAGGGGTCTCCGTACCTTTTAAACCACCCCAGGACCCCTCCCCTTTGATGCCTGGTCTTCACCCTTCTATCGGCTTCCTGTGAATGTCTCTCTCTCTCTCTCTCTCTCTCTCTCTGTGTGTGTGTGTGTGTGTGTGTGGTCGCACATACCCACCTTTATATGGAAAGTCCTTTTCTCCATCTACCAGACAATGGCCCCATAAGTGGAAGGTGGCCCTCCTGTCTCAGTACATCCCTGGGGCCGTTGGGGTGTCTGGATAACACGCTGACATTTCTCCGGCTTTTGTCAGCCAGCGATAACATCGGCACAGTTGCGACGGGGCCCGGGTGCCTGGGGGAGGCCTGCCTGTCACTCAGGCCGTCCGAGAGGCCACCGGCAGCCGGCGGGGAAAGAATGGCGATTGACAAGCCGGCCTGGAGATTAGAAAGAGAAGAATCAAAACCTATTACAGCCTGTCTGGCCAGCGATCATTGTACGGGCACCGAGCTTTCAGCCTCTCCTTTGGCTACGTCTCTCTCAACGGACCGGTCAAGCGGGCACCCCCACCCCCACCCCCCGCTGCCTGGAGGGAGCAAACATGGAATGGAATAAAGGAAAGACGACCCACTGCTCTCGACTCCAGGCAGTTAAGCTGAGACAGAAACTTGGTGCGAACGTCCTTGTTTCAGGGCATGGCAGAGATGGATGGATGGATGGATGGATGGATGGATGGATGGATGGATGGATGGATGGATGGATGGATGGACGGACGGACGGACGGATGGACGGATGGACGGATGGGTGGTGTGTGTGTGTGTGTGTGTGTGTCTTTTGCGTACTACAACTCCCAAACTATTGCTGGCCAGCAGTTCCTGGGAGTTACAGCCCACAACTTACTTTATCTCTTTTGAGACCCCTGGCATGGGTGCCCCTCTCAACCTGCATGCTCCGTCCAAACTGAAGTGTGCTGTTGACTCTCCCCCCCCCGCCCCCAAAGCCCAAGCAACACCCCAAAAAGGCAGTGAAAAGGTACTGATCTGCATCCCCTTTGAACGGCAGGGCTGAAAGGTTGCCCCTGGAGTCCACTGAGTTCAGCCCCTGTCCAAGGAGGCCCAGTGGAACGCCCGACCTCTGTATCCGCAGCTCTCTAATAATCCTCTTGATGGCCTATCACTGATTTTTCCTCTGTCTGTGAAGAAAGAACTCACCCCCACACATAAACTCTGGAGAAAAACAGGCCACAACTTTATTAACTAAGGGCGTTTATACATGACCCCTAAACTCCGGGGCAAATGGCTCCCAGCTCCGGAGCTTAAAAATGTTTACCCACCAGCTCCGGAGTTAACAGGAAATTAAGTGCGACCCCGCCCACTTTAGCGTGTCCCAGCGCACTTTTCTTGTACCTGCTCTGGGACAGTGAAAATTATTTGATCCGGTGTAACAATAGTGAGTGCAGGGCTCTCCTTGCTTCTGTTTGTTGTTTTTTGGCTCCTGCCCCTTTAAGAACTACTTTTACAGAGACGAGGGGCAGAACGGAGGTGAGCAGCATGCTTTTCTTTCTCTTTTTCTCCCTCCCCTCCCCTCACGCAGCCAGCAGCCAGGAAGTGCGGAGAGGGTGGGAACGCCCGAAGAGCGACGAACCCCTAAGATCTCTGGTCCAAATTTAAGTGGCCAGCGGATCTTAGGGGTCGTGTAAAAAGGCCCTAATTACAGTGCAGCTAATATGGCCAGACATTGGTTTGGATCCCAACATCAATGAACCTCACCTGTCTCCTTAAAAAGGCTCCCAAGGATGAACTTCCGGGCACCAGGCGGATGTAAGCCACTACATGGTGCCACTGTCCTCTTCCCGGGGGTGGGAGTGGGCCATATGCCCCACCACTGGGTGGGCAAAGGACAACCCCGCCCCCCACAGCCACCAGTTCAGATCCAGCCAGGCTTTACAGGGCACCGCCTGCTGCCTGCCAACCTCAGGATGCAACCCAAATGCCTTAAAAAACACCTTCCCACAAGTTGTGACAACATGTAAATAACCACCGGGTGGGAGGGTCGGGCAAGCCGTCTTCAGCGAGACCAGGGGCTTCCGGACCCCGCACGGACCTTTAATGATATGCTGGAGAACCACGTTTAAAAGTCCACCACGTCACGTCCTCCAGGCGATGTCCCTCCTTTCTGGAAGCTGCCTGGCCAATCCCGGCCTTGCAGCACATCCGGGGCTTACTCTTTCTCTTCCGGCGGTGCCCCCACGTGGCGGCCGCCATTGCCGGGTCCCCCTCCATCCTCGTCAGCGTGCCGGCATCAACGTGGGATCCTGGTAAGTCAGGGTCCCGTCTCTAGTGCTGCAGAGCTGGATCATCAAGTCCAGTCTACGTCAAGGACAGGAGGAATGGGATTGGAGGGTTCAAGAAGGAATTGGTGCAGGAGCAAAGAGTTAACCCAAGTGGTGATGGGTGTTGCTGTTGGACTTTAACTCCCATCAACCCCCCAAGGACCCTGGAGACTGGTTATGTCAGTGTCTTGTACTCTCGCTCTCTCTAGCAGATAAGGAGCCTTTGTACACGAGCCCTAAAGTCCGCCGCAAATGGCTGCCAGCTCCGGAGCTTACAATTGTTTCCCCACCAGCTCCGGAGTTTGCAGGAAATTAAGTGCAACCATGCCCACCTAAGCGCGTCCCAGCGCACTTTTCATGTACCTGCTCTCGGAGGGTGAAAATCCCTGATGCGGATTTAAGGGAGTGAGTGCCAGGCTCTCCTCGCTTCTGGTTGTTGTTGTTGTTGTTGTTGTTGTTGTTGTTGTTGTTGTTGTTGTTGTTGTTGTTGTTGTTGTTGTTTTTTGCCTCCCGCCCCTTTAAGAGAAGGAATCAGGACGACGATGGGGCTCCGGGCAGCTTCGGAGGTGAGCCTGCATTTTTCCTCTCTCTTTTTTCTCCCTCCCCTCATGCAGACAGGAGCAAGGAAGTGCGGAGGAGTGGGGACGTAGGAAGAGCAACGAACCCCCAAGATCTCTGGTCCGAATTAAAGTGGCCAGCAGATCTTAGGGGTCGTGTGAAAAGGCCCAAGGTGGGGAGTCCCCAGTGAAGTGGCCTTTCTGAGGATTTTTGCCCAATTGGGACATGCGCTAAGCCCCTTGGGGCACAGCCAGTTGCTGAGATTTGGGCTGAGGAGGTCCCCAAAGGATGTAGGACTTCCGAGAAGCCCCCAAAGGAGCTGGGAAGCATTGTGGGAGCAGTCCTGTTCATATTTCTCCTTCCTCGATGGACTGAGCCTCTGAGTTTCCAACAGTATCTGTGAGACTAGGGTGGAACAGGGGCACGGAGGGTCTCCAGCAAGCTCACGGGCCCTTGTCCACAGCGCTTCTCCTCTTCTATATGGGCTCAAGTGACAGCAAGACAGATTTCAATTGAATAGCAGGGAAACTTCCTAATTGTTCGAGCAGTATGACAACAGAACCAATGACCTTGGAAGGTGGTGAGTGCTCCAACACTGGAGAGGAATTTGGGTGGCCACCTGGCAGGTATCCTTTGGCTTCTTATTCCTGCATCGAGCAGGGCTTGGACGTGAAGGCCTTGTAGGCTCCTTCCAACGTCATAGTACTGTAATTCCTTATCATCAGTTTTTTTTCTGGGCTTAGGAAGCTGACTTGCACTGAATCTTATTTATTCATTCATTCGTTTGTTTGTTTGTTTGTTTGCTTGCTTGTTTGGCATTTTTATACTGCCCAACGTAATGACATGCTCTACCCTGGGCAGTTAAACATTAAATATCAGCTACCCAAATCTTCCCCAAGAAACCAAAATGCCCCATAATTAATCGCAATCATTGAAGGGAGGAGGAGGAGAAGGAGCATCAAGAAAAATGAGGAGGAGGAGGAGGAGGAGGAGGAGAAGAAGAATGAGGAGGAAGAGGAGGAGGAGGTGAAGAAGAAGAAGAAGAAGAAGAAGAAGAAGAAGAAGAAGAAGAAGAAGAAGAAGAAGAAGAAGAAGAAGAAGAAGATTGTTTTGTAAAGTGAATCTGGACCACATATCTACTTCAGGAGAAGGTTGTCCTTAAAAGCTTCCTTAAAGAGTTCTCTCTTCAGCCACTTTTTAAAGGTGGGAAGAGAAGAGGCCTGATGAACCTCAAGTGATTCCACACAAAAATGGAGTCTCAACCAAGAAGGCTCAACTCCTGGTGGAGACCTTCTTCACCTCACTTTTGCCAACACTAACTGGCAGTTATCTCCGCTTTTTTAAAATATGTACAGTACTTGTTTTCACAGAAGTGAAGCTGGAGGGTGAGTTGAAGCAGAAATGTCTCACTCAGTCCTTCTCACAGTGGTACCTTGTATAAAGGAATTAATTCGTTCCTAATGAAATTATGTTAAGCAAATTTTCCTTTATACAAATTCCCATAGGAATGCATTGAAAAAGGAGTAATCCCATTTTTATGTTGTACGGATTCTCCCCATAGGCGATTATGTTAAGCAAATTTCCCCTATCTCCAGAACTTTTTATGTTGTACAGATTTTATGTTCTACAAGCTGTTTGTTATACAAGGGTCCACTGTAAATCTGTAAAGCAAGATAAGAAAGCTCTCTGTTCACTGAGGACTAGAATCTTAAAGCCATGGACAGGTCCCTCGTGTCCAGAACTTTAGAGAGTAACTTTTGCAAGTTTTATAGTTTATAGTTTTTTTATAGTTTTAATAGTTTTACCTATGATTTATATACTGCCTGCTTGCAAAAGCAACTCAGGGCGGCGTGCAACAAAAATAACAAGAGCAACAAAGCAATTAAAAAATCTGTCATACTTATTTCTTATCAGTACATGATATGAATCTTTTTCACTTCTGAATAGAGATGGGCACGAATCAGAAAAATGGCATTTCGTTTGTCGTTTGGAGGATCTGTTTTGGTTCGTTTCCGTTTTTCGTGAATTTTTGCAAAAAAATTCATTTTTGTTTTTGTTCATTTCGTTACAATTTTGTTACCATTTATTTCATTTTTTGTGATTTTTTAAAAGGATTTTAAGCAATTCACTCATATTGCAGTAACGGAAACGAAACGCACAACAAAAATTCCGGTGTTTCTGTTCGTTTCGTTTCATTTTAGAGACAAAATTTGTTTGTCGTTTCGTTACGTAACGAAACAAAAAACAAAAACGGAAACGAAAAATTGTTCGTTTCGTGCCCATCTTTACTTCTGAAACCTTTGGCCTTGAATCTCTTAATGGTGAAAAAGGTAGCCTACAGATGGAAATGAATGGATGGATGAAATTGTGTGCCTCCCCCTTGCATTTTTCCATATTCCATTCCCGTATCGGGTGTAGCTTTCTGTTCTAACCCTCCACATGATAGCTCAGTGGTTGAGGTCTCTGGCTGCAGAGCCACAAGATTGGGAGTTCGATTCCCCACTGTTCCTCCTTGAGAGGGTCTGCAAAGTGATGATCCAGAGTAGGGGTCCTCAACCTAAGGCCCAGGGGCTGCATGCGGCCCCCCAGGGTCCTGAGGCCGGCCCCCAAGACCAAATGCAGACACCCCCCCCCACCTACCCCCTGCTTCGCAAGCAAGCCAGCCTCCGCAGCTGCTTCTATTGCTGAGGCAGTTTAAAGCGGTGGGCTATGTCGCTTCCCCCACTACCTCCACCCAATGCCCAGATGATCGGCATGCTAGCTAGTAGGACAGTTCAAAGTGGGAGGGCCACGGCAAGGTCTCCCGCTCCCCCCACCCACCGCCCAGATGGTCAAGGCACCGGCTGCAGCCAAGCGGGGCAATTTAAAATGTCAGCCTTTGGGGGGGAATGTGGTCCGGCCCCTGTGGTGTCTGGGGGGTAGTGGACCAGCCCGCTGTTTGAAAACCTTGAGGACCCCTGATCCAGAGCATCCAGCCCCAACCTCCAGTCTCTTTGGGACAATCATAGGGACGTGCTCATCCCAGCCCTCATCTTGCCTTGCCTCTCTCTCTGTTCCGATCATTTCAGCCAACGGCAGCCAGAGATGCTGCGCCTGCCTGAACCCTTCCGTGACATCACGCTCGCTCAGCCAATCAGTCGCCAGAGCCCTTCCTCTAAGAAATAATAGGACTGAACTGCATAAGTTCTGGTTCAGACTCAGAGTCCAGCCTTCACTGTTTTGGTGTTCAGCTGTGGCCGCATCATATTCCTCCACCCTTCCTTGCTTCCCAGTCTTGCATGACCCATTATTGGAAGAGGTAGCTGTGTTAGTCTGTGCAAGGATATCAGGCAAGATCCAAAGAAACAGAACAAAACAAGCATATATATATTTTAAAAACCCAAAAAATAGGCAGAAACATGTGGGGCCTTGAAGACTTAACTGTTACATTTCAACATGAGCTTTTGTGGACGCATCCACTATGTCAGACTTACGGAATAGTTAGTATGCTCTATTTGTGTAGTTGGTGTTTCATCCAGTATTTCATTTCTTTCCCATGAAGTGGACTTGACCCATGAAAGCTCACATTAAAAGATAATAGCTATTCTTTAAGGTGTCACGTGTTCTTTGTCTTTTGTTGTTGTGTTGTGTTGTGTTGTGTTTCTTTGGATTTGGCCAAAGATATTGTGTTTTCTGTTTCTCTAGTCCATTCCAATGTCCCTCTTGCTAATGAAACCTCTCATTCTTTTGCTTATGGAAGATGTCAAGGTGGGAGGCAGGTTTTCAGCTTTCAACTTTTCTCTTTCTCCCATTCCTTACTCTCTCTTTCTCCCCCCCCCCCCCGCAAAAAAATATTCTCATTTTTCCCTCTTGCGCCCTCCCAGTCCCTCATTCTTCCTCCAAAGACGCCCAGCCCCTCTGGTTTAGAGAGCCCGATAAGTGCCCTATCAACATGTTAATCAAATTACTTAGGAGCTAAAATTGACGCTTTTCATTAATTATACAAGATTATTCTAATTGCAAATTCAAATTTATGCGCTCGGAACAGAAGGTGTTCGGCAGCGTCTCTGGGAATTTGCATATTAAATGGGGAACGTCGTGCATTATGGATGCTAATGTATGCACATTGTCTTTATTTTTAACTCCCCGGGCCTGTGTGTGCGCCACGGCCGCTGACGGTGGTGAAGGAGCCCGACGTGTTTTTATTATGATTTCTTTCTCTTGTCTCTCACTCTTAAGTTGGTGGCGCCAGAGGGGAGGGCAGTGGGCTTGCCAGAAGCTGGGGCAGAGGGGAAGGAAGGGTCTAGCTGCCATGCTGTCAGTCTTGTTGTGTGTGTATGGTGGTGGGGGTTTCGGTTTCTCTCTGTGAAATGTATATATGTATATATATATATATATCTTTCCTCCTCCCTTCCACATTTCTTCCTTTCCTTGATTACCACCTGCAAGGCATGCAGGAACTCCAGCCAACCAGGGTCTTGAGTTGGCATCTCTCCTTCCTTGAGATTATCTTCCTTTTATGATTAGCCTCCTAAGCTCCCTCACCCCCGCCCCCACCCTGTGTATCTTTGGTGGGGGGTGGGGAAGCAGGAGGAAAGTTTAGATCTCCTTTTTATGTAATATTTTGGAGTTCAAAGTGTTATCATTGCGGTACTTGGTGGCGGTGGAGTGTGTGATCTTGCCGAGCATCATGTTTATGTTTGCTTTACGTGATGGCCTCTGGCCTGGATGCCTTCAAAAGGGGATTGGTCAGATTTCCTGGAGGAAAAGTCCATCCCAGGTGACAAAACATGATGGAGATGTGTCATCTCCAGGCTTAAAACCGGGGTACTTCCAAGGGCCAGATGCAGGGGAATGGTATCAGGAGACAGATATCGAGTCTCGTGCGCTCCCAGACGCATCTGGTGGAGCCACTGTGAGATCCAGGAAGCTGGACTAGATGGGCCTCTGGCCTGATCCAGCAGGGCTCTTCTTATGTCCTTACATTCTTATGTTCTTATGAATATCAGAAAAGACTGAGATTAAAGCCATAGTGACTCTGTATTTGGCACTGGTTAGGCCTCGTCTTGAATACTCTGTCCAGAACAGAACCATAGTGCATATAAATTTATCCCACTATCTAGTTGGCAACATAGGAAGAATAAAAATGGCTCTGGTATGATAGGAGAATGTGCTTAGTCAAGGGCTAAGCAGCTAGACGGGAGATGAACCAAGACTGGAAAAGATTGCACTAGTAAGGCATGGATTACCTGGCTGTGTAGCTCCATGGTTTCAGTATCTGGCTGTAGAGCTAGAGGTAGGGAGTTTGATTCCCCCACTGGGCCTCCTGGGAGAGGAGCTAGCCTGGGTGGCCGTGGGCCAGCTGCACCGTCCCAGAAAGGTCCCCAGAAGAAGAGAGGGGCAAACCACTCCTTAGGACTCTCTACTCGGGAAAGGTGGAAATGGGTCACCATAAGGAGAACTGACTTGGCGACACACCATTCCAGCTGCCTAGAGAGCTCAGTTTTGAGAACATCCAGCCTGGGTGGCCTTGGGCAAGCTGCACAGTGGTCCCAGAGCAACCCCAGAAGAAGGGAATGGGAAACCACTTCTGAGTGCTGTCTTCCTAGAAAACTCTGAAAAGGGTCACCATAAGTCAGCGTTGAGTTGACAGCACTCAGTTATTACTATTATTTATTTATTTATTTATTTATTTATTTATTTATTTATTTAGCTTGTATGCCGCCCACTACCCAAAGGTCTCTGGGCGGCTCACAATCAAAATAGACAATTAAAACATCAAAATTTCAATAAAATTAGAACAATAAAAACATATAAATACAATAAATACGATACATTAAAAACACAACACTAAAATTGCCATCAGGACCCACAATCATCAGTTTAAAAACTTCAGGAACAGGAAGGTTTTTACCTGGTGCTGAAATGTTATCAGCGTCGGCACCAGGTGAGCCTCACTTGGGAGGGCATTCCATAGTCTGGGGGCAGTTGCTGAAAAGGCCCTACACCTGCAAGCCATCCCTTTCACCTCCTTGAGGGATGGCTCTTTCAGGAGGGGCCCCAGACTAGATCTTAATTGCCAGATAGGTTCATACGGAAGGAGGCAGTCCTTCAGGTATCTAGGTCCTAAGCCATTTAGGGCTTTATGGATTAGATAAACTCTAAGGGGACAAACAGATAAATAAACCTTTGGCACCAGCTCCACTACTGCTGGTAAAAATGAGAAGTGCCAAAGTAATCAACTCTTGGTTTGTTAAAACTCCGTGGCTGAAGATGGGGTGGGCAGATCCTTGTTTTAAAGGAGACTTGCCGCCCTTGGAGGCTTCCAGACAGAATGGATCTCCTTTAAGTGGATCCAAATAAATCTTTTTTCTGTAGAGGGGTTCAGGTGACCCCATCAGCTGCTGTGGGGGAGCCCACAGGTTGCCTTTCTGATAGGTTCTACAAAATAACTTCCAAGAGAAAGGTAACTCCTCAACATGCAGGCAGAATTGCAATATTATTTTCTTATTGCGTGATCTTTGTAGCTCTAATGTTACCTTTTAGTGTTTTAAGTTGCCTCTTCTAATTCCATGTTCTTAATTTGAATATATCGTAATGTTCTGGACTGTATATTGTCCCTCATTGTTGTAAGCCACCTTGGGTCCTTTTCCAAGGAGAAAGGTGGGGTAAAAAAATATCCCAAATAAATAATAAATTCAAATAAATAAGATCACATGAGAAACGATGTGGGCTCTTTGAGGAGCCTCGTGGCGCAGTGGTTAAATGCCTGTACTGCAGCTAAAACTGTGCCCACAACCTGGGGTTCGATCCCCAGGGAGCTGAGTCATGGTTGACTCAGCCTTCCATCCCCCCCTAGGTTGGTAAAATGAGTACCCAGCTTGCTGGGGAGGGCAATGTGTAGCCTGCATTACTGTTATAAAAAAAACAAACCTGTAAAAGCCATCCAGAGACTACTTGAAGTGGTATGGGGCGGTATATAAGCAGAACACTTTGGTTTGCATTGCTTTAGCAGGGAAAGCAGATCTAGTCTCATGAGACCGATGCTGGCCCTGGTTGTGTTGTGCCTGTTCCTCCAGTTGCTATCAAGGAGAGGGCTGGAAAATTGGGCAGCTGGAAAACATAGGGTGGTGCATGCCCCATTCATGGCAGGAAGGTGGCCTCCCTTACCACCTAAGGATGGAAAGAGTTCTCACTAAATTCTTTGCTATTTAATATTTGATCCTGCCTACTTTGGAACCACAGGACACCTCAGGGAAATTTGAGAGCCCCGCGAGATCCCTCACCAATAGCCCAGAGTGAGACAACGACCGTACCTTTCCCACCGAGAAGCAAAGCACACAGGCATTACCCACCGCGAGCACAGGAGGCGGGGCTGCTTGTTAAGGAAGATACAAACAACCTATCTTGTGCCTCAAAGTCAGGAATAAATCAGCATGGTTCAACTTGGCAACCGACAGTCCCACTTTGTAGATTATCCAAAGCTGGCTGGCTTGGTTTTAAACCACTTTCTTGCCAGTGCAAGAATTCTACCAAGGATGCTTGGGAGCTCACAGCTTTCCTCACTGGTGAGACAAATATTGGATTCCCCTTGTTCTCCACACGCAAGGACAAGAGAAGGGTAGATACCTGTCTCCATCCCACCTGTACGGTTAGGTTTGGCAGGCATGGTTCTCTTGCAGTTTGTGTGTGTCTGTGCTGTGAACTTGAATGCAAAAAAGGAAAAGGAAAAAACACCCTTAGAGGCCAGGTATGAGCCAATGAGCTGCTTGTGTCCTGTTCGAGCTTTGCAAATGCCATGAAAAATATATGTTGGCCAAGTGGATCCTGGCAACGCAGGGCATGAATCTATTCAGATGAGGCTAGCAGACAGACCTCCGGGTCAGGCTGAGGCTGGGCAGGAGAGACATGGATTTCCAGAAGCACAGAGAACATGATTTTAAAAAAAAAAGACCAGCCGGGGCAGATGAAATGCAGCCTTCATAGGGGAGATGGTTTTGAGTGCCCCAGCTACCTGCACCGAGGCTCAGTGTGTGTGCAGGGCTGTGCATGCGCACACTCGCACGCATAGACAACTAGGGGGAGACCTGCCCTACCCCCTACCCCAGCCTCTCCGGAGCGGGCCCCGTTAATTATTTATGCTAGGATGACAATTATAGGACCCTGTACAAGCATCCTAAATATTTCATCAGCCTGGAACACGGCTGGGGACTCGGTTGTACGCTCCAGCTTCCATTCCTCTTCTCGGGAGCTTTTCTTATTCTGGCTCTTGCTTCCTCTGCTTGCTTTGGTTTTCCTTCTCTCCCCCCCCCCCCCCCGCAGATGTTTCCGGCCCTCCCCATATTGCAGAACTAGGAGACCCACGAGTTGCAGCACAACATTGTGTTGCTGTAGAGAGTGCAGCCTGCCAATCTACAAAGTGCACTCCCATGCCCCCATATGCCCCATAATTATTGCCTGTGCCTCTTCATCACATTTCTTTGTTGTTGTTGTTTCTTGGCACATTGAAAGATCCTTGTAGCTTGTGCTCTGGGGTAGGATCCAGCCACCTCTTAAGAACATAAGAACATAAGAAGAGCCATGCTGGATCAGGCCAAAGGCCCATCTAGTCCAGCTTCCTGTATCTCATACTGGCCCCACCAAATGCCTCTGGGAGTGCACGAGACTAGATATCCGTCTCCTGATCCCACTCCCCTGCATCTGGTCCTTGAAGTACCCCAGTTTTAAGCCTGGAGATGACACATCTCCATCATGATTTGTCACCTGGGATGGACTTTTCCTCCAGGAATCTGTCCAATCCCCTTTTGAAGGCATCCAGTCCAGATGCCATCACCACCTCCTGTGGCAGGGTGTTCCACAGACTAATAATATGCTGGGTAAAAAAATATTTTCTTTGGTCTGTTCTCATTCTCCCAGCCCTCGATTTGAGTATATGTCCCCTAGTTCTGGTATTTTGTGTGAGAGAGAAGAGCTTCCCTCTATCAACTTTACTCATGCCCTGCATTATTTTGTACGTCTCAGTCATATCCTCCCCCTCAGGTGCCTTTTTTCCAGACTAAAGAGCCCCAAATGTTTTAGCCTTTCCTCATAAGGGAGGTGCCCCAGCCCAGTAATTATTTTAGTCACTCTCTTCTGCACCTTTTCCAGTTCCACTATGTCTCTTCCTAAAGACTGAAAGACCTGGGCATGTTTAGCCTTGAGGACAGAGGGTAGCCCTCTTCAAATATTTTAAAGGCTGTCACACAGAGGAAAGGCAGGAGCTGTTCTCCATCATTGCGGAGTGCAAGACATACAAGTTCCAGGAAGCCAGATGTCGGCTGAATAACAGGGAAAAACTTCCTAACTATTAGAGCAGTATGACAACAATGGAACCCATGACCTCAGGAGGCGGTGAGCGCACCAACGCTGGAGGCATTTGAGAGAAAGCTGGGCCACCTTCTGTCAGATAAACATTAATTTTGATTCCTGCCTTGAGCAGCCAGATTGGACCTCTTTCTGTGGAGGGCATCCTGTTACCAATACATTAACACACGCACACACCCAATATTTTCCTTTGCAAAACCTTTTTAAAATGTCCCAATGGCCAGTTCTTGAAGAAGAAGAAGAAGAAGAAGAAGAAGAAGAAGAAGAAGAAGAAGAAGAAGAAGAAGAAGAAGAAGAAGAAGAGGAGGAGGAGGAGGAGGAGGAGGAGGAGGAGGAGGAGGAAGAGAAGAATGGATAGAGACAGAGGTTTGTGGGGAGAAAGATGGCACACAGGGGCATTCTTAGATCTTTTTTTGCCTTTTAGAAAAGTTAAATATAAAATTACAGGGTGAGGGACTGGCAGCAGGTCTCAGGGTGATTTAGCAACTGCTATTTCCTGCACTCTGTATCTGCCAGGAAAAAGGTGTCATATCTTATTTGGGATGATTGGAGACTTGAATCTTTCTGTCCCTGCCTCTGCTGGAAAAGGGAGACGATGGTGGAGGGAGCTGTCTCTCAGCTCTCATCTGCCTTACATGCAGCCCCCCTCCCTCAGGCTTGTCCCCCCCCAAATTAGGTGCTCCCTTCCTCCCGTGCTAGTGGGCTCAGATATCTCCAGGGCTTGTATTCCCTGATTGATCGTTCTTTGCAGCAATATAGACCATTAGCTGCCTCAAAGGCAGACGGGGGATCAGTTACCAATCAATACCCTCTTAAAGCAGAGCAGGATGGGTTTTTAGACCTGCCTTAAAGGGCCAGCACAGCTGCCACAAAGGGAGAGGGAGGGAGACACACACACACACACACACACACACACACACACACACACACACACACACACACACACACACACAACAGAGAGAGAGAGAGAGAGAGAGAGAGAGAGAGAGAGAGAGAGAGAGGGAGAAAAAATGGCTTCTATTGGCCTGAGTTTTGGGGAAATGCCATTTTTGGACCACAACACGCACACACACACACACGACCTCCTCTAGCCAGGAGATGCTGGAAATTATAGTGGAGAAGAGGAACTTTTTCAAGCGCTGAATGGGTTGCCTAAGGGTTTCGGTTTGATCCTTGACCAGAGGTCGGTGGCAATCTGGATTAGTTCCATTTCTCCTAGACCCTATTGCTCCCATTTTCTGCAAAGATTGAGAGTGCAGATCCATATCTTTGGGTACAAGTCCTCCCTGCCTCCTGAAAACCCATGTCTTGCAGAGATCATAAAATATTTGGAGTTTGAAGGGTGCACAACATGTAACAAGTCCAACCCTCCTCCTCAAGGCAGGAATCGAAGTCAAAGCAGATTCTGGCAGATGGTTATCCAATTTCCTCCTGGTCGCCATTGTCGTACTGCTCTAACAGTTAAGACTTCTTTTCTGGCTTCTTGTACCTTAAGCCGGTTGTTACATGTTATGCACTCTGGGTGATGGAGAACAGATCCGGTCCCTCCTTTGAAAAGTCTTTGAAAAGTGCGATCCTTTCTCCCCTCCGTCTCCTTTCCCCAAGGCTAAACACACTCACTGTTCTTTCAATATTTTCTCACTGGGTTTGATTTTCAGTCCCTTGATCATCCTGGCCACCCTCCTCTGAAATGTGCTCCGTCTTTCTTCAAGTGCGTTCTCCAGAACTGGACACAGCATTCAAGAGGAGGTAGCCTAAAAGAGCCCTGTGGCACAGTGGTTAAATGCCTGTACTGCAGGTAAAACTGTGATCACGACCTGGGGTTCAATCCCGGGTAGCACGCTCAAGGTTCACTCAGCCTTCCATCCTTCCGAGGTTGGCAAAACGAGTACCCAGCTTGCTGGGGAGTGGGGGCAATGTGTAGCCTGCATAATTAAATTGTAAACTGTCCAGAGAGTGCTTGAAGCACTATGGGTAGTATATAAGTAGAACACTTTTTAAGCAGTGCTGAATAGAGAAGGTTCTAGTACCTTGTGGGGTTCAGAGACCGTATGCGACCTAAAACAGTGTTTGCCCCTCTCTCGCCAAGCTTGGAAAAGTGGTGTATGGAAATAAGCATGATGGGACATAGTGTGAGTTGTTAAGCTGAATATTAAGTGCACATTTTGGCCTTGTATTAGACCTTATCTGTGGCATGTAGAGGAATAAAGTAAGCAAAAGCAATGTGTTCTGCTTATATACCGCTCCATACTACTTCAAGTAGTCTCTGGGTGATTTACAGTTTTTCATTACGGAATGCAGGCTACACATTGCCCCCCACCTCAAGCAAGCTGGGTACTCGTTTTCCTGATCTCGGAAGGATGGAAGTCTGAATCACCCATCAGCCGGCTACCTGGGATTGAACCCCAGGTTGTGAGCACAGTGTTAGCTGCAGTACAGGCATTTAACCACTGCACCACGGGGCTCCTAATAGTCATAACAAGTTAGCAGCGCAGATAATGGTTAGCTACCATTGGTCAGTTATGTCACGTGATATTTGGAAGCTTTGAGCAAGAAGACGAGAGGACAGAGAGAAGCCATGATTATGCTTAGGAGCACTTTGAGCCATGGAGCTCACCTCATAAGAACATAAGAAGAGCTGTGCTGGATCAGGCCAAAGGCCCATCTAGTCCAGCTTCCTGTATCTCACAGTGGCCCCACCAAATGCCTCTGGGAGCGCACAAGACTAGATATCTGTCTCCTGATACCACTCCCCTGCATCTGGCCCTTGAAGTACCCCCGTTTTAAGCCTGGAGATGACACATCTCCATCATGGTTTGTTACCTGTGATGGACTTCTCCTCCAGGAATCTGTCCAATCCCCTCTTGAAGGCATCCAGGCCAGATGCCATCCCAGGCCAGTTAGGTAGAGTAGTAAAAGTTAGCTTAGGAGAAACCTTGAATGTAATCAGTTAGTCAGGATGACGTAGACTTATTGTTTTTAGGGAAATAAAACTATGATTGAGATCTGTTAAGGTTTTGATACTTTTGGATACTTTTTGCATTCTTATTTTTGCATCTTAGAATAGAATAGAAAATACAACTTTTGAAAAGTAATGCAGCCTCTTGTTTTGGAAAGAACCCAAGAGTAAATCAGAAGGAGAAGATGTTTTGGAGTAGTTTGTCTCAGAGAAAAGGAATTCTCTTTACTTTTGAACTCGACCAGTGCAACCTCTTTTGATTTACCGTGCAAGTGGCACCTCTGAGTGGCTGCCCACCAGGGAGAGGCAGGACTGGGGAGCACCAAACACCCATTCGGACACTAAATGAACTGGCACGAACTAACGAACTGGTGGCTTGTGCCCATCTCTAAAGCTCACATAATTGCTCAGGAAAAAGGCCGGGACAGGGGCCCCGTGCTTTGCTACTAAGGCCAAGCTACTGATGCTATGAGCTGCCTAGATGCCCTAAGCACATCCAGTCTCGCCTGATTTCGGAAGCTAAGCAGGTTCGGCCCTGGTTAGTACTTGGATGGGAGACCACCAGGGAATACCAGGTGCTGTAGGCGCCTGGAGTAGGAACTGGCAAGCCACTCCAGTATTCCTGCCAAGAAAACTCCACGGACATGGGGTCACGAAGAGTCGGTCGTGACTGTGACGACACAACACACACACACTGATGCCATGCAAAATGGAGTGGACCTCAACACAGTTCATAGTTCCGTTTCCCTCTCCTTTTCCTTCTAGATTTTTCCTCAAGTTCTTTTTGAAATGCAACCAGAACTGCCTGAAGAATGCTGGGAACCCCCGAGACATGCGCCGATTCCAGGTGAGCTCTCCCCGCTTGGCACAATCTTGAATGCCCTCCGCTTTCTTCTCCAGGAGGGCCACTGGTCCTCTGTCATTCCTTTCTGCTTCTTCCCATAGTATGTGGCTGGGCTTACTGGCACAACCCTGAACAAGCCCCAACCCAAACTTGAGGCACCTCGGGGGTTGACGTGTGTCAAGGAACCTGGAGTTCTCCAGGCAAAGGGCAGTGAAGCAGAAGGGTTTGGATGCACAACCTTCATGAGTCGAGCTTAGGGACTGGCATGAAAAGACCAAGGGACCCAAAACTTTTTACAGTTCCAGGAGGTCAGAACCTATGCTTTGACGTTAACTGGGGATCAAGAAATCAACAAAAGTGCTTATAAAATCGGGGGAAGCCTGAACGCCAATCCCACGCTAGGCAAACCTCCTAAGCCAGATGTCACCAACCTTGGGTCCCCAGGGGTTGTTGGACTACAACTCCCAGAAATCCTGGCCTGCACAGCCCTTGGTGATGGCTTCTGGGTGTTTTAGTCCAAGAACACCTGGAGATCCGCAGTTGGGAGCCATTGCTGTATGCAGCCTCAGGGGCAACGCGCCTGGACCTCCTAGAGGCAGGGAGAACACCCTCCAGAACCACGAGAGCTGCACATTCCTTAGACCTCACAGAGCTGCCCCTATTCCCTAACCCTATTCCTGTGCTCCCTGCCCCAAAACAGTTTTCTTTCATATCTTTATAAATCCATAACGTTCCCTTCAATCTCATCTGTGAGAGATTTAGAGCCAGACTTTGGAAGTGTCAGGGGTTCTGAGATATCCAAAGCATCTTAGGTCTTAATGATGACATACCAAGCCCTAAACGGTTTAGAACCTTGCTATCTGGTAGAACAACTCCTTCCGCAAAATACTGTCTATAACACCCGATCATCTCAGGCAGGACATTTGAGGGTGCCGTCGCTGAAGGAGGCCCCTAAATCTTTGACAAGAAATCGGGCTTTCTCAGCCGCGGCCTCTTGGCTGTGTAACCAACTTCCTCCTGAGATCTGTCTGGCATCTTCCCTCCCAATCTTTCCCTGGGTATTAATCTGTTTTACTAATGATTGCTATTATGTATTTTATTTTGTTTTTATCTGTAGCCCATCTTGCTCCTGTTCAATGCTTTTGATATACAGTGGTACCCCGACTTAAGAGCAGCTCAACTTAAGAGCAATTCAACATAAGAGCAGAAAACCGTTGGCATTTTAACTGCCGCCTTACAAATTTTAGATATGGTCTGCTCGACTTGCAAATTTCATTTCATTTTTTTATTTTTTTAACTTATTTTTTCAACTTTTTAGATAGGTACCTAGACTTAAGAGTAGTTCGACTTAAGAGCATGCATTCGGAACAGTAAATTCATAAATTGAGGTACCACTGTATATTGCTTACTAGTTATTATGTGTTTAGTTATCTGTGCCTATCTATTATATTGTATTGTATTGTTTATGGATTTGATTTCTGTTCAGTTTTTTAAACCGCCCAGAGTAGCCGTGTAGCTAGATGGAGCGGTATATAAATTTAATGAATAAATAAATAGCAGAATTGCCTCCTGTGCCTCCTAGAGGGTATGAGAGGATTTTTAGGATCATCATCATCATCATCATCATCATCATCATCATCATCATCATCATCATCATCATCATCATCATCATAATTGGTGTTTGCCCATGCCTCATCCAGAGGGTGATTTGACCAATGTGCAGATTTTGTTGGCCAGGGGTTTAAAGTGATGCTTCCCTGCAAAGGATCCTGGCAGACTTTAGAGGTCTTTGCTCCCTGGATACTAACAGAACTATTGGCCTGGACGCGTGGTGGCTCTGCAAAATGGCCCTTGCCTGCCTGCCCAGCCTGGCTCCACTCCCGTATCTGAGGTTTCATCAGCAATAGCGAAAATACCTATGTGGTGCAATTATCTCTTAGATTTAATTCAAATGCACCATGTGGTGACTGGATATTGCCTCTACATTGCACCGTTTAGAGCTGATTGGCATCCCTTGAACAGGTGTCTGGTTTCCGTCTGATGGAGTCCTGGGATTCGTAGTTGGATGAGGGCCTTGGAATTCTCTGTTGTCATTCAGAGGAGGAGGTACTAGGCCAGTGGTTCTCAACCTGTGGGTCCCCAGATGTTCCTGGACTGCAACTCCCAGAAATCCCTTCCAGCACAGCGAGTGGTGGAGGGAGCTGTAGTCCAGGAACATCTGGGGACCCATAGGTTGAGAACCACTGGTCTAGACCTCTCTATTCAGGAATCCTAACGGTCTCACCAAACTTTAGATCCCAAGATCATCCAGGAGAGAGAAGAGGCACTTAAGCTTAGAGGGGTATCAAACTGCTGCACTCGTGCAGTGCTGGTTCTGGAAAAATCAGTCCTACTGGGGAAGTGGGGAAGGCAGCCAGAAAAGAGGAAGGCCAGGCACGAGGTAGATTAACTCCCTTCAGGAAACCCCAGCCTTGAGTTTGCAAGACCTGAGCAAGGTTCTTAAGGGCAGGATCGTTTGAAGATGATGGATGCATAGGGTCAGCAGAGTCCAGGAGTCACTGGAGGGCGCTTAGTGAGAACAGCAAGGAACAGACAAGCCGCCAGCTGAGGACCCCAGAGAGCCAGTGCTTCCAGTTTCCCAGTCCCACTGACTGGGGGCATTCCTGGGTGCTGCAGATTCCTTAAGGACCCAAAGAGCTCCGCCAGCTGTGAGTCTTGCTCTCCTCTCATCCTCGGCGGTGGCTCCTTGTTCGCGTGTCAGGGTGGGTGCGCTCGCCTGCTCCTCCACCCCGCCCCCCGACCATGATGGCAACGGCGCTATGCAAATCAGGGTGGCTGTTAATCATGTAAAAATGCCACAATTACCATATCGTTAGGGAGCGACCTGATGATGAAGCCACCAGCCATCCCGCACTGGTGGAGGCCTGGGAAGGCCCTCCTTTCTCTACCGCGGTCAGCCACAGAACGGATGTGGAAGCCCCTCTGATGCTGCCATAAATAATTCCTCTTATTTCTCTACTAATGGGGAGAAAGACGGTTAATTGGAGGGTGGGGTCGGGGGGGGGAGGAAGCTGCCGTTATTTCCCTGGAAAACATACACATCAAGCGTGTTATGCGTAATCATATCTGTGCTCTTGTAAATCCAGGCTTCCAGGTTGTCTGATTTTCTCTTGAATGGCTCCAGTGTTGGAGCATTAATTACCTCATTGATTCCATTATCACAGTGGTTCTCAACCTGTGGGTCCCCAGATGTTCCTGGACTGCAACTCCCAGAAGCCTCCACCACTCGCTCTGCTGGAAGGGGTTTCTGGGAGTTGCAGTCTAGGAACATCTGGAGACCCACAGGTTGAGAACCACTGCATTATCATACTGCTCTAACAGTTGGAAAGTCTTTCCTGATATCACTTCCTGTAGTTTGAACCTATTATTGCGTGTCCTGCACCCTAGGACGACTGAGAACAGATTCTGCTTTCAGATATTTGAAGAGTGCTTTCATATCACTCCCTCCTCATTGCTTAGGTCTAAACATTTCCATTTAGAACATAAGAACATAAGAAGAGCCATGCTGGATCAGGCCAAAGGCCCATCTAGTCCAGCTTCCTGTATCTCCCAGTGGCTCCATCAAATCTGTCTGGGAGCACATGAGACTAGATCTCTTTCTCCTGATACCAATCCCCTGCATCTGGTCCTTGAAGTACCCCAGTTTTAAGCCTGGAGATTACACATCTCCATCATGATTGGTCACCTGTGATGGACTTTTCCTCCAGGAATCGGTCCAATCCCCTTTTGAAGGCATCCAGGCCAGGTGCCATCACCACATCCTGTGGCAGGGAGTTCCACAGACTAACAACACACTGGGTGAAAAAATACTTTCTTTTGTCTGTTCTTACTCTCCAAGCCCTCAAGTTGGGTGGATGTCCTCTAGTTCTGGTATTTTGTGGTATACCATTTTCTGGTATTGAAAATGGCCCAAGGAATAGAGGTTGAAGTGGTTCTCCGCTCCCCCCCCCCGAATGTTTTCCTCAAGAAAGCAACCTCCTGTAGCTTCATTTATCCTTCTCTGTTTGTTTATTTTTAGCTGGATAAGACTTTTAAGAGGATGTGAAGGATCATACTCTTCTTAGAAGTGTTTAAGGACATCCTCTTTTAAATTAGTTGATGTTTATGTTCCCCGACTCCGCCGTCACTTGGGTTTTGGATGAGTTGGTTTATTTTGTGAGTGTGAAGGTTGGTTTGATTTGGGGTTGATGGGTTATTTTCTTTACTGTAAACTGTCTAGAGTGGTAAGTAAGTAAGTTACAGAATATTTATTTATTTATTTATTTATTTATTTATTTATTTATTTATTTATTTATTTATTTGATTTATATACCGCAACTATCTAGCAAAGAAGCTACTCTGGGCAGTTTACATACATAGGCAAAATACAAAAACAGATTGAACAACTTAAAAGAGTAAATAAAAACTAATCAATCAGACCCACATGAGGTAAATAATCAAACATAATAATATGAGTTGTAGCATTTCAAGTACAGTACTAAACAAATTATTTCCACATGAATTTTATGGATTGCAAAATGCTTCTCTAGATATAATTACTTTTATTTAGTTTTATACACCAAGCCAGAAGGTTATAGATCACTGCCTGCAACTTTGTTTATTTGTAAAGGAAATGTGTAAAAGTGTACCAGGAGCTGCCATCTTTCATGCACGGTGCTCCCTTGACTTCTTCTCCCTTTCTCTCAGGTTGTGGTGTCAACGACGGTGAATGTGGACGGCCACGTTCTTGCCGTTTCCGATAACATGTTTGTCCACAACAACTCCAAGCACGGGCGCCGGGCACGGAGGTTGGACCCTTCTGAAGGTAACTCCGCCGCCGCCGCCGCCGCCGCCAGGGACGCTCAAGTCTCACATCCTGGGGATCCTTTGAAACGCCAGTCTCTGTAGTTCAAAATGGCAGCTCTCAGCTAGCAGGCAAGCTGCAAGACAGGGTGTGAAGTTGGTGCCAAACCAGACCAGGCGTGGTGTGTGGATTAGCGCTGTGCCTCCAAAGCAGAGGGAGGAAAAAGGAAAAGGTCTCCATTGCACCATCCAGGAAGGTTTTCAAAGGGGAGTGCAGGTTAAGGTTTTATTTTTTTCATTATATAGAATCATAGAATTGGAAGAGACCTCAAGGGCCATCCAGTCCAACTCCCTGCCATGCAGGAACCCCCATCACAGTATTTCTAACAGATGACCATCCAGCCTCTGCTTAAAAACCTCCAAAGAAGGAGACTCCACCACCCTCCTTCGTGGCAGCATATTATTCCACTGCCAAGTGGCTGTAACCATCACAAAGTTCTTCCTAATGTTCAAATGGAATCTCTTTTCTTGCAGTTTGAAACCAATTTGCAGCGAGTCCTAGTCTCTGAAGCCATGGAAAAGAAACCTGTTCCCTCTTCAATATGACATCCTTTCAAATATTTAAACATAGGTATCATATTCCCCCCTCAGCCTTCTTTTTGAAGGGCTGAACATTCCCAGTTCCCTAAGCCGCTCCTCATATGACATTTCTTCCAGACCTTCAACCATCCTGGTCATCCTCCTCTGTACCCGCTTGAGGTTGTCAACATCCTTCTTAAATTAAACAAATTAAATTATTTTTCTTTAATTTGTTTTCAACATTCTTATTTTTTCAAACCATTTCTAGCTGGTCAAGTGTGAATAGGATGATAAATTGCATGTTATTATTGCACATTAAAAATACACAGCAAAATCCAGTTGTTAGTCCCAAGCAGAGCAGATTCCACAGCCAAGTAGCTAAACCATGGTGTGGACGCGGATGTCTAGCTACCTTCTTTTGTGAATTTTGGCATATTGTGTGTATGTATAAGTGGTCTATGGAACCCCAGAACGAATCATCTGAATTTCCATTATTTCTTATTGGGAAATTTGCTTTGATAAATGAGTGTTTTGCTTTACAAGCATGTTTCTGGAATGAATTGTGCTTGCAAACCAAGGTATTACTGTATCAGTAAGATGAAAGCAATCTCTAATGAAGCTCAGAAGGCAAAGAGCTGAGAAAACAAGCTGATAAAAAGGGGGTCTTTAGTTATATGTTTAGAAGCTCAAATCCTGGCAGCGTTGTCTGGCTTTTAACCTGATGCAGTACTTCCCAACCTTGGGTCCCCAGATGTTCTTGGACTACAACTCCCAGAAATCCTGGGCAGCTTGGCTAATGGTAAACACTTCTGGGAATTTTAGGCCAAGAACATCTGGGAGACCCGAGGTTAGAAACCACTGGCTTAACGGACAGAGTTCACATGTCATTCCATTTGTTTAATGCCAATCTCTTGTAGATTCCACTGCCTTTAGGGTGTTGTTTGCAAGGTGTTGTTAAGTGCTTTTAGTTATACAGTAGGACCCCCCTATCCACTGATTCATTATCCACTGATTCAGTTATCCACGGTTGGTAGAGAAAAATATTAAATAATTCAGCAGCCACAAAACAAGCTGTAAAACAAGCTGTTGTCACAAACGGCAGCTGCAAAGCAAGCTACTGTCACAAACAGCAGCCATAAAGCAAGCTACTGTCTCAAAACAATAGTCATACAGCAAGCTACTGTCAGGAAACAGCAGTTTGGGGGTGGGTGGGCAGGCGTTCTCTCTTATCCACAGTTTTCATTATCCATGGGAAGGCCTGGAACCAATCCCCAGCGGATACCGGGGTCCTACTGTACTCTCTGTCTCTGTCTCTGTCTCTGTCTCTCTCTCTCTCTCTCTCTCTCTGTGTGTGTGTGTGTGTGTGTATTCTGTCTGTTAACATCTATGCACACATATAAAAAACAGTTCAGATTGTAGGGTACTCCGCACTCTGAAACCCATGGTCCTGGCATTTGCTCCTTGACAGACCCCATAGATACAACTTACACCAGACATGTCCAAACTTCGGCCCTCCTGATGTTGTGGACCACCACTCCCAGAATTTCAAGCCTTTATTTCCAATGGCAAAGGACTGTGGGAGTGGTGGTCCAGAACATCTGGAGGGCTGAGGTTTGGACATGCCTGATTTGCACCAACACAGGGGAGCACATGTGCCTGCGAAAACAATTTTGTAAAAATCACAACTGGAACCAACTCAAAATAAATAAGCCCCTCACCCTCCTTCCTGGGTCTTTTTAAAAAGACATTTTACTGCCAAAAAAGAAATTGCACACTTAGTTGTACATCGTGTAGAGACTGTGGGATAACTCAGTGGTTGAGTCCTGTGGAACTCCCTGCCACAGGAGGTGGTGATGGCATCTGGCCTGGATGCCTTCAAAAGGGGATTGGACAGATTCCTGGAGGAAAAGTCCATCCCAGGTTACAAACCATGATGGAGATGTGTAATCTCCAGGCTTAAAACGGGGGTACATCAAGGACCAGATGCAGGGGAGTGGTATCAGGAGAGTCTCCTGTGCTCCCAGAGGCATCTGGTGGGGCCACTGTGAGATACAGGAAGCTGGACTCGATGGGCCTTTGGCCTGATCCAGCAGGGCTCTTCTTGTGTTCTTATGAAGCCTTTGTCTACAGAGCCAAAGGTTGGGAGTTCAATTCCCCCCCACCCCGGGGGTAACTGAAGTGTTACGATGCTGTCTCTGAGGATGCTGCCTTGCCTGTTCTGTATCTTCCCTCCTCCACGCTGAGTCAGGCACCTGTTTGCCCTCCTTCGGCCATAGTCTGGCCCCTCTCGTTCCTCACCCCTGCCGTGCTTACTCAGCCCAGTGCTCCTGATGCTTTGCCTTATCTTTCCCCTTCTCCCCACCCCACCTCCACCCACCCCATGAAGCAGCTACTCCGTGCATCAAGGCCATCAGCCCAAGCGAGGGCTGGACGACTGGGGGAGCCACCGTCATCGTGATCGGGGACAACTTCTTTGATGGTCTGCAGGTCGTCTTTGGCACCATGCTGGTCTGGAGCGAGGTGAGAGAGTCTGCAAGTGTTGTAGTGTTCATGTACTCCCCCCCCCCGGTGGCCGTTTCATTGGGTATTGACAAACACCATTTTTTCTATTTTCCTATATTGCTGCCACCAACTAGCTTAGCTAGCAAACTATAGCCTTCAGACTGTTTTTAAGTCGAATAAAAACAAAAGAAGTTCATGGATTACAATGTTGAATCAAAATAATCAAAAGATGGATCTACTGTAGTTCAAACCCACTTGTTTGATTTCTAAAGATGAATGAATGCACACCTGGTTCCTAAGTTCCTAAACTCTAGACCAGTGGTTCTCAACCTGTGGGTCCCCAGATGTTCCTGGACTGCAACTCCCAGAAGCCTCCACCACTCGCTGTGCTGGAAGGGGTTTTTGGGAGTTGCAGTCTAGGAACATCTGCGGACCCACAGGTTGAGAACCACTTCTCTAGATGCTTAGTCTGATTCTCTCAGACTCTTGTCTTTTTTGCCCTATCTCCAAGTGTAGGTCTTTCAGTCTGCCCCTATCTGGACTTTTCTTCAGAAAGTGTAGGTCCCTATCTGTCGAAACAATTGCTCAGCAGAGCCTTAAATCCTCTTAAGCCACTCCCCAGGCTCTCTCCTTGGTCCACCAACCCACCAATCAGCACAGACCCCTCTCATGCATTATGCATCATACAGGTAAGCACCACAGGTGTCTCCACACCAGGGTAGGATTAACACAGCCCCCCCCACCAACTTGCCTCCCCCCGCCAAGAAGACGGACCTTCCAAAAGGAGAAGCGACCGATCCTGGATATAATTTCCCACAGAAGCGCTGAGGTAGATGGAGGCAGGAAAACCAAACCACTAGATCAAATCAAGCCTTCTCTGGGGGCAAAGATGATGAAATTCTGGCTGTCCTACTTTGGGCACATAAGGAGAAGGAGAAATTCCCTGGAAAAGGCCCCATGGAAGGCGGCAGGCAGGAAAAGAGGAAGACCAAATACAAGATGGACTGACTCCCTAAAGGAAGCCCTCTCAAAGATTGAGTTTTCAAGAGCTGAGCAGGGCAGTCAAGGCCGGACATTTTGGAGATTGCTCTTCCATGGGGGTCACCATGAATTGGGGAGGTGTGACTTGAGGGCACATAACAAGAGCAACAAATAAAGCCAAGATGGGTTGGTGAAGAGGGCATGCAGCTGCCTGGCACAGTCATCCCCCAGCAGAAAAGCTGGTGAGATCAAAACAACTAGGCCACACAGAGGGATCAGGAATAAGTGCCACCCAGAAGTTGCAAAAGCCACCTTTTTTTTAATGGGAGCCTGACCGGCTACTGTTTAAAGCAGCCACCCGCTGGAGGACTAAAATGGGAGAAAATTCCTCTTCCCTGCCCAACATTGCCTGCTTCCCTCTAATCGCTTTCTTTCTCCTCCTTCCCTTACGCCCGCCCTTCTGCTTCTCTTAACAGCTCATCACGCCACACGCCATCCGTGTACAGACGCCGCCCAGGCATATCCCAGGGGTGGTGGAGGTGACGCTTTCCTACAAATCCAAGCAGTTTTGCAAAGGGGCGCCCGGACGCTTTGTTTACACAGGTGAGTGGTGGGGCAGTTCCTAAGGGGGTCATGGCTGGGGAGGCCACCATCTTTCTGTTTCACCCGGGAAGCTTCGTCCTACCTCCACCCCACCGAGGACAGGCGTACCAGAGCACATGCACACACACACACACAAACAGACACACACACAGAGACACACACACCACTACTCAAATTGAGGGCTGGGAGAGTAAGAACAGACAAAAGAAAATATTTTTTTTTCACCCAGCATGTTGTTAGTCTGTGGAACTCCCTGCCACAGGTTGTGGTGATGGCATCTGGCCTGGATGCCCTCCATTGGACAAATTCCTGGAGGAATAGTCCATCACAGGTTACAAACCATGAGGGAGATGTCTCATCTCCAGGCTTAAAACCGGGGCACTTCAAGGACCAGATGCAGGGGAGTGGTATCAGGAGACAGAGATCTAGTCTTGTGCGCTCCCAAACGCATCTGGTGGGGCCACTGTGAGATACAGGCAGCTGGACCAGATGGGCCTTTGGCCTGATCCAGCATGGCTCTTCTGATGTTCGTATGTTAAACACACACCAGTGGTGCTATTCCCAGCAACGGTGTCTCCAGTAAGGGAGGTGAGGTATGGCCAACCTAATTAAGTAATCCCTGGGAGCCTTGCTCTTTACGAAAACCTTCTGCCTGCCTTTTGCTTTATTACCTCATCTTAGAGCATTTCTGTTTTTACTAAAGCACCAAGGAGCGGTGTACAGGAAAAGCAAACTCCGTAAAAGCAGTAGGTGAAAACAATGAAATAAGGCAGCCAGGATACAGGTCATTAAGGACCAGGGCTAGCTCACCATGATAGGCACCAGGAATATAAACAAAGGGCCTTTTTACACGACCCCTAAACTCCGCCGCAAATGGCTGTCAGCTCCGGAGCTTAAAATTGTTTACCCACCAGCTCCGGAGTTTACTGAAAATTAAGTGCGACCACGCCCACCTAAGCGGGTCCCAGCGCACTTTTCATGTATCTGCTCTCCAAGGGTGAAAAATCTTGATGCGGATGTGCCGGGCTCTCCTCGCTTCTTTTTGTTGTTGTTTTTTGCCTCCCGCCCCTTTAAGAGAAGGAACCAGGAAGTGACGGGGCTCCCGGCAGCTTCCACCACCGGCACCGGGCGGTAAGCCTTTATTCTTTTGTCCCTTTTTTTCTCCCTCCCCTCACGCAGCCAGCAGCCAGGAAGTGCGGAGGGGTGGGGACGCACGAAGAGCGACAAACCCCTAAGATCTCCTGTCCGAATTTAACTGACCAGCGGATCTTAGGGGTCATGTAAAAGCACCCAAAGAAAACTCCTGCATGAATGGAAAGGAGTCTGGAGCTGGCAGGGTGAGAACCCTACTCTGGACACCTCCCTCATTTGCACACGGGGTGGGGGAGGGCTGACTGCCAGGCCATGGAAAGCGTTCAAGGGAAGCCCTATTCATCTGGGTTGTTGGAAGCCCTGCCCTGCACCTGGTGCTACAGAGGGCTGGAAGACCCGGGGGGGGGGGGTTGTCCGCTTTCTGTTCCTGTGACCCTCCAGACTCTGTGCCAATGGTCAAAATGCTTTTTAAAAACCCCACCAAAAAATCCCACCAGAAATAGCTTAGATAGAAGATCAGGTTTTTAAAAATGAGCTGCTGTTTACTGTCATTTCTGGGGAAAGGTGGGCCTGGAGAAGGGCAGCAGCCACAAGCAGCCTGGGTAGGGGGCACTTTGGTCACCCCCGCCTTAAGACCATAAGCACCGTCCCGTAGTTGCAGGGTCTTCTGTGACCTTCACAGCCCAGATTATGCTACGAGATGCTGGACGTCATCCTACCTACAGGGTCACCTACGGATGCTGAAAGGGGTCATTATGGCATGATGCAGAGCAGGGAAGGGAAGTTAGGGGCATCCAGATGTGGCCACCATCACCCAGACTTTGCAAGCAGATGGAAGGGGTAGTAGTCTAACAACATCTGGATGTCAGGGAAGATGGGAGTTGTAGTTTAATAAAGAAGAGCCCAGGGGTACTTTACCCCTGTAGGCGCCTGGAGTAGGAACTGGCAAGCCACTCCAGTACTCCTGCCAAGAAAACACCATGGACATGCAGTCACGAAGAGTCAGTCACGACTGTAACGACACAACACACACACACACACACACACACACACACACACACACACACACACCCTCAGACTGGGTCAACCACCAAGCTTGCTAAAAAAGCCACTTTGCAGGTCAGGTAGAGTTTCTTTTCATTTTTAATGGGTGTTTGTTGTGAAAAGAAGAGGGAAGAAGCACTGGTGGAAAAAAACGTATTTGTGTGGGGTGGGGGTGGGAATCGGTTTAATTCAGCTCTGAGACAGCCTTCTATTTTCCCAGTAAAATCCCCCCGACACACACACACACACTTCTAGGGGAGGAAAGGCCAGAAATGCTCTAGAGGAGGCAGTGGGGACAGGAAGGGATTTCAGAGGCCATCGGTGGAAGGAGGCAAACGGAAGAGGCGGGGGGGGGGAGCAAAAGAGAGACAGAGCAAAAGGCCAACAGAGAAAGAGGAGTACTTCAAGAAGGACTATTACGTATAGACAGAGACATGCACAGAAGATGTATTGCTGACCACTCTCTTGAGGAGGGGAGAGTGGCGGTCCTTGATGCTATTTAGATTTCCTTCCATTTCCAAGCTCATGAATTATCCATGCTGATCGACCCTCTCTGTGGAGGCACCGCCAGGAGTCCCAGCTAGTCAGAGGAGGGGTGGGAGGTGGTGGTCTTGGTGGGGAGAATGAGATGGAGGGTACGACTGATAAAGGCATCCTTCCTTTCTCTCTTCCCCTCCCTTCCAACTATCAACATCAGCCGCTCCCATACTCCCTGTCCCATTATCCTCAGTTCCCAGTCAAGCCCAGGGAGGTTTGTGGGGCAGAAGAGGAGGAGGAGGAGGAGGAGGAGGAGGAGGAGGAAGCACACGGACAGGAAACGGTGGCGGATGATTGGGATGGGATATGGTCTGTTGTAGGGATGGGCACAAAACGAAAAGCGAAGTGCTGTTTCGTCGTGTCGTTAGGTAACGAAATGAAACAAAACGACACGAGGAAGCACAATGTCGTTACAGGCAACGAATTTTGTTGTTGTTGTCGAAAGGAACCATTTTGTTTGGTCTGTAAGCCCCTTGGGGGAGGGGGAAAAGGTTTTTTTAAAAAGCTCAGGGCTTTAAAAAAAAACTTTTTGTCTCCCTCCGCCACTTTCCAGGACACCCCCCCCACGAGCCACTTCGTTAGTGGTTCGTTTCCTATGAATTGTTTTTATTTTTTAAATCGTAGGAAATGAAACGAAAAAAATGTGGGGGGGGAGGAAATGAAACGAAACAAAACATAATATTTTCGTTTCGTGCCCATCCCTAGTCTGTTGCAAAGCAGGCGGCCAGAACAGGACCCTGGAGAAGGCGGATTAGAAGCAGCAGCACCAGACTCTGCTCTCTGGAGGCTGATTTGCAGGCCAAATTATTTGCACCCAGATTCTACAGCAGGAAGAGCCCCAAATTAGAGACATGCCTCTTTTTAAATTTTATTTAAGGGTCGTCCAGCTGGGTATAATAACCTCCCTGCTCAGTGATGAGCTGGTGAGCAGTTCATATGCCTGCCCACATGTACAAGAGAAAACCTTAAAATAAAAGAAAAACCATAGAGACTAAAGGAAAAAATCCAAAGACTTGGTGGGGGGGGGTAAGCCTGGATACAAGCGTCTCCCTGAGTTGCCTGAACCCTCCAGCTCGCTCTGGCCCTGGCCCTGGCCAGGTCCCTCCTGGCGGGGAATCTGCAAGTTGAGTCATGGCAACTGGATTTCTTTTTCTTGAGAGCTTGGAAACGTTCCGCTGCTCATCCAAACAGCTTTGTCAGTCTGATGACCTTGTTTGGATGAGCAGCGAAACGTTTCTATCTCTCAAGAAAAAGAAGTCCAGTAGCCATGACTCAAACGTCCAGATAAAGTCACCTGGATGACTGGGAATCTTCACAGACATCCGGTCGGGGAAGTTGGAAAGTTTTTTTTTTTTTTGAGATCGAACCCTGAGTCCCAAGTCTGAGCCCCTATTAAGAACAACTTTCCCCCACCCCACCCCACCCCACCCCCACCCCAGAAAAACAGGAGAGCTGGGTGGGTTCCGTGTCAGGAGTCGAGTCTCCAGGATGACTAGGGTCTGACCGGACAGCGGGTCCCACAACCTGAGTCCCTGTCCCTGCCTCCTGTCGTAAATCTGGATTGAAACACACACACAGAGAGAGAGAATCCACGTTGTCTTGTGGCAGGGCAGACATTGTATGTCACCTTGGTCAGTTGGGGGGGGCAGCATTCAAAGCATTCCCGCATTTCTAAGTCCTGCAGCAAAAACCAGTCCCTGATGGGCAGTGGGTCCTTGAGCTGTCAAGACTGACCACCCACCGCTGCCCCCCCCATCCTCAGCTGTCCCAAGGACACACACACACACACACACACACACACACACACACACACACACACACACACACTTGTCCTGGAGGCATCTGTGCGCTCCCACTCTCCCACCACTGCCCACAGCCCCCTCCTGCTGCCGCCGTTGTGCGGGCTAATCCCATGTTTTCTGGCCTGTGAAAGGCCGGCTGGAGGAGCAGAAGAAAATCAATACCAATTACTGGTGCATGAATGCTGCCTAGGACTGGAATTGCAGCATATGTTTACGCTAAATCAGGCAATCTATCTTCATCTCAGCCCGGTAATGAAGCTCCCCATTTGGGGTGGGAGGGGGTTCTGGTTCTGTCAATGAATGACAGGCAGGTTGTGGGGAGACCGGTGAGGAAGGGGAGGGGAGAGGAATAGGCAGGCTTGGCCCCCTTTGCTTGGGATGGAGATGGGGCAGGAAGAGGGATGCCAGGGAGGGCAGGTGGGCTCTGGTGGTTGGAGATCAGCATTGTCTCCTAAGAAGGAGAGCTGGGAGGCCAGGAGGAGGGGAGGGAGTGGAAGGGCAGTTTGACTGCAGGTTCATGAAAAATTAAGATACAGTGGACCCTCGTATAACAAACGCTTTGTATAACATAAAATCTGTACAACATAAAAAAAATTCCAGAGATAGGGGAAATTGGCTTAACAGAATCGTCTACGGGGCGAATTCGTACAACATAAAAATGGTCACGATTAGGGATTGCTCTGTTTTCAATGCATTCCTATGGGAAATTTGTATAAAGGAAATTTGCTTAACAGAATATCTTAACAGAATATCATTTGGAATGAATTGATTCCTTTATACAAGGAAACACTGTATAGACAAGAAAGAGGGGCAGGTCCAGGTGGCCGGGTGGGACCTTAAGTCATTGGATCTCTCCGTCTTCCTTTGCCGAGGCCCATAAAAGGCTTTTACCCATGCACCCTTCTGGGCTCTCAACATTTGAGTGGGTGTGCACATTTGTCAGAACCAAAGACGGTAGAGAGGCCGGCGCAGGAGATCAAGGGCACTACTTTTCCAACTGCCCTGAAAGGTAGGTGAAGAGCCCAGGCACCTCATGGCTACAAGAGAAGAGCGCATTCCCCACCCCCACCCTGCAAGGAAAAAAAACCCTTTGGGATGAAGGCCTGTTCTGTTCCCTAGCTGGGAAGTGAAGGAGTGTTCATTGACCGCAAGCTAAAAATGCTGCTAATGCTCCTACCTTCCTGTCACGCTCAGGGAAGTGTTGTTTGAACATAAGAGCATAAGAAGAGCCCTGCTGGATCAGGCCAAAGGCCCATCTAGTCCAGCTTTCTGTATCTCACAGTGGCCCCACCAAATACCTATGGGAGCACACGAGACTAGATATCTTTATCTCCCGATACCACTCCTCTGCATCTGGCCCTTAAAGGACCCTGGTTTTAAGCCTGGAGAAGACACATCTCCATCATGATTTGTCACCTGGGATGGATTTTTCCTCCAGGAATCTGTCCAATCCCCTTTTGAAGGCATCCAGGCCAGATGCCATCACCACCTCCTGTGGCAGGGAGTTCCACAGACTATTTATTTATTTATTTATTTATTCATTCATTCATTCATTCATTCATTCATTCATTCATTCATTCATTCATTCAACTTATATGCCACCCACTACCCAAAGGTCTCTGGGCGGCTTACAATCAAAAGAATTAAAACAATTTAAAATAGAAATAGATTATCAATATCAATAGACTAACAACGCGCTGGGTGAAAAAAAACGTTTTCTTTTGTCTGTTCTTCTTACTCTCCCAGCCCACAATTTTAGTGGATGTCCCCTAGTTCTGGTATTTCGTGAGAGGGAGAAGAGCGTCCCTCTATCCACTTTACTCATGCCCTGCATAATTTTGTACATCTCAATCATATCCCCCTTCAGGCACCTTTTTTCCAGACTAAAGAGCCCCAAATGCTGTAGCCATTCCTCATAAGGGAGGTGCCCCAGCCCAGTAATCATTTTAGCTGCTCTCTTCTCTTTGGTGTGGAGAACTAGGATTCTTCAGGAGGGGTTCTGTGCAACCCCTAGACCACAGCTGGATTAAGACATCCAGACAGCCTAGCCTATGTCACATTTAATGGGTCCCGGTAGCATCATGAAATGTGTATGATTTGAGCAGCTACAGAAAAAAACCCCTGAAAATAAGGGAAAAATAATTGCACCCATATATTTCTAGGCCCTGTCATCTCATGTGTAAAGATCTGTCCTCGGGAACCTGCATTTCCTGTGGTTTCTTTGTTGGTTCCAAAGACCCACAATGATTAGCCAGGTATGGCACTGATATCAGTGTAGGCACCATAGGTATCTCTTTGAGAGGTGGTGTCTTGAGGTGTGCTGGTTTTGAGGGAAGCCGTGAAATGGGGAATAAACCCATTATGGCTCTTTCTGTGGTTACTGGTTAAGTTGGCTGTATTCTATCTCCATTCCTCCAAATGCCAGCTACATAAGAACATAAGAGGAGCCCTGCTGGATCAGGCCAAAGGCCCATCTAGTCCAGCTTCCTGTATCTCACAGTGGTCCCACCAAATGCTTCTGGGAGCGCACAAGACTCGATCTTTGTCTCCTGATACCACTCCCCTGCATCTGGCCCTTGACGTACCCCGGTTTTAAGTCTGGAGATGACACATCTCCCTCATGGTTTGTAACCTGGGATGGACTTTTCTCCCAGGAATCTGTCCAATCCCCTTTTGAAGGCATCCAGGCCAGATGCCATCACCCCACCCTGTGGCAGGGAGTTCCACAGACCAACAACACGCTGGCCAAGGGGCCCAAGAGGAAAGGTGCTTCTGTCCTGTTTGGTTTCCCTGGGAGGGTTTCCTGGAGGCCTCTGGGGAGGTCATCTGTGGTGTGAAGCAGGCTCCCAGTGGAAAATGCAGTGGTCTGATCCATCCAGCCATATGTTATAAGGCCGTTGCGTCGGTAGGATTCCAAATTTCTGAACATTGTCCATTTGGTTTGGGAGCATAGCAGGGGATCATGACACCCTGTGGCGCTGGAATATAGATACAGAGCTTAGGGTGGTATTGGCACCCGAAGGCTGTGTCCTGCAGGCAATGCATTGAGGCTATTGACTCAACTGAACTGGACACATAAGAAGAGCCATGCTGGATCAGGCCAACGGCCCATCTAGTCCAGCTTCCTGTATCTCACAGTGGCCCCACCAGATGCGTCTGGGAGCGCACGAGACTAGATCTCTGTCTCCTGATACCACTCCCCTGCATCTGGCCCTTGAAGGACCCTGGTTTAAAGCCTGGAGATAACACATCTCCATCATGGTTTGTCACCTGGGATGGACTTTTCCTCCAGGAATCTGTCCAATCCCCTTCTGAAGGCATCCAGGCCAGATGCCATCACCACCTCCTGTGGCAGGGAGGAGTTCCACAGACCAACACCACACTTTTTCACCAAGGCCACTTCTTCCTCTCCTGTCACTTCTCCTTCTTGTCACTCTTCTTCCTCCTCTTCTTTGGTGGAACCATCAAGAGTGGAAGAACCACCAGCCACAAGTCCTTCTCACCTTCACAGCCTACTGAAAGGGAAGCTCTTTGCTTTCAGAAGTTGGAGAGTTGGTTGTTGGAGGAATTGTGGAAGCAAAGGCACCCTAGAACATAGGTGGATCTCTTGCCCCAAAGTAGGACCATATTGGCAGGAAATAATTAAATGGCTAGAAACCCTGTTAAAACAAAGAATAATTATAAATGAAGCTTTACTATTATTTTCAATATTTAAGGATGGAAATGAAAAATTATCATATAAAGACTTAATAGCAAATCTGATTGGTGCAGCAAGAGCTGAAATTGCAAAAAACTGGAGAAATGCTCAAGATCTCTCACTACAAAAATTTCTGAACAGAATCGGGCAAATGGCTCTTATGGAAAAGTTGACCTATCAAATTAAAATATATAGAGGGGAAATAAAACATGATACATTTATGAAAACCTGGAAGCCCTTATTAACGTATGGAATTGACACAAAAAATGAGGAATGTGTTATGGGGAATAATTTTGACTGCTGGTATGTAAAATTTTAAAAGAATTAATTTATTTGTGTGTGTGTTACAATTAACTGTGTTGGAAGATGAATTAGTGGGTGGATTTTGAAAAGGATATTGGTCCTATAGAATGTATAAATAATGAGACACTAGTGTACTGTTATCTTAACTTGTCTTGTAAAATAAAATTAAAAGTATAAGAATTAAAAAAAAAGAAGTTGGAGAGTTGGTTGGTGTGCAGGGTGGAAAAAAGCCAATGTTTTTTTTTTTAAAAATCAAATTGATTTAAAACACAATTTAATTGTTTTTTAAAAAAATTTAAAATTTAATTTAATTTTTTAAAAATTTAAATTACCTAAACATCCACTTTAAAAATAATAATTAAACTGTGATTTTACATTGACCAATCACAGGTGTACGAACTGGTTTACGAACGCCTCTGTTAACATAATTTTTGGTTCATGAAAGGAAACCCATTGAAAATAATGCCTCGGTTTACAATTTATTTATTTATTTGCAGTACCCCGGTGTACAAAAAAAATCATAATGCATTGTGAAAAAAAAAATCTCAGGATGTATTGCCCCCTCATGCATTTCTGGTTTACGCATTTTCCGCAGTATGAAACATCCTGGAGGACACATTCAT
This sequence comes from Phrynocephalus guinanensis, assembly GCA_037367245.1. Classification (NCBI taxonomy): domain Eukaryota; kingdom Metazoa; phylum Chordata; class Lepidosauria; order Squamata; family Agamidae; genus Phrynocephalus; species Phrynocephalus guinanensis. Next base: position 3,413,309 of record CM074741.1, read on the forward strand.
TTTGCAAACAGAGGTATACCTGTAGATTTAATTCAAATCCACCCTGTGATCTGTATGAATTGCACAAAATTGTGTAATATTCCTTATTCTGAGTGCTTCATTCAGTTTAATCCAGAAAGTCGTACTACACCACCTGGAAACCCATTAGTTTTGCTTGCTTGGGGATTCTAGCAATTGAAGGTCTCTTCAAGTTATCTCTGCAGCCCCACCGCCTGCTAATCATGCCACGCTCTATCATTCGCAGCCCTCAATGAGCCGACCATCGACTATGGGTTCCAGCGCTTGCAGAAGGTCATTCCACGGCACCCGGGGGACCCTGAGCGCCTACCCAAGGTAGAGGAGCAATTTTTTTTTAATTCTCTTGGGAGTTTTCACATGGTCTTGGATGTATATAGCCAGGGCTGTTAAGACAAGTGAGATGAACTTTGCAAGAGACCATCTGCAAGCCACTTCGAAGGAAAAGGTTAGAAACAAAAGTTCGGTTCTCAAGTAGAGATGGACCCAAGTCAGAAAATTTGTGGTTCATTTCGATTTGTGATTCATCAAGGATGATGATTTGCAGCAGGGGTGTATCTAGGCGGGGCAGAAGGGTACATCTGCCCCGGGTGCAGCAATCTGGGGGCGCCGGGAGGGGGAGCAGGAGGAGGAAGCCGTGTACCCTCCCGCCACCCGGCAGTCCTCCTTTCCCTTAAGGCTTGGCAACGCCTCCGCCTCCGCCACTATTTGCACGGCAAAGCAGGCAGGCAGGCAAGAGCGTGGTGGCTGCGGTGTCCTCCTCCTCCTCTTCCTCGCCTTGGTGGGAGAGGTGTAAGGTGTGCACGCACTACTGTACATGCACACAGACACACATATGTGCCTGTCTGCGCACACACGCACGCACACACACCCAGCCCACGCCCGCGGGGTTTGGCCCCCATTGCTAGGTGGGTGCAATGGAGGGCGCGCAGGAAGGGTGCAAAAACCAAACTTTGTCCCCAGGGGTTCCAAATCCTGGCTATGCCTCTGATTTGCAGGTGACTATGGGCCTTTTCACACGACCCCTAAGATCTGCTGGCCACTTAAATTCGGACCAGAGATCTTAGGGGTTTGTCGCTGTTCCTGCGTTCCCACCCCCTCTGCACTCCTGGCTGCTGGCTGCGTGAAGGGAGGGAGAAAAAAGGAAGAAAAGAATGCTGCTCACCTCCGTTCTGCTGTCCCGGCACTGCATTCAGATCTCTTAAAGGGGCGGGGGGCAAAAAAAGAACAAACAGAAGCAAGGAGAGCCTGGCACTCTCTACTGTTATATCCAAATCAGGAATTTTCACCTCCAGAGAGCAGGTACCTGAAAAGTGCGCTGGGACGCGCATAGGTGGGCATGGTCGCACTTAATTATCTGTAAACTCCGGAGCTGGTGGGGAAACAATTTTAAGCTCCGGAGCTGGCAGCCATTTGCAGCGGAGTTTAGGGGTCGTGTACAAAGGGCCTATGAAATTTTTTTGCTTACGAATTGATGTATTGATTTGTTAGCTTCTTTTTGGCTTTAAACCCCCCATATAAAGTGACCCTCCCCAAGGCAGGTAGAGACACCAGATATGCAGGGATAGTCAAGCTTCCCCTGACTATCCTCTACAAGCCCTGCAGGTTTCGGGGAGATTGGGTTTCAGACTTTTGAGTTATACACCTACAAACTGGGACTCCCCCCACCCCATGAAGGTACCCTGTAGCAACTGGCTTGGGGAAAACCCAATCTTCACCAAACATGAAGGGATTGTAGAGGATCGTCAGGGGAAGGGTCTCTGAAATTTAACATCTCTAGGTGCCTTTGTATTTGTCAAGGGTTATCAATTTGTGTGAATGTGAATCAACAAAGAATCAACTTTGGGACAAAATTTGCCATCTGTTTTAAATTGTGCCCATCTCTATTCTTGAGCGTCCTACAAAGACGTGTTGTCCAGTTTTTCTGATGGCCCCTGCATCCCCTGTCATCTCCAGTTGCACCTGAATGAGCTGCAACTCAAAAAGTCGCAGAATGGCCTTTCTACAGCATAATCACTATCTACTTAGTGAGGTTTTTGTTTTACATACAAAAGAGGCGTGTTCTAATCAGTGGATTGCTTTTTCCTGTTTGGGTACTCCTCCCCCTCCCCAAAGAAAAACAAAACTGCTCCAAATGAAAACACTCTTGTGCGGTTTCTTCAGCAAGCAATAATGCCAAGAAACAGACATGAGGTCTTGTGGTTGTCAGAACGTCTTTCTCATTTGGGAAGTCTCATATATTTTGGGAACTATAGCGAGTGCATTGTATATTATTCATGTACATGGACCCTGGATGCTCAACAACCTTATCCAAATTTGCTAAAGCCCCTTTTCAACCCATTGGAATTTTCACTGCTGGGGGAGAAAACACAACTGTACTGGATTGGTGGAAATATTTCTGCTTATGCTTATACAGTATATGGGCCTTTTTACACGACCCCTAAGATCCGCTGGCCACTTAAATTCAGACCAGAGATCTTAGGGGTTCGTCGCTCTTCCTCTGTCCCCACCCCCCTCCGCACTTCCTGGTTGCTGGCTGCGTGAGGGAGGGAGAAAAAGAGAAAGAAAAGCATGCCGCTCACCTCGTTCTGCCTCTCATCTCTGTAAGGCCATCAAGTCCAACCCCCTCATCTCTGTAAAAGTAGCTCTTAAAAGGGGCGGGAGCCAAAAAGCAGCAAACAGAAGCGAGGAGAGCCCCGCACTCACTATCGTTGCACCGCATCAAAGATTTTTCACCTCCAAAGAGAAGGTACAAGAAAAGTGCACTAGGTCGCGCTAAAGTGGGCGGGGTCGCACTTAATTGTCTGCAAACTCCGGAGCTGGTGGGGAAACATTTTTAAGCTCCGGAGCTTGCAGCCATTTGCAGCGGAGCTTAGGGGTCGTGTATAAACGCCCTATATCACTCCATACCACTTCAAGTAGTCTCTGGGCAGTTTACAGTTTAATTATGCAGGCTACACATTGCCCCCCACCCCAGCAAGCTGGGTACTTAATATACCGACCTCGGAAGGATGGAAGGCTGAGTCAACCATGAGCCGGCTCCCTGGGATTGAACCCCAGGTCGTGAGCACAGTTTTACCTGTAGGACAGGCATTGAACCACTGCGCCACGAGGCTCTTTCTGAAAATCCCAGCTCCGAAGGATTAAGAGGGATTACGAAAAGGCTTTGCAGCTCCTCAGGCACCAGAGCAAAGCAAAACCTCCATGTTCAGAGGCAGTCTACCATGAGCATCGGATGCTGAAGCAACCAAAGGCATTGGCAAGCCTCCCGTGATCTCCTGCCCCTCCCTTTCTTGACCTGCGCAGGGCTTGTATTCTTCAAGAGCTGAACAGGCACAGGCGTGAGCAGGTGGGAAACGAGCACTGTAACCCCCCACCCCCACCCCCCCAGGATCAGAGTAACATTAGGAATGCACACAATCAGATGTGATCCCTGGCGGCCTATCAGTACCACCCCTCCAAAAGCAACGGCCATTGATGAAGCTGCCGCCACGCAGAGCCGCCACCCCCTGCTCCCGGTCGTTTTCGCATCAGCTGTTTCGGCCGGTGGCTCCTTTGTTCGGCACATTCCGTGCGCACACTTCGGCTGTCCTTGGCAAAGTGTAGCTAATGCCTCTGGGCAGGGAACAGCTGGTGTGGGGGAAGAAGGAGGGCCTTCCGATGGAGAGTGACAGCGGGAAGTGGACGCCAAATTGGAGCCATTTATCATGGGCTGACAGGGTGGCGGTCCCTGCAGCACCAGCACCGGCTACGGTCGACGGAGACCCTGCTGCCACTTTGAATTACATGCAAATCCTCTTTGGAGCAGAAGGGGCTGCCTTGGACTCCGTGGGGTCCGTGGTCTGTTCCGCCCTGCGTCGCCCGCTCTGACTGCCAGCTGTGGCTCTGCAGTGTTTCATGGGTGGGTGGGGATTCATTCCCGGCCCTACCTGGAGATCTCAGCTGCTCCTTGGTGGTCACCTATCCAGGTCTTGGCCAGGTCTGAGCTTGCTGCACTTTCAAAACCAGCCAAGGCAAGGGGTGTCCATGTCGGGGTGTGTGCTTGTGGTTAGATTGCTGTTTGCCTACCTGGCCACTGCTCTCAGTCTCGTAAAAGGGAGCCGTTTTTTGTTTTTCATTTTGTTATTTTATTTTAGAGTATTTTTATTTATACAATTTATTATTTATTTATTTATTTATTTATTTATTTATACAATTTATATGTCACCCACTACCCATTGGAAAAGGACCCAAGGTGTCTCACAGTAATGAGGGATAATATACACTCGGGTACAATTAAGACATGTTCAAGTATTTGAGAACAAGGAACTGAGGGACATCTTAAAAAAAGAAATGAAATGGAAATATTCGTTTAATTTCATTCCATTTTGTTTTCATTTATTATTTATTACTGGCTGGCTTGAGGTTTAAAAAAAAAGTGCCGACTGGTCCGCAGACCAGTTGGTCAGAGCGAGTTTTTTTAAAAAAAGCACTGACTGCCCCACAGGCCAGGCTGGTCAGCTGTAAAAAAAATTAACATACTAAAAACGAAAAACAAAATGAAATAAAAAATGAAACAATGTTTTCAAAAAAATTCATTTTGTTCCAAACGAAATGAAACAAAAAACAAACCGAAAAGTGAAACACCATTTTGGCGTTTCATCCCCATCTCTATTGAGGGCCATAAATGTGTCCTGAGACCCTTGTTAGTACATTTGACAAAGCGTTCCAGCACCTCCAGCCCCAAACTAGGCGTAATGATCAATATTCCCGACAAGATCCCCAGGTCTTGTTTCTGTTGCTGCAACTGCTGGTGTGATTGATTAATTGGTTGGTTGGTTGGTTGGACTTGAATACCTCCCATCTAGCTGGTGGCTACTCTGTGGTTATGTGCCATCAAGTTGCCTCCAACCTGTGGAGAACCCATGAACGAGCCGTCTCCGAAATACCCTCAACAGTCTTGCCTGGCTCTTGTAAACTCAGGCCTGTGGTTCCTTTCGGGAATCAATCCATCTCACATTTGGCCTTCCTCTTTCCCTGCTGCTCCCAAACTTTCCCAGCATTATTGTCTTGTCTACAGGATCTTGCCTTCTTGCCCAAAGTAGGACAGCCTTAGTTTCAACATGTTTGCCTCCAGATGAAGTTCAGGCTTGATTTGGTCTAGGACCCTTGCCTGTCTTTTGGTCAGTCCAATGTATGCACAAAGCTCTCCTCCAGCACCATATTTCAGATGAATCTATTTTTTTATCCTGCTAGCTTCCTTGACTGTCCAGCTTTCACACCCGTTCTGGGTGATAGGGAATACAAGAGTGTGGATGGTCTTGGTTGTGTAACTCTTCAGTAGTCCTGATTTTGGTCTTCTTAATATTCAACTGCATTCCTGCTCTGCTACTTTTTTCTTTCCCTTTCGCCACCTGCCATTTTCAAATCATTGCTGCTTTCTGCCAGTAAAATGGTGTCACCTATATATCTTCAATTATTGACATTTCTTCTGCCAAATTTCACTCCTCCTTCATCTGAATCTTATCCATCTTTCCTTTCATTGGTAAACAGCAGCCGTGGCCTGTTGTACTGGAGGAGAAGTTCAACAGAAGAGAATTTTCCCTTGCACTAAAACTTCTCTCCCCTAAGATTTCCTGGAGGGTAGAAGGGGTAGTTTTCATGGGGAGGGGGGGAATGTGCAAGTGAAAACGTGTGAAAACCCCTTGGGAAGCGCAAGGTTCCCCCCCCCTCAGGAACACACACACAGAGAGCAATTCTATTGGTCAAAATGTTCCATCTCTGCTAATTTGGCTCTCAAGAGGTTACATCCAAGACTGTGTTCACGAATCGCAACAGATAGAAGAAGGGGGATGTCTGGTCTTTCCCCACTCTTTCACTCTGCAAAATATCGATTTATTTCTTTATGTATTAGATTTGTATACTGCACCCTCTACAAGACTACTCTGGCCGGTTTACAGTATACGTCATCATACAAATGAACAATATACAAATAAAAACTAAAATAGAAAACAAAGTAAACATAACTAACCCAACAATAATATAGAACCACATTCAGAGGAAAAGTCGGCAAGATGGAATAGAACAGATTTAAAAGTCAGCGAATCAAGGGATAATGAGTGACCAGGGAAAACAGATCTGTATAGCCAGGTCTTGAGTTGATTTTTTTAAAGACCAATAGCATGGGGGCCAAGTGAATCTCAGGTGGCAATTGTTTCCATAAATGATAGACTAAAATATGACTGTGTGAAGAATCTGCTCACATATACCGGGGGGGGGGGCTTCTCTTGGCCGCAAAGAAAGACAACAGAATATTGTGCAAATATCTGACCTTCTTTCTTAACTTAGAGTGCCAGATATTCGCACAACACTCTGTCGTATTTCTGTGTGGCCAAGAGAAGCCTCCCCCCCATATCTGCATTGTAAGCAGATTCTTCAAACAGTCATATTTTATTCCATCGTTTATGGAATCAACTGCCACCTGAGAATTGCTTGGCCCCCACGCTATCGGTAAACCAGCCTGAGTAGCCTTGTAGCTAGATGGCACGGTATACAAATCTAATTTAAAAACTCACAAATAAATATTTTGCAGAGAGAAACAATGTGTTGTGAGAATATCTGGCCCTCTAAGTCAGGAAAAGCTGCCTAGATGCCCTAAGCACATCCGATCTCGCCTGATTTCGGAAGCTAAGCAGGGTTGGGCCTGGCTAGTACTTGGATGGGTGACCACCAGGGAATACCAGATGCTCTTGGCACCTGGAGTAGGAACTGGCAAGCCACTCCAGTATTCCTGCCAAGAAGGCTCCATGGACGTGGGGTCACGGAGAGCCGGTCACGACTGTAACGACACAACAACAATGAGTCAGGGAAGACAAGATAGATAATTTCCCCATTCCCTAATATCTGCAGTCCCGAATGTCTGGAAAAAGGTTAGAGGATGGACTTCCCTCCTTTCCTCTGATAAAATAGTTTTCTACCCTCCTTTGCTGAAATGATTGTCATGGGTCTCATGTGTACCCAAGGATCCTTTCTGGTGGGCCAGACCAAGGAAGGGCAGTGTTCGATGCCAGAGGAGATCCCGGGCGGTGCATATGATCCTTGACAAAGCATTCCCCTCCTCTTCCTCCTCCTCCCCCCCCCCATCTCCAGCCACCCTCGGGAGAGCTTGATGTGTTGTGGCAGGCAGCCGGTGTACCTGCTAAGCCGCCTTTGATGCCTCTCTTCTCAAAGGCTTCAAGGGGGTTGCTAGTGGAGGGCAGCCATTCATCATAGTTAATCTCCTTGTCGTGTCTGGGCTGCGATGAAACCAGCCCCCTGCCGCGGAGCAGCCCGCACCTTCTTCCCAGGCATCATGAAGAACCGACACAACAGGTGCTGGCGGAGAGGGTCTCTCTACAAGCTGAAAACCCTGCTCTGGCCCAGGGGGTGCAGAACGAAAGTAGCATTTTGTTTTTCCTTTTATGATGAACAACTCTGTGGGAGCTACACTCACCGCATCTTCATGGAAAATGGAAATGCATGTAACATCCTATGAACACCAGACTCCATCTTCTAAAATCCATGGGTCTCTTCTCCAGGAGCAAAAATCCTACACGCTCTGCAGTTTAACACGTGGTCTGTGGCATCAGCTTTTGTGGACTGTAGTCAATGAAAGCTTAGGCAAATAAAATGCAGCCCTCTTTAGGATGCTGTCACCCATTCGGTTGACCTTAGCTTTTTATATTAAAAAAAAAACACAGCTACACAAATGCAGTCTCAGAAATGTGCAGAAATAGGTTACAGGCAATACCTTCATAGGCCACTATTAAAACATTAAAAAGGAACATTGCAAGCTTTCGAGTGTAGTCAATCACCCTTCTTCAAATGTGCAGAGTAATCCATCAGATTATGAAATTCGGAAGAGGAATTCAAGTTTCTAAGATTCATACCTTTTGAGAGTCACATATACAAGCAAGCAAACAAACAAGCAAACAGGAAAGGAAGGAAGGAAGGAAGGAAGGAAAGAAGGAGGGAAGGAAGGAAGGAAGGAAGGAGCTGATGGTGGATAGAAGGAAGGAAGGAAGGAAGGAGGGAGGGAAGGAAGGAAGGAACACTCTTCTCCCTCTCACAAAAGACCAGAACTAGGGGACATCCACTCAAATTGAGGGCTGGGAGAGTAAGAACAGACAAAAGAAAATGTTTTTTTACCCAGCGTGTTGTTAGTCTGTGGAACTCTGTGCCACAGGAGGTGGTGATGGCTTCTGGTCTGGATGCCTTCAAAAGGGGATTGGACAGATTCCTGGAGGAGAAGTCCATCCCAGGTCACAAACCATGATGGAGGTGTGTCATCTCCATGCTTAAAACCGGGGTCCTTCAAGGGCCAGAGGCAGGGAAGTGGAATCAGGAGACAGAGATCTAGTCTCATGTGCTCCCAGAGGCATTTGGTGGGGCCACTGTGAGATTCAGGAAGCTGGACTAGATGGGCCTTTGGCCTGATCCAGCAGGGCTCTTCTTAGGTTCTTATGTTCTTAAGGAGCTGGTGGTGGATAGAAGGAAGGAAGGAAGGAAGGAAGGAAGGGAGTGCACCTTCGTAAATGCCACATCAGAGCTTGCAAACAGCCCTTCAGCTCCATTTCAAGCTGCCCGCAAGCCACAGGAGGCAATTCACTAGCACAGCAAGGATCTGTCATGCTAAGCTGCAACATCTGGTGGAGAGAGTTCAGCACAGGATGTGCTGCTCACTTTCGTGGCCGATCTTCCTTAAAGGATTCCTTCTCATCTTTACCTAATCCTGTAAAATCTTTCTCCAGACTTCTTAGTCTGGGGAAGAAGACAACACTATGTGTGTGTGTGTGTGGGGGGGGGGGGTCTGGCTCTGGGTCTGGGTCCCCCCCCCTCCAAAAAACCCCCGGACCATTACATGAGGTGGGAAAGAGTTGTACATTGTGTGGAAGCTTCCTCGCTTTCGCTTCCAGCGAAAAGAGGTTTGGCAGGTTGTCTGGAGTAATCATTTGAACACATCCTGACGGAAATGTTACTTAAGCCCTCATTGGCTTCAGGAGAGAAATTGCGATTTGGTCCAGCCCCGTGTAGGAAAGAAGGAGACATTCAAAAAAAAAAAACTGTCCCAAGATTTGAGGGTGGGAGGATTGGTCAGTCTTGTGTCTCTCTGTATTTTAAGTCAATGTTTTGTTTTATTTTTCTTTCCTTTAAACTACTGGTTGACCGTTGTGATTTTTTTAAAGGGATCGTGTTACAGTATTCTGTGTTTTACCTGTGTTTTTAATCTTACAATTATTATGGGTTTTAAGAGAGCATTTATTTAATACTTTTCTAATGTTGCAATAATTTATGCTTTGGCTTTTAATTTTGTTTCTTTTAATACTGTAAGCTGCTTTGGGTCCTCTAGGAGAAAGGTGTGTGTGTGTGTGTGTTGTGTCGTTACAGTCATGACCGATTCTTCATGACCCCATGTCCATGGAGTTTTCTTGGCAGGAATACTGGAGGGGTTTGCCAATTCCTACTCCAGACTCCTACAGCACCTGGTATTCCCTGGTGATCTCCCATCCAAGTTCTAACCAGGGCCGACCCTGCTTAGCTTCCAAAATCTTGTGAGATTGGATATTCTTAGGGCATCTGGGCAGTAGCACATAAAAATTCTAAATAAACAAATAAATCATTTTAATATATTTTTACCTTGGCTTCTTCCTTAAAAAGGAACCAGGAGGGCAGCCATTATTAAAAAGACAGTACAAGCAGAGTTTTCTATACCCTGACCCTGCGTGAATGAGGTGTTTATTGTAGCTAGGGACTGCAGCACTGGCCTTCTCCACACTGGGGAGTGGTATCAGGAGACAGAGATCTAGTCTCATGTGCTCCCAGATGCATCTGGTGGGTCCACTGTAAGATACGGGAAGCTAGACTAGATGGTCACTCTGATGGTCACTCTTTGGCCTGATCCAGCAGGGCTCTTCTCATGTTCTTATGTTGATGTCTTGGGTCAGTGTGTCCTTCTCTTTTTCATAGAATCATAGAGAAATGGAGCTGGAAGGGGCCTCTAAGGCCATTGAGTCCAACCCCTCTCACAGACGGTTGTCCCATTTTCTCTTGATGGCCTCCAGAGGTGGAGCACTCATCACCTCCTGAAATCATGGGTTCCGTTATTGTACTGCTCTAACATTTAGGAAGTTTTTTCCTGACTCTTCAGCCAAATGCTGGGTTCCTATTACTGGAGCCCATTGTTATGCATCCTGCAACTCCGGAATGATTGAGGACAGATCCTGCCCTCTCCTCTGTAGGACCTCCTTCCAAGTCTTTGCAAAGCGCACTCCGGTCTCCCCTCCGTCTCCTTTTCTCAAAGCTAAACAGGCCCAGTTATTTCAGTCTTTCCTCGTAGGGCTTGGTTTCCTTCCCTGTGATCATCCTCCCAGCCCTCCTCTGAACTGGCTCCAGTTGGTCAGCATCCCTTCTTGAACCGTGGCACCCAGAATGGGACACAGGGCTCGAGATGAGGCCGGAACCATTGCTAAATCGAAAGGGACGAGTCCTTCCATGGGGTTTTCCCCACCTACTTCCCTTGCTCCTCCCTTTCCCACCTTGTTAATAGCATCCATATGGTGCGAATAAACGGAGATTTGAACTGCAGAAAAATACCCATCTAAGGAACCGCCTTCAAATGTTTCGATCTGTCCCGAATACAGTGGTAGCTTGTATAAAGGAATTAATTCGCTCCAAATGAAATTATGTTAAGCAAATTTTCCTTTATACAAATTCCCCATAGGAATGCATTGAAAATAGAGTGAGCCCATTTTTATGTTGTACAGATTCGCCCCATAGGCGATTATGTTAAGCAAATTTAATACAAGGGTCCACTGTACTCTTCTCCACACAAGCAAACTGGGCCCTGGAACGGATCACAGAAATGCAGAGAAGGGCTTAGAAAGCAAAGTAGTGGGGTTGGGTTGGGTTGGGTCCTGCTTTGATTGGGCCAACACTCATTTCAGCTGTGCATTGTCGTCGTCGTCGTCGTCGTCGTCGTCGTCGTCGTCGTCGTCGTCGTCATCATCATCATCATCATCATCATCATCATCATCATCATCATCATAGAATTATGATGTTACTGTATTTTATGTTTTTATTTTATGAATTATTTGAATTTATTAATTGTTGTAAGCCGCCCAGAGTGACCTCGCTGCCAGATGGTAGGTCTAAAAATCCAATGAATAAGTAAATAGAATTGCAGGGGTGGAAGCGACCCCCTGGATCATTGAGTCCGTCCCTTCTCATGGAGACCCAGTGGGGAATCGAACTCACAACCTCTGGCTCCAGAGACCTAAACCGCTGCACTATCCATGCAGACACTAGGATGCTGTCCACGTATCTTGGGTGCAAAAGGGAAGCTGATCAATTCTCAGTGTAGACAAGACCGTGGTTTTTTGTTTTCTTTTCTTTTTTGTTTGTTTGTTTGTTTGTTTTGTTTTGGCAGAGCTGGGGAAGCTTTGATCTGGGCCATTTTGCTGCTGCCTTCCTTTTCTCTGTTTGTTGCTGCTTCTGCCGAGCCCAAATGGGGTGTTTTATGTGGCCATAACGGGAGTGAAATGTGCAGGCGGCCGGGCTGGCCATTGCCCCTCCCTTTCCCCCCTCGGCTCCATTACTGTATTGATCGGGGAGATATTGCAGAAGACAGAAGAGCAAGCGCCCCTGATTGCTGGCACTTAGCATGACAGCAATCCAATGGCCTTGAGATCCTGATGAACAGCCCAGGTTGTGTTGTCGTCATCTCTTCGTTGGGGTCCTGGAGGGGGAGGCAGCAGGAAGAAAGAAGATGGATCCACAGCCCCCTTTCCTGGGGGGGGGGCTCCAGGAAATGCAGCTAGTTTGGGATTGCATGTTTAATGCCCATTCCTAGGTGCTCTCAAGTAATTTCCAACGAACAGCAGCCTGAGGAAGGTTATCAGGGGATGCAAGGTGGTCAAGATATGGTTTAGTACTGCTGCACCCAACTGAATTTCCTTGGCCAAGCAGGGATTTGAACCCAGGGCATCGTGAGTTCATCGCTTGATCCACTTACACCCGTGGTGGCAAGCCTTCAGCACTCCGGATGTTTTGGACCACAGCTCCCAGAATCCCCAGCCTGTATTGCCAATGACAAAGGAAGGTGGGAGTTGTGGTCCAAAATATCCGGAGTGTTGACGGTTCGCTATCACTGCACTACACCATCCTGGCAAGTTTTTAACATGAGTTTAATGCATAGAGGAGGGAACTCTCCGTCTTAAGAACATAAGAACATAAGAACACAAGAAGAGCCCTGCTGGATCAGGCCAAAGGCCCATCTAGTCCAGCTTCCTGTATCTCACAGTAGCCCCACCTGATGCCTCTGGGAACGAGACTAGATATCTGTCTCCTGATACCACTCTCCTGCATCTGGCCCTTGAAGGCCCCTGGTTTTAAGCCTGGAGATGAGACACACCTCCATCATGGTTTGTAACCTGTGATGGATTTTTCCTCCAGGAATCTGTCCAATCCCCTTTTGAAGGCATCCAGGTCAGATGCCATCACCACCTTCTGTGGCAGGGAGTTCCACAGACTATAAGCTACCCCCTGCGTCCTGCCCCCAGGCGTTATTGCAGCCTCTGGAGCTGTGCCACCCCCAACCTTGGGTACCCAGATGTTCATGGATTAAAACTCCCAGAATCCTTCACCACTACCTGTCCTGGCCAAGGTTTCTGGGAGTTGCAGTCCTAGAACATCTGGGGAGCCAAAACTAGGAAGCACATCCTAGAGCCCTCCAGCCCACTGGGGGTGAGGAGATCGGGAACAAAAATTATTTATTTATTTATTTATTTATTTATGGATATTTTTTACCATGCCTTCCTCCTTGGAAAAAAGGACCCAAGGCAGATTACAGTAATGAGGGACAATATACAGTCCGGTACAATTAAGACGCATTCAAAATACAATAAAGAAATAAAGTGTTTCCACTCCTGGAAGCCTCAAGGAGCAACCGTTTCTCTTCCGAAAGGGGTGCAGGGATTTTTTTTATAGAGGACCTGGAAGGGACGAGAGGCAAAAGCAGCTCCAGTGAGCAATAAATGCTGCCATGAACGCCACATTGAGGTCTCGCTTCCCTCCGAGATGTGTCTTGTTGTTACACCAGAGGTTTTTCCTCCGTTTTCAAGAGGTGGAGTGAGCTGTCGCTTTGGCCAGGGGAGCCTGGAGCATTTCTGGAATCCTGAAGACTGACTCCCCAGTGATGCCACAGTCGGTTAGAAGTACCCTGTTTCCCTGAAAATAAGACATCTCCCGAAAATAAGACCTACTTACAGTTTTGCCTCTCGCTGAAATATAAGGCATCCCCCCCGAAAATAAGGCCTCCCCAATAATAAGATAACAATAAATGTGTACCGTATTCTTCTTCATAGAAAAATAAGACATCCCCTGAAAATAAGACCTAGCACATCTTTGGGAGCAAAAATTAATATAAGACACTGTCTTATTTTCAGGGAAACACGGTAGCAATTAGAGTAAGAACATGTTACCCGCAAGGAACCAGACCGCCTGCTGATGTCCTCCCACCGTGCTGTGCATGGTGGGAGGACAACCATGGTGGTTGAAGGTCTGGAAGAAATGTCTTACGAGGAGCGGCTTAGGGAGCTGGGAATGTTTAGCCTCTCAAAAAGAAGGCTGAGAGGGGATATAATAGCTATGTTTAAATATCTGAAAGGATGTCACATTGACCAAAGCACTAGTTTGTTTTCCATGGCTTCAGAGACTAGGACTCGGGGCAATGGTCTCAAACTACAGGAAAAGAGATTCCATTTGAACATTAGGAAGAACTCCATGACGGTTAGAGCTGTCCGGCAGTGGAATATGCGGCCACAAAGGAGGGTGGTGGAGTCTCCTTCTTTGGAGGTTTTTAAGCAGAGGCTGGATGGCCACCTGTCGGGAGTCCTGTGATGGGGGTTACTGTATGGCAGGGGGTTGGACTAGATGGTCCTTGAGGTCTCTTCCAACTCAAGGATTCTATGATTCTATGGCATAGTTTCGGGTTCCCTCTAGTGTCCGGTTGTGGTAAATATACACAGGGTATTCCTGGGATTTATTTTATTTTATTTTTAGCATTTTCAGGTAGTAGATAAATAAATCAGCGGATACGCATGGACAGGGTGGTCCTTTTGTACAGGGTGAGGTGGAGCAGTGCTCCAGCTCAGGAGTGGGCAGATTCCTCTGGTCCTGAGGACAGTTCTGGCAAATTTGGGGAGTTATCCTCCGGAAACAAAAATCTGCACACCTCCATTCCCAAGAACCAAAAACCTTTTTTTTAAAAGAAAAAAAAATCTGAGAATTTCACAGCCCTCTTATTCTCCGAGCCTCCTTAACTGGATCAAACTCCTCCAAAGTGCTTTGCATTTTTAAACATCTGCAGGCCTTGTTCTTAACAGGCACATTTTAATACTGCGTGTAATTTGGTTTCCAGCTGCATGTGCTGTGGCTCTTTTTACAAGCTGAGTTACAGGAGGCCAGCGTCCTCCACCGTGGTGCCTCAAGATATGTTTGCCTTCGACAACCTCTCCACAAGGCAGAGAAGATTTGCCATGGGAGGTTTGGAAACGTTACTGCCCCTCTGTTCTGGCAAGGAGTGTTTTTCCAAACTAACTACTTTTTAAAAACAACCAGAAAAGAACCCTCGTCTTACACTTTAACACCACGACATAAAAGGAAGAGCAGGGGAGGGGGAGGAAGAGGAAACCAACAAAACTCAAGCACCAGTCCCTGGTGCCATAAAGTTCCTTTCACGATAACTGAATGGGTGGCTGGACAGATACCACCTTCCCAGTACAGATCCCCTGTGGAGGCTATTGGCCAGAAGGAAACGGAAAGTGAAATACTTGCACTTTCTTCCTGTTTGGTTTTGCTTTTCCAGCAAAATCAATACTTCCCAATCCCCCCCCCCCAAAAAAAAGAACCCCTCACCCTGCGCTAGAGAGAAGGTGGCAGTACCACGAGAGTTCCATGAGTACCAGAACTAGGGGACATCCACTCAAACTGAGGGTTGGGAAAGAGAAGAGACAAAATATTTTTTTTACCCAGCGTGTTGTTAGTCTGTGGAACTCCCTGCAACAGGATGTGGTGATAGCATCTGGCCTGGATGCCTTCAAAAGGGGATTGGACAGATTCCTGGAGGGAACGTCCATCCCAGGTTACAAACCATGATGGAGATGTGCAATCTCCAGTCTTAAAACTGGAATACTTCTGGGGCCAGATGCAGGGAAGTGGTATCAGGAGACAGATATCTAGCCTCGTGCTCTCCCAGAGGCATTTGGTGGGGCCACTGTGAGATGCAGGAAGTTGGACTAGATGGGCCTTTGGCCTGACCCAGCATGGCTCTTCTTATGTTCATATGAGAGGTGTTCTGATGAAGCTTACAGTCAGGTGAAGTGATCAGCGGAAACATAACCAAGAGATTCCACCACCACCAGTCTTTTGAGTGCCAGATCTTCCAACAGGAGGTCTTCAAGAGTTTGGGCCATTCAGAGGATCTAGGAAGTGTTGAGTTGGCCATGGAGGGCGGTGTCCAAGGGGTGAGGAGCAGGTGGCTGGGGTCCCTCTCGTTCCCTGAGAACACGGCTACACAATTCTGTTCAAAGGCTGAGGTGCTGAAATGATAAAGCCTGCCTCTCTCTTTTGGCTTTCTTTTGCTTTGCCTCCCCTACAGGAAGTGCTACTGAAGAGGGCGGCTGACCTGGTGGAAGCGTTGTACGGGATGCCCCACAGTAACCAAGTAAGCTGACGTGCCTCCGCTCTCTCCGTTGGGTTGGGTGGCCCAAGAGCTGCCAGGTGGGGTGGCTAGAGAGAGATCCCACCAACCCAGTCCAGTTGGTCCCCCAACCCTAGCCCCCCCCCGATGTTCTTGGACTACAACTCCCATAAGCCTTTGCCACTTGGTGGGGCTGGCCAGGTTTTATGGGAGCTGCAGTCCAAGAACACGGTTGGGAACCACTGTTATGTCAAGAGGCTTCTGACACCCAAGACAGCCAGGTGGGAAAGAGAGGGATTCCTACCCCCCCCCCCCACGACCATCTCTCTCACATCAAAGGTTGTGCTTTGCTGGAGAAAGCCCTCCTAGCTGGGGGAATTCTGGGACAGGTAGTCTAGAAACAGGAATCGCCTGAAGCCTTGCAGAGAACAGGGGTTATTGTCCAGCGCAGAAAGCTCCAAGGGTCCCTGATCATCCAGCGTATTTGACATTTCTCTGAAGGCGATTGCTTTGCCAGTAATTCTTTCCATGTCTTGGATGGTCCGTCCCCGGCCTCCTTTCCCCCCCAAAACTTGCGCTTTGCTGGCTGGGCCCGTTCAAGGCCCTGGCTCCCAGGCATACATCTGTTCACCATTAGGAATTCCAGGGCTGTTAAGTAACGGGCTGACGAGCGGCCCCCATATTCCCCCCACACACACACACACACAATCCCTGGTCCCAGCCGGTGTTTTCACGGCTCGGTAGCGGTTAGCGCCACCTGGGCGGATATTGCTGCGGTCTCCTGGAGGCGTCGGGTCAAGCCATCATGTGGGAGGCGTTTGGCTCGGCCCGGGAGCTTTGTCTTTGCTCCTTGGGGGCCCGGAGGGGTTTGCCCCGCTTTCCCCTTCCTGTGGCGTAAGCCTTGCCCCTCTGTTCTCCCACTCACAAAATGATGGGGCAGAGGACGTCTCCACGTAGGAGGAGGAGAAAACATCTCCTACCCAAGGCAGCGGGCTCGGCCACTCCTTTTTAAAGGGGCCTGAGTGGGTGCCCCCTCCTCAGTTTTGGCCCCCACAGAGTGTCTGCTACACGTGTGCCTGGATGGGGCACGATTTCTCCTGGGAAGACCTTCTCCAAACCCAAGAGCTCCAGTGGAGGATGTCTCCTTCCTAGACTCTCATCCAGTGAGGGTGCTCTCTCTCTCTCTCTCTCTCTCTCTCTCTCTCTTTCTCTCTCTCTCTCTCTCTCTCTCTCTCTCTCTCTCTCTCTCTCTCTCTCTCTGTGTGCCTCCGCCTCTGTAGGGAAGTACTCTTCTCCCTCCCCAAGACCTCATCCTAAAGCGAGCGGCCGACATCGCCGAAGCCTTGTACAGCGTCCCACGCAACTCCAGCCAACTGAGCTCCCTGGCCGGGAACCACACTCACTCGGCCATGATGGGGGTCAACTCCTTTGGCAGCCAGCTGGCCCTCAACCTGAGTGAATCCACCCAAGGCTCTGAGCAAGGTAGGGTCGCCGCCGATCCATCCAAGGTGCCCCTTCCCGGGAGAGGCCAAGGAAAGGCCCTCTCCTGCCCTAAGTCCTCCCCACCTGGTGGCCCGACTGAGGGGCTGGACCACCATCAGCTGTGAGTTATGGGACATGGTGGCTCAGTAGGCTAAGAGTGCTGAAACTGTCGGCTGCAAAGTCGGCAGCTCGGCGGTTCGAATCTCGGGTGCCACGCAATGGAGTAGGCTCCAGCTGTTAACCCCAGCTCCTGACAACCTAGCAATTCGGAAGCATGTACATGCAAGTACTGTAGATTAATAGGTGCCGCTATAAAAAGTGGGAAGGTAAACAGTGTGCAGAAATGCATTCAGCCAAGCGAGCCACATGGCCATGGACTTGCACAACACTGGCTCTTTGGCTTGAAAACAGAGATGAGTGCCACCCCTAGAGTTGGACCCGACTAGCATGCAAGTGCAGGGGGAAGCTTTACTTTTACTATTGGACTTGTAGACCAGGTCCTTGAGAAGACGCCTGGTTGAGGGTGGTGGAGGGTTTAGAGCAGTGGTTCTCAACCTGTGGGTCCCCGGATGTTCCTGGATTGCAACTCCCAGAAGCCCCTTCCAGCACCGCGAGAGGTGGAGGCTTCTGGGAGTTGCAGTCCAGGAACATCCGGGGACCCACAGGTTGAAAACCACTGGTTTAGAGCATTGCCCGTTTCATCCTTTCCGTTGGGGTTGGATGGGAAGCCCTTCAACAAAGGCAACACCACTTTCTCCGCTTGTCACAATTTGATTGCCAAACATGGCGGCCCTGTGTACCTGTCCCAGCTGACCAGCTGCCGACGGGTGCCTCTCCTCCTCCTAATTTCCCTCTGGTCCTGTTTTTCCCGCGGGAGGAAGGTTGACGGTCTTCCCTTCTTCCCCTTTTCAGGCTACACGCGCAACACGAGCAGCGTCTCCCCGCGCGGTTACGTGCCCAGCTCCACCCCTCAACAGGCCAGCTACAACACCATCACGTCCAGCATGAACGGTTACGCCGGGGCGGCCATGACCGGCCTCGGGGTGCCTGGCTCGCCCAGTTTCCTCAACGGCTCCACGGCCAACTCCCCATATGCCAGTGAGTGTCTTTTATGGTTTGTGCAAAAGGCCGTGTGTCCAGAAGTACCGTTGGAGCCACCCCGTGTGTCGGTCAGCTCCACCGGCTCACAAGAGGGCTTATTTAAAACTCCTGAAGCTCTCCACCTTCTTGTTTAGCATTAAAGAAAAACAGTTTCTAGCACTTAGACGGTAACTTCACATCCGTTTGGTCTCTGTAAGTGTTGCGCTTTGGACCAGTACAAAAAAATCTTACTTCATGTCCGTCGTGCAGCAGTTGAAATTTGTCTCGTCCACGCCCCCGGAGCGGGATCAGAGCGTGACAATACTGTACCTGGTGCTGGGCTGGGGAGTTCTCTTGTCACAGTTAGTTCCCGGTTCCTGTTCCGAGACAAGGGACAGTGTGGTAACAACTGTCACGCAACAACCAGTGTCCACCTAGTGGTCAGCCGCTGAAGTGGCATTCAACATTAGTTTCCCTATGGGAAACACCATGCAGCGCAAATGTTTATTAAAGAAAGTACTGAAAAATGCTGTAGAATTGACGTGTAAATCCTGGAAGACCAGTACATCGAAATATTGAAAAAGTTTTATTTACGATATTTTAAAAAAGGGTTAAGAAAGCAAGACAAATTCCGAATTTGTCACGGAACAAGACCATGAAGTAACAGTTGTCACGAGACAAGTTATCATGGCCGTGAGAACACGGAAACAGGGACTAAACATGGACAAAACCACGTGATGCTAATTCCTGCCTCTTTGTGTGTGTGTGTGTGTGTGTGTGTGTGTGTGTGTGTGTGTGCGTGCGCGTGTCTGTGTGCGTGTGTCTGTGTCTGTGTCTGTGCCAGTCATGCCATCCAGCCCGCCCCTGGGCGCCTCCTCCATCGCCAGCTCCTCCACGCCAGGGGGGGTCTTCTCTTTCTCCCCCGTCAACATGATCTCTGCCGTCAAGCAGAAGAGCGCTTTTGCCCCCGTGGTCCGGCCGCAGGCCTCCCCACCCCCGACCTGCACCAGCGCCAACGGGAACAGCCTCCAGGGTAAGCAGGTCTCGTCCGACGGTCGCAGCCAACGGCGTGGCATGGAAAGGGGAATGACATGGACCACGTGGGGGTGGAGGTCTACTCCCTTCCCTTCTTGGCCAGAGGTGTGGAGAGGCACCAGCATATTTTCCAGATTTAATCAGGCAGATCAGCTGCCCTGTCCATTCTGGTTGCCTTGAGAAGTGTGGGGTTCCCCCCCCCCCCGGTTGAGATTTGTGCATTCTTCTGCCAGCCACAGTTACCTTTCCACAGAGGGGTTTCAGAGGACCAGAGACTTCCCCTAGCTGAGACATCGATAGCCTTGGGAACAATTGTCCTCAAGGCCATTATCCTACAGGTGGCCCTTTGGAGCCAAAACTCCTTCCAGCCAAGTTGGGCAAAGTTGGAGGGAGGGAGGGAGTTTCGTCTGCAGATGGAATGGATTTTTCCCCCCTCGAGCCAGAGGGAACTAGAAACTTGCTTTTTAATTCCCCACATTTGGAGGTTCCGGCTGCAGGGGGGTGGGGGTGGGGAGGCGGACGTGTCGGAGGAAGTGGCATCTCTTAGAGGTGCTCATGCCATGGCCTCGGTTGCTTCCCGGTCTCTGGGGAGGCAAAACGGAGCAAGCAGCAACTCCACAACCCAATATGTAGAATCATAGAATCATAGAGTTGGAAGAGACCTCAAGGGCCATCCAGTCCAACCCCCTGCCATGCAGGAACCCCCATCACAGTATTTCCGACCGATGGCCATCCAGCCTCTGCTTAAAAACCTCCAAAGTAGGAGACTCCACCACCCTCCTTTGGGGCTGCATCTTCCACTGCTGAACAGCTCTAACTGTGATTCCTGTTTGACCCTAGTAGCTCCCCCCCCTCTTTTTGAAGCCCCCTATGGTCCAGGGGTCAAGGGGGTGGAGGGACTTGGGCACACACCATTGGCCCAGGGTTAATGATTGGCAGCGGCCTGGCTGTCTTCCTGATGGCTCCATGACCTTCCGGCAAGGCTCTGGGTGGGGTCTCGTGAACCTGGACTCTCCCTTGCCCCCCCTCCCCTCAGCTGCCTGTTGCCTGAGGTTGTGCAGTTCACATTCGGTTTAGCCACCTCACTGAGAACTAGTCCGTTGCCTGGGCGAGTTGGCAACATCTGTGCCACCGACGGAGGGGCAGCCCGTTTAATAGGGATGGGATTTGCGTTACGTTCTCCATTCCATCACGTCTGCTGGAATTGCCTCAGGCCAACTGATGGGGGCTTCAGGGCTGCCCTTTAAAAAAAAAAGAAACATATAATTTGTTGTTGCTGCCCTGGAAAGGATGACAGATCGCTCCGTTTCTAAGCCTGAAGGTGGTCTTAGGGGTGTTGCAGATGCAAATGCTCCGTCTGGCATCTACCCTGTGGCTTTTCTGTTTGCCTCACCGAAAATGGGTTGAGGGAGAAGCCTCGGGCATGGAGTGTATGGCAGAAGGGAATTCCCTGGCCCTACGTGTCTTCTTAGTATGAGCGCACACATGTTCTCCTGAGGAGAGATCAGGCCTTGTTTTGTCCAGTGGTTTCAGGGGGAGAGCCAGCCGGACGGCTCCGTTTCTCAGGTCTCTTCCAGCTGTGGAGGCAGGGCTTGGGAGTTTGATCCCCCCCTCTGGCCCTCCTGGGAGAAGAGCCAGCCTGGGTGACCCTGGGTGTCAAGCTGCCCAGTGTCAGGGATCACCTCCAGAGAGGATGGGAAGGGGAAACCACTTCTGAGTGCTCTATAAAACCATGGGCAGGGTCCCCACAAGTCAGAATTGAGTTGACAGCACATTATAACAGTATTATTCAGGGGCAAGTGGGTCTCGTATGCAAGCCTTGGTTTTGTTTTGTTTTTTCTGTTTACCCCTTTTCTCACTGGCTCTTGCTTTTTCCTTCCTTCTATCCTTCCTGTCTTCCTTCCTTCCTTCCCTCCCTCCTTCTTTCCTTCCTACCTTCCTTCTCTCCCTCCTTTTTTTCTTCCTTCCTTCCTGCCCTCTCTCCTTCCTTCCTTCCCTTCCTCCTTCCCTCCCTCCCTCATTCCTTCCTTCCTTCTCTCCTTCTTTCCTTCCCTCCTTCCTTCCCTCCCTCTCTCCTTCCCTCCTTCCTTCCTTCCCTCTCTCCTTCCTTCCTTCCTTCCTTCCTTCCTTCCTTCCTTCCTTCCTTCCTTCCTCCATCCTTCCTTCCTTCCCTCCCCTCTCCTCCTTCCTTCCTTCCCTCCCTCTCTCTCCTTCCTTCCTTCCTTCCTTCCTTTTCTCTGCTGCTCTTTGCTTGGTCCTGCCGACCAGACCAAACCTTTGAAGATTCAGCAGAGAAGTTTCACACGCCGTCTCGGTCGCTCCAGGGAATGGCTTATACATAATTCACAGTATGTTTCTTCTCGCTCGTTCTCCTGCCTGGCTCTGTCGTCTTTCTCTCTTTCTCTGCTCCTCCCGCCACAAACAGGTGTGATGCCGTAACAACAACCTTTTGGGACTTCCTCTGTTGCTCCCCGGAGAGTAGAGGATTGTGAGGGACTTGCGTTGGAATTTTTAAAATGTATTTGCTGGCTTTCCAGAGAGAGGGCCCCCTTGAGGCAAAGGTGGCAAAAAATGAATAAACAATTGCAAAGATGAATAAACATTTACAAACTTGAAACACCAGTAATATATAAAGATACTGTATTTCAAATCTGTTCAGCCACAACAATACCATGAGCAGAAAGTGTGATCTGTGATGGTTGAGGGGGGTTGTGGTTCAGAAAAAGTAACTTTTCCAAGCTTGGGAGGGAGAGAGGGAGATGTTTTGGTATCTGCTGGCTGGCTGAACAGGCAGCTGGGATATTCGCATGCTGAATCCTACTGAGCAGGTGCAATCACAGATCTCGGGAGCCATCACCTTGAAGGCCTTGGCTGAAGTCTCTCGTGAGACTCAGATGGAGTATACACACCCCCTTGGCATGCTCATTGCTTCCATGTTTCGGGTGATGCTCTGGGAACCGTTTTTATCACCATATAGCCCTGTAAGATGCCCGAAGCACATCCGATCTCGCCTGATTTCAGAAGCTAAGCGGGGTCAGCCCTGGTTAGTACTTGGATGGGAGACCACCAGGAAATACCAGGTGCTGTAGGTGCCTGGAGTAGGAACTGGCAAGCCAGCCCAGTATTCCTTCCAAGAAAACTCCAT
The DNA here is from genome assembly GCA_037367245.1 of Phrynocephalus guinanensis. NCBI lineage: Eukaryota > Metazoa > Chordata > Lepidosauria > Squamata > Agamidae > Phrynocephalus > Phrynocephalus guinanensis. The sequence continues at coordinate 3,435,781 of CM074741.1, forward strand.
GGACGTGGGGGGTCATGAAGAGTCGGTCATGACTGTAACAACGTGACATAGAGCCCTATAAGGAATGTATTAAGAGGATCAGTAATTAAGTCGTTCCTTACCACTAGAGAGAAAGGACCCAGGTCTTTCCACACTGTGGAAAATTAGGCCATGGTTTGGCCACCTGCGGAACCTCAAAAATTTACATGCAGAACTTGGAAAAGTTTCTGAGGGATCCTGAGAGTGATGGGGGGGGGAGGAAGGAACCAGCTAACATATCCAGTGTAAATGCATCAAGCGGACGCCCCTTTCCTGGCGCCATCCAGATGCACCTAGAAATCCTGAATCAAGCATTTGGAGAGTGGTATTGCAGAATGGCTGGATACCCCAAAGTGGAGAGGGCAGGCGTCGAGGCCGTGACCAGGCGGCCGTGCGCCTCTGCCTTCCGCACCCAGTGAACCACCTCCTCTTTATTTTCCAGCTCTGTCGGGTCTCATCGTACCGCCCATGTGAGCAGAGGACAGAAGACGGAACCTCTGGAAGGATGGACCAGCAGACTGGCACTTAAAACAGACCCCCCCAAGCCCCCCTTGGACTTGCAAAGGGCGTGGCCGCTGCTCACGAGAGGCGGTCTTCTGGGGCGCTCCCCCTCCCTCCGCCCCGCCGTTCCTTACATCCCAGCTGCCTCATTTTCCCAAAAGGCTCCCATTTCTGGCCGGAGGCTTTGGCGCAGCCGGAGAGGTGGCGGAAACTCACACTTCAGCAGCTGCGGAGAGATCTCTTGACCATGAACTGGGGTGCATCTTCCTCACGGTGGAGGGAGGATAATAATTAGGGGGGGGAGGTCTTTGAGGGGCATCCGTCACTGCCACCTTTTCTTCACCGAGTTCCCTCAAGCTTCCCACTCCCTTCCTTGCTTCCTCAGTGAAAGAATCGCATGGGAAAGGATGCCCTCATCTCACCTGGCTTCTCCACTGGGGTGGCCTTGCACCCCTGTTGCAACCGGGGCATCCCTCCCAGAGCCTCTCCTTTTGATACCTACAGGATTCCCAGGAGAAATCCCAGCTCCTCGTTTTTTAAAAGATGGACGGTCACTCCGATGCCGTTGGGTGGACAGCCCAGCGGAAATTGGAATCGGCAACTGGGTGGAGGCGCTCCACCGTCCACCTTGGGTGTCTTCCATCTCTGGTGCTGAAGGTCCCTCCAAAAAGCAAGCTGGTTTTTGTCACCTCCACCCCCTCCTCCCCGCCCACCCTCGCCAAATTGGAAAGAGCATGGGCCTTCCAAACTCAGCCCCAGATGACCCCCCCTCTCTCTGTTTTCCCACTCCGCCCCACCACGCAGGCTGACTCACAAGCGAATGTGACGTCCATCCCTCTAGCGTTGCAATGTTTGGCCACAGATGTAGGCGCTAGGTCTTTGCTGCAAACAAAGACCCGGTTAAGATTTGCCCATGCTGGAGGGAGCTCCTCCATCATAGGCTTGCCGTCCGAAAAGCATGTTGGCGGACGTCACCCACAGCCCCCGGTGCTGTTTGCCCGGGAGTCTCAGGAGGCTTTCTGGAAGAAAGCAAAGGTTTCTGCACGGCCGGGAGAGGATCCTGGGGGACCCTAAGTGCTCTCCTCTGCTCCAGTCTTGGCTGCTTCCCCTTGAAATGTTCCAGATGTTGAAATGGCCACCCACAAATTCTCCCCTGGCGTGTCCTCTGCTCTTTTCCCCTATTACCAGGAACGCCTCCAGCCCTTTTCTCTGCTCCCTGTCACCAGAGAGGGCGTAGCATGTAAAACCTGGGTTAACTAAGGCGCTCCCTTCAGGCAAAGGGTGGGAGGGACCCACTGATGCAGACAGCGAAGGTTTGCAGGAGCGCAGAAGCCCCCCCCCCCCGCCTGGGCCAGCTTTGAATAATGCAAAAGCAGCAGGGGAGGATGGAGTGGCCCACGGGTGTTGGTCATGTCTGCAAATGGTCGGTGGCAGCACAGGGGACAGGAAGGGTCTCCCTTCTGGCTGTGCCTCCCCAGGGAAGTGGTACCTTTGGAATGGTGACCCGCCAAGTGATCGCCAAACTCTGTTGGGTGGCCGCTTGGGCCTGGCAAAGACCCGAACTACCTTCGGGACACCCAGCCTGGGCTGTTGGTTACCAACCTGCACGGAGGGTAGCAGAGGGATATTTTACATGCACTGCCCCTCTCTCCGCAGCCACCTCGAATTCAAGGTCTTCTTGAGATCTATGTGGATGTTTCCTATATCTAACCTGTCCCCAATCTTAGAGTTCCTCTGTGATCACCCTAGAGCAGTGATGGCGAACCTTCGGCCCTCCAGATGTTTTGGACCACAACTCCCACAGTCCTTTGTCATTTGCAGTACAGGCTTGGAATTCTGGGAGTTGTGGTCCAAAACATCTGGAGGGCCGAAGGTTTGCCACCACTGCCCTAGAGCACTGTGGAGGCCTGTCTAGAAGAGGAGGAGGGAGGATTAACCTGCCTGCCTCCCATAGGACAATCCCTCCCGACCAGCAAAATATATAAAAATAATAATAATAATGCACTGCAGGTCCTGGTGTTTGCATCACAAGGCAAACCGGGGCCTCCATCATCTCAGTCTTCCCTGAAGATGCCTGTGCATCAGATCCCTACAAAAGTTGGATGGGTGTCCCTCTGTCAGAGAGGCTTCGGCCATGGTTCCCCTCCCTTGGCAGAAGGGTGATTCCCGGGTAACCCTTCTCTTCTCTCTAATTCTATAGATACATCATGCTGTTAAGGTTTGCCCATAGGAATATTCAGGAGCCCCCGGGGATGGAAAAGGAGGGGGCAAAGAGGATGGAAGACTGGTGGGGGGAAAAATTCATCCCAAAACCTGTTGCAGCTGTTGAGATAATATTCAAGCTCCCTAACCCAGTCCACGAAAGCTGTCCACCGACCGCTTTCTCTGGGGCTTTTTTAATGGCAGGAAATAAACAGCAGCCCCCCCTCCCCCGCCATGAATCATGAAAGGTTTCGGGTTCGGCTCCCCCCTTATGATAACTAAAAAATTAAAAGCATTTCCCCATATTTTGATTTTTTCTATATTTTATTGGATTTAACGTCCACCTGAAGAAAGCTCAGATTCTGATCAGTGGGTCAGTATTCTGCTTTTTTCATTCAACTTTTTTAAAAAAAAGAACACATTTTTAATAGGGGGAAAATGCAGTCCTTTTTGTTGTTTCTAAACTCGGTTCTCTTTTTCCTAAAAAAGAAATTTGGGTTTTTGTTTTTGTTTTAAAAAAAGAGTGGGCACCAACCAGCAGGAAGCTCTCCTGTTCATCATTCCCTCTTACCCCAGGAATGGCCACGATCCTGCGCGGTGCCATTTTGTTGTAGCAAGGCCGGTACGAAGGCTTTCCTCTCTGGCTCCTGCTCCTGGGATTTCAGGCCTCCTTTCCCAGGCTCCCCCAAGTTATTTTTCTAGCATTATTTCCTCGTGGGAAGAAGGAGAGCAGATATTTGTAAATAAAGTTAAGAGGGAGATGGCCCCAAAAGTTGGGGTTTCAACCATTCCCAGTGGGGCTTGTTCTCTGTATTTATCTCTGTCGTACGGAGGGTTATTCTCCTGTCTCCTCTTTCTTTTGGTATATTTGTGTTTTTTTAAAATGTTAATTTTTAAAATACTTTTTATAATTTTTTTTTACATTGTCCATTGTGTGTCCTGTGATGGCTGTTGTACAATAGCAATGTTGATAAATACCTGGCTACACTGTTTTTCAATGTAAGCACATGTAAATGAACTGTTGGCGTCATTTCTTAGGCAACAGGCCCCAGAATATATCTCTATATCTCTATCTATACTTCCTACACGTGCTTTTCTGAGAAAAGTCCCTCTTTGGTTTACACTCAGTTCCCCTCTCTCAGTCTGGAAGATCAGAGGGCTTCTCATCAACACGGCCAGTTAGATTACTTCCCAAATACACTTTTGCAAGATGGGACCCTTATGGGGACAGGCTAAAACATTTGAGGCTCTTTAGTCTGGAAAAAAGGCGCCTGAGGGGGGATATGATTGAGACGTACAAAATAATGCAGGGCATGAGTAAAGCGGATAGAGGGAAGCTCTTCTCCCTCTCCCAAAATACCAGAATTAGGGGACATCCACTCGAATTGAGGGCTGGGAGAGTAAGAACAGACAAAAGAAAATATTTTTTCACCCAGCGCGTTGTTAGTCTATGGAACTCCCTGCCACAGGAGGTGGTGATAGCATCTGGCCTGGATGCCTTCAAAAAGGGGATTGGACAGATTCCTGGAGGAAAAGTCCATCACAGGTTACAAACCATGATGGAGATGTGTAATATCCAGGCTTAAAACCCGGGTACTTCAAGGGCCAGATGCAGGGGAGTGGTATCAGGAGACAGATATCTAGTCTTGTGTGCTCCCAGACACATCTGGTGGGGCCACTGTGAGATACAGGAAGCTGGAGTAGATGGACCTTTGGCCTGATCCAGCAGGGCTCTTCTTAGGTTCTTATGAAATGAGAACAAGGGTCCTCGGTATCACAAGCAGTATATTGGGCACCCTCATCTGTCACACGAGAAGCTGACAATCGCCTTAAATGTGCAACCCCTGTGTTAGATGCACCCCAGGGCACTGATTCCTCACACTTAGCTGATGTATGGTGCTTAGAAAAATGACTGAATCATCGCAGTCGATATCTTAAGGGCCTTTATACATGACCCCTAAGCTCCGCAGGAAATGGCTGCAAGGTCCGGACCTTACAAGTGTTTTCCCACCAGCTCCGGACTTTGCAGACAATTAAGTGCGACCCCGCCCACCTAAGCGCGACCCAGCTGCACTTTCTTGTACCTGCTTGAGGTGGGTGAAAATCCCCAGGTCCGGATTTAATCTGGTCACTGCGGGGCTCTCCTGGCTTCTGCTTGTGTTTCTTTTTGCCTCCTGCCCCTTTAAGAGAAGAGGTGGGAGGAAAAAAGCAAGCAGGAAGAGAAACGGAAGAGAAATGGAGCTCCGGGAAGCTCCTCCAGGTGAGCTGCATTTTTTCCCCTCTTTCTCTGGTGGGGAGGAAGGAAGGGCAACGAACCCCTAAGATCTTTGGTCCGAATTTAAGGGACCAGCGGATCTTAGGGGTCGTGTGAAAAGGCCCTTAGAATGGCTTCTTCAATTAAAGTCCCAGAATCCCCAGCTAGGAGCCGCCACCATGAGATACCAAAAGACAAAAATCCAGTATCTCCAGGTTCTGGTGATAGCAAGGGCATCATCTAGGAAGGAGGAGTTATAATAGGACTGAGATCCACCACCACCCTCTTGCAAACTAGACTATTCCAGCAAGAGATGGCACACAGGAGAGAGGATCCCAGAAACTTCTGTTTCCTGGAAATCAGATGTGGTTCTCCTTAAGTGAGCAGAAAGACAGACACCGGGGATTCGGCGTCATGGAGCTGTTCTTTAAAAAGAGGCGTGGTGACTGGTGAGTGCTGGCCGAAGGAGCAGTTCCCAAATCCATACTGTGGCGCTGTCCATGTTAGATGGATCAAAAAGGCTAACAAAATCTACATGGGTTTTTGAGATCTTGAGTCTGTGAAGGTTCTCAGACATCCAGGTGAGTTTATCTGGATGTTGAGTCATGGCAACTGGACTTCTTTTCTTGAGAGATTGAAACGTTTCACAGCTCATCCAGGGGTCAGGGAAGCCATTCATGTGAGTATTGAAAACCCATCTCTCAACGGGGGGTGGGGGGCTCAGGCACAGTCTATCTGCTACATACCAAGCAGTGATTACATCAATCCCCAGGCAAATTTTTAAAAAAACCTCACATCTCCACCAGCAAGGCCATAGCTAACAACACATACTTTATGGGTTTCAGTACCTTTGGCCATTGTCCACCTAATGGCCAACTGAGACTATTGTCTACCCAATGAGCCTACTCAGACCATTCTTCATGATGAAGATGATTAACACCTTGGTCATGTCAACACATACAGTTCAAATCCCAAGTGCCACGCGGCAGGGTGAGCTCCCGCTGTTCATCCCAGCTCCTGCCAACCTAGCAGTTCAAAAGCATGGAAATGCAAGTAGATAAATAGGTACCATCATAAAAATGGGAAGGTAGACAGTGTTCCATGCAACCATGGCGGCCACATGGCCACTGACTTGCACAACACTGGCTCTTTGGCTTGGAAACGGAGATGAGTAGCATCCCTAGAGTCGGACACGACTAGCACGCATGTGCGGGGGGACTCTTTACCACTTACAGGCCAGCACACAAAGGCCCAGGAGCATGGTTCATGAAAAAAGCGACAACTTGACTCCAGTGCTATGAAGAATTCAGAAAGACGATTCTGCAGTGGTTGATGGCGCTCACATCTTGCACATCCACCCAAGTCCAGGTCAAAGCAAGGTCGCAGCCTGGGCTTGGCCCATCTGGAAGATGCTGAAGCAGCAGCCGAGAAGCCAAGAGAAGGGGCGGTGGGGGGGGGGGAGAAGGAGAGTAGTCTGGGGAGAGAGGGAGGAGGTCACTGGGAACAGATCCAGTCTGGGTACGGTCCAGCTGGACGACACCCAAGGCGCACCCTAGATGCTGTCAAGAAGCAGCTGGGACAGCCCGTCTTGGGCCCACCACGGCCACGGGTGGGTGACGCGTCCAAAGGGGACAAAGGCCAAGAGTCAGGGGTGATGACAGAAATCGCAGGCAGTGAAGCAAGTTCTCCCCGATTCAAGCCAAAGGGAGGACCTTCTCCCATGATCCCGTGTCATGGTGGTGCTTCAAACGGCCCAGATACTGACCACCAAGGGGTCCCAGCTGATGTCCCCCACCCTCAGCATACGGGCGAAGAGCCTGCCCATCTTTCCTGCCCCCACCCCTTAAAGCGGGTTGTAGGGCCAAAAGGCAAGAGAGCAGCCACCTGTCCCGAGGCCAGATGTGCTTTGCTGGCCACCTTGTGCACCCTGTCGTAAAATATTTTATTCATCATGCTAAAATAAAACATTCTATAATCATTTTTCTCTTTTTTAAATTTTTCTAATTTTGGGGAAAACCTGCAAAAAAACTTCAGGGGAAAAAAAAGGAAAAAACTGTTTTTATTTTGCTGATTTTTTTCCGTTTTTCTTCCTTTCTAGGCTTTCACATCTCTAGTGCCAACCAGATCTCGGGGTGCCCCCCTCCCCCAGATGACCATCCCTTTACACGACCCCTAAAATCCGCTGCAAAACACTTGTAGATCTGGAGCATAAAATTGTTTTCCCACCAGCAGCAGACTTTTAAAAAAATAAAGTACGACCACGCCCACTTAAGCGCGTCCCAGCGCACTTTACAAGTATCTGGTCTCCGGAGGTAAAAGAATTTCCAATGCGGATTGTAAAGCTGTGAATGCCTGGCTCTCCTCCCCTCACCACAGACAGAAGCAATGGAATCAAGAGTGCGGAAGGGTGGGAACACAGGAAGCAGAGCGAAACCTACATGATCTCTGGCTGGGGGGATCCGAATTTAAGTTGCCAGCGGATTTTAGGGGTCGTGTGAAAGCAGCCTATTATGTCAGCTTGTACCTAGCTTTTCCCCATTCTAAAAGGCTCAACTTCATCCCCAAAGGCATAGTCACCGGCAGTGAAAAGCTTCAGTCTCAAATATGGGGGGGGTGTCTGTCAAGATATGTAAAAGTTGATAAAAAGAATGTTATGTATATTTAACAGATAGTAGAAAGAGAGTTGTAAAATGGAGGCAGTTAGATTCTGCAGTCTCATGATGTTAATCCACAAGTGTAAGAGATAAGTAATCACAGGCATGTTATGTGATGAAGCACAGGTGAAAGAATTTATAGCATCATGATTGTATCAGATTGCATCAGATTGTAATTAGTGATGATGACTCACATCTGATGGGTACTGAACTGTATAAAAAGCACTAGCTTTCCATTTGTTAGGTGGGTCTGTTATGGTGAGAACAGAACCCCACACTCTGTTTGTCTGTTGTAAATATTGCTGGGTTGTTATGCTATATATATTTTTTGATGTATATATGAATATATGAGTTTTTACTCTACCCATTGTCATTGTCTCTTCATAACCTAACTCTGCAATACTTTATATCAATACTGACATTTTATCTGCACGCTACTGCTGCACTGCTCTGTGTCAAGCACAAGTAAATATTATATTTGTTGCTTAAATGCTGATAGGGTCCACTTCACTCCCATCCTTTCGCTTCTGGGCCACCACAACCACCAGGCTGCAGCCCTGGGAAGTTTTCTGAAATGAAATTTGTCTCCCAGGCTGAAAGACGTTCCCCACCAGTGCCTGTAGAGTTCGAAACATCATCCTATCCCATGCCGTCCAAATACTGTAAGCCCCTTGAAATGAAACCTGCAAAACAGTCTTCTAGAAGGCCCACTTTGCTCAAGTACACTTGACTTGATTGAGAAAACATCCGTGTCCATCAAACTGATACCCACAGAGGCAAAATCTTGGAAATTTTGAGCTCATTTCTTTTCCAATCTGTGCAGAATTATTACAGTCCCTGTGCAAAACATTGTCTTTTGCCCCCCCAAAACGAATTGGGCTAGAGATGGGGACGAATTTAAAAAAAATTGCAATATTCAACAAATACTGCTAATTCGTTTAATAGTCATCCCTTCATATTAGTCAGTTCCAGAAACCACAAGAAATATGAAGGGATGGATATTTCTAATTTTGTTTCTTTCTTATAGATAACACAGACATATCGTTTTAAAAAGCCCCCCTCCATCCAGACCTTAACTGAACCACCACCATCTTTGCAAAGGGTGGCTCATTCTGGGTTTGTTGGCTCACAGGTGGGGTTTCTTCATGGCTGATGGTTCCTCAACCTTGACAAACCACGAACCATAATGAACCACTGCTTTGGTGGTTGGTCCATGTCTCTAAAGCCAAAATTGAAAATAAATGAATATAACATGGATGGGGACTCGTTTTGGTAAGAAGCCAAGAAACGTTTCTGATTCTGGGGGAAGTCTCAGGACACCGTGCCAAGGTGGGGCTATTGCCTTATTGCAGTGTATAAGGAGTCCCAGAATGTTTTTCGCTTTCCTGTGGGCTCATCATTCCATGAGTGTTTTTTCACTTGTGCAGTTTCTTAAGAATTAATTTGTACACGTGGGTGGCTCACACCAGACGTCCTGGCTGATCTGTGCTATTACTATATTCCTTCAAGGTAGAGATGTTCAGTAGGTAACTTTTGGCTCAAAAAAGTTCTTGCTTCCTTCTAAGTCGAAATGTGCAAGGACAGGCAAGTCCAATGGGAATCAAATCTGCACGTGCTCAGGAGCACTCTTTCCCAGTACTAGCCAGAAGCACAACAACACACTCGAAGAAGTGGCTCATAACCCATGAAAGGACCGGCTGAAATCCCCGTGTTGCCTTTTCCTGCAGTGAGGTGGCCCTTCGCCACTTGCCGGCTCGTGCCCCGAAGACCACTCGGCTGCCAGTTGAGAAGAGAAAGAGGTTTCTGGGGTCTGCTGGAGGAAGACGGGTGGTCTAGGCTGGCTGAGGGATTCTGTAGCTGGAAGCAGTCACTTGGGCCAGCATCTGCAGGGGAGGAGCAGTAAGCTTGGTTCCACCAACATCCAAGCTGTGTTTTCACAGCTGGCCCGGCCCCAGTCCTGCTGCAGCAATCACGCCTTCTTTCCCCCTGTTGTACACGACCCCTAAACGCCGCAGCAAATGGCTGCCAGCTCCGGAGCTTACAATGGTTTCCCCACCAGCTCCGGAGTTTGCAGGAAATTAAGTGCGACCACGCCCACCTAAGCGCGTCCCAGCACACTTTTCTTGTACCTGCTCGAGGAGGGTGAAAATCACCAGGTCAGGATTTAATCTGGTCAGTGCGGGGCTCTCCTGGCTTCTGTTTGTTTGTTTTTTTGCCTCCTGCCCCTTTAAGAGAAGGGGCAGGAGGGAAAAAAAGCAAACAAAAGAGAAGGAATCAGCACGACTGAGCTCCGGCAGCTTCTCCGAGGTGAGTCTGCATTTTTCCCCCACTTTCTTCCTCCCTCCCCTCAGCAGACAGGTGCGGAGTGGTGGGGAGGAAGGAAGAGCAACGAACCCCTAAGATCTCTGGTCCGAATTTAAGTGGCCAGCGGATCTTAGGGGTCGTGTGAAAAGGCCCAGGCTTCCAAGGGAACAATAGAGAGACATCATCCTTAGCTGCCAGGAAGCCCCTAGTGCGGTTCAGGAGCAGGCACATGAGATGACAACGCAGCAGAGAAGCCCCCAAAGGGACTGCCTTTTCCCTGAAGGCAGCTCTGGGGGTCTCTTGCTTTTGTGGAGAAATTTGCAGCTGGGCCATTGCCTTTGTCGGAGGGGATGTCTGACCTCGGCCACCCCAGCCACCCCTAAGTTGTTATTCTCCAGATGTTTTGGACCTCAGCTCCTACACCCACTCATCCTCGTGGCCAAGAAGCAGGAATGCTTAGAACGGAGGCCCAAAGGCTTCTGGAAGGTGCTGGGCGGAGGGAGGCTCTGCTTAGGTGAGCAAAGATAAGTCTTCCAGAACCTCCTTTATTTATGGATCGCTGCATCAGATCCACGGCACTAATCTGGCCTTGTCAGACCCCGGGCTCCTTGCACAAAGAAACCAGCTTTGCAAAGCCAAAAGAGCTGGAAAGATTTGAGCAGATGTGTCATGTTCATGTATTACAAATGTTATGTAGATGATGTACTTTCAGGATTTTGTGGTCTTACCGATGAGGGGAAATTCTACCCCATATGTGGGGCATGTTGTGTTTTAACCATTTGTTTTAACAAGAAATGTTTGAAAACCCACTTCCTTAAAACAGCTTCTTCTAGGGAAAATAATAATAAAATAATATATAAAATAATATATAAAAATATTAATAAAAACAAAACAAATTATTTACTGGATTCTCATACTCTCTCTCCCCCCCCCCTTATTCTTTTAAAACACTTTATTGAAATCTTCCCGTCAGGAGGTGGTGACTGGAGCAACAAGCTTCCTCTGGGAGGTACCACATCAGCACTAAATCTCTTCCCTCAAAATGAACAAAATAAAAAAGGAAAAAAGGAAAGTGTGCGTTCGGAAGGGACAAAAAAGCATAGAGAGTTAGCGGCTGCCATTGTTACAGTTGAGACCAGCTTTGCGTCATGCGCATTGCCAGAAAAATGCCAGTAAGATGGGTGGTATATAAATATAACAAACAAACAAACAAACAGTAGGTTCTGCATAGGATCAGGGATCTAAGAGGAACAAAGCATTCTGTCTGGAAGAGCCCTTAATGTACTATCTACTTATCTAAAGCAGAAATGGATACATGTATCCATCCTGAAAGAAATCAACCCCAGATGTTCACTGGAAGGACAGATTTTGCAGCTGAGGCTCCAGTACTTTGGTCACCTCATGAGGAGAGAGAGGAGTCCTTGGAAAAGTCCCTGATGTTGGGAAAGATTGAAGGGAAAAGGAAAAGAGGACGGCAGAGAATGAGATGGTTGCACAGTGTCATCGATGCAACCAATATGGATTTGACAAAACTCCGGGAGGCAGTGGAAGACAGGAAGGCCTGGCGAGCTCTGGTCCATGGGGTCACAAAGAGTCGGACACGACCCACGACCCAAGCCGCACTGCAGGAGGAGGAGGAGGTGGGAACAGAGGAAGAGCGACAAGCCCCTAAGATCGCTGGTCCGAATTTAAATGGCCAGCGGATCTTAGGGGTCGTGTAAAAGCGACCTAAATGACTGAACAACAACAACAAAGCAGAAATGGGAAAGTTAGCTAAAAAAAACAATTAACCATGAGTGAGCACAATACCTTTCTACACAGAAAATCTTTGGCATTTATTTATTTACTGCCTTTCTGGTGGCAAGGTCACTCTGGGGGGTTTACAAAAATAAAGCATCCATGCAGTAGGAGAACAACCAACAAACGAGCAATAAAATAAATAGAAATAAATAGCGTTTAACTAAAACATTGAACAAGCCATATATAACAGATAGGAGCAATTAGATATGCTTAAAAGTATTAAGCCATATATTGTTAAAACAGTTTAGCAGAGGTGACATCCCCCCTCCCCCCCCCAATTACATTTGCCATCCGTATTTGTGCTCTGCAAGGTGACCTTGGCAATGCTTTTCCACTTCAGCAGTAGGCACAGGCGGGCACTCGAGTTGTGGGACTTGTTGTCAAGTTGGACTTAATTTGATTTGGTGACTTCCCTCGGACACAACTCGGGTTTCTCCTCCCTAAAAAAGATGAAGACTGAATTTGGGACTCGGAATCCACCCACCAGGAAAGTCTTGGCAAGCTGAGATTTATCTATCAGACTTGATACCGGAATACTTTGATCCTATGTATTTAATATACTTCTCTATGATGTGGAAACCTGGGCCCTTAGAGACGCATTAGTCAGGAAGCTGGAAGCATTTGAAATGTGGACGGACAGACGAATTCTGAAGATACCTTGGACATCCAGAGTCACTAATGTGGCCGTATTACAGCGCAAGAATAAAAAGCTAGAAATTCTCAATGCTGTAAACAGAAAAAAATCGCAACATTTCGGTCACATAATGCGTAATAACAAATACCATCTGCTGCAGAACAACCATGTTTTTAATGATCTTTTAAAGTTGATGAGTGAAGGGCCAGACGAATATCAGGATGGAGCAGACGCCACAAGAGAGAAAGGGATACCACTGTCTGCTTCATACCTTTGGTTAATTCTCTGTTGTTCTTCTGTGCCGTCAGGTCATGTCTGGGGTAGAGTGACCTTAATAAAGTGTTCAAGTTACATCCTATGTTCATCAACAGTTGTTTTCCCATTGCTACTCCACCATGGCCAAACTGCGATTAAAAGCACATCTTCCGGAGTCCTTGGCCCAACCCTTTCTATCCACCGCTCCCCACCAGCTCTGAGTTCTGCATTTTTTATCGGGCTCATTTCTCCGACATATGTACGGTCTTCTCCACATGTTTCTGTAGGCTTCAGAAAGGTCAACAGATGCTCCGGCCCACAGTCAGGAGAAAAACCATGTACTTCTGTTCAGAAATGCTGCCCCATCTGGCTTCTCTTCTCTTTCATTCTATGGCAGTGGCCAAATTGCAGACCTGCTTGCAGTCTGGAGGGTCTCCTCTAAAGCAGGGTGAGTGGCTTGGTTTGTTACAAGCTCTAAACTAGGGAAGTGATTAGCAAGTAGTTCGTTGCCCTTCCAATTCCAAGGATCCAAACATGATGAGTTGCCATCCCAGTTGCAATTTTCAAGTTTTGATCCAGATTGGTACCCGGAATTTGAGTCATGGCAACTGGACTTGTGAGATCGTAGCGTTTCACTACTCATCCAAGTAACTTTGTCGGTCTTCTGATGAAGCTACTTGGGTGAGCAGTGAAACATTTCGATCTCTCAAAAAGGAAGTCCAGTTGCTGTGACTCAACTTCCACATAACTTCGCTTGGATGACTGAGAACCTTCACAGACATATCCAGAGGGGCACAAAACACACATTTTAATTATTTATTTATTTTAATATTTGTATACTGCACTAATTTCCCAAAGGAAGCTCTGGGTGGTTCACATTAATAATAATAATAATAATAATAATAATAATAATAATAATAATAATAATAATAATAATAATAATAATAAAGAAGAAGAAGAAGAAGAAGAAGAAGAAGAAGAAGAAGAAGAAGAAGAAGAAGAAGAAGAAAGAAAAAATATACAATATTGTGCTAAGCATTCACCTGCACAAATCCTTTACTGCCACTTGGTTCCAGATCATTTATTTGTATTTTTGAATGGGTCTACTCTAAAGGTTAAGCTCTGTTATATATTTAGCATGACCTCTTGGTAGTGGGGCGGCTAAAAAAATATGGTAAATAAATAAATAAATAAATAAGTTTAGCATTTCACCCCTTTCTACCTTCTAATAATCACCAAGGGCACAAATGCAATGCCAGAAGCCCAACTTTTGACGTGTGTAGCATTCCTTCTCTAATGTTTTTATGAGGCCACATCCCAGTCATTGTAGAGGTAAGGTAATGAAAAGGCCCCTCTGAAACACAGTGTTTTCAGGAGCCTGTTAAGGCAGGCACAGCTTCATTGGGAGTTGGTTCCAGAGTGTTGGTGTCACCACAAAGAAGGGCCCTAGTGGATATCCTAGCCTCGTTTGGAGAGGATCCCCAGAGCAGCACTGCCTGGGAGAATCTGGTGGAGAGAGAAAGTACCATAATGATTTATACTTATGATTTATTATTATTATTATTATTATTATTATTATTATTATTATTATTATTATTATTATTATTATTATTATTATTATTATGGTTCTGGACTCGGCCCTCTCCCTGGAAGCCCAGGTGATGGCCGTCTCCAGGGCCGCTTTTTTCCATCTCCGCAGGATCGCCCAGATCCGCCAGTACCTTGATGAGTCCTCCCTGAGGACAGTTGTGCAGGCCCTGGTGATCTCGAGGATCGACTATTGCAATGCCCTGTACGTGGGGTTGCCCTTGACCCTGGTCCAGAGGTTGCAGCGGGTGCAAAATGCGGCAGCCAGGCTGGTGGTGGGTGCTCGTAGATACGAGCACATCACCCCAGTCCTGGTCCGCCTGCATTGGCTCCCCGTGGTCTTCCGGATCAGGTTCAAGGTCTTGGTCTTGATTTTCAAGGCCCTCCACGGCTTAGGACCAGAGTACCTAGTGGAGCGTATCTCCCAGAGGGCATCCGGATCCAGACCCACGAGATCGTCACAGGCGCGCTCACTGAGAGTGGCCACACCCAGAGAGGTGCGGAAAACGCGCAAGCAAAACCGCACCTTCTCTGTGGTGGGGCCTTCTCTCTGGAATCATCTCCCCAGTGAGCTGCGCCTGCTGGAGTCCCTGCCTGCCTTTAAGAAAGCCTTGAAGACCTTCCTCTTTAAAGAGGCCTTTGGTGACCTTATTAGTTAGTGTTTTTTTTCCTTTTTCCTTCCCCTCCCCTATTCCATTTGCCGCCATCTTGCTCTCCGCTGCTTTACTGCTCGGAGGTTTTTACTTACTTTCTGTGTTTTTAACATTGTTAGCCGCCCAGAGTTCCCGCTGGGAAGATGGGCGGGATATAAGTCCATAAATAAATAAATAAATAAATAAATAAATTATTATAAATATTTATTATTATTATTATTATTATTATTATTATTATTATTATTATTATTATTATTAGGTAATCAGGTAAGTGATTTTTTTCACATGAAGCATTCATGGCTATAATGTTGGCATTAGATGCCACACAGATGCCCTGTGGTTTGTGCGATGACTGCCTTTAGGACAAGAATTTGGTAACATCATTCCTCTTCTGCAAAGGGGAGAGTTCCCAGCCAGCGCTTATGTCAGTGGAAGGAAGTCTACAACAGGTTTGTGTGTGTGTGTGTGTGTGTGTGCATGATTCTGAAATAATATGCATGTGTGTCCATTTTGGAAATAGTGATCAAGGGTGCTATAATATTTGACAACTCGAGCCGAACGCTTTTATAGGTCCATCTGTTTAGAGTTTATCCAGTTTCACACATCTTCAGAGGCCCATAAAGGCAGTTGCTAAAAGCGTTTTAAAGAAGGGGAAGGGGCTGAGCTTTTTTGCAGTTCTGGTTTCATGAACAGCAGACTTGGGGAGGCCATTAAAACCCTCCCTGCTCCCCTCCCCGAGCCTTACGAACACTGCCTTGCTGCGTTTTATTTTATTTCGTTGCTTGGTTCTCCCTCCAGTTTCATCAAACTGCGGGCTTGAAAGGTTGTCCATGAAGACAAACACATACAACTTCTGGATATTAGAGAGAAGCAGGTTTCTCAAGGCAACCCAAGTGGCCTCCAGAGGTTGCAGACGGAGAGACAGCCCTGACACCTTTTATTTGGTCAACCTGGTTGGTTACAGACAGACGCAAAACATTGGGTTCCACAGAACCCTTTGTGGGTTTTATTGGCTGAACTGTGGTCCTGACCGGGGGGGGGGGGGGGGGAGGGATTGAGTCATTTCAAATGTGACGTTGGAGGAGAGCTCAGAGGCGTAGCAAGGGTTTGGAGCACCTGGGGACAAAGTTCATTTTTACACCCCTCCTGCCGCTACCCCACCGCATCACACTCACTGAGAAACAAGGGCCCAATCTTGCATCTGTGAGGCATGCGTGTGCACGTGTGGGTGTGGGCTCAGTTGCAGGCATGGGGGATGTGCATTTTGTGTGTGTGCACGCACACACGTGCAGTAGCATGCACACCTTACAACTCTCCTGCAGTGGCGCCCTGGCCACCGTGCTGCCCGCATGCCTGCCTGCTTTGCCGCTCACTTGGCGTGTGGCGGCAGAGGCGGTGGAGGGGGTCCCATCACCAAGCCTTAGCTGGGGGGAAGGAGGACTGCTGGGCGTCAGGAGGGTGCACGGCTTCCTCCTCCTGCTCCCCCTCCAGGCGCCCCCCAGATTGCTGCGCCCTGGGGCAAATGCACCCTTCCGCGAGCACCCCAGATACACCCTTGGGAAAGCTTTGTGCAAGGGTGGCAGAGGACAGGATACTTTGGAGATTGCCCATTTATAGGGTTGCCATGAGTTGAAAGCTACTTGATGGCACATAACATCATAATCATGAACAACAACAACAATTTTTATATTGTTGTATTTTTGCACATATATTGATTTCTTTGTTTATGGTTTCTGTTTTTATCCCTTGTTTCTGCTAATGCAGGGCTGTTCAACTTTGAACAGGCCAAGGTCTACTTTTTCTGGCCCAAAGTGCCTGAGGGCTACTACACTAAAGCCTCTACTTATGAATTTTATTCGTTCTGAGCACATGCTCAAGTAGAAAAATTTCTAAGTAGAGCAGCGGTTTCCCATAGGAATGCATTGAAAAGCAATTAATCCGTTCTGGGGGAAACAGATTTCAATGCGCCATGGCCCTTGAACTGCCCCGCTCAGCTGAGACGGTGGGCTGGCAGACCCAGAACTGGTAGTCCTTGGGATGGGGGAGGGAGGGGTGGAGAACTTACCCCTCACTTTTTTTATTAATGGCTGGCGGGCTACTTTTGAACCCTTCACGGGCTACTGGTAGCCCCCGGTCTACCTGTTGGGCAGGCCTGTGCTAATGTATTGTTGTTCACCGCCTTGAGTTGCTTTCGCAAGTAGGTGGTTTACAAATCATAAATAAAACCATAAAACTAAAAACAACTTTACTTGCTTTGTTTTTGGTTTTTTTTTTGGACCCAAGAAGGTAGCCACTGTGTGTGAACTGGACAATGAGATACATCTTAAGGTTTACAGCCTGCCGGTGGTTCTGCCTCAATTATTGCTGTAAGACCCAACACCTAATTTTTCCCCAGCATGCCATTTGCAGGGGAACTTCTTTAGAAGGTGCAAAAAATATATGCCACCCACCCATCTCTTTGAAGGAAATTATTTGGTTGCACTTCCAACAGTTGATCCATTCCCCGGGAAATACAATCTGAAATCCAGTGCCACGTCAATGCTAAAGTAGGCCCACTATGGAATCAACAGAAGTTATGGATGAGTTGACCCACCAAATCTCCACTGATTCGATGGGCCCAGCTCCAGCTGCAACTTAGGACTGGATTCCGGCCGTTAACAATACAGTGGACCCTCATATAACTAATGGTTTGTATAACATAAAATATGTACAACATAAAATATTCCGGAGACAGGGGAAATTTGCTTAACAGAATCACCTATGGGGCGAATCCATACAACATAAAAATGGTTGTAATTAGGGATTAATCCATTTTCCATGCATTCCTATGGGAAATTTGTATAAAGGAAAATTTGCTTAAACAAATTTCATTTGGAGCGAATTAATTCCTTTATACAAGGTACCACTGTAATAACCTTTGAAATGCAGAGCTGGGAGGGACCTTCTGGATTATCAGGTCCAGCCCTTGTCGAGGCCCGGTGGGGAATTGAACTCTCAACCCCAGATGCTTCAAGCACTGAGCTATCCAGCAGTTCATTGCCTTAGGGATATCTCATTGCCTAAAATACTCATTTTCATCTCCTCTCATTATTTTACCTCGCCTTTCTCCTGAAGGGAAGCCAAGGGGGCAGCAACGTTGCTTCACTGGACTACACGTCCCAGATTGCCCCCATACAACAGCGGTCAGGCAGGTTGGGGAATTATGGATCATGCAGTGTAAAAAAAGCAAAAAAAACTTTTTCCCAAGTCCTGGAAGACTGTTGGAGCGTGGAGTGATTTTTCACAGTGAAAACAATTTCTGGGGGAAATGGTTAATCGTCCCTCCCTCCATCTAGCCCTAATCACACATCATTCCTTCACTGCCCACCTTCTCCCCTTATCCACAAGTGAGGCCTCATTCCTCCAAAGTTATAACTTTTGGCCTCTAAATTGTATACTGCTGTTTTAAATTGCCAGATGTTTGTGGTTTGGCCCTTGAGAGGAGATGGACTGAGTGATCCAGAGGGGCCCTCCCAGCTCTGCCATTTCAAGGTGGTGGTGGTTTAAGAATACTAGATGCAGTCGATCAAAATTATAAAAATATTTACTGGTATTATATAACAGATGTATTTATTTATTTATTTATTTATTATTGAATTTATATCCCGCCCATCTTCCCAACGGGAACTCTGGGCGGCGAACATGGCAAAGCAAATCAAGAGATACACACAATTGAGTACAATAAAACACAATGGGAAACATAATCAACAGATCAACATAAATCAATAAGAAGCAAATTAAAAGAACTGCAGCAGGGGCGCACCCTTTAATTCAAACCTCACCGCTGTTTTTTTAACCAAAAAACCTAAGCATCTGTTAAATGTTGGCACAGTATTGTATTGCAGGGTTTTGTTTTGTTTTTTTGTAACTCTGCTGGTGTTATTCCTGAGATCTGCAACCGCTTATAATATTGTGTGAAATTTCTTGACATTGTTCCCAAAGCCCCGATGACTAAGGCGACCACGGACGTGTGCTTCCTCCACAAGCAAGATGTTTCCATCTCCAGTCTCTGTATTTTTTTCGTTTTCCCAGTTATTTAGCTTTAATTCTGTCATCATCATCATCATCATCATCATCATCATCATCATCATCATCATCATCATCATCATCTGGAAAGGCTGCGAGGTGTACTGGCTAAAACATTGTCTGCCTGCAATATGGGAGAGCCTGGTTCCAGTCCCCAGTGAGCCTGGAAACACACTCCATGATTTTGGGGCACTTGTTGTCTCTGAGCCTGGCCTACCTCACTGGACTGTTGTCAAGGAGAAAAGGAGAGAAGAGCCATCTATACGACCTCCGTTTTGTTGGAGAAAAGGCCGTGTCTAACCCATGCAAATAACACCGATCAAGAAAATGTAGGCGATAAAAAGAAACAGCTGCTGCTTTGCCGCCTGGCTGGGTTGTTGTCAACATCGAAAGAAATGTGTCTTGGAAGTGCAGGGAAGAGGGTTTTCCGAACATCTGCTGATGGGTTCTGGTCGGTAGCCAGAGGTCTTGCTTGCTGGGCAACCCGTGAAATGGATGTGCACCTTTGCAGTCCTCCAGGCTCCTCTTAATTCCTTCTCATCAAAAGCTGCTGTGGGAGGTTGAGAACCATCGCCATTAATTGCAGGAAGGGTGGGTGTGTGCGCACGCAATAGAAAGAGGGACTGCCAAGTACAGGCTTTGGGAGAGGAAAGGAATTGTCCCTGTGTGTTTGTGTATGTGGAGGGGTGTTTCAAGGCTCAGCTGCTGAAGAGTGGGTTGAGTTTGCTCCAAGATGCTTTAGCTTTTAAGGTCTCTCTGGGGGGCCCCTCCCCTCCCCTCCCCTCCGCCTCCTCATGCCGCCCCCTTCCTTGCTAGCAGCTTTGCAGCTGCAGGTTCATCCCTGGCCTGTAAACACGGTGGTTCCATTTGCTCCATCTGTGGGTGTGGGTGCGTGTTCAGGCCCGCACACACACATATGTCTCCAAACGGATTCCCCACGTGCCAGAGAAAGTTGGGAGAGGGCTGCACAAAATAAACAAGCTTGTGCAGCTGCTCCAATGCGGCTTTTTGAGATCTGCCTGCAGGATCAGAGGCCTTTCCCCAAAACATTTTAACAACCACATGAAATGTCCGTGAGGGGTCATCCAGAGTTTGAGAGTCCAGCACCCTCTGAATGTTGACAGTGACAACACTGGCCACTATCTCACTCTCTCCAAATTCGAAGGAGTTGTTTCGGTGGTAAACCATAGGCTAGGGTGTGAACAAAGTACAGTGGTGCCCTGACTTAAGAGCAGCTTGACTTAAGAGCAATTCGACTTAAGAGCGGAAAACTGTTGGCATTTTAACTGCCGCCTTACATTTTTTAGATATGGTCAGCTCGACTTACAAATATTTTTTTCCCATTTTTTTTAATTTTTTTAAACTTATTTTTTCAATTTTTAGATAGGTACCCCGACCTAAGAGTAGTTCGATTTAAGAGCATGCATTCAGAATGGATTAAATTCGTAAGTCGAGGTACCACTGTATAGCAGCACTATAGCTTAATCCCGGGACTCCTGGATTTATTAGTCACAGCCTTCGCCCTCCCTAATGCATGCGATGCTGAGCTGATCTTACTGACATCTCTCCCATTATCCACCTTCAGTAATATTCAGTGTAGAAGAACATTCTAGCTTAAGAATTTAAGCCAATGATCCGCAGTGAGCACAGCTGCTCTGTTTAGAATAGTCTTAGTAGAAACCATTTCAGGCTACTGATCGCCAAAGTTCTACGAGGACATGGCATTTGAAGAACAAGATACACACTTGACTAGAAGTGGTTTGAAAAATAGGAAAGAAGGTTGGAAACAAATTAAATAAAAATAAAAATAAAAATAAAAATAAAACCCTAACCTGTACTCCCCTTTGAAAATGTTCCTGGCTGGTGCAAGGGGGACCTCCCTTCCTCTCTCCTTCCTCTGCTTTGGAGGTTTGCCTGGGACAGAACGTTCCAGGCAATCCCCCACAGTCCAGCGGGGGTGGGGGGGGAGAGCTCCACCATGGACTCACGTGATCATGTGACCTGCTCCAGTGCTTGTATTGCAAGACATTGCTCATTGGTCAAGGCAAAAGTGATCTAAAATGGCTGTTCACCATTTCTGCAAATCACCCTTAAACCAACTGCATGGGCACCAGAATTCACACATGGCAAACGTTATGTATATATTGGGGGGGGGGGCATTGGTAAGAGAAGGCGTGGTGGCTCAGCGGACTAAAGCTCCGAAAACTGTTGGCTGCAAAGTCAGCAGCTCGGCGGTTCAAATCCCAGGTGCCACGCAGCGGAATGAGCTCCCGCTGATAACCCCAGCTCCTGCCAGCCTGGCTGTTCAAAAACATGTAAATGCATGTAGATAAATAAGTACCACCGTAAAAAGCGGGAAGGTCAAATAGTGTTTCCTTGCAGCCATGCCAGCCACATGGCCACAACACTGTCTCTTTGGCTTGAAGATGCAGATGAGCACCGCCCCTAGAGTTGGACACAACTTGCACACATGTGCGGGGGGAACCTTTACCTTTATGGGTAAGAGACGTTTGCAAGCCTTGTGCTTTGGATCCTTCTTATGCCTCAACACGGTCTTTGCCCTGAAAAACCCATTGCATCCCCAGCAACTCAAAGAAGGAAAGGTTCTGCTGGATTGGACCCTAGTTGGTAGCAGTGTGGAGGCCAACTCTGGGTAGAAATCCCAGCAGGCACAATTACGTGAGAAGAATTTAAATGGCAGTTCATGTTGTAAATTTTACTTTTGTAAACCACTGTCCGGACCTCACAGGGCAAATCCATCCCTGCTCGCCATTTAAAACACACAAAGGAGAAAAATATAATACGCACGTAAATATTGCAGTCAAAGGAGGAGGGGAACACTCTGTAGCTGTTTCTCTTGATAAATTTTGAGACCACTCTGGGGGAATAAATATATATCCATCTCTCTCTCACACCCCAACACACAAACATACACCCACACCTCTGTTCACTTGCATAAATATGATTTATGGGAATATCAAAACCATCTGTGGAGCAGCCCAAGGACAGCCAGTGGAGGCAGCGTGTTTCCTCTGTAGCCAGGGTCACGTTTATAGGATGACGGCATGGTTTGCACGGCAATAGGCAAGGGGAAGGGGCAGAGAGGAGAATACTATACACGTTTCATGGACAGGGGTGGGGTGGGGGGGGGCTGTTTTGCGTGAGGGAGGTTATTACAATTCCCAGGATCCCCCAACCATCATGACACCTGGAGGATTCTGGGAGTTATAAACCGAACCATCACCAACATCATCATAGAATCCCAGAATCACAAAGCTGGAAGGGGCCAATCAGAATCCAAACCCCTGCTCATTGCAGGAATAATGTTTTATTCCTGTGTCGTTGTCATTGTCGTTGTCGTTGTCATCATTGTCATTGTTGTTGTTGTTGTTGTTGTCGCCATTGTCATCAATCATCATCATCATCATCATCATCATCATCATCATCATCATCATCATCATCATCATCATCATCATGGTTGCTACCAGTACGCTTCTACCAGTCATCAAGGCTGCAGGTTTGCCGCCCAAAATTAGAGGCTGCAGGCCTCTCCATTCTGTTGCTTGGGAGCACAAGCCAAAGAGAAGTTCTACCACAACGGCAAGTCTAGCATCTTCTTGGCCACCATGAGAAAACAGAAGGTGAGGCTAGGATGGTAGGCCTTTGGGCTCCTCCGGCAGGACTCCTTTGAGGTTCCTGGAGGAAACGTCCATCACAGGTTACAAACCATGATGATGTGTACTCCCCAGGCTTAAAACCAGGGTAATTCAAGGGTCAGAGGCAGGGGAGTGCTATCAGGAGACAGTGATCTAGTCTTGTGCACTCCCAGACGCATTTCCTGTGACATCCAGGAAGCTGGACTAGATGGGTCTTTGGCCTGATCCAGCATGGCTCTTCTTATGTTCTCTAGGACCTAGTACATGCACTCAAAGGAGACAGTTTCCTAGCTGGTGGGTGCTGCCTTTTCCCGTCCTGCCTTGAACACCATCTCACAGTCGGGAGAAATCTCTGGGGAAGTCCCTCCGTCTTTCCAGAAGGGGTGGGGTTGAGGTGCTACTTGGAGAGGCTTCCTGTCTAAAAGCACTTTGTAGCCTCTCTACAGCTCGGGCTAATGGGAGATGGGAAGGAGAAAAGAGCCCCATCCAAGCCAAAATGGATGCTCTTTAGGCTCTCCATTTCCTCCACGAGTGGGAAATGCTGAGGTACTCTTCGGGGATTTTTGGTTCCTCTGGGATGGCTTGGCAACCAGGGATTCAGACTTCCTTTTGTACTCTCAGATTAATAATTACCCATGGAAGAGGGGAGCAACTCCAAGCAGCAGACAAGCTTGGAGGCCTCTGCTCTGCCCAAGGTGCTAAAGCATAGGCCATGGCATGAAGAAAGTACAAGTGGCACCTTGTGTTAAGGAATTAATTCGCTCCAAATGAAATTCTGTTAAGCAATTTTTCCTTTGTACAAATTTCCCATAGGAACGCATTGAGAACAGATTAATCCCTCATCGCGGCCGTTTTTCTATTGTACGGATTTGCCCCATAAGCGATCCTGTTAAGCAAATTTTCCCCTATTTCTGGATATTTTTTTTCCTTTTACGCAGATTTTCTGTTAAACAAACCATTTGTTATACGAGGGTCCACTGTATAGCTTAATCCAGGGGCTCCTGGATTTATCAACCACAGTCTTCACCCTCCCTAGCGCATGCGATGCTGAGCTGATTTGACTGACATCTTTCCCATTATCCACCTTCAGTAATGTTCACAACTACCCAGGCTGTTCCTGGCCCTTCTAGAAGCCACGACCATGGGGCTTTTGGGGGGGACTCCTTTAATGCGACAATAATAAAATCTGTGGAGCTCCTTTAACAAAGGCCGCCGTCTCACCTGGGGGAAGACCCGGATATTGTCAAAGTCCAGCTTTTCTTCTTTCTTGGTCACGTGACTGAAGATATGGGTTCTCCGTTCCTTCTTACAAGAACTTTTTTTTAAAAAAGCGCAGACCAGCCCCAGGGCCAGCAGGTGGCACTAGAAAAAAATTTTTTTTAAAAAAAAAAACAGCACTGGCAGCCCAAAGGCCAGCTGATCAGTGCTGGAGGGAGGGGAAATTTAAAAAATATTTTTTACCAGAGCAAAAAATTCCCAACATCTCAGGTAGGTCTTGGAAAACTCACTAAAGGGGACATAACTGTTTTTTTTTAAGCACAGTGGCCGTGAGGACAAGAGTTTTGGAAATGCTTTATCTTGAAATTTAATCAGCATTTTAAAGGACGTGTGATAGAGCCCTTTTTAATGGGCTCTGCTGACACTCTTTGCAGCTTCGTGTTGTGTGAACTCCAGGCTGAAAGATTGCTATCAGGTGTGCAAGAAACGCTGAAGAAATGCGTAGGGTGGATAGGCGCTTAGAAGCAGTAAACTGGTCCCCAGCTATCCACTTCATATTAGGCGCGTTGCAGTTCTGCTTAATTGCAACATGCATTGTGGTTGGGTTTATTATACATTAAAACAGGCAGGTTTACAGAAACCGGTGTCCCCTTTAGGGCCTCTTTTCTATGCAGGCAGTGAAACCAATTTCCCGCAAAACCTCCAAAAGTCTCTGGAAGCCCCGTCCAAGTTAGAGCTGCAAAACTCTGGAAGATTTTCTCCCTTGTTTGCTGGGCTGTATCTCCAATGTCCGGGCCCCCACTCCCCTGCTAACAGCAGAGTAAGTGGGGGTGATCCCTAGCCATTAACTGTAATGGGCCATTAAAGAAACATTCTCTGAAACATTAATGTCCATGGCCTGATCATCCCTAAGCAACCAGGGGCAAGGAGAGGTCACTTAGCAGCCCCCCCCCCCCCCCCCCCCCCCGTGCCATGTTTGAGCTAATGCTGGCTTGGCAGCACCGATGTATGAAACGGGCAGGTGTACTCTCACGTCCTCCACCCAGCACAAGCATGTCAAAAGAGTGGCAACTGCTCTACGATTGTGAGATGCACTAATATTCCTTCTGACCCTGGAGGTAAGGGTTTAGCATCCCAGTGTACAAGCCAGTGCCTTATCATTGGTTTCCAATAAAACAGCAAAAAAGCAAAGTGTTCTGCTAATATATCACCCCATAGTGCTTAAAGCACTCTCAGGATAGTTTACAATTTAATTCTGCGGGCCACATATCTCTCCCCCCCCGCAAGCTGGGTGCTTATTTTACTGACCTCGGAAGGATGGAAGGCTGAATCAACCATGAACTGGTGACCTGGGATTGAACTTCAGCTTGTGAGCAGAGTTTTAGCTGCAATACAGCAATTTAACCACTGCACCACAAGACTCATCAACTAACTCAGCAGCCAGGATCCTTTAGGTCAGAGTTTGGGTCAGGTTGGGTGTAACTTGTTGTGACTAATTGCCAAGATGCTGAGAGGCGTCTCAGGGCGTTTATACACGACCCCTAAGCTCCGCCGCAAATGGCTGCAAGGTCCGGACCTTAAAAATGTTTACCCACCAGCTCCGGACTTTGCAGACAATTAAGTGCAACCCCGCCCACTTTAGCAAGACCAAACAGCAGTTTTCTTGTACCTGCTTCTTGGAGGTGACAAATATTTGATCCGGTGTAAGGATAGTGAGTGCGGGGCTCTCCTGGCTTCTGTTTGTTCTTTTTTTGCGCCCCGCCCCTTTAAGAGATCTGAATGCTGCCCGGAACAAAACGGAGGTAAGAAGGCATTCTTTTCTTTCTCTTTTTCTCCCTCCCCTCACGCAGCCAGCAACCAGGAAGTGCGGAGGGGGGTGGGGACAGAGGAAGAGCGAGGAACCCCTAAGATCTCTGGTCCGAATTTAAGTGGCCAGCGGATCTTAGGGGTCGTGTAAAAAAGCCCTCAGTTTCACAGCCAAGGGTGTCGGGGAGATGCCCACACCTATGTGAGAGACATACCTTGGCAATTAGCTGCTATTAACCCTAGCCAGTTATGTCCTGATCAAGGGGGATTTACATCCACGTGAACTGATCTGCCCTGGGGCAGGACATTAGGCTTGTCCCTATGGAGGGATCTATACTTGTGTTTGCATTTGGTGTTCTCATCTTTTTTTAATGCCACGGTACTTGCTTTCCACGTGGGAGCCTCCTGCCTCCCACATGAAAAGGTAGTTTGAGGACAAGGTGTCCAGGTCATCATACCAATATCTTTCCCTCATGGGTGAGATGGATGATGAGTCCGTATAATTTTTTTATTTATTCGTTCATTCATTCGTTTTTTATTTGTTCATTTTCTTCTTCTTTCATGAATTTGTTGGTTTGATTGATTTTTATACTGGCCATCTGACCCAATGGTCACTCTGTGCAGTTAACAATGAATGAATAATAACAGAATATCAAAAACATGACATAATTGGTGCCAACGTAAAGAAAATAAGAAATTACATTAAATAATAAAGCAATTAGGTGATTTTAAACGTTTAAACTCTTATTAAAATATTAAAGAATGCAGTAATTAAATAAAAGGTTAGTGGACTCGCGTCTTATTGTGGCATGTGTTAAAAGGCCCAGAAAAAGAAAAGAAGAATGCATTTTAAAAAGATGTCAGGGAGCGGCCAAGGTGGATTTCAGGGGTAATTCCCTGATCATTCTGTTTCAACCAACTTATATAAATAGGACACTGTTATTTTCCCTCCGCCTTATGATAATTTTCTACTAGTTATTTTTTCCCATTTGTTCTTATTTTGAATTGTCAAATCATTTTGATTTATTGCATTTGCGCTTATTTGCTTATTTGTTCTTTTTATTATGATGATTTGATTATTTGGTCCGATTGATTAGTTTTTATTTACTATTTTAAGTTGTTTAATCTGTTTTTGTATTTTGTATATGTTTGTAAACCGCCCAGAGTAGCTTTTGTGATAGATGGTTGTGGTATATAAATCAAATAAACAAACAAATAAATAAACAAACAAACAAATAAATAAATTGTTCCACAGGCTGGGTGCATCTACAGAAAAGGCCACTTTCCTTGTTCGCCTGGGGCGGGGGGGTCAGCACCCCCGCCCTCTGTAAGTATCAATGGGGGGGCATGTCTTCCTCTGACCCCTTTCTGTGGCTACCTTGATCCCTACCCTCAGGATCCACCCCTGGTCTTTGCCTTTCGGGACCTGCTGAAGCCCTTGGGGGAGCCCTGGGGTGGCTCTTGGGGGGGGGGATCCTTGACCTGCCACTGGGAAGCCCATCTCCCATCTCAGTGACTTAGGGACTTTTTACATGACCCCTAAGATCCGCTGTTCCCTTAAATTCGGACCAGAGATCTTGTGGGTTTGATCCTCTTCCTGTGTTCCCACCCCCTCCACACTTCCTTGTTCTGTCCGCGTGAGGGGAGGGAGAAAAAAAGGGAGAAAATAATGCACTCTTACCTCCGGAGTGCCGGTGGAAGTTGTTCCGACCCCCCGTCACTTCCTGGTTCCTCTTAAAGGGGCGGGAGGAAAAAACAACAACAAAAAGAAGCGAGGAGAGCCCGGCACTCTCCGCATCAAAATTTTTCACTCTCCTAGAGCAGGTACTTGAAAGGTGCGCTGGGTTGCGCTTAGGTGGGCGGGGTCGCACTTAATTTTCTGTTAGCTCCGGAGCTGGTGGGGAAACATTTTTAAGCTCCGGAGCTGGGAGCCATTTGCAGCGGAGCTTAGGGGTCGTGTATAAACGCCCTTAGCCATTCCTGATCCCTTCCGGGGAGCCTTAGCTTCTCTCTAACAGGCAACCCCAACCAGAAGAAGCCCATGGCAAACGACCTGGATCCCATTTATCCACAGTGTTCACAGACGGATTATTTCTGTTCCAACAAGGCAGAAGCATTCCTCCCATCATCCCCGTCACCCCTTTTTCATCTCAAGGGCAACAGCCATGCAGGATGCACAGAATCAGAATCAGAATCAGAATCCTCTTATTGGCCAAGTGTGGTTGGACATACCCTACTGGACTGTGAATTTGTTTTGCTAAAAAAATGCTCTCCATATACAAGAAGGAAATGTAAGAATCATATATTCAACAATAAAAACACAGCACAACAACACAATATAACCTATTATTTAAAAAAGAAGAAAAGGAAAACATTAATTATTCAACAGTTTGATAGCACTTGGAAAGAAGCCATCTTTATTTCTAGTTGTCCTAGTATGCAATGCCCTAAAACGTTATCCTGAGGGTAACAGTTGAAACAGATTATGTCTAGGATGTGTGGAATGTGTGTACAGTATATCTTCATTGCCCTCTTTTTAGCTCGTGTGGTATACAATTCCACAACAGATGGCAAATTAGTAGCAATAATTCAACCACTGAGCTGAAGGGCTGGCTCACACCTTTTTGTGCAGAACCATGCTTTCTGAAGCACGGATCTCCACCCAGGCCGGGGGATTCTGCCTCTGGTCCTAACAGCTTTCCTTTTCAGACTCTGCACTTGATCCGCTTAACACCTTGTTTTTCCTTTTACCGCATCTCAAACCCATTTTGTGACGTGGCTGGCTGCAAGAACACACACAGATCTCCCATGATTTCTTGAGTGGCTTTTAAAACACCACACACCCCAAACTGCCTATAGTTTTATGTTTCTTCTTGGGTTTTCCCCTCCCAGCCAGCCAGCAGCTGAGAAACTGCGGCTTTTTTTTTGCTCTACGCTTTTCCTTTGACGCCCGGTTCTGACGGGCTCTCCTGAAATCCACCTTGTCCATAAAAGCCACCTGGCTGGTTTACTCAGTCCCACAAGTCCAGCAAAACACCCTGATTTCCATTTTCAGGAAGTCACCTCTTTCTCTGAGAACCTGCCTACTGCTCACTGCTTCGTGTTTATTTGGCACCCGCGCTGGCTTGTAACCCAAGTCCCCTACACACAGCCGGAGCACTCACAGTCCCAGTGGGGACATTTCTAACATGACCAAGGCAAGCTTATCGCAAAACTCAACCGGACTGATTCACCTGCAGTAGAAGCTCTCCGTCTCAGACTGTGTTCCCACATTCCAAAATGTTGCTCCAGGTTCCCTTCTCGATCTCGGGTTATGTTTTTTGGGTGCAACCAATGCATGTTCTACCAATGCATCCCCCCTCCAAGCGTGCTGAATTCACAACGAATTAGGACTACTATTTCCTTTCTAAATTCCTCATTCTGCCCCACATTACAGTACTTTTGGTTTGGGGTCCTGTGTGAACCCATGGTCCTTGACTATTTCTTTGTATGTTGCCGTTACATCCCCCTTGGCACTCCTGTGTGCATAATGGACTAGTACTGTCCAGCATCCCAAGAATTGGTAAGAACATCACACAACAGGTGGTGTCACCGCAGCATTGGCAGATCATTGCCCATTCTACAAAGCAAGACAGACCATATAGGTAAGAACATAAGAACCTAAGAACCTAAGAAGAGCCATGCTGGATCAGGCCAAAGGCCCATCTAGTCCACCTTCCTGTATCTCACAGTGGCCCCACCAGATGCGTTTGGGAGCGCATGAGACTAGATATCTGTCTCCTGATACCACTCCCCTGCATCTGGCCCTTGAAGTACCCCGGTTTTTTAAGCCTGGAGATTACGTATCTCCATCATGGTTTGTAACCTGTGATGGACTTCTCCTCCAGGAATCTGTCCAATCCCCTTTTGAAGGCATCCAGACTAGAGGTCATCACCACATCTTGCCATGCGAAATTGATCATGTGGCACAATCTCACAGCCTACCGTGAAACAGAAGCCATGAGAAACTGGAGAGACATTTGGGATACGTGAACATAGCCTCAGCCTTCACTAGGTTACGTTGCCATTTCCCCCCCCCCCCCACTATCCTGCATGTGCCAGATCTGAAATTAACAGAGGCAAGCACATTCTGAGGTAACTCCAGATACATTCTCCAGTTACATGCATGTTGTAGCTGTGACATGCATGAGGAACATGGCCCGAATACATGGTAGGATCCTCCAATAATGTATATCATTTTAAAATGTGGGATCCTGACACACTGTACGTCACTTTGAACCGTTGCACACTGGTTTATCATTTTCCAAAGTCATGAACTGCCTATAGTTTTAGTTCTTGTACTGCATGCCACCCACCTTGATAACTTTTTTATATATAGAGAGATGAGGATATAAATATTTCGAAAAGCAGCTGATATATCAACCTGTAAAACACTGCCACTTGCTTTGGAGGGGGAGGGAATGAGCTATAGTTTGTAGAGAGCAGGAGCCTTGAACCGAGGGTGAGACGCAAAGGATGCATGAAGGTCTGGAGAGCTTCTACCACAATTTTAGTCCATAGACAAGGAAGGAAGGAAGGAAGGAAGGAAGGAAGGAAGGAAGGAAGGAAGGAAGGAAAGGCAAATACCACCAGCAAGGTCTTTCTGAGACAAGCAACCCTGTTGACTGAAAGCAAAGGGCAGGATCCTTGATTAGAAGATCCTGAGCGTAAGCAGCCTGAAGGAGCCTGTTGTGCACCAGGTGCACACAGCAGGTAATACACAGCAATTACATCTGAAGTGTGTGTGGTGGGGTGTTTATTCCAACTGTTGACACCCTCCCCACCACCCCCAGCTAGCTCTTGGGGTGTTAATTGACAAATGCTAAGGAATCAGCTGCGGCAACCTCTAAAAACTGGGACCGCCTGACTTGTGATTTTGAAAGATCCAGAAAAGCTGAAAGCATAAAGCATTTCCAAGGAACAAGTTCATCAAATACATATTATATCAGCAGATTGCTTAATACCATGTCCTGGAAGATCACTCTTGATCCTGTCCTGAAACTGTGGAAAGAAGATGACAATTTTTAAAAAATTACACAGGACCACTTTCTGTCTGTGAAGGTTCTCAGTAGAGATGGGCACGACTTAGCGGTATTCCCGTTTCCGTTTCCGTTACTCGGTTCCGTTACTCTACGGAAACGGTAACGGGAATCACTCCGCCAGACTTCGAGCTCGAACCGACGAACGAACAATTTGGTCTGATTTGTCGTGCTCGTTACTTGCACGCGGCGATCGCGCAATGCCAAGCGGCACAGAAAAAAAGTTTTTAAAAGTTAAAAAAAACCCGATTCCCGGTCCAAAATGCTTCAAGGGGGAGGGAAGATTTGAGTGGGAGCGGTAGGGGAGGGGAGGTGCTGCGGATTTATTTTGAAAATATATTATTTTATATTACACTACCATACCATTTCAGAAATCCCAATTTCCCACCAAGTTCATTTACTTGGCCAAGGTGCTTTTACCCTGCGCCTACAGCTTTTTTGCTGCTGTTGCGATTGGGGTTTTGGAAGGGAATCCAGCAACCCCTATCCTACCCTAGTAGCAGCTTATAGTTTTATTCCATTTATTTTCTATTTTACAGTTTATTAGCAAGTGGCAAGCAACAGCCAAGGTCCAGTAGTACTAGTGCTTAGAAGGGGAGGTTGGAGGCTGTGGATTAAATTATTTTAAAAATATTATACAGTACAGACTGAGTACTAGGCAGAGTCTCCCTCGCCAACCAGTGCACTCACTCAAATTTCTCAAACACATTTGTTTTTGGCAACAAGGCTAGGGCACCTTCCTCTATAGAACATTTTACAATTTCATTTTACTTAACACTATAGATATTCTTTGAATTTCTTTCACTTGTCCAACACCTCATTCATTTTTTTTGCAGTCAGGCACTCAAACAAACATTTGTTGAAGGGCAGGCACCCAGCCACCTCTATAGAACTTTTTCTTTAATTACATCTTTGAAGAAGTTCCACTCATCTTAGTTACTGTGCATTATTTGTGAAAGTTGGGTGCTGCCAGATTTTGCAAACCCCTTGCTTCTATTAGCTTGGTTTTTGTGCAGTTGTTGTATAACTTACATCTGTGAAGAAGTTAAGTTACAGTTCTCCTAATTACACTTGCCCTGTGCATTAATTTGTGAAACTTGTTTGCCAGGATTGGCAAACCCCTTGCTCCTATTACCTTGTTTGTTGTGCTGCTGTTGTGAGTCCATCTCACTCATTTACTTGTTGCCACTTGCCACCACAGTCTACATACACAATCCAATTACAACTGGGAAGAAATTACAGTTCTCCTCCTAATTACACTTGCCCTGTGCAGGGCATTGAGAGACTTAGTTGGGTGCCAGGATTGGCAAACCCCTAGCTCCTATTTCCTTGTTTGTTGTGCTGCTGTTGTGAGTCCATCTCACTCATTTACTTGCCACCACAGTCTACATACACAATCCAATTACAACTGGGAAGAAGTTACAGTTCTCCTCCTAATTACACTTGCCCTGTGCAGGGCATAGAGAGACTTAGTTGGGTGCCAGGATTGGCAAACCCCTAGCTCCTATTTCCTTGTTTGTTGTGCTGCTGTTGTGAGTCC
Source organism: Phrynocephalus guinanensis (assembly GCA_037367245.1). Classification (NCBI taxonomy): domain Eukaryota; kingdom Metazoa; phylum Chordata; class Lepidosauria; order Squamata; family Agamidae; genus Phrynocephalus; species Phrynocephalus guinanensis. Next base: position 3,468,006 of record CM074741.1, read on the forward strand.
ATCTCACTCATTTACTTGCCACCACAGTCTACATACACAATCCAATTACAACTGGGAAGAAATTACAGTTCTCCTCCTAATTACACTTGCCCTGTGCAGGGCATAGAGAGACTTAGTTGGGTGCCAGGATTGGCAAACCCCTAGCTCCTATTTCCTTGTTTGTTGTGCTGCTGTTGTGAGTCCATCTCACTCATTTACTTGCCACCACAGTCTACATACACAATCCAATTACAACTGGGAAGAAGTTACCGTTCTCCTCCTAATTACACTTGCCCTGTGCAGGGCATAGAGAAACTTAGTTGGGTGCCAGGATTGGCAAACCCCTAGCTCCTATTTCCTTGTTTGTTGTGCTGCTGTTGTGAGTCCATCTCACTCATTTACTTGTTGCCACTTGCCACCACAGTCTACATACACAATCCAATTACAACTGGGAAGAAGTTACAGTTACTCCTCCTAATTACACTTGCCCTGTGCAGGGCATTGAGAGACTTAGTTGGGTGCCAGGATTGGCAAACCCCTAGCTCCTATTTCCTTGTTTGTTGTGCTGCTGTTGTGAGTCCATCTCACTCATTTACTTGACACCACAGTCTACATACACAATCCAATTACAACTGGGAAGAAGTTACAGTTCTCCTCCTAATTACACTTGCCCTGTGCAGGGCATAGAGAAACTTAGTTGGGTGCCAGGATTGGCAAACCCCTAGCTCCTATTTCCTTGTTTGTTGTGCTGCTGTTGTGAGTCCATCTCACTCATTTACTTGCCACCACAGTCTACATACACAATCCAATTACAACTGGGAAGAAGTTACAGTTCTCCTCCTAATTACACTTGACCTGTGCAGGGCATAGAGAGACTTAGTTGGGTGCCAGGATTGGCAAACCCCTAGCTCCTATTTCCTTGTTTGTTGTGCTGCTGTTGTGAGTCCATCTCACTCATTTACTTGTTGCCACTTGCCACCACAGTCTACATACACAATCCAATTACAACTGGGAAGAAATTACAGTTCTCCTCCTAATTACACTTGCCCTGTGCAGGGCATTGAGAGACTTAGTTGGGTGCCAGGATTGGCAAACCCCTAGCTCCTATTTCCTTGTTTGTTGTGCTGCTGTTGTGAGTCCATCTCACTCATTTACTTGCCACCACAGTCTACATACACAATCCAATTACAACTGGGAAGAAGTTACAGTTCTCCTCCTAATTACACTTGCCCTGTGCAGGGCATAGAGAGACTTAGTTGGGTGCCAGGATTGGCAAACCCCTAGCTCCTATTTCCTTGTTTGTTGTGCTGCTGTTGTGAGTCCATCTCACTCATTTACTTGCCACCACACAGTCTACATACACAATCCAATTACAACTGGGAAGAAATTACAGTTCTCCTCCTAATTACACTTGCCCTGTGCAGGGCATAGAGAGACTTAGTTGGGTGCCAGGATTGGCAAACCCCTAGCTCCTATTTCCTTGTTTGTTGTGCTGCTGTTGTGAGTCCATCTCACTCATTTACTTGCCACCACAGTCTACATACACAATCCAATTACAACTGGGAAGAAGTTACCGTTCTCCTCCTAATTACACTTGCCCTGTGCAGGGCATAGAGAAACTTAGTTGGGTGCCAGGATTGGCAAACCCCTAGCTCCTATTTCCTTGTTTGTTGTGCTGCTGTTGTGAGTCCATCTCACTCATTTACTTGTTGCCACTTGTCACCACAGTCTACATACACAATCCAATTACAACTGGGAAGAAGTTACAGTTCTCCTCCTAATTACACTTGCCCTGTGCAGGGCATTGAGAGACTTAGTTGGGTGCCAGGATTGGCAAACCCCTAGCTCCTATTTCCTTGTTTGTTGTGCTGCTGTTGTGAGTCCATCTCACTCATTTACTTGCCACCACAGTCTACATACACAATCCAATTACAACTGGGAAGAAGTTACAGTTCTCCTCCTAATTACACTTGACCTGTGCAGGGCATAGAGAGACTTAGTTGGGTGCCAGGATTGGCAAACCCCTAGCTCCTATTTCCTTGTTTGTTGTGCTGCTGTTGTGAGTCCATCTCACTCATTTACTTGCCACCACAGTCTACATACACAATCCAATTACAACTGGGAAGAAGTTACAGTTCTCCTCCTAATTACACTTGCCCTGTGCAGGGCATAGAGAAACTTAGTTGGGTGCCAGGATTGGCAAACCCCTAGCTCCTATTTCCTTGTTTGTTGTGCTGCTGTTGTGAGTCCATCTCACTCATTTACTTGTTGCCACTTGCCACCACAGTCTACATACACAATCCAATTACAACTGGGAAGAAGTTACAGTTCTCCTCCTAATTACACTTGCCCCCTGTGCAGGGCATTGAGAGACTTAGTTGGGTGCCAGGATTGGCAAACCCCTAGCTCCTATTTCCTTGTTTGTTGTGCTGCTGTTGTGAGTCACTCATTTACTTGCACAGTTCCTTGGTGCTTTTCCTTACTATCACATTATACATTCCCTGGCCTGAGCCACAAGAAGTGAGAAAAATGAGGAGGGGTCGCACAGCTAGAGGGCAGGGGAACCCCTATTAAGATAAATAGGGGCACGTTTCTGAGGGAAGGGACAGGAAGTAGTGCAGAAAGTGATACTGGTGCAACTCCCTCCTCGAGTAGCAGTGCCAGTGGCACAAGCAGCAATGTGCCATCGTCTGTCACCGAAGGAAGCATGGATGAGGCGTACCAAATCCCATCTTCGTTACCTGACAGCCCCACCCTTGATCAGCAAGAAGACAAGGGCTCTGATTCTGAAATGGCATCAGAATCAGAATCGGGCTCCTTGTATCTAAACCTGCCAGATTCTGAGGACCTGTTGGCAGGGACAGACTTAAGTCAGGCTCCAGGCAGTGACGGAAGGAGCAGCCCTCTTTCCACCCAGAGTACCACCAGTGAGAGCAGTAGTACTAGTCTACTTTCCCGGCAGGGCAGAGGCCACACCAGCACCACAGCAGTGGCAGCGGCAGGCAATAACAGAGGGGGCGTTACTTTCTGTAAGCCACGAGGGTGTCTTTGGGACCATTTTGAGAACAGCCCCCAAGACGCAAGGATGGCGGTGTGCAAGATATGCGGGGTGGTCTTGCGCAGGGGGAATGACCCCAAACACCTCTCCTCAAGTGGGTTGCGCAGCCATCTGATGAGGAAGCACCCTGGGACTCTGCCTGGAACCCTGTCAGGCCCTTGCTCTTCAGGGAGGAAGAGAGGGGAAGAAGGGTTAGAGATAGAGAAAGAAAAACACAGCTCCGCTAGTGAGAGTGGGAAGAGGCAGGCCACTCTGCAGGAAGTGGGGCTGTTGGGTGGGACTTTTGTCAGCCCGCGAAATAGGGCCAAAGCACAGGAGACCACCACTCGAGTGGTGGGTGAAATGGTGGCCATGAACGGGTTGCCCCTCTCCTTTGTGGAGTCATCAGGCTTCCGGCACCTTCATAAGAACATAAGAACATAAGAAGAGCCATGCTGGATCAGGCCAAAGGCCCATCTAGTCCAGCTTCCTGTATCTCACAGCGGCCCCACCAGATGCGTTTGGGAGCGCATGAGACTAGATATCTGTCTCCTGATACCACTCCCCTGCATCTGGCCCTTGAAGTACCCTGGTTTAAAGCCTAGAGATTACACATCTCCATCATGGTTTGTAATCCGTGATGGACTTTTCCTCTAGGAATCTGTCCAATCCCCTTTTGAAGGCATCCAGGCCAGATGCCATCACCACATCCTGTGGCAGGGAGTTCCATAGACTTACAACACGCTGGGTGAAAAAATATTTTCTTTTGTCAGTTCTTACTCTCCCAGCACTCAATTTGAGTGTATGTCCCCTAGTTCTGGTATTCTGAGAGAGGGAGAAGAGCTTCCCTCTATCCACTTTACTCATACCCTGCATTATTTTGTATGTCTCAAATCATATCCCCCCTCAAGCGCCTTTTTTCCAGACTAAAGAGGCCCAATTGTTTTAGCCTTTCTTCATAAGGGAGGTGCCCCAGCCCAGTAATCATTTTAGTCGCTCTCTTCTGCACCTTTTCCAGTTCCACTATGTCTTTCTTGAGATGCGGTGACCAGAATTGTACACAATACTCCAGGTGGGGCCTTACTATTGTTTTATATAACGGCATTATAATGTTGGCTGTTTTATTTTCAATCCCCTTTTTGATAATCCCTAGCATGGAATTGGCCTTCTTCACTGCTGCCACACATTGGGGAGACACCTTCATGGAGCTGTCCACCAACACACCAAGATCTCTTTCCTGATCCGTCACGGATAACTCAGAGCCCATGAGTTGATAGATGAAGTTTGGATTTTTTGCCCCAATATGCATTACTTTACATTTGGTTACATTAAAACGCATTTGCCATTTCTCAGCCCACTCCCCCAGTTTGGAGAGATCCTTCTGGAGCTCTTCACAATCTTCTCTGGTTTTTACCACATGGAAAAGTTTTGTGTCATCTGCAAACTTGGCCACCTCACTGTTTATCCCTGTCTCCAGGTCATTTATGAACAGATTGAAAAGCACCGGTCCCAGGACCGAGCCCTGGGGCACACCGCTTTTCACTTCTCTCCATTGTGAAAATTTCCCATTGACACCTACTCTTTGTTTCCGGGATCTCAACCAGTTCTCAATCCATAAGAGGACCTGCCCTCTTATCCCCTGACTATGCAATTTTCTCAGCAGCCTTTGGTGAGGGACTGTGTCAAAAGTCTTTTGAAAATCCAGATAGACTATATCCACCGGTTCACCCAAATCCACGTGCCTGTTGACCTTTTCAAAAAATTCTAAAAGGTTTGTAAGACAAGATTTACCCTTACAGAAGCCATGCTGATTTTCTCTCAGCAAGGTTTGTTCTTTTATGTGTTTTAAGATTTTCTCTTGGATGAGGCCTTCCACCATCTTCCCTGGGACAGATGTAAGGCTAACCGGCCTGTAGTTTCCTGGGTCCCCCCTCCTTCCTTTTTTAAAAATTGGTGTGACATCTGCTATCCTCCAGTCCTCCGGCACTGTGGCCGTTTTAAGAGACAAGTTGCATATAACCGTTAAGAGATCTGCAATTTCATTTCTCAGTTCCCTCATAACCCTTGGGTGGATGCCATCTGGGCCCGGTGACTTGTTAATCCTCAATTTATCAATTAGTCCTAAAACCTCCTCTCTTTTAACCTGTATTTGATTTAATTCTTTAGTCAAGAGGGGCGGCTCAGGCAGCGGAATCCGCTCAAGGTCCTCTGTCGTGAAGACAGACGCAAAGAACTCGTTCAATTTCTCTGCAATGTCCAAGTCCTCCTTAACCTCCCCTTTTCCTCCCTCACCATCCAGAGGCCCAATTGGTTCTCTGGCAGGTTTTCTACTTCTAACATATTTAAAGAAGCTTTTATTATTACCCTTTATATTTATATTGCTAGCCATGCGTTCCTCAAAGTCTTTCTTTGCCTCCCTTATCATCTTTTTACATTTCTTTTGCCAGAGTTTGTGTTCCTTTTTATTTTCCTCATTTGGGGAGGATTTCCATTTACAGAAGGACCTCTCCTTGTGCTTTAGAGCCTCTCTAACTCCACTCGTTAACCATGCCGGTGTCCTCTTGGACTTAAATGAGCTCTTCTTTCTTTGTGGTATGCACTTGTGCTGGGCCTCTATTATTGTTGTTTTAAACAGGCTCCATGCACACTGAAGAGATTGGATTCTTCTAACCCTCCCCTTCAGTTTCTCTCTAACTAGTTTCCTCATCTGAGGGAAGTTTGCCCTTCGAAAATCAAGGGTTTTTATGTCTGATTTGGTTGACACTCTTCCTCCGACATGCATGGCAAAGGTACTTGCAGCATGGTCACTGTTCCCCAGAGGCTCAGTGACATTCACATCCCTGACGAGGTCCTGAGTATCACACAATATTAGATCTAGAGTTGCCTGTTCTCGGGTGGGCTCCATGACAAGTTGCTCTAAGGCACAGTCATTCAGCAAGTCGAGAAACCCAGTTTCTCTTTCTTGCCCAGAGCTCGCATTGGCCCAGTCAATGTGGGGATAATTAAAGTCCCCCATGATTACTATCCTATCCCTCTTAGCCACCTCCATGATTTCTCTCCTCATTTCAAGGTCCCCCTCAAGTTTTTGATCTGGTGGACGATAGAATACTCCAACTATCACATCACTCTTTGGACCTGGTAGTTTAACCCACAGTGATTCTATGGCGGAGTCAGACCCTCTGTCAATCTCCATTCTGCTGGATTTTATGCCTTCTTTGACATAGATGGCCACTCCTCCTCCAACCCGCCCCTCTCTATCCCTTCTATAGAGTTTATAGCCTGGGATTGCTGTGTCCCACTGGTTCTCCACATTCCACCAGGTTTCTGTTATGGCTATTATATCAATGTTATCCCTAGCTGCCAGATGTTCAAGTTCTCCCATCTTTGCTCGGAGGCTTCCCGCAACAGCTGCTGCCTTGTTCTTCTCCCCCCACAGCTTTTATTTTCAGTAGACGAACTGTCACATTCCGCTATTCTGCCAGTGTTAATACTTGCTATGTCATCTCTATGTGATTCTCTACCCTCTCCAACCTCATTCCCCGAGGATGAGGTGTTCCGAACCGGATGCCACACAGCTCCTGTCGGCTTTCCCCCAGTTATCAGTTTAAAAGCTGCTCTGCTGCCTTTTTGAGGTTGAGTGCCAGCAATCTGGTCCCATCATGATTCAAGTGCAACCCATCCCTCCTGAACAGGTTTGGCTTGTCCCAAAATGTTCTCCAGTTCCTGACAAATCTAAAGCCCTCCTCTCGACACCATCGCCTCATCCACGCATTGAGGCTTCTGAGTTCTGCCTGCCTGGCGGGACCTGCACGAGGAACAGGTAGCACTTCTGAAAATGCTACCTTGGAAGCCCGGGACTTCAATCTTCTACCTAGCAACCTGAATTTGGCTTCCAAGACTGACCGCTTGGCCTTCCCGACATCGTTGGTACCGACGTGTACCATGATCACTGGCTCCTTCCCAGTTCTCTCTAACAAGCTATCTATATTTCTGGTGATGTCTGCAACCTTTGCACCCGGCAGGCAAGTGACCATCCGGTTATCATGCTCCTCACAAATCCATCCCTCCGTATTTCTAATGATAGAATCCCCTAGCACAATGAGCTTCTCTCCTGCAGCCTGGTCATCAACATGTACCTGATCTTGTATCTCATCAATAGTGATGAGGGAGAGATCCTCCGGTGGAACCACTTCTTCCCTATGTGTGCCTCATGAGGTGTGCTGAGGGAAAGAGCTTCAAATTGATTGTGCAAGATGAGACTCTCTGAGCGATGCCTTGGCCTTCTACTCCTTTGAGTCACATTCCTCCACCCATCCACCTCCTGAGTTGGGGGAGTGACTTCCTCCTCTGAAGTGTGCCCTGTCTCTTCTTGGACCTGGATAGTCTCTTCCGCTCTGTCCAGGAACTGCTCAAGCTCCTTAATATGTTGCTGGTCCACTATGCGAGCCTCTAGCTGCTGGACCTTCTCTTCCAATAGCGCTACCAGCTTGCACTTGCAGCAGATGTAGTTCTGCACACGCTCTGTCAAGATAACAAACATAGCACAAGTACTGCAGGTAACTACAGCTGCTCCCTCCAACTCCATTTTAACTATTACAATAAAATGTATTCAAGGTCTAAAAAATGTAAACTTGCACTTTTTTTTTAATCTAGTAAGACTCTTTACTTCTTTTATTGTTTAGTCAAAATCTAACAGTGTAGGGGCCGCTAAAGCACCTCTACTCCAACTGCAAGCACGTCAGGAAGTGTAGGACCTCCTGAGGAGTTGCTTGGCTTGGGAACTCAATTAAACCCAATTTTTTTTTTTTTAGTTTGCTGCTGGTAGCAGCTATTTAAAGCTAAAACTCCGCCCCTTGCTCCTGCAAAAAGAAGAAGTTAGCTCTGCCCTTTGGCCGTGTGCTCCTCTGACCAGCTCCTTCCTCTCTGCTGCTCTGCCAGAAAAGGACCTGATGAAGCACGTGGCACCATGGTACGAGACTCCATCCCGGCGTACCTTCTGCAGGCGGGTGATTCCCTCCCTTTATGAGGATGTCAGGGACAGGATCCGGGCCCTGCTGCAGGCGGCCAGAGGGAGGAAGATCCACTTCACTTCCGACCTCTGGACCGGTGGGCACCACGGATACCTCTCACTGACGGCTCATTGGTGGCAACCCAAGGAGGTCCTGGAGCCCCGGTCAGCCCATGAGCAGCTGCAGGGGGAGGCACAAGGCAGCACCCCAAGAGGGTATAGGGTGGTGCTTCTCCAGGCACAAAGCATGGAGGACAACGCCACAGGGATCAACATTGCTGACGTTCTCAAGACAGCAATAAGAGAGTGGGGATTGGGGACAGAGGGACAGGTCAATCGTGGAGTCATGGTTACAGACGCGGGCCGTAACATGACCAACGCGGTTCTTGGGGCAGGGTTCCAGGGCATCGTGTGCGTAGCACACAAACTGCATCTAGTGGTGGGCGATGCCATTGGCCTGGGTGCACCAAAGGACTCCTGGAGTGAGGGGACCACGGAGACCAGGGCCTTGCTGGACAAGTGCCGGAAGATCGTGGGGCACTTCGCTCGCAGTGTCAAGGCAGCCAGGATGATGCGTGAGAGGCAGGCGGAGACGGGCCGACCGGAGCACGTCCTGATCCAGGACGTGACCACCCGGTGGAACTCCACCCACGAAATGGTCAAGCGTCTGGTGGAGCAGAAGGAAGTGGTGGAATACATCATGTCAACCACCCCAGTCCTGCATGAGGGGAGGGAATTGGACCTTGGTGCTACCGAGTGGCTCGCCCTCTCCCAGATGGCGGGTATCCTGCAGCCTTTTGAGGAGACCACTCACGTCCTCAGCAGCTACAACGCCAGCCTGGGCCATGTTCTCCCCCTGGTCAATGCCCTTTGCCAACGCCTAGAGACCAGTATCCGGGAAGAAGGCAATCTTCTCCCTAAGAGCAGGGCATTGGCAGACAGGCTGTTGACCGGCGTGGATACCCGCCTTGGCCCACTCAGAAGGGAAAAGGTGTACCAGATGGCCTGCCTGTGCGACCCTCGCGTCAAGGGTTCCCTGGCGGCCAGCACTGCCGAACTGAAATCCTGGAAGACGGAGCTATGCCGTCAAGTCAGGGCTGTCTCCGATGAGGGCCAGGCGTTTCAGAGGGCGCACGGAAGCCAGAGCGATGCTGAGGAGGAGTCCTCGCAAGGATCCACATCCCTCTGTACTCCAGGAGCGTTCACCCAGAGACCAGGTTCCGTTCCAGCAGCCAACTACCTGGCCTCTGCCCTAGCCATGGCAGTTTCCTCCTCAGTGGAGGCAAGGGAGGAAGAAGTAGCAGACCCCGCTCAGACCATGGTGAAGGAGTACATGGCCGAGCCCCTCCAACCCCTCAGCTCGGACCCACTGCACTACTGGGCCAGAAAGGCAGACCTCTGGCCCGCTCTTTCAACTCTGGCGTTGGACCTCTTGTCTATCCCACCCACCAGTGTCCAGAGTGAGCGTGTCTTCTCCCACATGGGAGATGTCCTGAGGCCGTGCCGCTGTCGCCTGGACCCGGAGACGGTGGAAAGGTTGACTTTCATCCGCTTCAACCTTTCCACCTTGGGATTACCCCAACACTCCAAGAACTAAGTTGCTGCCTGTAACCTAACCTCCTGCCTGCAATCCTCCATGCCCACCTGCAAGCCTGCCTGCCTCCCCTTGGCCCTACGAGCCTGCCTGCCTGCCTGCCTGCCTGCCTGCCTGGCCCTGTGACTACCTGCCGACTCCAGTGCCTAATGCCTGCAGAACTGCCTGCCTGCCTACCTGTATTCTCTCACACACACAATTGAAGGGTACTATTAGTGGCCCAATTTTTCTAGCCCTGGCCTGTCTCCAAACCAGGCAGGGCCACTCAAAGTGTCATTGGAAAGGGTCTGTCTGTATTGGCCCAATGTTTCTCCTTTTGCCATGGCTGGTCTGAGAGAGACCCTAATACCTGCCTTCCTTGGTGCTTCACACCATTCCCTTGGCCCTACGAGCCTGCCTGCCTGCCTGCCTGCCTGCCTGCCTGCCTACCTGCCTGCCTGCCTACCTGTATTCTCTCACACACAAAGTGGTGAGGAAGCACTTTACAACAACCTACCTCAAAGACTGAGTATCAGGGGGCAAGCTCCCCTCCTTACAGCCTTAAAGAAATAGACCCACCCAGTTCTCCTGCTTCCACTCTGTCTTCTTGGTTGCCAAAACCCGGTCTCCTGGGGTGGCGAGAGAAACTCTGCCTGCCAAGGGAGCCTCCATGTTTGGTTCTTGGTGGATACTCTGTCCCACACTGACTGTGTGAGTCTGTAATTTACACAGACCTAGCTCTGTCTCCTCCGCCACTCTTTCTACTGGGCTGCCAGCCGTGGCTCACAAAGAAGGGAAACGTCCTTGTTGTGTGTGCGTACTCCTGGCCGAAAGTCCCCTGTGTGGATCTTGGTGCTGTGCTGTGTGACTCATTGTGCGCACACTTGGTGCTTAAACATTTTATAATCATTTCTGCCCTAACCCCGGAACAAAGGCTGCCGGACCAGAAAAGTTACTGGTTGCAAATCTAGGTTGTGATTGATGATGATGATTGAGTTATGGGAACACTCTTCAGGAACAGCTGGTGGTTGGCTTAGGGTTAGGGTTAAGGGGGATGTTTAGGCCTCCGCTACTCTGTCCTCTGGGCTGCACCACACTGTGTCTCACTAAGAAGGGCTGGAGTGGAATGTACTTGCGCGTACCACAGTTCAGCACAATAATCGTTTGTTTCTTAGAAATAGAAGAGCCTTTCAGGAGGAAGTTCCAGGCTTGGCTCTTGGAGTTGTGGAACTGCTGTGATTCACTACGAAGGGCATGGAGATGGAATGCCGGCACGGCAGTTAGGAGCAGTCTACCAGCACACAGCTGGGAAAGAAAGTCAGAAAGCTTGGCTTGCTGTCCTTTTGGAAGCCTGTGTGGTCAAAGACTCAGACTCACTCTAGCTCTGTGTCTTCTCCCTGCCTGCCTGTCAGGCTCCCCCCACTTCCGGCTTAGAGGAGGCCTTCCAGCCGCTTCTCCTTCACCCTAACATCATGGTCCAGTTAGTGCTTCAAGTTCAGCCCTGTCGCCACTGCCCTCAACTTGCCCATGCAGCAACCACGGCTGTGCCCGCTTCTTGGCGGAAAACCTCTTGAAGACCAACTGTAACAGTGCATTCACTCAACAACTATTTGTTTGCACACACTGTGCCTCACAGAGAAGGGAATTGTGCTTGTGTGCTAGAAAACAGCCGTGGGGTGGGCCCGTGATTAGGCAGAACTCATGCGAAAGCACCCTTGGACTCTGCCTGGGACAGTGACAGGACTCTGCAGGAAGGAGTGCCGCAGTGTGGGAGTGTTGTCAGCCTCCGGACCGCCAATTAGTCTTCAGTGGGCTGCCATTGCCATACACTGTGGCTCACAAAGAAGGGCAACTTACTGCCATGCTGGTGGCCCTCTGTCACCGTTACAAATAGGACAGTTTATCAGAAAGTTCAAGGCTTGGCTCTTAGAGTTGTGGGGAATGTGATTCACTACGAAGGGCATGCCACTGGGATGCAATGCACTGACTGTGGCTCTCAGTGAAGGGAGGGAGCAAGGAAGCCTCCACTCCAGGCTTGGTTCTTTGTGGGTACTCTGACTCACAGAGACAGTGAGCCTGTGTTTCTCAGGCCTACTGTCTTCCGTGGACTGCAAAGCTATGTCTCACTGAGAAGGGAACATGGCTGTGCTGGCCTGCTAGGAGTTTATGGCCGGGGAAAGCAGCACACAGCTGTGTAGGAAGACCCTCTGGCTTGCAGTCCTTTTGGCAGAGTGGTCTCACGCCTCAGAGTCAGACACCATGTGGACTCTGCTTTTCCACTGGGCTGCCAACTGTGGCTCACGAAGAAGGGCAATTTCCTGGCATCCTCCTCAGGCCATTCAGTCACGCTGGGGAGCTGGAGCTTCCTGGCAATGTTCCTCCCCTACGGAGGCCCTGTGGCCTCAGACTCAGGCTATGTGGGCTCCTCCAGCCACTCTTTCCTCTTGGATGCAAAACGCTGTGGCTCACTAAGAAGGAAAGAGAAGTTGTGTGTGCAGCACGCACTCCAGTAGTTTCTCTGACAGTTCCATCCAGGCTTGGCTGTTGGAGTTGTAGGAGCTGGGATTCACAACGAAGGCCATGGTCGTGGTCGGGATTGCTGGCCCAGCATTCAATTACTCCAGCTTGTGGCCTCCGCCACTCTTTCCTCTGGGATGCAAAACACTGTGCCTCACTAAGAAGGGAAGAGTACTTGGGTGCCAGCACTCCAGTAGTTTCTCTGACAGTTCCATCCAGGCTTGGCTGTTGGAGTTGTAGGAGCTGGGATTCACAACGAAGGCCATGGTTGTGGATTGCTGGCCCAGCATTCAATTACTCCAGCTTGTGGCCTCCGCCACTCTTTCCTCTGGGATGCAAGACACTGTGCCTCACTAAGAAGGGAAGAGTACTTGGGTGCCAGCACTCCAGTAGTTTCTCTGACAGTTCCAGGCTTGGCTGTTGGAGTTGTAGGAGCTGGGATTCACAACGAAGGCCATGGTCGTGGATTGCTGGCCCAGCATTCAATTACTCCAGCTTGTGGCCTCCGCCACTCTTTCCCCTGGGGTGCAAGACACTGTGCCTCACAACGAAGATAAGAGGACTTGGGTGCCAGCCCTCCATTAGTTTATTGCAAAGTTGCAGGCTTGGCTCTTGGAGTTGTGTGGGAACCAACTGTGATTCACAAAGAAGGGCATGGTAGTAGACTGCCGGGCCGGCAGGTAGCAAGTCTACCAGCACACAGCTGGGGACTTGGGGAGGAAGAGTCAGACTCAGAATGTGGCTTGCTGTCCTTTTTGCAGCCAGTGTGGTGCCAGACCAAACTCAAGGTGATTGGCCTCCTCCTCCAGTCTTTCCTCTGGGCTGCAAGACACCGTGTTTCACATGGAAGGGGGTCCCTGATACAGCACCGCCAAGACTTAGTCAAAAAGTGACATGTGGTGGACGGTGGTGCATCGCAGGCAGTGTGGTGCCAGACCAAACTCAAGGTGATTGGCCTCCTCCTCCAGTCTTTCCTCTGGGCTGCAAGACGCCGTGTTTCACACAGCAGGGAGGTACTGATTTGAACAGCATTCGTACGTACAGCACCACACCAAGACTTAGTCAAAAAGTGACATGTGGTGGACAGTGGTGCATCACAGGCAGTGTGGTGCCAGACCAAACTCAAGGTGATTGGCCTCCTCCGCCAGTCTTTCCTCTGGGCTGCAAGACGCCGTGTTTCACACGGAAGGGGGGTACTGATTTGAACAGCGTTCGTACTACGTACAGCACCACCCAAGAGTTTGTCAGAAAGTGCCATGTGGTGCATCGCAGGCAGTGTGGTGCCAGACCAGACTCAAGGTGATTGGCCTCCTCCGCAACTCAGTCCTCTGGGCTGCAAGACACTGTGACCCAAGGCCAGTGGCATTTAAATTCCTGTCATGCCATTCAGCTCCATCCTTTTTATACTGGAGCTGGCAATGAGCCTGCCGCACTCTGGCTCTGTGCTGTGGTGCTCTCATACTCTGCCTTGTGGCCTGACCGGAGTGGCCGCCCTTACTCTGGCCTTATGGAGCAGAGATAGTCCTCCTCCTTGTATAGCCTAGTGGGCTGGGCTGTGGGCTGTAAAACTTAAGCCAGGGCAACCCAGAGCCCTATCCCATTCCCATCCCTACCAAAACTATTCCTGGCTGTAGCTACTAGCTAGGTACGTAGCTTAACCACCTCAGGCTCTAACTGCTAATGTTTTTTTTTTACCATGACCAAAAGCAGGGTTGCATTGGCTTTGGCTTTATTGCTTGTCCTTTAAGTGTGTGTGACTTTGACTGTGAATGTGAAGTGAAGGCAGAAGGACCTTGGTGATGGGGGGCCAATTTGAGAGGAGTAGAGGAGTAGACCCCTCATTCAGATTTGGGGAGGAACGGAATGTCTGTTTCTCCTGCTGCCTCTGAGAGAGGTGGAGGGGAGATGGGATGGATTCAAAACCAAACAACAAAAAAGTACAACAAACAGGCACGTCAGCCAGACCAAGTAGGGTGGCTGGCTGGTTCAGCATCAGCAGATTCAGCAGCACAGCAGACCAAGAGAAAAAAAGAAATGCAAATTTGTTTCTGCCCCACTTTGTTTGCTTAGGATGCACTAGCCTTGTTGTGCAGCAGCAAGTCCATCACCCAGGCAGGTTTAAACTGTATTTCGCCTGCTCATTTGCGGGACCCGCACCCACGCGCCCACCCGCCCGTGCGCGTGCCCGACCGCCCGCCCGACCGCCCACGCGCCCGACCGCGCGCTAGCCACTCCCCCTGCCGCTGCCGCTGCCGCTGCCGCCGCCCACGCATGTACCCCCGCGCCACCGCCACCGGCGCTGCGCCCGCAAGCCGCAAGTCTCGGTCGGACGTCAAAATGCGCGAAATCGCGACAGAAACGGAAACGAAAAAACGAACCGACTAATTTTTGCGAATTTTCGCGAAAAACGGAGACGACCCGAAACGGAACCGGCCCGACTAACGACAACTCGAAAAAAAATTTTTCCAAGTCGTGCCCATCTCTAGTTCTCAGTTATCCAGGTGAGGTTATCCGGAAGTTGAATCATGGCAACTCAACTTCTTTTCTTGTGAGATTGAAGTGTTTCACTGCCCGTCCAAGTTGCTTCATCAGTCTGAGGAAAGTTAGTGTGAGGGTTCCAGTTTATAGTACACCTTGGTTTCATGCCACCTGGTCTGAACAGGCTCGTTAAGTGGACATTGGCCTGAATAGGCTTGTTAGATGTACAATGGTTTGGGTTGTGTGAAACTCCCACCTATGCAAATGTTCCCAACACCCATTAAGTATGGATCATTAGCTGTGGCCTTTCTGGTGGACGTGTGAAGTGCTTATGATTTGTCTAGGGATTGATGAAAGGGCAGCATGATAAGAAACAGACAGATGGTGTCTGAGTTTCCCATTGCAGTTGAGAGAGGGGTTTTCAATACACACATGAATGGCCTCCCTGACCCCTTTCTCAAACCATCTGCAGACTCCAAAACTCACTGGACTTGCTGTGTGAATTCCAAAAATCCAGAAAGTCAAGAATTCTGGAGCAAATTATAGATCAAAGATCAACAAACATCCCCAATCTGCAACAGACATACCCAATGGTCTTGGGTAGTTAATAGATCCTCAAAGGCTTTCCCAGCCTCGATCTGATAGCTGTTGTGAGTTTTTCAGGCTGTTTGGCCGTGTTCTGGAAGTTTTTCTTCCTGAAGATTCCCCAGACTCTGCGGCCAGCATCTTCAGAAGGCAAGGAGATTAGGGAACTAGGAGTTCTCTCTGTGCTCTGGGTTATAAAGTGAGTGAGACTGTGGGGTTTTAAAGTTATGGGAAAGGGGCAAAGTTGTCCTGTGCAGGAGAATAGGTGTTAGTCATTGTATTGTGATGGAGGGATTAAGAAGTTTCACAACAGCTAGTTCTGTTTGGCCAATGTCTGGCTTAGGGAGGGTGCTGCTGGCTGGGGCATCTCACGAGATATTGTCAGCTGTGGAAGGGTTAATCAATAAGTATGTAATTAATAAGTAATATGGATAAGTGATCATTGTATATTTAAAATGTAACGTAATCACTGTGTAATGTTACAGAGTATATTAAAGAGTTAAAGAGTATATTAAGAGCACCAAGCTGTGTAAGGCAAACCACAGTGGCTTCCTGGTGACGGCTGATGGTGCCCAGCAGCAGGAAACACCTGTTAAGAAAGGGGGGTTGAATCTCAGACTGGCAGAGAATGTGGAAGTGGCACGAGCTTATGAATCTTACTGTCTTAGGTGGGGGTTGTGAATAATGGGCAGTGTCTGAAGGTGTGGCTGGTCAACTGAAGGTGTGGACAAGGGTCTGAGATTGTATAAGAACCCTGGATTTTGGTGAAATCGGGGTCTTCTCTCAGTTAATGAGAAAGACCCTCTACGCGTAGAGTTCTTCTTTGATTCTTGTATGCTTTTTGCTAAATAAATCAGCGCTGAAGACCTGACTTCCTGACTTAGCCTCATTTTTGAGAACTCCTTGTCTCTTTGCACTTAGAATATTTTTGAGCACTGAACCACAATCTTACAATATCTTGTCCAAACTTCGTAGATAGAGATGGGCACAACCAGAAAAAAATGACATTTCGAGTTGTCGTTTGTCGGGGCGGGTCTGTTTCGGGTCGTTTCCGTTTGTCGCGATAATTTTCAAAAATTTGTCGTTTCCGTTTGTCGTTTGTCGATTGGGTTGGGGTTGGGGTTGGGGTTGGGGTAAGTGTGCTCTGGAAGGCACCTCTCTGGGTGCCTCTGACGTCTGACCCACTAAGAAGGGAAGGGAAGGGAAGCGTAACGCGAAGCCGCCGCGTACTATACATGACATTACATTATGTTAGGGTGGGGGGTAAGTGGCAGAGACACCTCTCTCTCTGGGTGCCTGTGACTCACTAAGAAGGGAAGCGTACTAGCGTACTGACGTACAGGTTAGGGAATGGGATAGGGGTAGGGGATAGTGGGCTGTGGGAGGCACCTCTCTGGGTGCCTGTGACCCACTAAGAAGGAAAGTGTACTTGCGTACGGATCTGGGTTAGGGTTAGGGTTACTGTAAGGGCTATGCTTAGGGGTACGGTTATGGTTAGGGTGGGTTAGTGGGCTGCACCTCTGGGTGCCTCTGACCCACTAAGAAGGACAGTGTACTGACGTATGGGTTAGGGTTAAGGTTAGGGTTAGGGTTAGTGGGCTTTTTATGCCCTCTGGCACATCCAGAAGTCTCCGTCAAAACCTGGCCGTGCGATTGGTGGAGTGGGTCAAAAAATTTGCATGGTCCCATCCCATGGCCAGCCCATCATTGCTCAGGTGTAAAAAAATAAAAATAAAATAAAATAAAATAAAATCAATGGAGACGTTTTATTGCAAGAAAAACCCACTGCTGCTACTATGAAAAAATCGGGCATTTAAAATACCTAATTTTCAAATGTTTCTGTGTTGCTTTGATGGGTTTTTGGACCACGGTTTAAAAATAAATATTGCTGTCGCCATTTTGGATCCCCCCCCACCGCATGGCAAATGGAGACGACGAGGATGCCCCCCCCCCAGTCTGGTACCAGCAGCCCAGGACAGGAGAGCTGGGGGAAAGGCTGGGGGACACCCCCCCCCAGAAACCACCCCTCTCTGGTAGGTGCCCTCACTCAGGCAGGCATATTTTCGCCTGCTTTTATGGCCGAGAATCGGGTTTTTTTTTTTAAACTTTTAAAACTTTTTTCCTGTGCTGCTTGGCATCGCGCGATCGCCGCGATGCCATGAACGACAACGAAAAACCAGACCCAATTTTTCTTTTTTGGGTTGGGTTCGAGCTGGAGCGGAGTAATTCTCGTTACCGTTACCCGTTACATAACGATAACGATAACCGAAAACGGAAACGAGAATTTCGCCGCTCCGTGCCCATGTCTATTCATAGATGTCATAGGTGGTATAGGACCCAAGTGTCGCAGTCTTGGAGAAAAGGTCTGCCTGTGTATTGTAAGGTTAACATATTGAAAACTAATTTCTATCATTCATCATTAAAGGTCTCTAAGCTTATTTCATGCTGAACCAGTAACACATGTTTCAAACTTTTGGGAAAGGGGCAGAGAACTTGGGCCTTTTCACACGACCCCTAAAATCCACGGTAAATGGCTCCCAGATCCGGAGCATAAAATTGTTTCCCCACCAGCTCCGGAGTTTACAAAAAATTAAGTGTGACCACGCCCACCTAAGCACATCCCAGCGCACTTTTCAAGTACCTGCTCTCCGGGGGTGAAAATTCCTGATGTGGATGTAACGTAGTGAGTGCCGGGCTCTCCTGGCTTCTCTTTGTTGTTGTTTTGCCCCCCCCGCCCCTTTAAGAGATCTGACTGCAGTGCCGGGAACAGAGGGAGAGGGCAGAACGGAGGTGAGCCGGCATTCTTTTCTTCCTTTTTTTCTCCCTCCCCTCACGCAGACAGCAGCCAGGAGTGCAGAGGGGGTGGGAACACAGGAACAGCGACAAACCCCTAAGATCTCTGGTCTGAATTTAAGTGATCAGCGGATCTTAGGGGTCGTGTGAAAAGGCCCGAAAGGTCTCTAAGCTTATTTCATGCTTAACCAGTAACACATGTTTCAAACTTTTGGGAAAGAGGCAGAGAACTTGTTTCCTAATGTACTTGCTTTGTACTGTGTCAAAACTGACAAAGAGGAACTACTTCTCAAGTGTCCTCTGCGAGGTCTTGCACAAGGACCAAGGTCTCAAGTAATGGGAATTTGCTTCATATACTCTATAACAGCCATGTCCAAAGTCAGGCCAGGGGCCAAATGCGGCCCGTTTTCAAATTTGGAGTGGCCCGCAGCCTCGCCTCCCCACCAGCTCAGCCTGTCACGTATCCCCACCACCTGGCCTCTCCCCATCCTGGATGGAGACGTCAGCTTACAGTTTTACAGTTTGCCTGTCCTCCCTGCCTCTGTCCACCCCACCCCCCGCCCACCCCCAGCCACCTGCCCAGCATACCCGCCCCTGGCTCTGTTGCTGCAGCGTCCTCCCCGCCTCCTTACATGTCCTAGAGGCTGGTCCAAAGTCCAGTCCAGGGGCCAAATGCAGCTGAATGGTCGCCCCGCCGCCACTCTCACACACATTTTCACCTCACCAAATCTGGCCCTCCTTGCAAAAAGTTTGGACACTCCTGCTCTATAAGATGGTTAATTTTGCTTCAGAATTAACCATCCTTAATGGGAATTTGCTTCATATACTCTATTCTAGGATGGGGTGGGGAAAACTTCAGGGGCTTGAACCAAAGTTGGCCTCCTGATCTAGTTGGACTGTAAATCACATCCTTCTTCATCATTAGTTGTTCCACCTAGAGCTGATGGGAGCTGAAGATTGACAACACCTGGGGGGCCAACCATTTCCTCACCCCACTTGCTCCTTCAAAATGACATCTTATTCAAATACAGTGGTACCTCAATTTACGAATTTAATCCATTCCAAATGCATGCTCTAAAGTCGGGGTACCTACCTAAAAAAATTGAGAAAATAAGTTAAAATATTAAAAAATGAAAAAAAAAATGTAAGTTGAGCAGACCATATCTAAAATTTATAAGGCGGTAGTTAAAACGCCAACAGTTTTCCGCTCGCAAGTCGAATTGCTCTTAAGTTGAGCCGCTCTTAAATTGGGGTACCACTGTATTCTGAGATGACAGTATGAAGACAGCATTAAATCTACAGTAACTTATTCCCAGGTGAGGCAAAGTCATTCTTTTGGGAATAAAGAGTTCATCCCGACATAGCAGAAGGATAGTTCAATGGTTTGGGGCCATGACTGCAGAAACCGAGCTTGGGGGTTCAATTCCCCATAGGGCGTCCATGGCGGGGGCTGGAGTCCATGACCCACGGGGTGATCAGAGGATGCTGATGATGATTATAAGGAACCTTAGCACTTGCCTCCCGCTCTCACCCTGTGTCCGCCACAACGTCTGGGGTCTTCATAACACGCCGACGGCTGCCATGGGTTTGTGGTCTCGCTCCGAGAGTCATGAAGCATTTACACGCAGGGGAGGTGGGAAGCAAGGCGCTGAAGAGGGTGAGGACGGTGAGCAGATGTACACAAATGCCTATGCTTCACTCATTCACAAGAGAAGTGTCAGCCTTCTCTCTCAACCGTGCATGTGTTTTGTGTTCCAACTTTTTCCTGGGGAATCAGATGATCCTCCAGATTGGGACTAGAGATGGGCACGAAACGAGCGATTTTTCGTTTTCGTTTTCGTTTTTTTGTTTCATTACACAATGAAAATGAAATGAATTTTTTTAAAAAAACAAAACGAAAACGAAACAACCAAATTTGCCATGTTTTTCGTTTTCATTGCAGCAGATGCATTGAACTAAAAAGAATGCTAACGAAACAGCAATTTTTCGTTTTCGTTTTTGTTTTTTGTTTCGTTACCTAATGAAACGAAAACGACATTTTTTTGCAAAAAACGTCACAAAAACGAAAACGAACCAAAACGGACCCCTAAATGACCAAACAACAAACGAAACACCATTTTTTTGAGTTGTGCCCATCTCTAATTGGGACTATAACCCCCCCCCGGCGGAATCTCAAAGCTTCCTTCTTTAAGGCCAAGGAAGATGGGGTGTCATCAGTTTGGAGAGCAAAGGAGGCAAGAGTGTTGTGGGTGGTGGTGGTGGTGGGTGTTAATAAGCCATTAAATTGCTTTTAAACATGCATTAAACATGCAGTCTAGAAAGGAGATGCCATTAAATCCAGCAGGAACTACTTCACGGAAATTCTGCTTAGCAATGATGTAATTCCGGATCAGGGAGAGAGAAGTTTTATTTTTCAGGCTAAAACCTCAGAAATAGGGCTAGAATAACCAGCTGTGTCAGCTGGGATGATTCGGGGATTCAGGAAATAGTAGTCTCTGTTTTCAAAAGGTTGCATTTCCTGGCTCTGCTTCTGAGTACATCTGTCTTTGAAATTCAACACGGTTCAGCCCCAACTCAATTCCAAGCCTCTTTCCTCAGAGGAGATCTTGGGCCCAGTGAAGCACATCAGGAATGCAAGGCAACCAGGAGATTCAATTAATGCAAGAGGTAGCAGTTTGAGAAATGAAATGAACGCAACAGCTTCAGCACTTAAGGTGTTTGTGGACACCAGATTCATGCGCCATCTGGGCTCCGAAATCAGCACTCTGGCCTCAAGAAGCTTCTGCTCCTCGCATCATAGAATCACAGAGTTGGAAGAGACCTCATGGGTCATCCAGTCCAACCCCCTGCTTTGCAGGAACCCCCATCACAGTGATTTCCGACAGATGGCCATCCAGCTTCTGCTTAAAAACCTCCAAAGAAGGAGACTCCACCACCCTCCTTTGGGGCAGCATCTTCCAGCTTTAACCATCAGGAAGTTCTTATTTATTTATTTATTTATTTATTTATACACCGCTCCATCTAGCCGCATGGCTACTCTGGGTGGTTTACAAAGTTGCACAAGTATCAATCAAGAAGATATACAATAAATAAACAATCCAATAATAAAAGCATAATAAGAAATAAAACAATATCTACCTGAGCATCAAACAGGGGCAAGATGGCATAGATGCAAACAAACAAACATAAACTAAAGTACACAAACAGCAAATCCTTCATTGTTCAAATGGAATCTCTTTTCCTGTAGTTTGAAACTATTGCTCCGAGTCCTGCATGCATGCGTGGGTGGATGAGTGTGTGCATGCAAAGAAAGAAAGAGGGACACCAAGTTTCCATGCATGGGAGAAGCATCGCTGAAAGAGTGGGTGCTGGAAGGCATATCGGAAAGAACAGCAATAGCGGTGGTTGCATTATACTTCCATAGGCATATTTTTTTGATGTTGCCACAACTTGTTGAGGGAAGGCGGGTGGGTTGCTTTCTGCTGCAGAGCATCATGGCAAGTTCCATTCATGCTTCACCCTGCCGTGCATGCAAGTTTGGTTCTGGAATAGGCCATAATCAGGCATTTATCAATGGGTTTCGTTGTAGCTGTTGGTGATTTTGTGTAGCTGTTAATAATGTGGGGCCAAGTGAAACATGTGCTGGGATAGAGGGTGCAGAGCTAAAAGAGGCAATGGGAAAGATGACATGTTTAATAATTATGATGATGGTGGTGGTGGTGGTGGTGGTGGTGATGATGATGATGATGATGATGATGATGAAACTATCAACCATATATTGAGTTGTTGCAGATGAAACTATCGACCATATATTGAGTTGTTGCAAGAAAATTGCTCAGACTGATTATAAACAGTGTCATAATGTAGTTGCTCAAATGGTCCACTGGAATTTGTGTCACAACTATCATCTGCCCATAGCAAAGAACTGGTGGCATCATAAGCCTGAAAAAGTGATTGAAAATGACCATGCAAAATTACTTTGGGACTTCCGAATACAGACAGACAGAGTTTTGGAGCATAATACCCCAGATATTGTGATTGTGGAGAAGAAAAAAGTGTGGATCATTGATGTTGCTATACCAGGAGATGGTAGAGAAACCAAGAAACAACTTGAAAAAAAATACCCGATATCAGGATCTCAAAATTGAACTTCAGAGACTCTGGCATAAACCGGTACAGGTGGTCCCAGTGGTAATTGGCACACTGGGTGCAGTGCCCAAAGAGCTAAGCAAGTATTTAGAAGAAATTGGAGTTGACAAAGCCACCATCAGTCAGCTGCAGAAAGCCACCTTACTGGGATCTGCTTGCATAATTCTCCGATACATCACGTAGTCCTAAACGCTTGGGAAGTGTTCAACTAGTGATTTGTAATACAAAATCCAACGTAGTTATCTTGTCTGCTGTGTGATAATTTAATAATAATAATAATAAAATAGCTGCTCACCTCAGGCACAGTCAGGCGTGAAGAATTCTGGGACCTGTTGTCCAACAAGGTCTGGAGGGACTTGCGTAGCCGACACTTGGTGCAGTTTTGGACTTTATTGGACTTGAGGGCAACAGGAGATGCCCGTGGACACAACAGCCTGGCTGAATGCGGGATACACAGGTTTTGGAATGGATGGTGGCAGGCTGATATTAATGGCCTTCTGTCCTTTTTGAGGAGAATGGTGGGAGATAGATAGATAGATAGATAGATAGATAGATAGATAGATAGATAGATAGATAGATAGATAGATAGATAGATAGATAGGGCCTTTTCACACGACCCCTAAACTCCACCGCAAATGGAGCTTAAAATTGTTTCCCCACCAGCTCCGGAGTTTACAGATAATTAAGTGCGACCACGCCCACCTAAGCGCGTCCCAGCGCACTTTTCAGGTACCTGCTCTCCGGAGGTGAAAGTTCCTGATGCGGATATAACGTAGTGACTGTCCGGCTCTCCTTGCTTCTGTTTGTTCTTTTTTTGCCCCCCGCCCCTTTAAGAGATCTGAATGCAGTGCGGGGAAGGCAGAACGGAGGTGAGCCGGCATTCCTTTCATCCTTTTTTTCTCCCTCCCCTCACGCAGCCAGCAGCCAGGAGTACGGAGGGGGTGGGAACGCAGGAACAGCGACAAACCCCTAAGATCTCTGGTCCGAATTTAAGTGGCCAGCGGATCTTAGGGGTCGTGTGAAAAGGCCCATAGATAGATAGATAGATAGATAGATAGATAGATAGATAGATAGATAGATAGATAGATCCAAATGTTGGATCTGGTTCCCACCCAAGCTTTCAGCTGCAGACAGGTTCAGCGTATGCTGAATTCCAGTCTTCCCCATCTGGTGCCTTTGATGGTGTGAACTGGCACTCGGTGTCTCTGCCATCTCCACCAGCGGCGCCTGCTCACAGAGGAAGCAGAAGTGGGAGGGAGCATTTCCAAAAATATATCAGCCGAGAGAGGCACCCAGACACCGCCAGCCCCGACAGCAGGTGTTTCTCCTGTTTATTGCCAGCCGCCTGCAAGCTGAAGTTAAACAGCACCAAAAACAAACAAACACCATACATACACATGCACGGGGACACAAATATACATATACACACAAGATGTACACAGGTATAAATACATCCAAACACAAACAGACAGAAACGGAGGGACACAGTCACAGAAGCGCAGATAGAAACACACACACATATGCCAGTACCCAACTACACAAATGTACATATGGATGCATAAGAGTACGTGCAATAATATATCCATGTATTTCTACACATGTAGAGACTGACACACAAATGTATGTATGTATGTATGTATGTATGTATGTATGTATGTATGTATGTATGTATGTATGTATGTATGTATGTAGGGGGCATGGTGGCTCAGTGGGCAAGAGCGCTGAAACTATTGCCTGCAAAGTCGGCAGCTCAGTGGTTCAAATCCCGGGTGCCACACAGCAAAATGATCCTGCTCTTAACCCCAGCTCCTGCCAACCTAGCAGTTCAAAAGCATGTAAAAATGCAAGTAGATAAATAGGTACCGCTGTTAAAGGCGGGAAGGCAAACAGTGTTCCGAGCGCAGAAATGCGTTTAGCTATGCCGGCCAAATGGCCACGGACTCGCACAGCACTGGCTCTTTGGCTTAGAAATGGAGATGAGCACCGCACCTAGAGTCGGACATGACTTGCACATATGTGTATGGGGAACCTTTATCTTTACATTTATGTATGTATGTATGTATGTATGTATGTATGTATGTATGTAGGTATGTATGTATGTATGTATGTATGTATGTATGTATGTAGGTAGGTAGGTAGGTAGGTAGGTAGGTAGGTAGGTAGGTACCCTGTTTCCCCGAAAATAAGACATCCCCTGAAAAAAGACCTACTTACAGTTTTGCCCCACACTGAAATATAAGGCATCCCCCCAAAATAAGGCCTCCCCGTAATAAGATAACAATAAATGTGTACCGTATTTTTCTTCATGGGAAAATAAGACATCTCCTGAAAATAAGACCTAGCGCATCTTTGGGAGCAAAAATTAATATAAGACGCTGTCTTATTTTCGGGGAAACACGGTAGGTAGGTAGGTAGGTATGGGAGTGGGAGGGCTTGGGTTGGGCTGGAGACAAATGCAATGAGTACCAAATATTGGAAGATAAACATGAAAATTGAATTCACACCACATAATCGGGGAAGGAGGGGATGCTCGGAACATGCCATTCATTCATTTATTTTTTTATTTATTTTTACAACTTATATGCCGCCCACTACCCAAAGGTCTCTGGGCGGCTTACAATCAAGGAATTAAAACAGTTAAAAACATCAAACAACAATAAATAATTAAAACAACAATAAAAACCTTATACTAAAACATCACACTAAAATTGCCATCAGAAGACCCACAATCTAAATTGTATCAATTAAAAAACTTCTGGAACAGGAAGGTTTTTACCTGGCGCCGAAATGTCATCAGTGTTGGCGCCAGGCGGATCTCACTTGGGAGGGCATTCCATAGCTTGGGTGCAGCTGCCGAGAAGGCCCTGTGTCTGCAAACCATCCCTCTTACCTCCTTGAGGGATGGCTCTTTCAAGAGGGCCCCCTGGCTTGATCTTAATTGCCAGGTAGGTTCATATGGAAGGAGGCGGTCCTTCAGGTATCCAGGTCCTAAGCCATTTAGGGCTTTATATGTCAAAACAAGCACTTTGAATTAGGCTCGGGAAGCAACTGGTAACCAATGTAGGCTACGTAGAATCGGCGTGATGTGATCCCTAGCGACTCCACCACTTACTAGCCGCGCCGCACGATTCTGAACCAGTTGTAATCGCCGAACCGTCTTCAAAGGCAGCCCCATGTAGAGCGCATTGCAGTAATCAATACGGGATGTTACCAGTGCATGCGTAACTGTTATGAGGCTCCGTTCATCCAGGTAGGGGCGTAGCTGATATATTTTCCGCAGCTGGAGAAAGGCACCCCTGGCCACCGAATCCACCTGGGCTTCCAGAGTTAGACCGGGGTCCAGGAGCACCCCCAAACTGCGGACCCTGTCCCTTAGGGGGAGTGCAACCCCGTCCAGAACAGGGAAGTGGCCCTCTAACTTGTCTGGCGAAGCACCCACTAACAGCACTTCCGTCTTGTCTGGATTGAGTTTCAATTTGTTAACCCTCATCCAGTCCATTATCTGGCCCAGACACGAGTTCAGCACAGAAACCGCCTCACCTGGATTGGTGGAAAACGAGAGGTAGAGCTGAGTATCATCAGCATATTGCTGAGTCCTCAGCCCAAACCTCCTGATAACCTCTCCCAGTGGTTCCATGTAGATGTTGAACAGCATGGGAGACAGTATAGAGCCCTGAGGAACCCCATGACATAAATGCCACGGGGCAGAGCAACTGTCCCCCAGCACCACCTTCTGGACACAGTCAGCCAGGAAGGAATGGAACCACCGCAAAGTGGTGCCTCCGACTCCCAACCTGGCCAGCCTATCCAGAAGGACACCATGGTCGATGGTGTCGAAAGCCGCTGAGAGGTCCAGGAGTATCAACAGGGTTGCACTCCCCCTGTCTCTCTCCCGGCAGAGGTCATCATACAGGGCGACCAAGGCAGTCTCTGTACCAAAACCCAGCCTGAAACCAGATTGAAATGGATCGAGAAAATCCGTTTCATCCAGCAGTGCCTGGAGTTGCCCGGCCACCACCCGCTCCAACACCTTGCCCAAATAAGGGAGGTTCGCTATTGGACGGTAGTTAACCACCAGCTCTGGGTCCAGGTTAGGTTTTTTAATGAGTGGCCTAATTACTGCCTCTTTTAAGGCAGCAGGGACCACTCCCTCTCTTAATGAGGCGTTTACAGCTTCCTGGACCCAGGTGCGAACTCCCCTGGCAGATCTTTCAATTAGCCAAGAAGGGCAAGGGTCGAGTGGCGTAGTGGTAGCAGGGACAGATCCAAGCACCCTGTCCACATCCTCGGGTCTCAATAATTGAAACTCATCCAATAATACTGGACCTCAGCACGGCACACTGGACACATCCCTTGATTCTGCACCAATAGTGGAGTCCAATTCCCTGCGAATCTGAGTGATTTTTTCCTCAAAGTGGACAGCAAACTCGTCACAGCGGGCTGCTGAGTGGTCCAGAACCTCCATCGTATTTCTCGGTTGAAGAAGGTCCCGGACCACCCGAAACAGCTCTGCTGGACGGCACTCTGAAGAAGCAATACGGTTTGTGAAATATTGCCTTTTCGCAAACCGTATCGCCACGGAATAGGCCCGATAATGGGCTCTAAGCCGTGTTCGATCGGACTCACAGTGATATTTTCTCCACTTGCGCTCCAGCCGTCTCCCCTCCTGCTTCATTGCCCGCAGCTCAGATGTATACCAAGGAGCTGTCTGGGCTCTGCGTAAGGGGAGAGGGCGCTTAGGTGAAATCGTGTCAACCGCCCGGGACATTTCCCTATTCCACAGGGTGACCTGAGCTTCGACAGGAGCGCCGACCATATCAGATGGATAATCCCCCAGAGCTTTCAGGAATCCATCTGGATCCATTAGTCTCCGAGGGCGGATCATCTGAATAGATCCCCCACCCTTGCAGAGGGTAGAAGAAGCTAATAGCCTAAACTTGACCAGAAAGTGGTCTGACCATGACAATGGAGTCAAAACCAACCCCTCCACATCCAAACCACCATCCTCCAATCCCGTTGAGAAGACCAGGTCTAAAGTATGGCCCTTCTCATGCGTTGGGCCGTTGACATATTGAGACAGCCTCATGGTTGTCATGGCGGCCATGAAGTCCTGAGCTGCCCCATTCAAGGCTGCCTCAGCATGGATGTTCATGCTAACAATGTGTTGACAGCATCCTGATGGGGCACAGATGTTGAGAACATCTGCCTTTAATCTCATTTGTCGTCATAGATGCTCCCCGTAACACTAGCAGCATCCACGCTTCTTTCACAGGTGGAGCCACGCTGCCACCAAGGACAGCCATGGTGGTGGGAGAAAAGGGGACAGAATTCTGCTCTTCCCCACCCTGAGTCCTTAACAGGCGATGCCTGCCCCATCTTGAGCTCTTTGGCGTGGCCCTTGGACATGCAACCAATGGGCTGTGCACCCGCCCCCTTCGAAGCATGTTGGAGAAGGCGAAATGTGAGCTAGGGTGTCAAGTGCCCTGAGCCTGACAGAGCTGGTGAAATGAACGTCAGCGCTCATGCTCATGGCATCTTTCCAAATTCCATGTTCAAACTTGCACTCAGCTCCCAATCCAAGAGGGTGCATAGCAAGGGAGGTCAGTCGATCGTCACTGTCGTCCTCATCTGCCACCAAGTGGCGCAGCGGTCCAATGCCTGTCCTGCAGGTAAAACTGTGCTCACGACCTGGGGTTCGATCCTCGGTAGCCGGCTCAAGGTTGACTCAGCCTTCCATCCTTCCGAGGTCAGTAAAAGGAGTACCCAGCTTGCTGGGGTTGGCCGGGGGGGGGGGAGGCAGGAAGGCGCTACTAGATGATGGGATGTCACCAGATATCAGTCAATCAATAAAGACCACATAGATTGCCGGAAGAAATATCAACAACCTCAGATACGCAGATGATACTACTCTAATAGCAGAGAGTGAGGAAGAATTAAAGAACCTCTTAATGAGGGTGAAAGAGGAGAGTGAAAAAAATGGGCTGAAGCTCAACATCAAAAAAACTAAGATCATGGCCACTGGTCCCATCACCTCCTGGCAAATAGAAGGGGAAGAAATGGAGGCAATGACAGAGTTTATTTTCTTGGGCTCCTTGATCACTGCAGATGGCGACTGCAGCAACGAAATAAAAAGACGCCTGCTTCTTGGGAGGAAAGCAATGGCAAACCTAGATAGCATCCTAAAGAGCAGAGACATCACTTTGCCAACTAAGGTCAGGATAGTCAAAGCTATGGTTTTTCCAGTAGTGATGTATGGAAGTGAGAGCTGGACTATAAAGAAGGCTGATCGCCGCAGAATTGATGCTTTTGAGCTGTGGTGCTGGAGGAGAGTCTTGAGAGTCCCCTGGACTGCAAGGAGATCAAACCTATCCATTCTGAAAGAAATCAACCCCGAATGCTCACTGGAAGGACAGATTTTGAAGCTGAGGCTCCAGTACTTTGGCCACCTCATGAGAAGAGAGGACTCCCTGGAAAAGGCCCTGATGCTGGGAAAAATCGAAGGCAAAAGGAAAAGAGGACGACAGAGAATGAGATGGTTGGACGGTGTCATCAATGCAACCAAAATGAATTTGACAAAACTCCGGGAGGCAGTGGAGGATAGGAAGGCCTGGCGAGCTCTGGTCCATGGGGTCACGAAGAGTCGGACACGACTGAACGACTGAACAACAACAGGTCATCAAGACCTTCTACCCAAGCTTCCATTCTTGGTTGAAGTCCTGAATGTGACCTTCCTCTCCTGGACTTCCCATTTTACCTCTAGATGTAGGTTAGGGTTAAATTTCTGCTTCGGCACCATTCCATGCCAAACATTTCAGAAGGATGTTGTCTCTCCGTACCACACACACACACACACACACACACACACACACACACACACACACCTCACCCTCTGTCGGCTGCCATGCGCATGTGCCAACCCCTCAAGCCCCACTCGACTAAGAAGTCTGTGATGTTTAGATTAGAGGATAATGTGCTGGAAATAATTGCCTTAATCAAGAAAGGTTAATTAGGCTGTCTGTGTGTACAACGGCTGAGGGTGTTATCACCGCGCACAGTTCACACGTGTGGCACCTTCACCTCGAGAGTAATTAGAGTTGTGCTCTGAACAGCCATGGCCACCGCTTGGAATATCTCGGCAAGGTGTTTCCAGGGGTTGGGTTTTGTAGTGACGCCACCGTGCTGGCACATGGGTGGGCACTGGGCACCAATACGTCACTTCTCCATCCAGGGGCATCACTTCCTTCTAAGAGCGTGGTCATGCTGCGTTTTCTGCGTAGTTTCCCGTTGGCGAATTGCACACTAAAAGATCGCGTGCTAACCAGGAAGAGAAGCAAATTCTGCTCCCGGCCGACCATGCCCCTCGAACAGCAGTTTCAGCGAAGCTTCCTAAACCACCACCCGGGGCTGGATTTAGAAACTTTGCTCAAAAATGCTTACTTATTTGCATCTGTAACCACGACAGGACCCTAAAAATACGCAGTAAATTCAGTGTCTCCCCTTTCTCCTCAGCTTAAAAGATGGAGCCTTGGAAACTGCAGCCGGAAAGTAGGACAAAATGCGTAGTACACAGGTTAGGACAGAACCAGAATAGGAAGGTACGACGCAGAGGAGAGGACACCAACTGCCCATTAAAAACCATGTGACCGTTCCCGGAAAAAAAATACACGGGAAATTTAAATACGAAGGAAACCCAGGTATGACCATGGTCTAAGACAGGACAGGAAGTCATCTGTCATTTATTCAGAATTGCATTTACTGCCACCTCTCCTTGTGTCTGTGGAACTCTGTTGGCTGTCTTCCTCTCCACTATATTCTCACCTTGTGAGGTAATCTTATAATATAATATACGGTATAATATAAACTTAAAACTGCAGATTAGAAGAGACCCTCTGGAGTCTGGACCATTGAGGCTAGCCACTGACTAGGAAGTTGGGGGGGGGGGATCGAACTCCCAACCTCTGGCTCCCCAGTCAGAGACGCAAACCACTGGATTGTCTGGCACATCTGGTAAAAATGCTGTTTTAAATGGGGTTTCTCTTGGGGCATCTAGAGGAAGGGAGAAAAACAACCATATCCCAAACTTTCTCTGTTTTGCTGTTGCTCTGCTTCTGATGGATGGGGATCCTATGGATTAATTGCTTCTAAAACATTGTATTATTAATAACAGCCCTGCCCAAGTCTTGCACACTTAAAGCCTCTTCTTCTTTGGTAAAGTCTTGAGCTTCCTTCTTTAAGGCCGAGAGGGGCTACACCGTCCTAATTTCACTCGGAAGATGATTCCAGAGTGTAGAGATCGCCACAGAGAAGGCACGATTCCGGGTTGAGGCCTTTTGCGCCTCTCGAAGAGTGGCGACCTGAAGGGAAAGGGATTGAGATGTTCTGGAGCCTCAAGGAGCCTCGTGGCGCAGTGGTTAAATGCCTGTCCTGCAGGTAAAACTGTGCTCATGACCTGGGTTCGATCCCTGGTAGCAGGCTCAAGGTTCACTCAGCCTTCCATCCTTCCGAGGTCGGTAAAATGAGTACCCCGCTTGCTGGGGGGGGGCAATGTGTAGCCTGCACACTGTAATTAAAATTGTAAACCGCCCAGAGACTACTTGTAGTGGTATGGGGCGGTATATAAGCAGAACACTTTGCTTTGCTTTGGTGGTCCAGGCCGACATTGACCTTAGGATGACACACTCCGTCAGATACTCAGGTCCCAAGCCATTGAGGCTTTTGTAAATCAAAACCAATGCCTTGAACCTTATTCAGGAGGCAACGGGCAGCCGATGTGAGTGTGGTCATATCTGCCCACAACAACTACCAGTCTGGCTGCTGCATTCTGCACCTGCTGCAGTTGCCGAACAAGGGTCAAGGGAAGCCCCATGTAAAGAGCGTTATAATAATCTATCTTCAAGATGCTCAGTGCTTGCATGACCAATTGACCATCCTTAGGGAGTTTCTGTTGAGGTACGGGCAAATCTGGGCGATTAGCCTAAGTTGGTAAAATGCTTCCCCTGATACGGCTGCCACCTGGGCCTCCAGGGACAACGACAGATCCAGGGTAATGCCCAGACTCTACGTTCTATCAACCAGCTGGAGAGGGGTTCCATCCAAGCTGGGTAGAAGGCCACTGTAGCCATACTCCCCCCCCCCAAGAAACAGTACCTCAGTCTTGTCGGGGTTGAGTCTCAGCCTGTAAGCCCTGGTCCATCCCAGAACTATATCCAGGCAGCGATTTAGGGCCCGCACAGCCTCTGTTGCAGAGGTGGTAAAGGAGAGATAGAAGTGCGTATCATCAGCCTACTGATGACAGCAGACTCCAAATCTCCGAATGACCTCAGCCAACGGCCTATGTAGATGTTAAACTTGGCCCTGTCGCTCCGGACTGTCCCCCCCGAGGCTAGCCTGTAAGACGAGCACGCGCGGGCGCGCCTTCTCAGTGGTGGGGCCGTCCGCCTGGAACAGTCTACCAAGCGACTTGCAGCAGGTCCCTTCCCTGGCGTCATTTAAGCAAGGGTTGAAGACGTTGCTCTTCAGGGAAGCTTTTAACATCAACCAGTCTTTTTTTCCCCCCTTTCCCAATGCAAGTTTGGATTGCTGCTGTCCTTGTCCGCCTTTTAACTTTTTAACTTTTTTTTTAACCTTTTAACTACTTATGTTAACCGCCCTGAGTTCCCGGTCTGGGAAGAAGGTGCAGTATATAAATAAATAAATAAATAAATAAATAAATAAATAAATAAATAGGGGAGTTTGCTGACCCCACAAGAGAAGGACCAAGGAGCTGACAACTCTCCACCCAGCCGTACTTGCCGGGCACGGTCCCGGAGGAAGGAGCAGAGCAAGCATAAAGCTGAACCACCCATCCCCACCTCTGAAAGCCTTACCCAGGAGGATACCGTGGTCGACAGTATCATCAAACGCTACGGGCATGTCGAGGGGGACCAACAGGGTAGAGCAACCCCTGTTGCCCCCCCCCCCATCAAGAGGGTTCCAATGCATCTTGCAATGTGACCAGGGCTGTTTTGGTCCCAAGACATGGCCTGAACCCAGATTGGAATGAAACCAGGACATGATCTTTCTCCAGGAATGACTGGACCCGCATGGCAGCAACCCGTTCCACCACCTTACCCAGGCAGGGAGCATCGGCTATCGGGCAGTTGTTGTTCACATCATGCAGGTTGTGCGGCATAAAGTTGCACAACACAATTCCAGACATCCTATAATTATAGTAATTATGCTTATGCATCATTCAGCTCCCCCAGCCTTGTAAGGCAAAGGCATTGCATCTGCTTGTGTGCTAGGTGGTGTATATACATTAGGGGTGGGGAATGTTGATCTGTTGTCTTCCTCCGCCTCTTTTTCCCTCTCTGCTCCTCCTTCCCATTAATCTTTCTAGGACATTTCATGGGGAAACAGAGCCACCTGCAGGATCCTGATCCCAAAAGCTTTTGCAATGTGATTTTTACCACCCTTGCCCTCTCACCTGTAAAATGAAAAGTCCCACCAGGCCAAGGCAGAGCTGCTGGCATTTTCTGACGATGCTGGGAATTGAGGGCGAGACAAGGGCCCTTTGCACACGACCCCTAAACTCCGGGGCAAATGGCTCCCAGCTCCGGAGCTTAAAATTGTTTCCCCACCAGCTCCGGAGTTTACAGATAATTAAGTGCGACCATGCCCACCTAAGCGCGTCCCAGCGCACTTTTCAGGTACCTGCTCTCTGGAGGTGAAAATTCCTGATTTGGATATAACAGTAGAGAGTGCCAGGCTCTCCTTGCTTCTGTTTGTTCTTTTTTTGCCCCCCGCCCCTTTAAGAGATCTGAATGCTGCCTGGAACAGAGCGAGACCGGCAGAACGGAGGTGAGCAGCATGCTTTTCTTCCTTTTTTTCTCCCTCCCCTCACGCAGCCAGCAGCCAGGAGTGCGGAGGGGGTAGGAACGCAGGAACAGCGACAAACCCCTAAGATCTCTGGTCCGAATTTAAGTGTGAAATAGGCCAAAGAGACCTTTGGTTGGCGGTTTTCAAGATGGGGACAATGCATGATCAATCTTAGGCGGGCCCGAAGTCTGTGACCTCCGGCAGAGGGGAGTTTTGGACACCTTGCTGTGATGCTAAGAAGCCAACCCCCCTTCTGCTCTCAGAGAGGGGAATCGTGGCACATAAAAACCCAACCCATTCACAAAATAAGCAAATTAACAACAATGTTCGACGTGCCAAAACAATGAGTATTGAAGCCATGAAGCGATGGGATCATTTTGAAAAGCCCATGCCGGGGAGGTGGTCAAAAAACGATTGACTGGCCAAATGAATCAAAGTTACTTGTGTGTTGTGTGAACAGAAATTTATAAAACAATTTACAGTGGTACCTCAACTTACAAATTTAATCCGCTCTGAATGCATGCTCTTAAGTCCAACTATTCTTGTCAGGGTATCTATCTAAAAAAAAAATTGAAAATCAGAAAAAAAAATGTAAGTCGAGCAGACCATACCTAAAATTTGTTAGGTGGCAGTTAAAACGCCAACAGTTTTCCACTCTTAAGTCAAATGGCTCTTAAGTCAAGCTGCTCCTAAGCCAGGGTACCAATTGCAAAATCCATGTAAATGGGGATCCCTTGGCATGTGGGAATGCACCCTTAATTTCTTGTATGCATGATTTTTTTTTCTTAATAGGATTTGGACCTTTGTCCTCTGACTTCTCTTTAGATCATCACAGGTCCCACAGCAAAGATAAATCTCAGCCTTTAAGCCTGGAAATCCTAGGACAGTGTGGGCGAACCTCTGGCACGGGGCCTTTCTGTGGACATGCAACATTGCCTCCTCACAGCCACGGCACTTCCCCCTCCGCTCGGAGCACGCCACTGTGCTCCGTGCAGAGAGCCGGGCAAAGGGGAGGCAGTGGTTTGCTGTGGCCTCCTTTGCAGCTCCAGTTTCCTCTCCAGCCACGCCACTCTGGGCATTCCAAAAGCAGCATGGTTGGAGAGTCAACTGGGGCCACGAAAGAGCCCACAAACCACTGCCTCCCCTTTGGCCAGGTCTCTGCACGGAGCCATTTTGGCAGTCTCAAAACGGGAAAGCGAGGGTGCTGTGGCCGCAGGAAATTCAAAAGCCTGCTCTGCGATCCTCACTTTCCTGAAGGGTAGCACCTGAAGCATTTGTTACCCAGAGGGTACCCATGTATCCAGGTTAAATTTTCGTATTGGCACTTCACAAATAATAAGTAGGTTTTGAATCGCAGTTTGGCCACTCGGTCTCTTAAATGGCTCACCATCACTGTTCTAGGAGATAAAGGATGGGAGAGATCACAGCTGAATTTTCTCTGTCAGCTTGGCTCATAGCTTGCCTTGTTTCATCTGTGAGAAAGTTTACATTTTTGCCTCCACCCCCTGGGAGAGCAGCTCTCCTCCTGTTTTCACTTCTCCCTCCCCATCACACAATCCCCAGAGGAGAAGCTGGTTCCCCAGGTAAGGCTTGGCGGCGCTGATGAGCACAACTGAAGCTGATATCAAAACAAAAGGAAATTTTCCAGGTTCCAAAGTCTCAACAACAGCAGCAAGGCACACAGCCTTGCCCAGGATGTCCATGGTGTCTTAAGTGGTCCTAGAAATTTTTCTGGCCAGTTCTGTCATGGAGCGTTAAGCCTCAACAACGTTAGGGAACTGGGAATGTTTAGCCTTTTCAAAAAAAAGTCTGAGGGGGGATAGGATAGCTATGTTTAAATATTTGAAAGGATGTCCTATTGAAGAGGGAACAGGTTTGTTTTCCATGGCTTCAGAGACTAGGACTCGGGGCAATGGTTTCAAACTACAGGAAAAGAGATCCCATTTGAACATTCGGAAGAACTTCATGACAATTAGAGCTATTCAGCAGTGAAAGATGCTGCCGCAGAGGGTGGTTGAGTCTCCTTCTTTGGAGGTTTTTAAGCAGAGGCTGGATGGCCATCTGTCGGAAATACTGTGATGGGGGTTCCTGCATGGCAGGGGGTTGAACTAGATGGCCCTTGAGGTCTCTTCCAACTCTATGATTCTATGATTCTAGGACAATGTACTCATGCTCTATGGTTGGTTGGGTCAATTAGAGTCAGATTTTTGCCATCTCCCCACCAGCACAGCAAGCTCAAAGCACCTCAAACTCAAGGTGTCCTGGGACCACCATGCAGCTCGCCCAGAGTCACCCAGGCTGGCTTGTCTCCCTGAAAGCACAGCGGGGAATTGAACTCTTGACTTTTGGCTCTGCAGCCCCAGACCTAAACCACTGAGCTATCCATCAAGCTCTTCTAGTGCTTCAGTTCCCCTTATTAAAGGGAAGAGCCTCAAGTCTGCTGCTTGCTGACCTATTGGTTTCTTCTAGGTGGGGTTTGGTTTCAATTTGGTTCGTTTGCAACCTCCCCCACCCCAGCCTTACGGATGTGGCAGCTTTTGAATCCAAGCAAGGAAATTGGATTGCAGAAGCCATCCGCACCGGCCCACTTCCCTGCCTTGGAAGGGAGATGCTGATCTTTGCAGCCGAGAGGACCTGTCAGGTGAGGAGGGCTGTTTCTCCACCCTGCTCCTCATTGCTCGTTAAAAGCCAGAGCCGTGGCAGTAATTGCTTTAATTTATGTGCTTACAGGCTTGGGCCATGTGGCACTCAGGCGCCTTTACGGGGAACATATGGAGGACATTTATCACCATTTGGTGCAACGTTGCCGGCGAGGGAGAGAAGGCAGGCGGAGAAGCCGGAGACTTTTATTAACTCATCTGTAATTTTAAACTTTTCTAATCAAGCCCCCACCTCTCGTGGCTTCCAAGCGCGCCCGCGGGCCATAAACTCGACAGGAGGAAATCTGTGAGCTCTGCCTGCCCAAATTAAGTCTGATGGAGCACCTTCTGGAGACCCTGCCTGCCTCCATTGGTGGTGGTGGAAATGTGTGGGAGGTGGGTTGGAGAAGAGAAATTAAACAGGCTGAAGTGCTGTTGCCAGCTGCCCTGCCTGTGGTGGCATGCACCAAATTTAATCTCCATCTTGGCTGAGAGGGGGATTGCCACATCCCTCAGCTCTTGTGCCCTGAATGAATCCGCCCAGGTGCTCCTGCTCAAGGGACACAACAGGGAATATTCCGGGCCCTTTGCTCTTCCCCTCTCGAGACTGGAGACCAGCATCTGACACTGCATCTCCCCACTCTCAGGTGCCACCTGCCAATGTTGCACTCCAAGGACAAGTCCCTGTCTTTGTAGTGCCCATTTTGGAACTCAAAGAAGTGTGGCACTCATGGGTCTGTTAAATCTGCCCAGGATGCGTTTCAGGCTTCGTCTCTGCTTCCCTGCCCGCTTGGGTTTGCAGCTTATGAAATGCACCACCCGGTGAACAGTTCTGAAGCATTCAAACATGTGTGTGCCTCCAGGAAAAGTATTAGACAACTTGGCCTTTGTTGCTGCTGTTGTTTTATTCATGGACCATATGGTAAACTTTCTTTCTTTCTCTCCTTTTAATTGTGCCTAATCCTGCCCCAAAAGGGATGTCAATGCTATTTAGGTGGAAACAGCCGTGAATCCACCTCCACTGAGCAGACGTGGCTCCTGAGATTCAGTCAAAAGCCCAAAACGAATCCTTACCTATTGTTTGTGATTTGCAACAAATCAACTAAAGCACAATGACAATTGCAACTTCGTGAGCAGCAACTGTGCTACTTTAATGACACAACTGTAATTAAATTTTAAGCTACTTTCTGGGGTGGTCTCCCCAACAGACCCTGGCTCAGGGAATTGATCATGCAGCTTTCCTAAGCTCTGTTGTCTGTACTGCGACAACGTTGTTGCATTTCAAAGACGACAAAGATATATTCCGCCGAAGCTTTCCTGGGACGGCCGCTTACTTCTGTAGAAACCTCACTGAGTTATCCCAGCTCATGGCCTGTGTTATTTCCCTGACTTTATACAAACAAGTCCAAGAAAGTGTTCTGCTTATATACCGCCCCATACCACTTCAAGTAGTCTCTGGGTGGTTTAGAGTTTTAATTGCAGTAATGCAGGCTACAGATTGCCCCCCCCCCTCAGCAAGCTGGGTACTCATTTTACGGACCTCAGAAGGATGGAAGGCTGAGTCAACCATGAGCCAGCTACCGGAGACAGTACAGGCATTTAACCACTGTGCCACAAGACTCTTAGATGGTTATTTCATGTCCCTCTCATCGCGGTTCGCGGTCACGCTTGGGACCGGTAAAAGAAAATGTTACTCCACGTCCATTGCGTAACGGAGGAATTTCATCCTGACCACACCCCCTAAACTGGGATTTAAGTGTGATGACGAGCCATACCTCTCCCTGACCTCGGGAATTCTCTTGTCTCGGTTCCTGTTTTGAGACAAGTGCCTGTGAAGTAAGGCTCGTCACGCAACATATGCATTCTCCATCTAGTGGCAGGAGTGCAAAGTTGCATTCTCCAATACAATCCCAATGGCATAAACAATGCGCAGAGAGTTAAGAAGACATAAAACCTCGAACTTTGCTGCTTCATGCATGAAAGGCAAAGTTACAGAGAATCGAAATATCAAAAAACGGAAGGACCACATGACCGCAAACAACGTTATCATGAAACAAACGTAATCTTGGAACGAGGAAGGACGTGAAGTAACCGCCTTTGAAGCATTTGATTTTACAATTTAGTCATTAATGTCAACATTACAGCTGTCAGTTAAGACATGACACCCTCTTTAGTCTTCTTTCTTTCAGGTTTTCATTTATTCAAATTTGTATCCTGCCCGTCTAGTAGCTAGGCTGCTATTCTGGTAGCTTACATATAACATAATATAAACATATTTATTTATTTATTTATTTATTTATTTATTTAGTTTTATTTAGTTAGTTAGTTAGTTTATATGCTGCCCACTACCCAAAGATCTCTGGGCAGCTTACAGTTAAAATAAACAGTTAAAACAATTAAAAGATTAAAATGTCAATTAAAATAATAAAAACATTTAAATACAAACGCTAAAATTGCCATCAGGAGCCACAATTGATATTATGTCAGTTAAAAAACTTCTGGAACAGGAAGGTTTTTACCTGGCGCCGAAATGTCATCAGCGTTGGTGCCAGGCGGATCTCACTTGGGAGGGCATTCCCTAGCCTGGGGGCAGCTACAGTAGTAAGCTAATAAAACATTGCTAAAAACAAATATCTAAAAATTAAAAAAAACAAAAAAGTATATCTACAAAATTAAATGACCCCATGGACCAGAGCTCGCCAGGCCTTCCTATCCTCCAAGTTTTGTCAAATTCATATTGGTTGCATCTATGTCTCATTCTCTGTCGTCCTCTTTTCCTTTTGCCTTCGACATCAGGGACTTTTCCAGGGAGTCCTCTCTTCTCATGAGGTGGCCAAAGTACTGGAGCCTCAGCTTAAATTCAGTACATTTTATTTCTTTCAGAATGATAGGTTTGATCTCCTTGCAGTCCAGGGGACTCTCAAGACTCTCCTCCGATGCATCAATTCTGGGCGGCTTTATAGTCCCTCTCAATACATACGAAGACCAGTTGGCAAAGTGATGTCTCTGCTCTTTAGGATGCTATCTAGGTTTGCCAAAAAGCAGGAGTCTTTTTATTTCGTTGCTGCAGTCGCCATCTGCAGTGAAAAGCCCAGAAAATAAACTCTGTCATTGCCTTTTTCAATACATTTATTTTTCACTCAAATGCCTGGGGAAATGGACAGAAAAAACAGCAAATGGAGGGGGAGGAAGAGAAGAACAATTTGGCTGTTATCCCACAGCCACTAAAAACCGCTTCAAACTGCTTGACGATGCAGTTAATAAAATTGTGTCCCCATGACCAGCGGAGTTTAAAGGGGGGGGGGAAAACAATGTGGCCATGTCCACTTAAGCGCAACCCAGCAAGTTTTACAAGTACCTGGTCTCGAGGTGGTACAAAGCTTGTCTCGGTTCTGATGTGGATTTTAAACCGGTACTTGAGTCGTTGGGGATTCAGAAAATCCACATCAAAAGTTTTTTGTTCTGCTGTGTTGCGGTTCCCGCTCATGGGGACACAAAAGATGCGGTTATTTAAACTGTGCCCGTCGGGACACAGAAACCGCGTTTTCAAGCACGGGAACGTTCCAGGGGAGAAATCCGCATTTTACTTTGATCTGGATTTTCCGGTCGTGGGATAGCAGCCTATAGTTTCATTTAAAAAGAGAGAGAATTCCCAGAGTCCAAAAGGAGATCAAGGCATGAACTGTGGGTGAAATACAGCCAGGTGGTTTCTCCCTGTCTGAAATCCAGTCGCAAGTCGCGACAAAGGTGGGGCCCCTGAATCAACGGGACTTACATGAAGGTTGATTCACGCAACCCGCCACTGATTCAGTGGATCGGCCGTGCTTGTGGCCTCCTCCTGGATCGCACCCCGTGCACCATGGCTGCCGACATGCCACACTTCCTAACTTCAAAGGCCAGAGAGACGCAGCATCATTGCAAAGCTTGTTTGTTTATATATAGGAGATTCAAGTGCCCAGCATTCCCTGTTCAGCCATGCTAGCCGGGGGATGCTGGGTGCGGAGAGTTGCAAAGGAAGAAAACTCACCCAAACTGTGCCATTTTGCCTGGCGCCCTTCTGTCCCCATCAAATTTCCTTCTCACCATCAAACCTGATAACATTATCTTTCCAACATCTGCTGCAAAAGATTAATAAATCAAAGCTGGAGACAGTTGACATCTTGGTGATTGCTGCATTCTCCCCCCCACACACACACACACTTAAACTACCCCACAACACTCTCCCCACCTTTTTCTTTCTGTCCCGCCTTGTCTCGAGTGCAGAGAAGCAAGCTGGCATTTCTCACCCCACCCCACCCTGATCTGTATCCCTCCTGCCCCCTCCCTCCTCCCTATGCTAATTAACAGATTGCAACTTTTAAATGATTAAAAAGTCAGAGCTAATTCAGGGATCGCCTGTTCATCACTTATTCAGGGGAATGCGCCAGCCAGCGTGTGTAGACGGAGCCTGCGCTCGAGATAAATTAATTTACTCCAATTAGTGGAGCCTGTCAAGCTGCATCATTGTCTCGGTGGCAAATCTCTCTCTCTCTCTCTCTCTCTCTCTCTCTCTCTCTCTCTCTCTCTCTCTCTCTCTCTCTCTCTCTCTCACA
Organism: Phrynocephalus guinanensis; assembly: GCA_037367245.1. Classification (NCBI taxonomy): domain Eukaryota; kingdom Metazoa; phylum Chordata; class Lepidosauria; order Squamata; family Agamidae; genus Phrynocephalus; species Phrynocephalus guinanensis. The sequence goes on from CM074741.1 coordinate 3,508,213, forward strand.
CACACACACACACACACACACACACACACACACACACACACACACACACACACACACACACACACACACAAGTGGCACAGAGGAAGGATGAGTCCCCAAGGCCAACAATCAGGCATAGTGTTTGTAAGCTGATGTTGGCAACAATTTCCATTCTGGTAAAAGTTACATCCTGACTTGATTACTATAATGCACTCTATGTGGGGCTGCCTTTGGAAAGTGTTTGGAAACTCCAACAGGTCTGAAACGCTACAGACGGATTGTTTACTGAAGGCTTGTAACAGGGATGCTTTAAACCCAACACCAGCCCCCACTCCCAGTGCAGCAACTGTACTGGCTGCCAGTCCGGATCATTCCCCACAGTGTGCGGTCAAAGACAATCATGCTAGAAAAAGTTGAACATGATAGGAAAAGAGGGAGGATTAGGGTAAAACAGATTGACTGAATACACGAAGCCGCGGCATTTAGTTTACAAATTCTGAGCAGGGCTATTAATGACACAGTCTTTTTTTGGGGGGGGGGTCTCTGTAAGTCTGAAGGAACGGGGCAGCACATAATTGGAACAAAAATGTACAACTGAGAAGCAGAATAAACAGCTGGGGTCCATGAGTCACCTTGCCCACAGAGAGTACTCAGAGAACGGGTTTCCCATTCTCTTCTTCTTCTTCTGGTGGCTCTCTGGGTGTGTGCCACTTGCCCAGAGCCACCCAGGCTGGCTCATCATGAACACCCAACCTCTGACTCCACACTTAGATATCTAAGCCACTGCGCTTTCCATCTAAGAACATAACTAGCATTTCATTAATGTCTGCTTTTGCCACTAGGACTTATGCAAATTCCTTACGCAGGTGTAAATCAGCAGTAAGCTTGTGCCTATAATCTATTTTACCACCACCCCTACACTCATCTGAAGTGTCCAGTTGCTTCATCAATCGGTCCATGAAGGTTCAATGTGTCTGAAGCACCTTTTTTTTTGGTTGAACCAAACATAGTTTTAATTTTTCCAAGACTTAAGCTGGTCCAGTTTCCTGCTGGTTGACTTGTGGAGGGCCACCTGAGTGTTTAGTTCAGTTTTCACTTCATTAACACCCAACATAGTATTTTCCCATTAAACCTTTATGACAGGGGTCCTCAAAGTTTTCAAATAGCGGGCCGGTCCCACCACCACCCAAACATCACTGGGGGCCGGAGCACCGGACCACACACACACACACACACACACACACACACACACACACACACACACACACACACACACACCCCGACGTGGAAAAGGGGGGGAGGGGCTAGTGGCTGCAGCCGCTGCCCTGACCATCTGGGTGGCAGGTAGGGGGGAGCAGGGGACCTTGTCGTGGCCCTCCCACTTTGAACTGCCCCACTAGCCAGCGTGCCAATCATCTGAGTGGTAGGCGAGGGGAGTGGGGGAAGCGACATAGCCCACCACTTTGAACTGCCTCAGCAATAAAAGCAGCTGCGGAGACTGGTTTGCTCGCGAAGCAGGGGGTAGGTGTGTGTGTGGGGGGGAGTCTGCAATTGGTCCCAAGGGCCGGATTCAGGATCCTGGGGGGGGGGGGGCATCTGGCCCCCAGGCCTTAGGTTGAGGATCCCTGCTTTATGAGCTACCCTTTTTTGTTTTGAGTTTCTGTGGAGATGCAATCAATATTTCCAGCCTTGGTGAGCTGACTGAGACCTGCAAGGGTGGCAGCCCATCTAAGAACACCAAGAGGGGTTGTTTCTAATTGCTGGCATTACCACTTTGGACACAAAGGTGGATGATCCGTGGATTACAAAGTTGAAAATGCCCCTTTAAGAAAATCTTCGCTGGACATGTTCTGCTCCATTTAAATCCTTGTTGTGAGCTTTTTAGATGTTAAGATGTCTTCAACGTGTCGCCTTCTCCCTGCAGAGCTGGCTTTTCCCTGGTTTAAATGGAAGCATGTTACAGATGTTGAAAAGTGTGTGTGTTTGTGTGTGTGTGTGTGTGTTGGTGCTGTGTTTCTGTCTGTCTATCTACTTGTGTGCCTGCCTTTGGAGCTCAGCAAAACCATTCTTGAGAACCCTCTTTGCCCCTTTAAGGAGCTCATTCGTCAGCCAGCCAACCCAAGCTGGTCTCCTTGCTTCTAGTCAGGTTTTTTCCATGTAAGGAGTTTAAGAAGGCAAGGAGAACTAGTCAGAACCAGAGCAGTGGGGTCCATCTACTCAGAAGTGCACAGGAAAGCATGATGCCAGATCAGATCATAAGGCTATCTTGTCCAGGGACTTGTCTTTTATAGAAGCCAACCAAATGTGCTGCTTGTAACATTTTTCTTTCCAAAAAAAAGAGAGGTAATAAGCAAAATTGAAAAATCGCTACATGGTCCATGAGCAAAATCCAGGATCAAGGTTCATTGACACCTTTTGTTGAATGACTAAAATATTTCCGAAGGGCCAGTGTGGGGCAAGGGACAGAGCGCCACGTTAGGGAGTCGAGAGAGACTTGGCTTCAAATCCCTGCTTGGCCAAGGAAAGAACAAAGAACAAAAGAACAGCCTTGCTGGAAAAGGCCACCATATCCCATCCAGCCCAGCATTCTGTCTCACACAATGGCTCACCACTGGCTTCAGGGTATTCCCAAGCAGATGTCTTCACCTGCTTACGATTCCCCGCAAATGACATTATGAGATATCCTGCTTATCTCTTCTCTCTCTCCAGCATCACCTAACAACCCATGGGAGAGAGGGAATACAGTGCTGAAACCACTCCTTAAATGCAAATGCAAGACGAGGCTACAGGCAACAGCCTTTATAGGCCACCCACGGAGACAATACTTTTAAAAATTCATTGCAAACTTTCGTGAACCATACCCACTTCTTCAAAGCATGTGCCATAAGTTCAAACATGGCAAAAGATGTGGTTTGCCAGGAGATGATTCTTAGATGTCAAGTTCATGGCAAGATGATTTTCGCCAGGCCCGTCTGTCTTAGAAGAGGAAGGAAGCAGCAGGGCTGTTGTTAAAGCTGCATTTGAAGTCAAGGATTGGGTTTCACACCCCAGCCCTTCAAACAAAGCGTCATAGGTCATGCACATCCACCCACACTTCCTCTCCATTTGGCTCTTCAAGACATACATGTTCCTGTTTGGCTGGTGTTGGGGGGGGGAGAGGGGGGGGGGGGAGTTTGATGCAGAAAGAAAACCCATGTACTCCATTTGGGGATTGGGGTAAAATTTAGTAAACGCACTAGGTATGGCCAATTGGGACCAGATTAAACAAAAGGAATATTACCTAGTGGTTGCACTCTTGTCTTGCAGCTATTGAGAGTCCATGTGCCATGGAGGGAGGGTGGCTCTTGGCATCTTAATAGTTGTACTGAAGTAAAAAAAAGGAGAGCCGTTTGACCAAATGCAAGACTATAGGCAGTGATTATTTTATAATCATTCTGCTGTTGTATGTCTGAAAAAGTGGATGTGTCCACGAAAGCCTTTCCCCCCCCTCTCTCTCTTTACCTGCTGCCCCCTGACGAGGGTTCCCCTCATTACTAAACATTTTTTTTTTTCCTGCCTTTTTTTCTTTTCTTTCCCCCCCCCGCGCTTGCTGTTTTAATTGTTTGTTGTGGTTTTTAGCTATTCTATTGTGAACCACCCTGAGTTCCGGAACGGAAAATGGTAGCGGTATTTATTTATTATTGTATTTGTACCCCGCTTATCTTCCATGCGGAACTCTAAGCGGCTCACACAGGGCGATGTGTGAAATAAATAAATGTGTCAAATAAATAAATAAGTTAATTAAAATATAATAGTCTTTAAGGTGCCACATGTATTTTGTCTTATTTATTTATTTATTTATTTATTTATTTATTTATTTTTATTTATTTATTTTGCCTAATGGCCACACAGCTCCCCCTTTTAATTTCTGTCCTTAAATGTTTCACATCCTCAAAATCCTCATTTTATTCATTCCGTGGCCACTCTGGGCAGTTTACAACATTCTCAGTAAAGACAAATAAGCATTGTACATTAACGTCAACCTGCATAATCAACATTACAAAGTGATTGCGCTTATATAAAATAAAACTTCATAAAAATGCAACGTTACATGATAAAATAAGATGGCGGGCTGGTAGTTTTAGCTGAAAAGACAAACCTGAACTGGTGTAAAGGCAGATCATCACAACAAAACCAGCATGAAATTGTGCTGCTTTTGTCTACCAGGATGCTGAAAGGCATTCATTTGGGGGATAAAACCTGATACCACCATACTTCAACATTTTTTAAGTCTTCCATTTCCATCTTGCTTATCTGAGCTACCTCCCACCTCTGATTTTATTTACTCACTTATTTGCATATTTGCTTAATTTATTTCCTGCCTTTCTTCCCACGCACTTAAGGGCCTCACATGGTTCTTTTCTTTCCCTCACTGTCTTCACAACAGCACCCCTGGCGGGGAAGACCAGGGACTTGAACTTGGATTTCTGGCATCCTATACCAGTGTTGGCGTACCTATGGCATGGATGCCAAAGGTGGCACTTGGAGCCCTTTCCATGGGCACCCAACATTGCCGCTTCACAGCCACCTGTATTCAGGTTAAATTGCCGTACTGGCACTTTGCGCAAAATTCTGGGTTTCAAGTCACAGTTTGGGCACTCAGTTTCTAAAAGGTTCACCATCGCTGTCCTATACCAACCACTGGGACAGGTGACTACTCCTAGCCACTAATTTCAAATAGAGACCTCCTCTCTGCTCCGTGTTCTTTTTCTTTCTTGAGTCTGTTGATGTCTGCTACTGAAAGCAGTCATGTTGGTCCCTTTGCTGTTTAATGCCTTCAATTTCAAGTTTTCTTTCACCCTATTATCTCAGAGTAAGGGTGTTGAGTCTTTAAGTGCCAGTTGATGAGGAACAGGTGTGGACAAATCTGGGGGAAATTGAAACTATTCTTGTCTATGAATCTCTCCAACTCTGCAGTGCAGATAAAGGAATTTAACCCAAAATTAAACATTCAGAAGGGGACGTTTGTGTTTGAAGGTAGAAGGAAGAATGACTTTCTACTTTTGAAAGGGCAGCAGATCTGATGGAGTGCAGCAGCCCGGCACATTAGCTGAACTCCAAAATCATGTCCATGAAACTCTTGCTGTCAGAGAAGGGAGGCCTCATCTCTACTCCACCCCTTCTGACAAATGTTCCATGGGTTTGTTTTCTTCGCTCTTCTGCTGAGAAGACAAATTGGCCCCTCGAGACTGGACGGGGGCAGCCTCCCCAGGGCCAGCCCTCCTGCTCCTTCTGAAATCGTCCAAAACACAAGCAGAGCATCTGGAGGGCTCCAATTAGGAGGCAGTAACCTGATCTGCCCCAGGGAGGTGAGGGGGCACAGCAGCTACCCACTTTGGGTGCCTTTGACTTTTGTCAACTGGAAACCTTAGCTCAAGCCGCCAGAGCGATACCACACTGCCACCTGCAACAGACACAACCAAACAGCACTGGAGATCACGTTGCCCTCTCGACTAAAGGGGAAAATAGAAATATTCAGCTTGAGTTCTTTTGCCTTTGTTTTAAATACATGGCTTCCTTTGGACAGCTGCACATTTTTCAAAGCAGGTCCACTTCAGGATCTAGAGCAGTGGTTCTCAACGTGTGGGTCCCCAGATGTTCCTGGACTGCAACTCCCAGAAGTCTTCATCACCAGCTGAGCTGGCCAGGATTTCTGGGAGTTGCAGTCCAGGAACATCTGGGGACCCACAAGTTGAGAACCACTGATCTAGAGCTTGGGGTGGGGTGGGAGGTGGGGAATCAGCCACGCACAGCTCAAGCCGAGCTCTGAGAGAAGAACCAACCATTGTCTGTGAATCCTGACAGAAACTATAGGGTAGGAGCAAGAACCAGCAATGCACTGTACATAACCCGAAGCAAAGCCCCCCTGGCACAGCCCCCTGCATCCAACAGTGGATGGTCTGATGCCATCTAAATACGGCAGGAGTCCAGTCATTCTTTCCCGATCTTCATCACCAGCATCTACCCTTCGGATGCTTAATGCTTCTAAAGGCAATCCAGAATGACTTTTCTGCTCACTCTTGCATTCGGGTCATGTGGTGCCCAACAGTTCTGATTTATGGTGACCCTTTTTCAGGGTTTCCTAGGTAGACAGTACTCAGAAGTAGTTTCCCATTCCCTTCTTTAGGGGGCATCCCGGGGCTATGCAACTCACCCAATGCCACCCAGGTTGGCTTCACTTCCAAGAGACCCCAAGGGGGAATCAGACTTTCAGCTTCAGGCGCTGTAGCCAGATAACTAAACCCCTGATCTATCCGGTCCAGCAAGTGAATTGTAAATGCCCGGATAGCTGGATGGTTTAGGCATCGAGAGTTCAATTCCATGCTGTGCCTCCAGGGAGAACAGCCAGCCTTGGTAACTTTGGGTAAGCTGCACAGTCCCAGGGTAGGGAAATCAGAATCAGAATCCACTTCTGTATCTCCCATCCCTACCTCAAAATCCTGAAAAAAAAGTTGCTGTTAAGTCACAATTGACTTAATGGGACAGGATTTCACATATTATCATTATTATTATTATTATTATTATTATTATTATTATTATTATTATTATTATTATTATTATTATTATTATTATTATTATTATTATCATCATCATCATCATCATCATCATCATCATCATCCAGCTAACTACGCTGGATTTTGTATTACAAATCACAATATCTGGGGTATTAAGCTGAAAAACCCTGTCTGTCTGTATTCAGAAGTCCCAAAGTAATTTCGCATGCTCATTTTCAATCACTTCTTCAGGCTTATGATCCCATCAGTTCTTTGCTAGGGGCAGATGATAGTTGTGACACAAATTCAAGTGGACCATTTGAGCAACTACATTATGACGCTGTTTGTAATCAGTCTGAGCAATTTTCTTGCAACAACTCAATATACGGTCGATAGTTTCACCCTCCTCTTTACAAAGTCTACTTTGTACTCAGCTGAGTTCTAGCCTTAATGCATTTGTTCTGATAGCTTGTTCTTGAGCTGCAAAAATCAGGGCCTCTGATTGGTGAGCCATAACCAGGACTTTTCCTCATCTACTTTTCCTTTGATTTTTTCGAGTAACTGCCCATGCAGCGCTTTATTATGCCAGCTATCAGCTGGTATTCCTTTGATTTTTTTTCGAGGAACTGCCCATGCAGCGCTTTATTATGCCAGCTATCAGCTCGTATTTGCATTGTTGTTTTCCTGTATTGACCCTTTGTTTGATTTACTTTAAACACCTCCCTGTTCTTAACCTCCAATAATGCTGGCTCTATACTATTTTTTACAAAATCTGCCAACACATGCTTCTCTTCTTCAACTGTCTGCTTCACTTGCAAAAGACCTCTACCACATAATTTTCTAGGTAAATACAGCCTGTCAACATCACTGCGTGGATGTAATGCATAGTGAATGGTCATAAGTTTTCTTGTTTTCCTATCCAGACTATCGAGCTCCATCTGAGTTTTTTCACCTGGTGACCGGTATGGCCGAGCTATTAATGGCATTGATGGTGTTACCACCATTCAGCTTACTTTTTGCTGACCCTTTGGATATATTCTTTACTGACCACATTTTTCACTTGACCATGCTTGTTATTATCTAATTCCAGTATGCCCAGATATTATTATTATTATTATTATTATTATTATTATTATTATTATTATTATTATTATTATTATTATTATTATTATTATTATTATTCACTGTTACTGAATGTTTTTCCCCACAAGTACCTTCAGCACCCGAGACCCACTCTTTCAGGCTTGGTCCTCCAAGCCAACCCAACGTGTCAGATGAAATGGAAACATCTCCAAGCGAAAATTCTGGACGGTTTTATTGAAGCAGGTGGCCAGGGAGCCTTTTTCACCAGGTAAGGTGGAAGACTTTCAGGGAGAGCGGGATCAGGATCCGCTTGGTGAAGAAGAAGACGACGACGGGCGGCAGCAGGGAAAGGACCAAAGCGAAGAGTGAGGGCAGCAGACGCCCAAAGAATGTGTCCAGGATGGGCTGCATGGACCGGGCGAAGAGCCAACAGGAGGGGATCACGTGGTCGTAGATGATGAAGAAGGGCAGGAGGATGAAGAAGAGGAGCATGAAACTGATGCGGAGCAGGAGGTCACAGAAGAGGACGGTGAAGACGATGGAGAGAATCTTCCGGAAACAGCGGAAGATGCCTCTGGCAGTGATGTGGATGGCCATGGTCCCTTGCTTTGGCTGCCTCCAGCTGGCTCACCACCCACTGCCGGCATTCCTCAGGGATGGATCAGGCCCTGGAAGGGAAGGAGGAAAGAGAAGTGACACGGGAGGCAACGCGTGCAGCACCAGGCGTCGCCTGTCCGCTGGTGAAAACATCTCTCCAATGACCCGAGCTTGGAAACAACTTGCTAAAATTGATTCGTTACTACCACACATTGACACTTTTCGGCTACGAATTGAGATTTGGCTATTTCGAGCACAGTGATTCCAAATAGTGTTGTTTTAACATGCCTTTGGCTCATCAAATGTTGGCAATTGTTTTCAGCAATGCTAGATGATATTTCAAAGTATGATCATGTGACAGAGTGGTTAATAAACCAATGAATCAGTTTTCTTAGGATTTCAAAAGCAACAGATTAGGTTATTTCAACCATTTTGCAATAATATATTGAGATACATCTTAACTCCTCTGTGGCCGAGTTGATGATGATCTGGTCTGATCTGAACTGTATTATATTATATTATATTATATTATATTATATTATATTATATTATATTATATTATATTATATTATATTATATTAATCTCATTTTATGTCATTTTATATATATAATTATTTAGGAGCCACCTTGACTTGAAATGTACAGTACATAACCAAGAATAACTCCAAATCTGTTAATTTTCACATTGAATTTATAATATGCCTTGGTTCCATACTTATTTTTAAAATCAATACACATTTAGTGCAGCTATACAGTGATACCTTAGTTTAAGAGTAACTTGGTTTAAGAGCATTTTGCAAGACAAGCAAACATTTCTTCCAAATTTTGCCTTGATCAACAAGCAATGTCTTGCAATGCAAGTAACTGGAGCAGGACACATGATCACAAGTAAGCCAATGCTCTCTCTCTCTCTCTCTCTCTCTCTCTCTCTCTCTCTCTCTCTCTCTCTCTCTCTCTGCTTGATTATGGGAGGTTGTCTGGAATGTGAATGTTCCATCTTAGGCAGCCTCCAAAGCAGGGGGAGGAGAGAGGAAGGGAGGTCTCCCTTGCACCAGCCAGGAACATTTTCAAAGAGAGTGCAGGTTAGGGTTTTATTTTTATTTTTATTTTTATTTGTTATTTAATTTGTTTTCAACATCCTTTCTTATTTTTCAAACCATTTCTAGTCAAGGGCTAAAAATTGCATTTTCGTTATTGTCATACTAAAAACACAGAATAAAATCCAGTTGTTTGTCCCAAGCAGGGCAGATTCCACAGCCAGGTACCAAAACCATGGTGCGGGTGTGGACTTAGCCAACTTCCTTTGTGAGTTTGGGCATTTTGTGTGTCCAGCATGTGGTCTATGGGACCCCAGAACGAATCATCTGAGTTTCCATTCTTTCTTATGGGGAGATTTGCCTTGATATAAGAGTGTTTTGGTTTACAAGCATGTTTCCTGAATGGATTATGCTCGTAAACCAAGGCATTACTGTACCTGCAATGTTTACAACCTAAATTTCATTTCATCTTTCTTAGAGCTGGTGGATATTCAGGGTCCATACCACCAGAGTGGCCTCACACAAGGCTGTGATGATTTATGCTCCAGGTATTGTTTACTCTAGCTGGCTGGGTAGTTCAGTGGTTTATGCCTCTGGCTGCAGAGCCAAAAGCTGGGAGTTCAATTCCCCCATGGGGTCTTCTGTGAGGAAAGCCAACCTGCGTAGCCTTGAGCAAGCTGCACCATCTCAGAAATGCAGCCAGAAGAAAGGAACAATAAACTAATATGGAGGCTTCATTTGTGATGTTCTGATTTGACTTTCAACTTCTAGGATCCCATGCAGTCATGCTGATGCTGAATGCTTAGCAGTCATGTTGGTCAGCAAATCAATAACCCCCCAAAGGAATTTTTCAAAGCTTCTCCAATTAGATCCCAGAGGAGCAGAGCTTGCCCTGTGTAGTGCCAGGGACTTACCTGTCACCCCACATCACCTGCATCTGGCTCGTAGTTCCATTGGTCCAGCAGTCCGATATTACTTCTGCCCTCTGCCCGTCTTCCAAATAGCTGGAAGCACCTCTTCTCCTCCCATGGCTTCCTGGTGGCCTTGAGCCAGCCGGAGCTTGGTGGGCAGCTCTGTCACCATGACACAGGAAGATGACCCTGTCAGGCTTCCTTCCAGTGATGTCACAAACAGGTGTGGACGAGTGTTCACAATCCCATTTTCCCCCTCCTGGCCTCTCCAGAAGCAAGAATGGGGTTGGTTCATGACATGATGCTGGCATCTCAGCAGCAACCAAACGGGGATGCAGCTGTTAAGTCTTCAGGGGTAAGAAGGCTTATGGTACCTATTTATTCATCTGGCTTTGGACTGGATGGGATCAAGCCCAATGATTCTGTGCTCCATGCCTGAGATGGCCATGTGACACTGAGGCAAATAAAGCCAAGACCATTCTAAGAGACCTTACAAACAGGTGAAAGGTTTAACTGCTCTTGTTCAATTTCTTTTTTTTTTTCTGGTTAGTCACTGGGACTTGACCTGGATTTCCATCTGCACTCAGTGGTGCCCCCGGAAACCATTTCTCTATGGGAAAGTTTTTAAAATCTTTGCTAGAGAGTCAGTAGCTGGTTCTGCCTCCCCTCAAAGCCATGCAAGATGATGTGACACTGTGAGGATGAGGAAACAGGGGCTGCTCCATCTTCCCCAAGCTCAGAGTTAAGAAAGACTATTTGAATTCTTTTGCAGATAGCTAAAGAAAAGACATTTGAAATATTATGCGGATTATCCATAGCAGTTTTTGGAGGAGGCAGCTAGACATGTGACTCCACATCAAGATAGGAACTTGACCTCCCCCCCCCCCCTGCAGTCTGTTCACATTAATTGGCCATACAGGGAGTAGGAAATTGGCCAAACAGCCTTGTTTGCAGCTTGTTAGCATTCCTATAGCCCTGCAGAACTACCTTAATAAGCTGTAAACAAGGACTAAAGGGTAATTTCCTCTTCTTGCTTCCATCTCTCTCTCTCTCTCTCTCTCTCTCTCTCTCTCTCTCACTCTCCCCTGATGCATGAGAATTAATGTGTGAAGCACTGCAAACAAGCTAAACAGAAGAGAAAAGGCAAAGAAGCTGCCATGGTACTGGTGCACATTGGTTGTATTGAGTCAGCAGCATGAGTCCCCTTTCCCCTTCACCATGCAAGCTTCATGAGCTTGAAATAGCTGGGAAACAGGAAGAGATGCAGACAACAGCTGGCCGTCATGGGCAGGAGGAGGGCGCTCAAGAAAAGCAAAAGGGACCCAAGCACGTCGTTGTAGAAGACTTCGGTGGCCGGAGCCAGAGCGTCCAGGAAGACCACTGAGGCAGGGACCATGTGGTCACGCAGGATGGTGAACGGGATGGAGAACGAGACGATGACATGGAAGACAATCTCAGCCAAGAAGATGCTGTAGATGAGGACAGCAAGAAGCACCATCACCTGCTGGAGAGCTCTCAAGGTTTTGCCTGCCACAGAACTCAGGATGGACATCCCTTTCGGCCTTGGCATGGGAGATGTCTTGGGAATGACTTTCTCCACAAGCATCACACTCTTCCTGCAAGGGATGATGGAAGAGAAATCAGGATCTGCCACTCTCTATGTGCCTTACTATCACCTGCACCAAGGATTCCAGCAAATAGGCTGTGTGCCCTAGTGATTCTAGTTCCATGGGAGCTGTGAACCCATGCTGAGTTTTACTTTCGATTTTGCAGGCCCTCTCCAAGGTGTTGTTGAACCCTCTGCACACAGCACCGTGGATAGTTCCTGCCATGTTTAGGTGAAAACCCAGAGCGGATTGACTACTGATGCAGAACTGGAATCCCCAACATCCACACCTTCAGGAGAAAATGTGCTGTTAATGCTGTAAGCCAGGGGAGCCCAAACTTTTTGTAAGGAGGGCCAGATTTGGTGGATGAGAATGTGTCAAGGGCCGGTTGCTCCCTGACCCTGCCACCCCACTGGAAGCCCCGCCCACTGACCCATAAGCCCCACCCACTGACTTCTTGCAACCCCACCTGCAGGAAGGAAGGTGGGGAACAAGGGAGGGAGGGAGGGAGGAAAGAAGGAAGGTGGGGACCAAAGGAAGCACAGGTATCCGTGGCCACCGCAGGGGAATGTGTGGGGGAAGGTGGGGGAAGGAGGGCCGGATTTGGCCCCCGGGCCGGACTTTGAACAGGCCTGCTGTAAGCCACTTCAGATCCCTTTTTAGGGGGGGAAAGTTGGTAAAATATTTTAAATAGATAAAGGAATATTTGGTCTACTTTTATTTGTTTCTTATCATTATCGCTTATACCTGAGTAGCTCTTCTGAGAGCCATTGCAGCTGAAAGGCATAATGAAATTACATAAACTAACCAAGACTACTTGGGCCGATCAATGTGCCTTCCCAGACCTGAAACATCTCCATTATTTCAGGACATATTCGGAGCCATAGAATCACAGAATCAAGGGCAATCCAGTCCAACCCCCTGCCATGCAGGAAGTCCCATCGCAGTATTTCCAACAGATGGCCATCCAGCCTCTCCTTAAAAGCCTCCAAAGAAGGAGACTCCACCACCCTCCTTTGGGGCAGCATCTTCCACTGCCCAACAGGCTCTAACCATCATGAAGTTCTTCCTAATGTTCAAATGGAATCTCTTCTCCTGTAGTTTGAAACCATTGCCCCGAGTCCTAGTCTCTGAAGCCATGGAAAACAAACCTGTTTCCTCTTCAATATGACATTATTTCATATATTTAAACATAGCTATCATATCCCCCCTCAGCCTTCTTTTTGAAAGGCTAAACATTCCTAGTTCCCTAAGCCGTTCCTCATATGACATTTCTTCCGGACCTTCAACCATCCTGGTTGCCCTCCTCTGGACTCACTCGAGGTTGTCAACATCCTTTTTAAATTGAGGTGCGCAGAACTGGAAACAGTATTCCAGGTAGGGGGTCTGACCAGAGCAGAATAGAGTGGTACTATCACTTCCCTTGATCTAGACACGATGCTTCTGTTGATGCAACCAAGAATAGCATTGGCTTTCCTGGCCACCGCATCACACTGCTGGCTCATATTCAATTTGTGGTCCACCAAGACTCTCAGATCCCTTTCACAGGTACTATTTTCCAGTTACCCATCCGACATGCTGTTTTCAGATTTCTAGTTGCGGCACCCAATTTAAAACCATGAAGTTGGAAAAGGCGTCTAAGGCCATTGAATCCACACACACCCCACCCCCTGCTGAAGGCAGGAATCCAAGTCAAAACAGATGGCCATCCACGTTTCTTGACTAAGCTCCTTGGGTCTTGACTAAGCCCTTAGGGATGAATCTCTAGAGGGGTTACCAAGGAACCGGTGAAACCTTCAGCTCACCGGCTGCCTTCTAAATGTGCCATTTCTATACCCTGGTGTCCCATTCCAGCATGTGCCCTGTTTGCATTCCCTCCTCCAAGCTGGTCTCCATCCAGAGCTGTCCTAGGTGGCCAGCCTGGCTAGGTTGTGATGGTAGCCTCTGCCAGGCCCATTATTATCCTGGGAGGTCAGCAAGATGGTGACCCCATCGCCTTGCAATGATGTCATAAATTGGGTTGGGTACCCAAGGGACTAAGCAGGCTGCTCCCCATTTACACCCAGGGCTCCTTTAGCTTCCTTCATATGCATCACTACTTGTGTTATTTCTTCACTGGCAACTGGGAACTGGTTAATATGAAACAAGAGCTTCTAGAAGAAGAAGAAGAAGAAGAAGAAGAAGAAGAAGAAGAAGAAGAAGAAGAAGAAGAAGAAGAAGAAGAAGAAGAAGAAGAAAGGTTCTGCTAGGGTATGATGGGCAACTTTTCACCATTAGCCATCACCTTGAACAACTAACATGTGGAAAATACTGCTTTTTAGAACTTAAACCTCCAGTCAGCATGTTCACTAGCCATCCTGTGTACACATAATTCACAAATACCATCTGCTGCAAGTTAACCTTCAAGGAAAAATAGATAGGAAGTATGGCGTAGGGCACGCCTGCCCAACAGGTAGTCTGGGGGCTACCGGTAGCCCGCGAAGGGTTCAAAAGTAGCCCACCGGTCATCAATTTTAAAAAGTGAGGGGATAGGTTCTCCACCCCTCCCTCCCCCATCCCAAGGGCCACCACTGCCGCAGCAAAGTTCTGGGTCTGTCAGTCCACTGTCTCAGCTGAGTGGGGCAGTCCAAGGGCCATGGTGCATTGAAATCTGTTCCCTCCAGAATGGATTAATTGATTTTCAATGTATTTCTATGGGAAACCACTGCTCTACTTACAGTTATGAGCTTGTGCTCAGAACAGATAAAATCCGTAAGTTGTAGCATAGTGGCCCTCCGGCACTTTGCGCCGGAAAAAGTAGATCTCGTCGTGCTCGAAGTTGGACAGCCCTGGCGTAGGGCATAGAAGAATATTCTGTTTTAAGAACTTAAGCCAATGGTCCGCAATGAACAGAGGCTACTGATCACCAACATTCTACAAGGACATAGCATTTGAAGCAGACGAAAAGATGAGTGCCTCTTTCATGCTGCACCTGAAACCTGGTGGATTTTTTGCAACCTTGCATGCTGCCTCTAACAGGTGGCGATGGGAGGGACCTTTCTGGGCTGGAGTGACTGTCAGTCTATTCAGCATTAACCAATTGTTTTTCCCCTGCCTCTGAATTCTAAGAGAGCTCAATCCCCTCTTGTTAGCTCTTTCCCTCTCTTTTATCTAAGGGCGTTTATACACGACCCCTAAGCTCCACCGCAAATGGCTGCAAGCTCCGGAGATTTAAAATGTTTCCCCACCAGCTCCGAAGTTTGCAGACAATTAAGTGCGACCCCGCCCACTTTAGCGCGACCCAGCACATTTTTCTTGTGCCTTCTCTCTGGAGGTGAAAAATATTTGATGCGGATAAGAGTGCCGGGCTCTCCTGGCTTGTCTGTTGTTTTTTTGCCTCCCGCCCCTTTAAGAGCCCCTTGAGAAGGAACCAGAAAGTAACGGGGCTCGTGGCAACTTCGACCGGCACCGACAGGTTAGTAAAGGCTTCTTTTGTCCTTTTTTCCCTCCCTCCCCTCACGCCGACAGGAGCAGGAAGTGCTGAGGGGGGGGGACGCAGGAACAGAAACGAACCCCCAAGATCTCTGGTCCGAATTTAAGGGACCAGCGGATCTTAGGGGTCGTGTGAAAAGGCCCTAAGAGAGTTGCTTCAAGCAGTAGCATGCTTCGCCCCCGCCCCAGTTTTGGTGCTTGATCTGTTCACAATTGCATGTCAAGAAAATGTTTTTTATTCTCTCTCTCTCTCTCTCACACACTAATGTTTCAGAGTGAATTGTTGAGACTGCAATGGACAGTTAATGAATAGAAAGGGGTGGACTACTTTGGGAAACCTGAAACTATTCTGCTGTTTGAATCCCTCCCTGCACATCTGATGTGCATCTAGAGGAATTTAGCCAACATTCAAAACCCAGCAAGAAAACCACGGGATCACCTTCACTTTTTTTTCTTACAATCCATCATATGAATGAAAGAAAATGGCTGCTAATCTCCTAATCTGAGATTACCGTTTCTGATAAATGGCAACTAAGAGTTAGCTACGTTTCGGGGACATTCGGGGGACCGAGAGCAAAGAAAGCAAAGTTCCCGGAGAAAAGTTTAATGGAGATGGCTGCCGAATATTTCACTCACCAGCCACACTCCTCAGCATCCCTCTATTTTTCAGAACAAAGGGGTGATACAAAGTTCGCAGTAACATATCAATTTGACACTTTATTGAGGAGGAAGCCATTGTCTTGCGCTCTGTGTGTGCAGTTCCCGGGACTCTTCGCCGCTTCGTGACAAGTGCATGTACAGGCGGAGTCGTAACCGCCCATGGATATCTGGCTTATCTCTTAGGCTTTGTTTTCCTCAGAGCTGAGTGTTTACACAGGCAAAAAAACCCTACGTGTGCCCTTTCCAAGCCCACGGCCAAGAGGGAGAGTGAAAGCGGGAAATGGGTAAGGAGAGCAGAAGCGCTGCCATTTTATTTTATCAATGGCAGTTATAGGCTTATTAAAATATTATTCCCTTCAAGAGAAGACACGGGAAAGCAGCAACCTTCATGGAGATGGCTGGAAATTTCACTCACCAGCCAACAATCTCTGTTTTTCAACAGGGTGGCGCAGATAAGCAGGATGTGTGTGTGTGTTCATGCCTGTGCAGGTGCATGTACATGTGTAAACCCCATGGCTTCTCACCCTAGCCTTTGCTCAGAACCAAAAAAAAAATGTGTGCCCTTTCCAGTCCTGGCAAAGGATAGAAACTCAGATCCTGATTTATCTTTCATCCCAGCAGGGCTGGCGCGCCCATTAAGGCGAACTAGGCAGTTGCCTAGGGCGCCAAAATGGACAGGGGGCGCTGCCCAGCCTGCTGCCCCCCCCGCTGCCGTCCGATCCCCCCTGTTGCCGCCGTACCCCCCCTGTCGCCGCTCCTGACCCCCCTGCCGCCGCCGCCCGACCCCCCCACCGCCCCACCCCGCCGCCCGCCCCCTACCCCCCTGCTGCCGCCACCCAGCCCCCTGCCCCCCGGCGCTGCCCCCCCCCCCCCCGTCGCCTAGGGCGCAAAAAACCCTAGCGCCGGCCCTGCATCCCAGGCAGTCTTGTTCAAGTAACTGTCACTCTAATAAGAATCTATTGCTTGTGATAAAAAAAAACACATGTGATAAAAAGTCTTATGGCCATTTCCAAAGTTTGGAAACATTACATTTTTGTACCACAGTTCCCAGAATTCCTCATCCGGCATGAGGCCAGGTTATGGCCAAACATCCCCCCCCCAAAAAAAATTGCCAGGTTGTAGGCAGGTCTTGCAACAGCCAGAGAATCAGAATCACTGAATTGGGACTGGCCACGAAGACCATTGAGTCCAGTGGCCTGATCAATGAAGGGATCCAAATCAAAGTTTACCTGAAGGCTGTCTTGCTTGAATGCTTCCATCACTGGAGGGTTCTCCACCTCCCAAGACAATAGGTTCTATTGCCATACTCCTCTAACAGTTGGGAAGTCTTTTTTCCTGATATTCAGCCTAAATCTGGCTTCTTGTCGCTTGAGCCTATTATTATGTGTCCTGCACTCTGTGCTCCTCTGTATGACAAGTATCTTTCAAGAATTTATTTATTTATTTATTTATTTATTTATTTATTTATTTATTTATTTATTTATTTCTATTTTTGAGTATTTTTACCCCGCCTTTCTCCTTGGAAAAAGACCCAAGACGGCTTACAGTAAGGAGAGACAATCTACAGTCCATTACAATTAAGACAAATTCAGTTTGAGAAATGGGGAACATAAGAACATAAGAAGAGCCCTGCTGGATCAGGCCAAAGGCCCACCTAGTCCAGCTTCCTGGATCTCACATTGGCCCCACCAAATGTGTCCAGGAGCACACGAGACTAGATCTCTGTCTCCTGATTCCACTCCCCTGCATCTGGCCCTTGAAGTACCCCGGTTTTAAGCCTGGAGATGACACATCCCCATCATGGCTTGTCACCTGTGGTGGACTTTTCCTCCAGGAATCTGTCCAGTTCCCTTTTGAAGCCATTCAGGCCAGATGCCATCACCACATCCTGTGGCAGGGAGTTCCACAGACTAACAACACAATGGGTAAAAGAAATATTTTCTTTTGTCTGTTCTCACTCTTCCTGCACTCTGTCCCTAGTTCTGGTATTTTGTGAGAGGGAGAAGAGCTTCCCTCTATTGACTTTACTCATGTCCTCCATTATTTTGTATGTCGCAATCATATCCCCCCTCAGGCGCCTTTTTCCAAAGCAAAGCAAAGCAAAGTGTTCTGCTTATATACCGCCCCATACCCTACAAGTAGTCTCTGGGCGGTTTACAATTTTGATTCATGTGCAGGCTACACATTGCCCCCCCAGCAAGCTGGGTACTCATTTTACCGACCTCGGAAGGATGGAAGGCTGAGTGAACCTTGAGCCTGCTACCCCCAGGTCGTGAGCACAGTTTTACCTGCAGTACAGGCATTTAACCACTGCGCCACGAGGTTAAAGAGTCCAGACTAAAGAGGCCCAAATGTTTTAGCTTTTCCTCATAAGGGAGGTGCCCCAGCCCAGTAATCAATTTAGTCGCTCTCTTTTGCACCTTTTCCAGTTCCACTATGTCTTTTTTGAGATGCGGTGACCAGAATTGTACACAATACTCAGGTGCAGCCTTACTATCGTTTTCTATAATGGTATTATAATGTTGGCTGTTTTATTTTCAGTCCCCTTTTTTATAATCCCTAGCATGGAATTGGCCTTCTTCACCGCTGCCACACATTGGATAGACACCTTCATGGAGCTGTCCACTAACACACCGAGATCTCTTTCCTGATCCATCACAGATAACTCAGAGCCCATGAGTTGATAGATAAAGTTTTGATTTTTTGCCCCAATATGCATTACTTTATATTTGGCTACATTAAAACGCATTTGCCATTTCATAGCTCATTCCCCCAGTATGGAGAGATCGTTCTGGAGCTCTTCACTATCTTCTCTGGTTTTTACCAAACGGAAAAGTTTTGTGTCATCTGCAAACTTGGCCACCTCACTGCTTATCCCTGTCTCCAGGTCATTTATGAACAGGTTGAAAAGCACCGGTCCCAGGACAGAGCCCTGGGGCACACCGCTTTTCACTTCTCTCCATTGTGAAAATTTCCCATTGACACCTACTCTTTGTTTCCTGGATCTCAACCAGTTCTCAATCGATAAGAGGAACTGCCCTCTTATCCCCTGACTGTGTAATTTTCTCAGCAGCCTTTGGTGAGGGACTGTGCCAAAAGCCTTCTGAAAATCCAGATAGACTATATCCACCGGTTCACCCAAATCCACATGCCTGTTGACCTTTTCAAAAAATTCAGACAAGACTTCCCCTTACAGAAACCATGCTGATTTTCTCTCAGCAAGGTTTGTTCTTCTATGTGTTTTAAGATTTTCTCTTGGATGAGGCTTTCCACCATTTTCCCTGGGACAGACGTTAGGGAATTGAGGGGTATCTTACAGCATTAGAAGGCAACATTAAAACTAACAATTGATAACTGATGGTGTCAATGTAATCACACAAGGAGATATATAAACACAAAGTTATACGTGGTTAAAAACATGAAGTCTGTGTAGACATGTATGGTAGTCCCTCATTCAGGGAAAGCTTGCCTGAAGAGAAAGGTCTTTGCCTGTTTCTGGAAAGACAGCAGAGACGGGGCAGTCCTGGCCTCCAGTGGGAGGGAGTTCCATAGTCTGGGCCATCAGCCTTCATTTCTCAAGGGATAAACATGCCCAGTTCCTTCAGCCTGTCCTCACAGGGCTTGGTCTCCATCATCCTTGTTGCTCTCCTCCAAAAGTGTCCAGGTTTTTGGGCATCCTTTTTAAAATGCGGTGTCCAGGACACAGTACTCAGGATGAATTCTCCTAACCAGTGCTTATTAGAGAGGGACATGGGATTTGGATATACTCCTGTTAATGCAACCTAAAGTAACATTCCCCACCACCACCACCATCAAATGCTGAAATATTCACCAAGAGGACTTCTAAACAAGGTGTGGAATCTTTTGAGGTCTATGGCATGCAGAAAGATAGTTTCCTATCTGGATTGCTTTGTGTTCTCTTACCAGGGATGAACATTTCAACATACTGCGAATCTGCAGGAGAGGAAGGTCCCGGGGTCTGGGGAAGACCCAGAGAACAGAGGACCGTTTCCCCCTCGTGGGGGCCTTTGGAATCCTCTGGAACCACGTGACTTAGGAGAAGACTCCAACCAGTTGATACCAATGAAATGTTTGGAAGAGCTTCATGATGTCAGGAGCAGTCGGTGAGCCTAACAGTAAGAGTGGTTTGATGGTGAAACAGACTGTCCTGACTCTGCTTTTTGGGAGGATTTAAAACAGCCGTTGAGATGCTTCACCTGCCAAGCTCCTGCTTTAGCCAGGGCGTTGAGCTAGATGACCCTTGGGTTGCTTTCCAAATGTATATCTGTGAAGATTCTCAGTCATCCAGGTGAGTTTATCTGGAAGTTGAGTCATGGCTACTGGACTTCTTTTTTGAGAGATAGAAACGTTTCGCTGTTCATCCAAACAGCTTCATCAGTCTGAATACAGCTAGTGTAAATCCTCTAGCTGATTTGAACTAGCTGTATTCAGACCGATGAAGCTGTTTGGATGAACAGCGAAATTTTTTCTATCTCTCAAAAAAGAAGTCCAGTAGCCATGACTCAACTTCCAGATTCCAAATGTATAATTCCTCTGATTTTAGGAATTAGGGAGGAGGTATGCCTAGATGCCCTAAGCACATCCGATCTCTCCTGCCTTTTTATATTTTTTTATCTGGTACTCTTTATCTGGAAACCACGGGAAAGGGTCACCCTAAGACAGAGCTGACTTGACTGCATGTGGTTATTCTTAGTTGAGTGGCAGCATCCTTCCCCCAACGCAGCCTTCTACATACACACCCAAACTGTCCCCAGGGAGAAGAACTCCAGCAGAGTCCAGCAGCCACGGAGGAGGTCCTTTTGTATTTCGGGGAGAGGATCACAAAAGTGGGTCGCGGAGGCGGAACTGCTGTGCCAGCATCTCGCTCATCCACTGCAGGCAGAAGAGGAGGAGCAACGTGGAGAGCAGGAACTGGAGGAGGAGGAGAGCGGAGGGGAGGAGGGTGTTGAAGAGGACCTGGACGGAGGCGAACAAGAGGGCCACGGTGAGCAAAGCCACGTAGGCCGTGAAGGCACAGAGTCCCAGGAACAGGAAGAAACTCAGGACCATCTTGATGCCGCCGAGGAAGCTCTCCAGTAGACCATCGTTGGTGGAGGGCCTCAGCAGTCGGCAGCAGGACGTGGGCATCAGCAGTGGTGGCAGGTGCTCTTCCTCTTCCAACCGCTCCTGGCGAGCCATGGCGATGCCCCTGGGTGGGAAACCACCAACATCTCATCAACACCCACCCTGGCCGTCTTATTAACCCAGCAGCGTGCAAGATACAAAGGGCGTTTATACACGACCCCTAAGCTCCGCTGCAAATGGCTGCCAGCTCCGGAGCTTAAAAATGTTTCCCCACCAGCTCCGGAGTTTGCAGACAATTAAGTGCGACCCCGCCCACTTTAGCGCGACCCAGCGCACTTCTCTTGTACCTTCTCTTTGGAGGTGAAAAATCTTTTTGATGCGGTGCAACGATAGTGAGTGCGGGGCTCTCCTCGCTTCTGTTTGCTGCTTTTTGGCTCCCGCCCCTTTAAGAGCTACTTTTACAGAGACGAGGGGGTTGGACTTGATGGCCTTACAGAGACGAGAGGCAGAACGAGGTGAACGTGAACGGCATGCTTTTCTTTCTCTCTTTCTCCCTCCCTCACGCAGCCAGCAACCAGGAAGTGCGGAGGGGGGTGGGGACAGAGGAAGAGCGATGAACCCCTAAGATCTCTGGTCCGAATTTAAGTGGCCAGCGGGTCTTAGGGGTCGTGTAAAAAGGCCCAAAGAGGCACTACAGGCAACCATAACGCTTCCCTGGAAGGTCCAGTCTTTGGGTGCCTCCACCCAGACCATGCTGTACTGCTGTTCAGCTCTAACTTCACTTGACGTTCTAGGCCACGTTCTAGGTGCAGCAACTGAAGAAGGCTGTTGAATAGCTGGAGCACATCCAGAGGCAGGGGGCTGAAATGAGGCAGGTTCTGAAAACAAGGCCCTGCGAGGAACAGTTGAGGAAGCAGTGTGTGTTGATCCCAAAGGGCTGGGAAGAGATGTGAAGGAGAGGTGAGGGGACAGCCATCTTCCATTATATGAAGGGCTGCGACATGGAAGAGGAGCCAGCTGCTGGATGGATGGTTTGCCTTGCAAAAGGTGGCCCCCTCCTTCACTGGGGCTTTCCAAACATTAAATTGTCATTCCTTTGAACTCCCCACCCCACCCCCAGGTGTTCCTTTGAAATTCCTTTCTCAGGATTTCGATATTCGTTCAGGAGGAAACCTGAGTACTGTATTGAATTGTTTTATCGTACCTCTGCTAAAGGTAAGGAAAGTGTGTGTCTCAGTGACCTCGCTGTCAGATGGGCAGTATAGAAATCCAATAAATAAATAAATAAACCAGTGCTTCTCAGACAATGGCTTCTTCCCAGGGTTCATTGAGGGAGACTAGATCCTGGACTTTGCTAAATTTGTTGACTATCTCGATATAATTGCTGAATCCTAATATTACATAAGTCATATTTCAAAGCTGCAAGGAGAGGGATCTTCACACATGCCCCCCTGCTAGGCTGTTGGTGTCCCTTCCAACTCTTCATTTTTATGATTCAATGATCTCTTGAACCTACCAAAGAGAAGTTCCTGCTGGTGGGGGCTGGAAGTCCACACAACCCACACCCACTTCTTGTATTCCGTGGGTTTACTGGACACAGGCATTTGGCACAGAAACTTCATTCTCCAACCACCTGCACACAGGAACAAAGGGTGCATGTGGACAGAGCGTCCTTCCTGTATCGCAGGCCTGCCCAACAGGTAGACCGCAGCATCAATTAAAAAAGTGAGGGGATAAGTTCTCTACCCCTCCCTCCCCCATCCCAAGGACCACCATTGCCCCAGCAAAGTTATGGGTCTGCCAGCCCAATGTGTCAGCCGAGTGGGGCAGTTCAAGGGCCATGGCACATTGAAATCTGTTCCCTCCGGAACAGATTAATTAATTTTCAATGCATTCCTATGGGAAAGTGCTGCTCTACTTAGAAAAGTTTTTACTAATGAGAATGTGCTCGGAACAGATAAAATTCATAAGTAGAAGTTTTAGTGTAGTAGCCTTCAGGTACTTTGGGCTGGAAAAAGTAGACCTTGGCCTGTTCAAAGTTGAACAGCCCTGCTGTATCGGGTACAGCAGGACTGAGAACAACAGAGGGCACAGGACTTTTCCCCAGTGGCTGCAACCTCCCCTATTGCAGCAATGGCCAAGTAACAGGAAAAGGCAGGCTGACAGAAGTTTCCAGTGGATATACAGTAATTGTCCTTTGAAATCCGTTGCTTTGCCATGTCCCCACCCGCTACCTCAAACAGTGTTTGAAGAATCAGAAAGGACTGACATAACTCGGCATGGTTCTGGAAGTAGGGAGAAATGGACCTTGGTCCTTCTGAATCCATCCTAGACTGCTGGTTTTGTTCACTCAAACACTTCCCTATCAACAAGCTATATTTTGGGAATGGGAGTCTCCCTATACTGCTTTGTGTGAATTTAGAAGTGCATGCATTCAGCAGCTAGCCCTCTGAGGAAGCATTTAATTTTTTTTCTTTCCCCTAATTCTATTGCACCACCTTGCTGAGTGTGTGTGTGTGTGTGTGTGTGTGTGTGTGTGTGTGTAGAATATTCTAATATATATATTAGAGATGGGCACGAAATGAACAATTTTTTGTTTCCGTTTTCGTTTTTTCGTTTCGTTACGCAATGAAATGACAAACGAATTTTGTCTCTAAAATGAAACGAAACGAACAGAAACACCAGAAATTTTGTCGTCCGTTTTGTTTTCGTTATGGCAATAAATGCTAAAAAAAAATTAACAAAAAATTGAAATAAATGGTAATGAACCCGTAACGAAACGAACGAAAACAAAAATGATTTTTTTGCAAAAATTCACAAAAAACAGAAACGAACCGAAACGGACCCCCTAAGCGACAAATGACAAACGAAACGCCATTTTTTTATTCGTGCCCATCTCTATATATATATATATATATATATATATTCTAAAATTAGAATATATATATATATTCTAATTTTATTTTCAATTCTATTTTTATTCTGTTTCATTATTATTCTGTTTCATTATTCATTATGTACAGCCCATTTTATATACATTTCTTTTCTTGTTTTAACTATGTTATATTGTTGTAATTGTACCTGATTCTTATTTATGTTGTTAACTGCCCGAGTTCCTTCGGAAGATGGGCAGTATAAAATATGGGAAGTCACTCACACCCATCTCCTTTCCCCTCTCTCCCATGTCTACTGCACCTATCAACATCTTAGAAGAACTGTGTCTGCTCTCTAAGCCTGGATGTTGGGGTGGGAGGAGGGAAGAAGCCATATACAACTGAATAAATGCTATGTCTGGTGAATTAGACTGGAATTGTAAGTAAGTCACAATAAGGTTTCATTAACTGTTATTGCTTATGGTTCATTTGGAACTAGTTTGCATTTTCATACTTTAGATTCTTTATTGGATAAGGCTTTTGGTCCCTAGGCTCCGAAAATATACTTTTCTAACATTTGGTGTTTACCACTAATTTTGCTCTATCTTGAACTAGATTGTCTATGTATTAACAATAATTGGCCCGGGGCAATGTCCCCCATTAGGAAAGGAAGGATGAAAACTGAGATCATTGTAAGGTGGGCACAGGTGGCTTTGGGACCCTTGAGATGTTGACTGCAATTCCCATGATCTGCCACCATTGGACGTTCTGGCTAAGGACGATGGGAGTTATAGTCCAACAATATTGGGAAGGCCACACTTGATAGCTCTTCAGACTTCGGATGGGGGCTACTCCATTAGCCCTCATGAAAGGAACTGCATGTGTTCAAACATCACGTACCTCATTTCCACAGTGAATTCAGCATTGGATGTTATCCTGCTAGCTGCCTCTCAATATGAATATTTGGCCTGTGCATTGGACAGGAGTGTCTCCTACAACACCGCCCACCCAAAAGTGAACTGGCTGTCCAGGGACCAGCACTCTGTTGCTTGACTGATGATGTCATAAACCCAGCCAGTTGGGCGAGAGGTACCCACCAAAAGCTTGCAACTTGACCCTTTGCCTCAGTCAATGTGAGCAACTGAAACTCAGGGTTTCTGTATAGAAAGTGTTGAACACTCCTATCACATCCTTCCTTGTTGCATGTGTCCAGTCCAGGAGGTGCAATTTTCCAGGGAAGAAACCTAGAGTGTTCATCTCCAGAACTTTTGGAAGAGAACTAACACAACAGAACAAACCAAGAGCAGGGACTTGGTGGTTGTCTCTGAGGTCAGAGATGGAATCATTCTTCTCTCACTGCCACTGCGACAGCCATTCACACATCTTTCAAGCTGGAAGGGGATCCCATTGGTTGCCTTGCCTAAACTCCCTGCTGACACAGCTGATCTACTTCCAGGTACCATTCAAAGTGCTGGTTCTAACCTCTAGTGCCCTAAATGGCTTGGGTCCTCCAGGGGAATCTCATGGACCACAGCTCCTTTTATGAGCTTGCCCTGATGATGAAGATCTTCAGGACAGGTCTTTCAGTCACACCATCCTCCCCGGTGTATCTGTTGGGGACACTGGAGAGGGCCTTCTCTGTGGCTGATCATGGACTCTGGAACTCCCTCCCACTGGAGGCCAACGGGGCCCCATCTTTGCTGTCCTTCCACAAGCAGGCAAAGACCTTTCTCTTCAAGCAGGCTTTCCTTCAGTGACTGGCTGTCTGAGAGAGTTTTTTTTAAAAAATAGATTGTTGTGCCTTGTTGCTTTTAAATGTGTTTTGGGTGTTACTTTTGTTTACTTCTTGTAGTGTGCTACAGTATTTGTTTGGTCCTTTTAGTATTTGCATTCTTACTCTTTTTAGCTTTATTGTTTTTTAAATGGTGTAAGCCACCTTGGGTCCTTCTTAAGGAGAAATGTGGGGGAAATAAATAAATAAATAAATAAACAAACAAACATCTGGATTTTTAAAAAAACACCTTCAAAGTAGAAGAGGCCGCCTGTGGCATTGTCAAATTTATTCTGTTTTATCTTTTGTTGCAATCTCCATGATTGTAACGCAAACTCATTGATTCTACTGACTAGATCAGGGGTCCTCAAACTTTTTAAACAGGGGGGTGGTTCACTGTCCCTCAGACATTGTTGGGGACCGGACTATAGTTTGAAAAAAAATATGAAGAGGTGGAAAGGGGGAAAGAGTCAGGGCCGCGACTGATGCCTCTATGTTCGGCCTAAGACCTGAGCTATGGGGGTGGTGTTGAAGGAGACCCAGGCCACTGAGGCCACCTTTTTCCATCCCTCGCTCACCAGCAGTGAGCGACCCAGGCAGCACAATAGTGGTGGCTACAGAGGCCCTGCAGTCCAGGGGCACCTGCCTGGGACATCAGAGGTGGCTGCAGAGGGCTGTGTGGAGCTAAGAGCACCTGCCTCCAAGATCGGCAGTGGAGGAGGCAGAGACGAGGCACAGCACCATGGTGGGGTTCAGCAGGGTGGTGGCAGTGGGCCCTTCTGCTACCTGGACAGAGGAAGAGGAGGAAGAGTCTCTGAGAAGCCTCCACCCAGCCAAATCAACCTGCCCTCTGCACCCAGTTGACTGTTTGCCTTCTTGCTTGACTGGCTGGCCAGCGACGGGGCCATTCGGTGGAGGGCGTCCATAGAGGGGGGTTGCTCCAGGCCCAGCAGGAGTACCACTCTGGCCTGGACTCTATAGTTCCCCCAACGGTTCCTCTTGCCTTTACCTCCTTGGAACTAGGAAGTGACCTGGTGGTGAGCCAGGGGGGAGGGGTCCTGTAATTAGCTGGCAGGCTGGGTTTAGAACTCTGGTGGGCCACATCCGGCCCGCGCGCCACCGTTTGAGGACCCCTGGACTAGATCACTTGAAAACAACCTTCCTCTACCTTCCACATGACAGGCCCCTTCTATTTCTTTGCTAAGGCAAAACCCTACCAAGTTCCTTGGTCATTCCTCAGCTTTCTCAGCTCCTTGAACAATATGCAGTGTGTGTGTTTGTGTTTGTGTTTCCAGATAACACATGGGGATCCACAAAAGCTAGTGTGTTGAGGATTCAGGCAACCCAGTCCAGATTCCAGCTGAGAACGTCTCTGGTGTCACCCCAAAGTAGCTTGATAAATATTCTACTCACATTAGTTGTGTGATTTCATATACACCAACTGAAGGTGGCAATTTATATTTATGTAGCTAATCAAGCTGGTGAATCTCAGCTTGACGGTGAACAAAGCTGAGGTGTATTTGCATGGCTAATTAAATTATATTCACAGGTTTTTATATTGCTAAAGTGCAATTTTATATATATATATATTGTGTGTGTGTGTGTGTGTGTGTGTAGCTTTATGTCTCTCTGTCTATCTATCCATTTATCCATCAATATATACAGAAGCAATTGGTGCCAGTTCAATGCTCATAAAATATTTTTGGGAAACCACAAGATGTCCTCCTAGTGAGATTGTTACATTCTTGTAGCAGTTGTAGCTTCCTTTTTCCCTTATTGTGAGCACACAAATTAATACCAGGGCATAACCACCCATTCCCTTTATAGCTAAGGAAGATATTTAACAAGTAGCTTCGCCAGTTCCTCAGTGAGTTTCCAGTTAGCAGGGATTCTGTCCATTTCACTACATGGGGTATCTTATAATCATTTTAATCTATTGTCAATCACTACAGAAGCCCAGATGGGTTGAAAAGAAACATACAAGTATTCTAAATAGGAAAACAAGCAGATAGGATTGCAACTCTAGTGGGATTTGAGATACATAGCTTGGCACTTGGTTCATCTAGTGGCTCCCAATTGGTTCATCTAGGTCAGAGATGGCGAACCTTTTTGCCACCGAGTGCCCAAACTCGGCGGCGGCTGAGATCGGCGGCAGCGCGGGATGGGGGAAGGGGGTGAAGGCAGCAAGGGTGACGGAGGGGGTGGGGTCAGGGTCAACCTTGTTAGCGGTGGGAGGGGCAGGGATGGCAGCAGTAATGGCGGTGGAGGCGGGGTCAGGTCGGCAGCGGCAGGGGCGGCAAGGGCGATGGGGATGGGGATGGGGGCGGTGGGGGGGTTGGGATTGGCGGCAGCGGGGGTCGGGTGGGGCGAGGCCGAGGGCAGCAAGGGCGACAGGGTCTGGGTTAGCGGCGGCGGCGGCGGCGGGATGGGCAGGGATGGGGTTTGTCTTGGCGGCGGGGTTGGCAGAGGCGGCGGCAGGGGGTGGCGATGGCAATGGCGACGGCAGGGTTGGCCTGGCACACCGACATGCTTCCTGCCTCCCCCCACTTCCCCCTTCACAAATTCCTCATGGCTGGTCCAGCGGAGGGGGAAGTGGGGGGGGGGCAAGGAGCATGTCGCGTGCCAGGCAAAAGCTCTTTCCGTGTCACCTTTGGCACGCGTGCCATAGGTTCGCCATCCCTGATCTAGGTCGTTACTTCATGTCCCGTTCGTCCCTCCTTGCCGTCACGCTTGGGACCAGTACAAAAAAAAAAACAACTTACTTCACGTCCATAGCGTGACAGCAAAACCTTGTCTCGACCACGCCCCCTGAACCGGGAACAGAGCGTGACAAGCTGTACCTGCACCTGGGCTGGGGAGTTCTCTTGTCATGGTTAGTTCCCAGTTCCTGTTCTGAGACAAAGGGACATGAAGTAACGGCCTGTCACGCAACAACCAGTGTCCACCTAGTGGTCAGCGGCTGAAGCGGCATTCAACATTAGTTTCCCTATGGGAAACACCATGCAGCGCAAATGTTTATTAAAGAAAGTACTGAAAATTCTGTAGCATTGACATGTAAATCCCGAAAGACCAATAAATCGAAATATCAAAAAAAAAAGTTTTATTTACAATATTTTTTAAAAAGGTTAAGAAAGCAAGACAATTTCAAAATTTGTCAAGTAACAAGGACATGAGGTAACAGTTGTCATGAGACAAGTAATCACTCCTGTGGGAACGGAAACAGGGGCTGAACTGGGACAAAACCACGTGACTGCGAACAATGCTATCACGGAACGAACGTAATGGCGGAACGAGAAAGGACGTGAAGTAACCGCCTTAATGCTTCCCAAGCAACCAATCATGGTCCCCCAGATGTTCTTGGACTACAATTCCCAGAAGCCTTCACCCAAGCTGTGCCAGCCAGGATTTCTGGGAGTTGTAGTCCAAGAACATCTGGGTGAGCCAAGGTTGGGAACTGCTGCCCTCTAGACCAGTGTTGGCGAACCTATGGCACGGGTGCCAAAGGTGTCACTCAGAGCCCTTTCTGTTGGCACCCGGCACCACCCCTTTACAGCCACCTGTATTCAGGTTAAATGGCTGTATTGGCACTTTGCAAAAAAAAAATGTGGGTTTTGAATCGCAGTTTGGGCACTCGGTCTCTAAATGCTTCACCATCACTGCTCTAGACCTCCTCTGTCTGATTTTATATTGGAAAAAATGCCTTTCAGTTGTGCCTGGACGAGTGGAGTGAGTTTACTGCATTACATGTGGTATGATGTTGAGATTCCACCTGTGCCTTGTGTCCCACAGTAGTAGCGCCGTGTCCTCCTGATTTTTACCCTTCAGGAGATGGAGAGTCAGAAGACCACTTCGACCCGTTATCCGATGAGGTTCTGCAACCACCAGGAAACCTCAATGAGCAGGAAGATCAGTACCACGAAGAGGAGGAAGTAGAAGATCCTGATGAGGAGGATGGAACCTAAGTGGAGGGCGTCAGAGAACGGAAAGGCCAGTGGGTCAAAATACCGGCAGCTGGCGAAGACGCAGGCCTGGGTGGTCTCTTTCCCCTTGTGGAAGTAGAAGATGGTTAGGATGAGTAAGAGGAAGGTACATTGCTCGTATCTCCTACAGGGCTTTTCCACTCCCAGTCAGTGGGCTGCGCCATTGACTTCAACTCTAGGGTCCTTCCCTTGCAAGGGACGGGGCAAACAGCGTCGGCAAATTTGGCACAGGCTGCTTCTGCTGATATTTGCACCAGGTTCTAAAGAGTTAAGAGCAGAGATAGGCACATATCCAAAAATCCAGCCACAATACAGTATTAGTCATATTCTTCCAAAGCCACAACCCTGACGGCTACAAAGTGACTATTTTTTAAAAGCAATTTTTGACCCATCATTTTTGTTATTTTTTTTTCCCTTTTGGCCCATGTTAGGCTTTGGGGGGGGAGAGCTTTTTTGGGAGGGTGAGATGAACCAACCAATCGATTTGCCGATTTGCCAAAAATTATACATAAATTTGTGGGTCAAAATTCAGCAACTGTGACAAATTATTAATCGTGACGAATTACAGGTTTTTCAATTCGTACCCATCTCTAAGAATTCTAAGCTTGTTAACCAAATGGGGAATGATCAGCTGATTCAGTTGTTTTGTATGCAGGAAGCTGTGCTGATGTTGAGAGTTCTAGTCCAATATATTGGAAGGGCACCCAACTGACGAAATGTTTTTTTAATAGGGTCAAAATTATACATTATTGGTAGCAGTTGACAGAGGTGGAATTGTGTCAGTGTACCATAAATGTGATTCAGGGAGCCTTCCACACCTGATGAGTCAGAATGACAAAGGGAGCAATCTCATATGGCCTGAAGTACCACCATGAAACAAAATACTTTAATTTGCACATGCTAGGAAGTGAGAGAAGCTCCTGGTGGGACAACCACAGGCAACCAGCACTTAAGGAATCCCCTCTTTTAATGACAGGTCCTCTGTAATACATCATTCCACAACCTCCTAAGAATACTCAGGTTCTCCTGTCAAGAAGCCCACCCAATATCCAGGACCAAATTTATACCCAGATGACTGGACATCAACCAACAGGCTCTCTCTACCTTTGGAAGAACCCCATCCAGAGCTCACCTGTGGACCATGGATGGTTTGGGCTCTTTGAGTCATTCTTCTCAAATTAAGGTGGGACCTCTGAACCAGAGACCTCTACTTTCTTATATCCAGCGTGAGGGCTGCTGGGTGAGGCGGAGAGCTAAGCCACCGCCGCACCTCTGAAGTCGATGGCCAAGTCCCAGAACCTTGGGCACCGTGACCAACCAGATGTTTCCAAGGTATGGGGTTGTTGTGCCTGTGCCACTAACAGGGAGGGGGAAGATACAGGGCCAAATGGATGAAATAATCTCAAACTGCAGAGAAGGAAGGTGGTTTTTGAACACTGGCCTGTGTTAAAGAAAAAAGAAAGCCTGTGAAGGAAAAACCAGGGCAGATATCCTGGTCTTTGGGTGCCACTGTGAGGGGTTAAATAGCCTTTGTCTCTCTTCGGGACACTTGTAGGTGGGACTGAACTTCAGGTTTGTTTAGCAGATTCATGCTTGAGCCTGTGGTGTTCATTAACCTGGACATGGGGCCAAGATCTGGGGGGGGGGGGGCGATTTTAGCTAGAAAAGCCATTGGGATCCTGACCGCATTTGACCCCTTCTCTCCACACACCCTGTTAATGGGCATGATTCTCTTTGACAGCAGAAAGACCCAGTGGGAAGTGGGACCCCCCCCCCATCTCTCTGTTGCTGCATTATCTGTTTGGCCCGGAGAGAATGAGTTTGGACTCGAACCCATTAAGATGCCACAATCAGGCTCTCCATCGACACATTTAAGCCGTTGCTGGAGCCTCTGGGAACAAAGCTGTACTTATCTGGGTCTCTGGTTAAGTCAGGGGCAGGATGCAACCCTTAACAAGAAAAAGTGCAGAATTCCTGCAGCCACTGGGAGGTTTTTGTTACCACTTGGCTGGCTGCCAGGAAGAAAATTCCTCCAGTCTGGGATGCTGCGTTACCTGGTTAGCCATGGTGTGGCTGGATTCTGGGCACCTTCATTCTCCCCTTATGGACCTTCCTAGAAGCATCTGGCCTACAAGCCCCACCATCCTCAACCAACCCTCCTCCATCCACTTTTGTGACATCACAAAGGCCCCATTGTGTAACCCTGAAAAGGGCCCCACCCACCCCTGGATCCAGAGATGTCAGGAATAGGGATGCTGTTGAGCCAGTAGTCTCTTAAACCTGACCTAACATGAAGCCTTTGTATGTCATCTGGGGATGGGGTGGGGATAGGATAGCCCTTTTCAAATACTGTACCCTGTACTTGAATGGTAACCATACAGAGGCAGGGCAGGCTCTGTTATCAATAGAGATGGGCACGACTTGAAAAAAAATTTTTTCGAGTTGTCGTTAGTCGGGCCGGTCCCGTTTCGGGTCGTTTCCGGTTTTTGCGAAAATTTGCAAAAATTAGTCGGTTTGTTTTTTCGTTTTTTCGTTGTCGTTAGTACTGGTTTTGGGGGGCTCCTGGAGGCACCTCTGTGGGGTGGGTGCCTCCTCTGGCCCGCTATAAAGGGAAAGTGGGCTCCTGGAGGCAGTTTATAAATTTTCGCTGCTTGTGTGTTTTTGGACCACGATTTCAAAAACAATATTGCGTTTGCCGCCCCATTTTGGATCTCCCGCCCCCATGGCATGGCGAAATGGCGATTCGAGCTGCCCACGGGGGGGTTACCCCCCCTTGAAACCACCCCTCCGGTAGGTGCCCTGCGCCCTTAGAAGCAGCATTTTTCAGTTTTTTGGCCCGGGACTGGGTGGGTGTTTGTGTTTTTTCCTCTGCCGTCCGTGTGCTTGTGTTTAATTGTGGGCTTTTTGTGCTGCGAGCCTGTGTCCCACCAGAGCAGTGAAACAACCCCTCTGTAGGTGCCCTGAGGCACGGCAGGGTTTTTTTAACTTTTAAAAACTTTTTTTCTGTGCCGCGTGGCATCGCGCAATCGCGCGATGCAAGGAACGAGCACGACAAATCAGACCAAAATTGTTCGTTCGTCGGTTCGAGCTCGAATGTCCCGTTACCGTTTCCGTAGAGTAACGGAACCGAGTAACGGAAACGGGAAACGGGTTAAGTCTAGTTATCAATCATCCCAGAGTGGAGGACGCATGTTAATTGACTCACATTACCAGAAGCCAGATTTCAGTTGAATGTGTGTGTGTGTGTGTGTGTGTGTGTGTGTGTGTGTTGTGTCGTTACAGTCGTGCCCAACTCTTCGTGACTCCATGTCCATGGAGTTTTCTTGGCAGACATCCTGGAGTGGCCTGCCAGTTCCTGCTCCGGGCACCTACAGCACCTGGTATTCCCTGGTGGTCTCCCATCCAAGTACCAATGCTTGTCCACTTTTCTCTTCCAATACCTCCAGTGTGGGAACTCTCACCACCACCTCCTGAGATCATGAGTTCCATTGCTATTCAATAAGCTCCGTGCTTAGTTCCAGAATATGCTAAGCCTGTTACTATGTTTTGTGCGACATCTGCTGGTGGAAGTGGTGAAATACAGGGCTTTCTAGTTAAAGAAAACAAACAGAAAGTTTGTAATACTGTATGGTGGTACCTTGTAGAAAGGAATCAATTCGTTCCAAATGAAATTATGTTAAGCAAATTTTCCTTTATACAAATTCCCATAGGAATGCATTGAAAGTGGAGTAATTCCATTTTTATGTTGTATGGATTCTCCCCATAGGTGATTATGTTAAACAAATTTCCCCTATCTCCTGATTTTTTATGTTGTACAGATTTTATGTTATGCAAGCTGTTTGTTAAAAAAGGGTCCACTGTACTTGATATTGCCTGGTCATTGTAATTGTGGTTAAATATATAATGTGATATCATCCTATATGCAGTGTTTATAAGGGGAGACAGTCTACCTTGTAAGTTATATTGATCCAGTTCATAAAAACTTAATCTTAAGGTCTCCATCTCTGTTCACAGCATGAGAAAAAACATCACGTGTTCGGGCTTTGTTTACATTCGAGATAGCAAATCTGCAGCAGGCTAGGCATAGCACATTTATATTGGCAATGTTTACATCCGACCTTAGAGAAAGGCTTCCCTAATTCTAAATTACATTACAAGGACTGACCAAATTGATTTTGTACAGATGTGATATTTAACAGATTTCAATACCACCCATCTAGCTACAAGGCTTCAAACATAATAATGCATGTTCTGAGCCCCTCCTCTCCTCCCCCCAACCCAAGCATCTTTTCACAGGCTTCCCATACAAAAGTGAAGCACTCCCCGGGTGAATGTGGAATTAATAATGCACTGGGATCATATTGAAGACCTCGGCACGGTATTTCAACAGCACCGTTATTAAACTCTTCAATCACTCCCCTGAAAGCACTGGGTTTCTTTGCTGTTGGTTGAATGTCGTCAGATTTTTCTTTTGCCAAGCAATCCCATACTTCCAGAGCTGATGCAGATGTTGCTCATACCGTCATGAGCCCTGGCCTAATCCTGAATCAGAATGCTTTCCAGAAGCACAGCAAAACATCCCTGCTTGGGCATGGACTCTATAGCCCTTTCCCGATGAGGGTAGCGGCGAAGGCAGGCAAGACTTAAGGGCACGTAACATAGCACACTGTCTTCTGTTGCTTAAGCACCATGTGACCACACCATGATCCAGATAAGGGCAGCCACGGTGATAGAGGGTGTGGACACCCAGTGCCATGAATGAGTTGGATGGGACTTGCCTGGAGCAATAGTTCCCAGCCTGCACCTAAATCCTGGCCAATCCGGCTCATGGTGAAGGTTTCTGCGAGTTTTAGTCCAAGAATATCTGGGGACCCAAGGATGGGAGCCAGTGGCCTGGAGGAGAAAAGCCTGGAAGGTGATGTGAGAGGAGGTGGAAGGACCGCCTTCAAGTACATAAGAACATAAGAAGAGCCATGCTGGATCAGACCAAAGGCCCATCTAGTCCAACTTCCTGTATCTCACGGTGGCTCCACCAGATGCGTCCGGGAGCGCACGAGACTAGATATCTGTCTCCTGATTCCACTCCCCTGCATCTGGCCTTTGAAGTACCCTGTTTTCTTGGACTTCTTTTTTGAGAGAAATTGCTGTTCATCCAAACAGCTTCATCTCCATCATAGTGCAAACCTGTGATGGACTTTGACCCTTCCACCCTGGCCTGAATTGTCCAGTCCAATTTTGATAGGCATCCAGACAATAGATGCCATAAGGTGACCACATCCTGTGGCAGGGAGTTCCACAGACTGAACAACACGCTGGGTGAAAAAAAACGTTTCTATCTTTTGTCTGTTAGTTCATTAGGTATTTTCCAGAGAAGCCTGGAAAAGACATCTCCACTATCCACTTTACTGGGATGCCCTGCATCTTATTTTGTACATCTCAATCAGGGATATCCACCCTCAGGCGCCTTTTTTCCAGACTAAAGAGCTTCCCTCTATCCCAAATGTACGCCTCAATTTTAGCCTTTTTTCCTCATAAAGAGCCCCAAATGTTTTAGCCTTTCCTCATAAGAGATTCCCGCCAGCCCAGTAATCATTTTAGTCACTCTCCTTTGCACCTTTTCCTCTTCCATTATGTCTTTTTTGAGATGTGGTGACCAGAATTGTAAACAATACTCCAGGTGCGGCCTTACTATCATCTTGTAGAATGGCATTATAATGTTGGCTGTTTTATTTTCAATCCCCCTTTTGATAATCCCTAGCATGGAATTGGCTTTATTCACCGCTTGCCAAAGGCTGTCACAAGGGAGATAGCAGATGTCTTCAGGAACAAGAAAACCAATCTGGTTTTCCGTGGCTCTCTAGACGGATCCAAACCAAGCATTAAAATTACAGGACAGGGGAGGCATTTGACTAATCATTAGGAAGAACCCCCCCCCCCAAAAAAGAGTACGAACAGTTCGATGGTGAGAACACAGAGAAAGAGTTCGGAAAAGATGCATTAGCTTTTAATGTCTCAACATTAAAATGGTCACAAGAAGCCAACGGATGCTTCCACAGAGTAATGTTTTTAGAATCACCTTTTAATGAAGCTTTCAAAATATATTTTTTAAAGGCGAGATACGTCCCTCTTGTTCTGCATGAACCACTCTCAACTTCACTCCTGAGCTCTAATGCTTTTTGTTCCCAAGCTCTGGAAGCAGACCGACTGCAGGGAGACTGATCGAGCCCTTCATTAGAGGTTTTTTCAACAGAGATCAGATAATGCTAGCTGTGGGTTTCCTGCTTCGGCAGCAGGTTGGACTAGGTGGCCTTTGAGGGGCCCTAACTCCACTTTTATGTGGTTTTATTTTTCTGTGATCAAGGGCACTGTTGAGTTTTTAGCAAGGCTAGTCCCGCTAAGGACGTTTGTACACAACCCCTAAACTCCGCAGCAAATGGCTCCCAGCTCCGGAGCTTACAATTGTTTCCCCACCAGCTCCGGAGTTTGCAGGAAATTAAGTGCGACCACGCCCACCTAAGCGCATCCCAGCACACTTCTCTTGTACCTGCTCTAGAAGGGTGAAAATCCCCAGGTCCGGATTTAAGGGAGTGAGTGCGGGGCTCTCCTCGCTTCTGTTTTTTTTTTTTTTGCCTCCCGCCCCTTT
This sequence comes from Phrynocephalus guinanensis, assembly GCA_037367245.1. Classification (NCBI taxonomy): domain Eukaryota; kingdom Metazoa; phylum Chordata; class Lepidosauria; order Squamata; family Agamidae; genus Phrynocephalus; species Phrynocephalus guinanensis. The sequence goes on from CM074741.1 coordinate 3,544,443, forward strand.
AAGAGAAGGGGTGGGAGGCAAAAAAAAAACCAGAAGAGAAGGAATCAGGACGACGGGGCTTCAACCGGCTTCGGAGGTGAGCCTGCATTTTTTCCTCTCTTTCTTCCTCCCTCCCCTCACACAGACAGGATCGAGGAAGTGCGGAGGGGTGGGGATGCAGAAAGAGCAACGAACCCCCAAGATCCCTGGTCCGAATTTAAGTGGCCAGCGGATCCTAGGGGTCGTGTGAAAAGGCCCTAAGTTCTGCTGGAACCCACAATACCCAATAAGGAATCCAACAGGAGAGAGATCCAGAGGAAACATACTGAGTTTATTGGGCCCAATAAAGACAGCAGGCGAACACCCCACCAGGACAGTGCAGAGATGTTCCGCCCCGAAGACAAAGATGGATACCATTTTATACCTTTCCCTCTCCCCCCACCAAGGTGCACGCCTCCCCAGGGCGGGCAAAGGGGATGGTCTTCGGGAATGTCCAATGGGAGCAGGCTAGGGGCCTGTCCAGGGGAGGTCCTGGGCGTTCCTGTTGTCCTGGAACAAGACCCCTGCCCAGGTGTGGTTCGGCCATATCTGTTCTTTAATGGGCTATTAGAGGTGTGATAATAGAAAGGAAGAGGCTGGGCATTGTCCAAGGGTCCGAGTAATTATCAATTCAATAGGAGGGCTGGAAAGTCAACAGAAGGGTCCCATGTTGTCAGACAAGTTCTCCAGGGTGTGTTGAAAAGAGACAATGGGAGGTCTCCTGGCAGTTTCCTGGCTGAGATTAATTCTATTGTCCATGAGGAAATTCTTGCCTCCCCCTGGAATCTCCTTGATCGATGGAGTTGCTTCTGGAAGATGCAGCCATGCCAAAGAGTCACCATTTTCCTCCTTCTCTCCCTATGGTTCTTGACCAAGATGGTGGTCCCAAGCATAGAGAAACGGGGGGGGGGGGGGAGTACCCAGGAAAGCATGGTGGGGTGAGAGGTTAAGAGGAGAGCGGGGGGGTGCCCTTCTAGCTCAAGGTAGCGGGGAGGGGAAGGCAAGAGAAAGAGAGGGGGAAAGAAATCTAGTGGAGGGGGAGAAAGGAGAATCCAGATGTGTATGGAGTTTTGTCAGTGGCTTAGGCTCTTCAGGGTCTATGGTGAATGATACTGTTGTATTTCAATTAATCAAAGCCTCCTGGTTCAGCAACAGTGCCGCTCAGGCTGGGAAAAGACTGCAGAGCAGCTTGCCTGTTATTTCTATGGGAAAGTTCCAATTTGTTTGGGGTTTTCGTGTAGTGCTTGTGCATGGTGTGGGGCACGGTTTGGGGTGTTGGGAACCCCAAAAGATCTAATTGAATGGCTGTGAAACGGCTGCCCCGAGCTGTTTTTGCATATACCGTAGAAGTTCCTGTTACTTTGAGGAAAAAGCTTCAAGGTGCATTGTTGTTGCTTTTAAAATCACATTTAAGGGCCCAAATATCCATCAAGGCCCAAAGTTGCAGGTGCTTAAGTCTGAAAATTCTGGCTTTGAATCCACGCCCTGCGTTCAATGGTGTGTTTATATGAAAAAAGGAGGAGGGTTGTGGGTACCACAAGCACTGGTTGCATTTTTGGGGAATATTTTTACCCCATCTTTTTCCTTGGAAAAGGAACCAAGGTGGCTTATGATAATAAGGGACAATATAGAGCCCAGAACATTTAAGTCATATTCAAGTTAAGAACAGGGAATTAGAAGAGGCATCTTAGAACATTAAATTTATTTATTTATTTATTTATTTATTTATTTATTTATTTATTATTGTTTGTTTGTTTGTTTGTTTGTTTGTTTGTTTGTTTGTTTGTTTATTATAGGATTTCTATCCCTCCCATCTTCCCGTAGGATCTCTGGGCGGCTAACAGTGGGCCGATCAATTCAGCCAGAAATAACAACAAACAACATACAAGCACACAACAAACAATTTAAAAACATAGTGTGCACCCTTGGCGTAAGACTTCTAAGTTCTAACTAAATAAAATAAAGGTAACATTAAATCTACAAAGAGCATGTGAAAAGAAAAAAATCCATGATGGGGGTTTATTTATTTATTTTGAATATTTTTCACCTCACCTTTCTCCTTGGAAATGGACCTAAGACGGGGCTGGGTTGTTGGGTTTTTTGGGTTTGGGTTGGTTTTTTTTTGTTTTTTGGGAAATGAACCATTTTGTTCCGTCTGTAAGCCGCTTGGGGGAGGGGAAAAGTTATTTATTTATTTATTTATTTATTTATTTATTTATTTATTTATTTATACTGGAATCTGATTTTCCTCAAACGGGAACTCTGGGCGGTTTACAATAACTCTGGGCAGTTTACTTTAAAAAAAAAAGCTCTTGGCTTTTTATAAAAACTTTTTCCCCTCCCCCATGCCCCCCCGCCAGCTGATCAGCGCTGGGGTGGGGTGGGGGGAAAACCTTTTTTTTACCACCCTAGCGCTGATCACCTGGCGCACGGAGCTTGAGGGAGAGGAAAATTTTTTTTATAAAAAGCCCAGAGCTTTTTTAAAAAACCTTTTTCCCTCCCCCGAGCGGCTTACAGATGGAACAAAATGGTTCATTTCCAAACAAAAAACAAAAAAACAAAAAACAAAAACCACTTCCCTACCTTGGGTCCTTTTCTTAGGAGAAAGGTGAGGTTAAAATGTTCAAAATAAATAATTAATTAAAAGTGAGCTCTGGACACAAAGAAGGGGTATTAGCCAAGTTTGAAATGGTTGTAAGAGCGAGATGGTTGCTTTGGAGCAACTCGGGAGATGATTGTCGACGTGGAAAGGCAGGACTTTGGTTCTGCCCATCTGCAGTGCAACTGTCCCCTTGGCTCAGATCACCTCTTGAATGTGTTGGACTTCTACCCCCATCATCACAGAGCTCGAAACATCTCCATGACCATCTGAGCCATGCATCAAAGAATGAGTCTGTCCATCAGCCGCCAGTGTTTCCAGACGTTTCCTTTTATTCACCATTGCTTCTTGGTGGCTCCTTCTCAAGAGCTGTTGGCTTCGTTCAGGAAAAAGACCAAGGGCAAGATGAAGATAAGGTTGCAGAAGACGAGGCCAACGCGGACCAAGAAGTAAGCGGCAGCCATGGACACCACCAGGTCTTCAATCCTCTGGACGTAAGGGAGGAATGCCGTCGGCCGGGCCCTCCCCGTGGTCTCCGCTGCCCCTTGGCCCAAATGGTGCTGCAAGGGCAGAGTCTTCTCGGAGGCGGGATCCATGATGGTGTTTGTCCTACAGAGAGGAGCAGCAAGATTGGTGGGCTTGCAATGAGGATACAGTCAACTAAGGGCGTTTATACACAACCCCTAAGCTCTGCTGCAAATGGCTGCAAGCTCCAGAGCTTAAAAATGTTTACCCACCAGCTCCGGAGTTTGCAGACAATTAAGTGCGACCCCGCCCACTTTAGCGCGACCCAGCGCACTTTTCTTGTACCTTCTCTTTGGAGGTGAAAAATCTTTGATGCGGTGCAACGATAGTGAGTGTGGGGCTCTCCTCGCTTCTGTTTGCTGCTTTTTGGCTCCCGCCCCTTAAGAGCTACTTTTACAGAGACGAGAGGCAGAACGAGGTGAGCGGCATGCTTTTCTTTCTCTTTTTCTCCCTCCCTCACGCAGCCAGCAACCAGGAAGTGCGGAGGGGGGTGGGGACAGAGGAAGAGCGACGAACCCCTAAGATCTCTGGTCCGAATTTAAGTGGCCAGCGGATCTTAGGGGTCGTGTAAAAAGGCCCTATCTCTGGGATCGATTGGCCCTTCTGAGAGCAAAACAACTGAACATTGTGGGGGTTTTTTCCAGACTACCCCGACTTACGAGGGGCCGAACTTATGAAAATCCCGACTTACGAGCACTCTTCACCGCTCCCCCCCCCCCACTGGCTGCTTACGAGTAAGATCGGGGATTCCCCGTCTTGCAAGCAGCAGGTGTGTGGGTGTGTGTGTGATGGGATTTGAATTCCCTTCCAGCCACCGAGGCGAACGCTGCCTCGGTGACTGGAAGGCAATTCAATAGTGGGACCTGCCTCCATGACTGGAAGACATTTTAACAAGGGTGCGCGGCTTCTCTCACGCCCGCATGGGGGCTCAGGAGAAGCAGTGCACCACATTTAAAGCACCTGCCAGTTCTCTCCCAGCTCCCAGTGGTGGGGGGAGAAAAGTGGCAGGTGGTTTAAAGGGTCTTTTAGCCACCGAGGTCAGCGGTTGCCTTGGCGCCTAAAGACCTTTTAAACCACCCACCGCTTCTCTCCCCAACGTGCCTGGTGGTGGTGGGGTAAGCTGCAGGTTGTTTAAAGTGGCATCCCATAGGAATGTATTGAAATGTGTTCGTCCAGAATGGATTAATTAACTTTCCATGCATTCGTATGGGAAATTGATCCCCGTCTTATGAGATAACCGATTTACGAGCGTTGGCTCGGAACGGATTAATCTCGTAAGTCGGGGTACCACTGTATATCTCTCAAAATACCCCAACGATCATGGCCACTGCTCCTGGAGGTACTTGTGAAGTAACTGTTAAGAAGTTTTTTTACAGCCTCACATGATGCCTCTAGAAGGTGTTGCTAGGAGGAATTTTTCTGGGCTGGGCTGTCAATCTATCCAACACTAAACAATTGTTCCCACCTCCTTCTGAATTCAAAGGGAGACCCCACCTCTGAGCTCTGTGGATTTTCCCTGTCTGGAATCTGTCAAAGTCTGTTGCCGAAAGCAGTCATGTTTGTCAATTGGCTGCTGATTTTTAAGTCACTGAACTTTTAAGAATTCTTTCTCCTATTAATATCTCACAGTGAATCAATGAGATTGTAAACACCAGTCAGTGAGAAAAAGGGATGGATGACTCTGGGGAATTTGAAGCTATTCTACTGTATGTATCCCTGCATTTCTGCTGCTCAGCTAGAGGAATTTCACCAGAAATTCAAAACTCTGCAACCGCTACAGCCCGAAACTCTTTTCTCCAGACTATTTTATCCCATCCAAGCACAAAAGAATTCCTTAGGTGTGTTTGTGGGTTAGGAAATAAAAATAATTTTAAAACAATACCCTGAAAGGGAGACTGGCCAGGACCTGTTGACATCTAAGTTGAGGTGTGGGGTAGAGATAAGGGAGAAGGGGCAGGGATTTAAAAGGCACATTGCCTGCCTTTTTTTCAAAGTCCTTCTCTTTGCATTCTGTTGGCACCTCTATGGGAGAAGGGTCCCCGTCCTTCTTCCTTTTTGCTTCAAACTTACCCAGGTATCACGCTAGAGACGGCAAAACTCATTGGGAGGAGGAGGAAGAGGCAGGAGAAACAGATCGCTGTTTGGACGAGGAAATGGAGTACAGCAAGGATCAAAAGGGCATTCAGGAATCGCTGGAATCTGGGGGGGATCTCCGGCTGGAGGAAGGCATCGCCGGCTCCCTGGGCAGAGCCGGGGTCCTGAACCAGCCCCCGCAGCATCCTGGAGAGACCTGCTGGGGGGAGCAATCAATTTATTTCATGTGTTAGTTTATAAACCTCTTGTGCTTCACTCTAATTTTTATTATTTTTAAAAAAAATAATTCTTTTTTTAATGCTACATCGATATGTCGGTTCCTGTTTCAAGCTGGGCGGATTTTTAACTCTGTTGCATCAACGACACTGGAAGCTGTTGATTGCAATTAATGGAGAAGACACTCCTAGTAGGGGCTATGCTGCATCGCAGAAACCAGGTGGAATAATGAGCCAAGATTGTGCATCAAAACCATTGACATCAGTTTATCAACTTAGTGATGCTCTGGACACTTACATTTTTTGGGGGGGGGGTTAAAGTCAGCCATGGGGCAGTAATGGCAGCCACCCTCAACAGTGGCACCACTTCGAAAAAGTATTGATAGGACCATTCCCACATGCCATGCCGTTAATATCGGAACAGCACCGAAACAAAAATAACAGAAGCCTCCGAGTGAACAGGAAACATATGTGTTGTATGACTGCAAATTTAAGCAATAATGTAATTTTGGCATGAGAAGAGAGCATTGCCTCTGTGTGGTCATGCCTTCAGTTAACAACATGGATTGTTAATTGAAGGCAATCCTTTTCAAGGAGAAAGCTGGGGTAAAAATACTCTAAAATAAATAATAAATTCCACGCACCCATCCAGTGGCTTGGTAAGGGAGGTGTTGGCAAGTAGAGATGGGCATAAACGCCAAAATGGTGTTTCATTTTGTTTTTTATTGTTGCATTTTGTTTAGAATGAAACAATTTTTAAAAAAATTGTTTTGTTTTTTGTTTGTTTCATTTTTCATTTTTCATTTTTTTTCATTTTTTTATTTTCTTATCTCATGCTGACCAGCTGGCTGCAGGCTGGGTCGCCGCAGTTTTTAATTTTTCTTATCTCGTGCCAACCAGCTGGCTAACGGGCTGGGCCAGTGTTTTTTTTTTCCTTCCTCACGCCGACCAGCTGGGAAAACGAAAAACAAATCGAACGAAACGGAAATTTCCATTTTGTTTTGTTTCATTTTTGTTTGATGGGTCCCTTCGTTATTCGTTTCGTTCCGTACTGAAATCAATAACGAATAACAAAATGAATACAAATTTGTGCCCAGCTCTATTGGCAAGTGTTATTGTTCTCTTATACATTAAACTGCTGAAACTGATTTTTGGTGCCCACCCCAGTGAAATGCCCCAGTGCATGCCCCAGTTGTTGCCCGCCCCTGCTAATAAATAGCTGTGAGTAAAAACAATTGATTTCGTATTCGCTTCTGGGAACACTCTGGTGTTCAATCTGTAAAGCTTGATGGGGTGCAGCATACCAGGGTAGGTTTTATCCCATAAGAAACTCCCTATGGGTCAAGCCTGAAAGAATAGGATGTTGACAACCTCGAGCAGGTGCAGAGGAGGGCGACCAGGATGGTTGAGGGTCTAGAGGAAATGTCTTATGAGGAACGGCTTAGGGAACTGCGAATGTTTAGCCTTTCAAAAAGAAGACTGAGCGGGGATATGATAGCTATGTTTAAGTATTTGAAAGGATGTCATATTGAAGAGGGAAGAGGTTTGTTTTCCATGGCTTCAGAGACTAGGATTCAGGGCAATGGTTTCAAACTACAGGAAAAGAGATTCCATTTGAACATTAGGAAGAACTTCATGACAGTTAGAGCTATTCGGCAGTGGAATATGCTGCCACGGAGGGTGGTGGAGTCTCCTTCTGTGGAGGTTTTTAAGCAGAGGCTGGATGGCCATCTGTCAGAAATATTGTGATGGGGGTTCCTGCATGGCAGGGGGTTGGACTAGATGGTCCTTGAGGTCTCTTCCAACTCTATGATTCTATGATTCTATGATTCATATTATATAGTTGCTGATATCTGCCAGCCAATATGGCCAATGGCTTCCCTCAATTACCTTGCCTCACTCGCTGGGGGCTGGGGGCGGGGAGGAACTAGACTGGATAAGCCTTTGGTCTTATCTGTACGTTTCCATCAAAAGTTACTTTTGGGGCCTTCCACTCCCAGTGTTCTCCATGGCAATGACCAGACAGGCTTGGGATACTGGGATTTGTAGTTCCAACTTCCAACCAGTAGCAGCTTCTGTTCATCTGATCCAGCAGAGAGGTTCTCTTTGTTTCCCTGATGTTATGGTGTGTTCCTCAGAATGAAGTCCGATTCCCCACAGGGACCCACATTTTTCATTGTTGTGTTTTAGCATGGGAAATTAAAAGAACAGTAATGGAGAATGAGCCTTAAATCACATATTAAAGAAAATCTGTATTTCTGATTCTTAGGGTCCCTCCCCTCCAGGGACAACATTTCTGCAAAGCTCTGTGCCTCAGCCATCAGATATGCAAATGAAGCCCTTATTTACTCCCCCAATGACCAATAGCAAAACAAAAGCCAATGCGCAGCAGGAGGAAGCAAAGGAAGCTCCTGTTTTCGGTGTGTACCGGGGAGCAACAGGCTTCAGAAGGAAAGCTAGCAACGCAATCCAGTTTGGCTCCAGGTTATACTCTTGATAGGGGCTAATTTTAGACCAATGGGGGCGGGGTGGGGATGAAGTTCAGAGACTCACCTCCCAGTCCAGGCAGATTTTAGCCATGCATCTGTATTTTCAGAGCATCAGTCATGACCGCTCGGATTGCACTCTCTTGGCCCATCTGGAGAGGCTCTTCCTTTCCTCTTACCTGGTGCCGGCAACCAAGCTTCCCTGTGCCAGCATAGCTGTCTGGAAGCTGTCCTCCTCAGCAGTCTGTTCCCACTGAAGTGTGTGCCATGACCTCATAAACACTGGGGTTCATTTCCATACAAGGCAATGAACCATACAAGGAAATGAGGGCGGTGGAGTCTCCTTCTTGGGAGGTTTTTAAGCAGAGGCTGGATGGCCATCTGTCGGGCATCCTGTGATGGGGGCATTTCTGCATGGCAGGGGGTTGGCCTAGATGGCCCTTGAGGTCTCTTCCAACCCTATGATTCTATGATTCTAAGGCAACCACGGCACAGGTGCCACACTCCCTCTCACCACCGTCAGATTGTCCAGGAAGCAAGAAGTGCATGTGCCTCGTTGGCCATAGTAATTAGAAGTTGTTAGTTACCGAAAGCCTTCCACTGTCAGTGAAAGGAAAAATCGGAGGGGGTTAATCTTACCTCCAGAGGGGGGACCATTCCAGAGCCTGGGAGCAGCCACACAGAAGGCCCATCATTCATGCCTGAGATGGCAATGGGGCTGAGAGATCTCCTCTGAAGATGCTGAGGAGATTTGGAGGTCTCACCCATCCTCCTGACATTCTGAGTGACGAGATGACGTCTCTTCAGAGCTACAGTATTTGTTTCCTGTCCCGGTACAAGTGTTAGTTAACTCATCCACGCTCTCATCAATTAATGCTGCCCCAAAGCTTCCGTTTCCATACAGTTTGCACTTTTACTTGAATTATCACAAATTGTGCTTCGGTACAACAGCCTATATATGGTTGGACTCCTGAGTTTGCATCCAGGACTGCTGGCCTTGCCATTCCGAAATTGCAGACTATGCACTTTTTGTATTCTTTATATTTACTGCCAGGGAGGGTAATATGTGTTTAGAGCTGTCCTACCCCTTTCTGACACAGCCCTAGTGCTACAGATTTTTTGATGTGACTCAGAGCACTCCTGAGCACCCCCTTCTAAAGGCTGTCCAGATGTTTAATCCACCAAAACAGAGTGTTGAGCAGCATTCTCTTTGTTGACAACCATGTGAAGCACACGGTGAGTTGTGACGTTACAAGGAACAATGGAGAAACCCCTTCCTCCATTTTTGTCTCCTCTAACTTAAAGAAAAATTCCTAAGTGACACAGCGCTATTCTAAATATATTGGATGCACCCTGTGATAGCTGTATCTGATGCTGCGATGATTCGTTGGGAGGGGATTTTTTTTAAAGGGAGCAGTCATCATTCATGACTGGTGGGTGACAAAGGAAGGGAAAGGGACAGAAGGGGTATGTGTGTCAATAATGAATAGAGGGACAAATCAGAGCAATCAGAAGACCTGTTTGGATCCTTTTCAGGAGAAAAAACACTTCCAGTGCAAATGACAGGATAACCCACGTGTGAGATGAAATAGAGGACAGTAAAGATAAGAGCTTTTAAAGCACACACCAGACTTCAACCTCTCCCATCCGAACATGCCCTAAATGTGGCTGGAGGACAGAGCAGTGGCCAAAAGGCCTATTTTTTTCTTGAACAGCTACACCAGGGAAGTGTGGAACTCTCTCGCCATCTTGTGTTCCTGAGAAAATCACATGGGTCTAAGAAAAGCAATCAATCCACCAGGAAGGCAATCAGGGCAAAAATCAGAGAAACCAAACCACACAAAAGAGAAAAAAATGTCGCACCTTAAAGACTGCAGTGGTACCTCAACTTACGAATTTAATCCGTTCCAAATGCACGCTCTTAAGTCAAACTACTCTTAAGTCAAGGTACCTATTTTAAAAATTTAAAAAATAAGTTAAAAATAACAAAATGAAAAAAAAATATTTGTCAGTTGTGTAGACCATATCTAAAATTTGTAAAGCGGCTGTTTTCCATTCTTATGTCGAATAGCTCTTAAGTCTAGTTGCTCTTAAGTCGGGGTACCACTGTATTATATTTTAAGATAAGCTTCTATGGGTCAAGTCCACTTCTTCGGACATATAGTAGCAGTACCACTGCTGAAGAAAAGAAATACCACTGCTGAAACAAATGCTACTATATGTCCGAAGAAGTGGACTTGATCCACAGAAGCTTACCTTAAAATGTAATATTCTTTAAGGTGCCACATGTTTTCCTCTTTTGTTTGATTTGGTTTCTTTGTTTTTTGCCTGGAATTTTTAAAACTTCAGGAAGACAATGTTGATTTTTGTGGTGGCCTAGGGTAGATTTCTCCCTGAAGGGTTGGGCTTAGGTCAAAGCTGTTCTGCACATTTCCAATGGACGCCAGGCAAAGGCAGGAAATGCTGATTCCTTGGACTATAAAACAAAAGAGGGGGGGAAATCTTTTGGACCACAAATCCCAGAACACCACTGCTGAAAGAAACGTGGAAGACAAATTGGAGGTCTCATACCAACCTTCCACAGACTGAAGAAGCTACTTGGATGAGTAGCAAAACATTTTGCTCTAACCATAAAAGAAGCCCAGTTGCTATGACTCAACCTCTCTAAAACCTCATCTGGATGATTGAAAATAAATTCCCAATAGAGGTCCATTGGTTGCCTTCCCTAACATTTTAATGATGCTACTTAGAATGGCTCAAAGCTGCCTTTTATTCATGTGTGCCATTTGATGTCCAACTGTGCTTTAATTTTAACTTTTTTATTTTCATTAGATTGGGCAAGTCATGTGATTTTATTTTTATCATTTGCTGGCATGCCGAGTCAAGTTCTTGCTCCTCTCTTTGGGACTGAATTTTCCATGTTTTTTTAACCCTCCCCAGTTTCTTTAGCCTGGTGAAGAATTCTGGAGCACCTAAAAGCTTGCAAATTTTGTGAATGTATACCATAGAACCCCCAGTATCAGTATCTGCTGAATCACTTATCCATGCTTTGAAAATATTAAAAGAAAAACCCTAGAAATATATATTTCCAATGAATGAAGTTACCAGAATTGGCCACTAGAAGGTGCCAGAGACCATGTTTTGTATACTGTTGGATATTAAATAGAGATGGGCACGACTTAGCGGTATTTCCGTTTCCGTTTCCGTTACTCGGTTCCGTTACTCTACGGAAACGGTAACGGGAATTACTCCCCCAGACTTCGAGCTCGAACCGACGAACGAACAATTTTGGTCTGATTTGTCGTGCTCGTTCCTTGCATCGCGAGATCGCGCGATGCCACACGCGGCACAGAAAAAAAGTTTTTAAAAGTTAAAAAAACCCAGTTCCCGGCCAAAAAGCAGGCGGGAAAATGCCTGCCGTGCCTCAGGGCACCTACCAGAGGGGTTGTTTCTGGAGGTCCCCGGCCTCCCCCCTCATCCCCCGTCCTGGGTTGCTCTGGTGGGACTCGCCGCGGGCTCGCCGCCAGCAAAAAGCCCAGTCTCGCCGCCGGCCGCCGCAATTAAAGCGCAAGCAAGCGGCACGGACGGCACAGGAAAAAACTTTTAAACTCTCCCCCCACCCATTCCCGGGCCAAAAAAGCAGGCGGAAAAATGCCTGCTTGACTAAGGGCGCAGGGCACCTACCGGAGGGGTGGTTTCTGGAGGGGGGGTCCCGCCTCCCCCCCGTCCTGGGCAGCCGGACTCGCGAGTCGCCATCGCCATGCCATGCGGTGCGGGCGGGGGATCCAAAATGGGGCGGCAAACGCAATATTGTTTTTGAAATCGTGGTCCAAAAACACACAAGCACAACAGAAACACGCGAAAATTTATAAACTGCCAGATTTTTCACAGTAGCAGTGGGTTTTTTCTTGCAACAAAATGTCTCTCCTCTCCTCCTCTGTCCTCCATTGATTTTATTTTATTTTATTTTATTTACACCTGCGCAATGATGGGCTGGCCAAGTGGCCAGCCATGTGGGAGTGGACAACCATGCAAATTTTTGGAGCCATCCCACCAGTCGCATGGCCACTTGGCCATGGAGACTTCTGGGATGTGCCAAAAAGCCCCCTAAAACCTTCCCTAGCCCTAACCCTAACCCTTGACTTCGTACCCATACGTCACAGACTGTCTTCTTAGTGGGTCAGAGAGGCAACCAGAGGTGCAACCCACTAGCCCACCGTAACCTTACCCGTCACTAGCCTAACCCTAGCTCTTGCACTAAGCCACCTTAAAGCCAGATCTACTTGCTTGCATTGCACTACACGCAGCAAGTACAATTCCCTTCTGTGTGAGACATGGTGGTGCGGGAGCCTTGTGCAGGGAAGGTATGACCCTATCACTCTCACACTGGTCTCACGTCTGCACATTATGTTATGCAATATCCATATGGCTATTGCATAGCATTTTGCAGCAGCAGGAGGTGAGGAAGGGAGACCCCCATGTAGAGGGGTGTCTCTTGGAGCCTGCTCCTCCCCTTCCTAGTGGCAGGATTTTCCACCCACGGGTGCCTCCAGGAGCCCACTTTTCCCTTTGAAGCGGGCCAGAGGAGGCACCCACCCCACAGAGGTGCCTCCAGGAGCCCGCATCCCCCCCCCCCAAAAAACCAGAATACTAACGACAACGAAAAAAAAAAAAAACGAACCGACTAATTTTTGCGAATTTTCCAATGAATGAAGTTACCAGAATGGGACCACTACTAAGGACAACTCGAAAATTTTTTTTTTCAAGTCGTGCCCATCTCTGGATATTAAAACCCATCTGCTATAATCCACGGTTCTCAGCATCCACTTGGCTGGGAGTAAGCGCTTAGAACTAAGCCCCTGAAGTTACAGGGTTCTTCTTGTAATGCAAGCATGTCCAAACTTCGGGCCTCCAGATGTTTTGGACCACAACTCCCACAGTCTTTTGTCATTGATAATCTAAGCTTAGAGTTCTGGGAGTTGTGGTCCAAAACATCATGAAGGCTGAAGTTTGGACATGCCTGTTGTAATGCCTTTATAATTGTTTCAGCCCCGGATTCACTATGCATCCCAGGAGGAAGGCAACATGTGTTCAAATTCAGTCTTTTATTGCATCATCGTCTTCAGGAGACGTTGCCCCTTGTGCTGGTGCCTCTGGTGTCTCAAAGATGTAGGCTAGGGGCAGGAGAAGGCAGAGGTAAAAGAGGAAGACTGAGGTATAAGAGAGGAAGTAGAGCGCCCCAAAACACACCACGATATCCAGGACCCGTTCAAAGGTTTCAAAGGCTTCGTCCACGGAAGGCTTCATGAGGACGTAGGGCAGCTTCTCCCGAGATGTAAGGGCCACCCCTGAGGCAGAAACAGGAAAGAGGAGGTGTAGATCAGAACTCAGAGGAGCCCATGAGGATGCCCTGAGGCATCCGCCATTTCTCTCCAGAGACATGGCTCAGGCAGAGCTACCTGACCCAACAATCAGACTTGCAAATTAAGCCCATGTTTACCTCCAGAAGACCAGTCGCAAAACTGAGCCAGCCAACAGGCAGAAGATTTCCCTTGACATCATCGCGGGCCTGTTTTCCAGACTGGGTTTTCGGTCTGGGAGCTGCAGCCCATTTCCAAAGAGAAGAACATTTCTAGGAATGTACAGAGTCCTTTCGACTTGCCCCCTAGAACCCACCCTTTAGCTTTTCTGCGAAAGACATGGTGGCGTCTTCTCATGCCCTCCTCCTTACCTCCAGCAGCACTTATGATGCACCAGCCTCATCACCCCCTCCTTCGTCTCCTACGTGGCTGAATTTACTTAAACAGGTCCAGGAGGCCAAGCATGTTCAGGTCTTGTCCTGGACTGTTCTTAGAGGAGGAGAATTTTGCCATTGAAGCTGCTTCCGTCCTCCAGGACGTGTGGAATCTATCCAAAGAAGACCTGGTGTCATTTATTATCAGAGATGAGAGAACCACCCATCCCCACTGCAGGAAAACCCTCTCCCCGCCCCCAGGACAATGAAATGAGTTGGACATTGGGAGCCCATCTTCCAGTTTCACCTTGGCACAGAACGCTGTCTCCCTGGCAGCTGAGAAGTCCCCCCTCCCCTTCCTAACCATGGATAGGGCTGTCATGCCTCTGATGTCATAAACTAGAATGATGACATCACACCTAGTGATCCCCCCCTTCTTCCTGTTCCTTCTGCCTTTCTCAGAAGTGTTTGTTCTCCCGAGTTCTGGTAAGAGGGGGGGGGAACTGTTCCTGGTTTCACAGCTGAGCAACATGCAACTGGGATTCTGTGTAATGATGTCCCATTGTCCCTCTCTTTTGCTGAAATCAGCCAGAAGCCTGTGCATGTAATTTGCATTCAGGACAGCCGAAGAAATTGAAGAGCTGGAAGGGATCTCTGTGTCATAGAGTCCTGCCAATAGGAAAAGCAGGAAATCAACAGCAAAGCATCCCTGAGAGCCATTTTGATTGTTGTTTAAACACTCCCCAGGGAAGGAATCCACCATTGGCAATCCATTCCACAGCTGGACAGCTTTTATTGCCAATAAATATTTTACTAATGTTTGTTTATTTTAAAATTTCATTTTATTCCTATGCTGCCTTTATCTATCAGAGTATTTTACCATTTGTTCTGCCAAGTCTTCCTTCTTATCTGAAAACTCCTCTTCAGAATCACTTGCTTTCATTTAACACAGCTGTTGTTTTTGTAA